>JAVKLA010000001.1:21056554-21187888 GCA_034782735.1 Sagittarius serpentarius
GTGGGTGCCCCATCCCTGGAGGTGTTCAAGGCCAGGCTGGATGAGGCCCTGCGCAGCCTGATCTAGTGGGTGGCCCATGGCACGGGGGTTGGACTGGATGATCTCTAAGGTCCCTTCCAACCCAAGCCATTTTGTGATTCTGAGAAATAACAAAGAGTGTATTTACTTGCATCTACTGAAACCTGTAGATGATACAATTTATTCTGCTGGGTTTAGGATCCTGTACTTCTACAAATATATTAATTTATTAACTTTGAGGAGACGAACAGCTGGATTTGGATTAACTGGAGTTTAGTATTTGGAAGAGCTGGCTGTGGTCTTTGTTTTCATGTACATCTTTGTGTAACCTTGGAGATTGTTCTTTCTGTTCTTCTGTTTTCTTTTTTCCTTCTTTTTTTGTTTTAATTTTAAGTGTTTTGGGGGTTTTTTTGCTTTGAAATACAAATAAAGGACCTCAGTAGCTCTGAGGACTTAGACCTCCATCTCCCTGGGCTTTAATATCCTAGGAGAGCTTCGGCTGGAAAAGTATGGTCTGGTATAAATTCATTCACTCAAGAGCACTTGAGTCTTTAAGATGCTTCTTGTTTTTTTTTTAGTTTTGGTTAATGATGATTAATAATTGATCTCTCTCTATCATGACTTCCCTTTCCAGGAGAAAAAAAAGTGATTTGACATATTACTTTTTTAAAAAGCTTAAATTAATGAACACAGTAAATGTAGGCATAGTGGTAAGCAGCATCCTGACCTAAAGAAGCAATTAAAAATAAATCACCCATCTCCAAGAAAGACAAAAATAATATTCAGTAAGAGTTGTTTCCGCAGCTTGAAAGCAAGAATAAATTTCTTAAAGCAAAATGAGTGTTATAAGCACTTATTTTTGTGGAAGGAAAAAAAAGCCTAAAAATACTTAATGCACTAAAAAAACAAGAGCAAGGGCTGAAATAGCATAATTCTTTCCTCTTCAAAATATGGAAACGGGAAGGAACAGGGTAGGGAAATAGACCTTTAAATACTGAAATTCATTATCTGAAAGGAATTGCTCTGAAACAGCACATTGGTAGTATTAATGCTGGCAGGAGAGTGTGTCTGTGGGAGCATAGAATGAAAATTATCTGAGTAAGTCGTGGAGATTACTTGTCCGCATAAAGTGTCCAGAAGTATATGAACAGTGATATGATTGTCTTCATGCCCTCCGGGTCAGTGACCTATCTTGATTCTCATGAATGTCTGAGCTGAAATCCATATTCCCTTCCTATTGTAAGCACTGTGTGACTGTGCTGCATGATTTTAGGGCCTGACCCAGTTCTCACTGAGGTCTGCTTTTTACTTTAATGGTAAGGAATTGGGCCAGCCATAGTAACTTATGGTCCCTGTAAAAAAAAGTATCCATTTCAGTTACTAGTGATGCCCTTTCAGTTTGTAGAAGTATTTGGTGCTGTAGCGGAGCCTGTAAATACCAGATTGGATTGCTGTGGTGATGGAAGAATCTAATTTTTTTTTTTATGCCTAAAAGAATGGGGTCAACCTCAGAGCCACAGCTAGCTTGGAAATAAAGTGGCACCTGAGCTGGTCAGAGAGAAAGGAACAGACTGCTTATTAGAAGCACTAGAGGATGGAGGTCACGGCTGAAATACTGGCACTGTTGCGCTCAGAGTTGTATGTTGACTTCATTGGTGGCAGAATTTCACTTTAAATTTCCCTGAATAAGGGAAATTCTTTGAACAGTTGACATGTGTCCACCCTCTTGTCATCTCTCCTCATTCTTCTCCCTCCTCCTTGCATTTCAGTATTAGAAATAGTGGGATAATTTATCAGTTCTTTTTGAAGCATGAGAAAACTTGGCAGAGAGTACAAAGTTGAAAGTAACTCATTCTGTAACAGTTTCAGATCCGTGCTAATCGTTAATTCTGAGTAAAGGTGATTTTATTTTCAAACTGCTTCTCAGAAGGCTGTCTCTCTGTGTGACTAATAGGACTTCATGGACATGGCCAGCCTCTTGGGAGCCCTCGGGGAAAAGAGCAGCATTGCTGCAAGTTGTGGAGTCATCCAGGGGAATCCAGTGACTCTACAACTACTTGTGTAGGAACTTGGTTGCTTTGTCAGATTGCAAGATCACCTGTGAAAGTGTCACAGAATCTGAGGTATTTACTTGATCTAACAGGCCCCATCCTTTGCAAAGGAAATCTGACAAGTAGCAGAGAACAATATATGACTTAAAGTAATTATTTTCATTTTCCAGTTCCATGTAGATTTGCTTGAACTGCTAGAGAATTATAGATTGGAGTTTAGTCAAAGACATCTGTCAGTTACATTTTCTCAATAATCATATTGAAGATTTTAAGTGGTTCACAAAATGCTTTTTACATTTTTTAAATTGCTTCATGAGTATGGATCAATCAGAAAAATATAGCAGTAATGAGTTCCTTTTAATAGCAAAGAGCTCACTAATTACCATGCTGATTATATAAACGAAGTTTTTAGCCTACAAAAAAGCTCCTGCAGGCAATGTCCTTCCACCTGCTGGGGGGCAGGCAATTCTAATTAAAAAATAAGAGGAAATAATTTTTCTTTTTAGTCTGTTTCAAATCCTAGGGAAAAAAAGTGTGCTCACTCACTTTCTATATGTGACATCATCTGAAATTAGTAGATGCTTCCACAGTCTTTGAAAAGGCTACCACCCCCAAAATGTAAAAAATAGCTTACCATAAACACTGTCTTTTTTTCTATTCAAAAGGAGGGTCTTCCAGGTGTGAGGTTTAATCTGGGGCCTGCCACTGAACAGGTGTTTGCCATTGATTTCATTTTGGCCAGGATGTATTTTCTGATTTCTTTCACTACACCAGGCCCTGCTTGGCAGCAGGGTGATGAATGCTGTGCATTGATACCCAGCAGGGAGTCTCTGGCTGTCCACAGACGTATTATCAGTGGACTCTGGAGAGCTGTCATCAGCTGAGTTTGTCAGCAGAAGATTCTCCACACTCTCACATAAGATAAGTTCTTTTGTAGGCAACATTAGCTATGCTAAAATGAAACTTAAAATGAACATTTGAAAAACACTTTGGGTTCTTACCTATTGCAAAGCCAGGGAATGACCTGTTGCTTATGGCATTAGGCTGGAGTTTGAGAAACCCGTGGGCTTGCAGGCAGCTTGGGCAAATTGCTTCGCCTCCGTGCCTCATCTGGATTATGCCTTGTTAATACGTGAAAGACCATGAGGTGCTTAAAGGCTGAGGCTAAATTAGGTAATTAGGTAGACTTTAGGCAGAAAGGAGCAAAGGAAAGCAAGTCTGAAAGCTTTTCTTATTTTTTTTCTGTATTCTCTATCTTTCCTTATTTTTCAAAGGAAAAGTGAATTCTGGGAGATGCATAAACCCCTTTCCCTTTAGATAATTTTGAGTGGATTGAGAGCAGCCCTGCGGAGAAGGATTTGGGGGTGTTGGTGGACAAGAAGCTCAATGTGAGCCGGCAACGTGCCTCAGCAGCCCAGAAAGCCAGCTGTGTCCTGGGCTGCATCAAAAGAAGCGTGGCCAGCAGGTCAAGGGAGGTGATTCTCCCCCTCTACTCTGCACTCATGAGACCCCACCTGGAGTCCTGCATCCAGTTCTGGGGCCCCCAACACAAGAAGGACATGGAACTGTTAGAACAAGTCCAGAGGAGGGCCACGAGGCTGATCAGAGGGCTGGAGCACCTCTCCTGTGAAGACAGGCTGAGAGAGTTGGGGCTGTTCAGCCTGGAGAAGAGAAGGCTGCGGGGAGAACTTATAGCAGCCTTCCAGTACCTGAAGGGGGCCTACAAAAGAGCTGGGGAGTGACTTTTTAGAAGGGTGGGTAGTAACAGGATGAGGGGCAATGGCTTTAAACTGGAAGAGGGTAGATTTAGATTAGATGTTAGGAAGAAATTCTTCACGGTGAGGGTGGTGAGACACTGGAACAGGTTGCCCAGGGAAGTTGTTGATGCCCCCTCCCTGGAAGCGTTCAAGGCCAGGTTGGACGAGGCTTTGAGCAACCTGGTCTAGTGGAAGGTGTCCCTGCCCATGGCAGGGGGGTTAGAACTAGGTGATCTTTAAGGTCCCTTCCAACCCAAACCATTCTATGATTCTCTGAGATGCCAGCATTTTAAACTTTGATGTAAAGCTAATGTCATGAGACACTTTAATATAGCAATGTATTATGGAATAATCTTTCATTGAAAGAGACATTTGGAAACACTAGACAAAGTACAGTTATCAAAATGAAATCTTTTACAATGTAGTTTCAACTCAAATATTAATCTCTCAGTACTTTATGGCAAAATGGTAATCACAGGTGAAGACAAAGCTGCCTACCCCACAGTCCATAGCTGGTTCCTCTCTTATGTTTGTATATTGCACATTGTATCAAGAAAACAACAGAAAGGGATTTTTGAATGCAGTGCTGTTTAATGTGCCCCATTTTTGAAGTATTTACTTGAATTCCATGAAGAAGTATGGTACTTGATTACTGCAACACAGCATCTTTTCTCTTTATGCTATTGAAGAGTTCTCTCTTCTTTTACATTTTCTGTGCTCTGGGAGAAAATACAGCTGTCACTTTCAGTGGTGTTTGCCTTTCATCTCACTGCTTTTTCAATGGTTTTCAAGTCTCCAAGTGTTATCCAATTTATTTGTATTCTGATGCCACTTCTGTGAAGCATACCTTTCTGTCAGCTGAGTGCAAGCTTTAGGTGTTTTGTATTTGGAAGCTATGGTATAAACAAATTGACAATATCAAGTGCAGCCTATCCTCTTGCAGGCAATTTCCACCCATTTGCTATAGACCATTATTCCTCCAATTCATTCAGCAGAACCATTTACTTTCATTCGAGTAGGGTTGGGATTGACTCTCAGTCCCCAGAACTTGATTTAAAGTCCCTTGGATTTGTGTGGAGGCCATAAGCTAAACGCGAAAGTAAGTCTCTGTATGCCAAAGACACTGGAGGCAATTATTCCCGACACTGTATTTCTTCATTTGTTTTCTTCCAATATTAAAGGTTTCTTCAGTGTTTAAAGTGGTTCTGCTGTATCTTGCTGCTGAGTTTTTACTGCCCTACTAGGGTCTAAATTTACCTTCAAGTGAGCTCTTAAAAATGCTAAGTTTGTACTAGCACATAAGAGGTAAGAATTTATTTTCATACTTGCTTTTCCTTTTTCTACTTATCTCAGCCTTCTACTGCCTTTATAATTTACTGTTTATCAAAATAACAGCAGTCAGCAGTAACTTGTAATTTTAGCACCTTCACCATTTTTGTGGGTGTCAACTTTTTATGTGCATGTTTTCGTATGTATATTACAACAGAGTAACATGTATGTTTGCAGAATCAAAATATTCTGCATAGATTCATCAAAAAACTTACTTTGGGTCTCTTAAACACAGATATGGTTATATTTTAGCGATAATATATGAATTACAATTAAAAATAACAAGGCAGATGGGAGAAGCTCATGGTCTTTTATCTTAGTCATTTATTTTCCTGTGGGGTGTTTTTCCAGTATTTGAAACTTTAATGGCAGCCATAATAGAGTACAATATTACTATTACAAGGAAGTTGCATATTTTTAAACATTTTTAAACAATATAATAAATTACTAATACAGTATTTAAAAATTAGGCATTCAAATGGCCCTCTAATCTAAAGTCTAGTGCTGTTTAGAATACAAATTTGGAAACACACAACCTTTCTAGTTTTATATTGTCAAGCATAATGGAATCCGGACCATTTGGTCAACACTTTATAACTTAAAAAAAAAAATATCAGATTTAGAACAGCAAAATAGAAAGAACCTTAAAATATGTTCTGTATAATGTGGTTTGTCAGATTTGTTGTAATAACTACAGCTTTATATTAGTCGGATGTGACTAGGTCCCATACTTCTAATGTTTGTATGCATATTTATAGACAAACTAAGTCACAGTGTGAATCCATTTTATATAACATTGCTGTTTTACTGAATTATTCAAACTTGCTGACATTGAAGACCCTGACAGTACAAATAAGCTTTGCCTAATATCACTTCTGAATTGTAATAAAGGAGTTCTGGTTTGAAGGGTTATTCTTGTTTATGTATCAATTATAATTGCTACATTTCCTTTTACAGTATCTTAATTTTATTTCTTTTTTACAAAAGCTGCTAGCCTTGTGTATCTTCTGAAGAAAAAAAACCCCACTATATTTTCTTCTCTGAAGATGTGCTTTTACTTCATAACTGTTTAAGCAAAGCCATTCAGTGAACCTCAGAGAAAACTAATGATTTTTAGTCCGGGAATCATAACTGGGCTTTGACGTATATAAGGGGAAGGGGAGCCAACAGAGAAATTATGTAGTTGCCAGCATACCCAAGACAACTTTAGCCTACCTAACTCTAACTGATAAAAAAGATAGATGCCAGAAGACTGCAGTCTTCAGTGATGCTGTATTTATCCTGGGAAGGCTTGCTGAGATACCTGGGACTCCCAGTATCCCAGCCAGCTTGTACTTCGGTTACCCCTATGCTTTCTGCAGTTGGACCTCTGAAATATTTCAAGCCTGTGTATGTCTTACTGCATAAAGAAAATCCTAGTTTTCAGAAAAACAGTATGTGGAAGTGACTGCTTTTGTGAGATATGGTGCCATGTTTTGAGTTATATACATCATGGCACCAAGTGTCTGCAGAGCTCAGGGATTGCCCAGACTTTGTTCATCATTTAGTCTTCAAAACTACTGAAGGAGAGAAAGCATAATGATATGGATCTCTGCATTGCAGTGCAATCTCAGGCCTGGAAAGCATAAAGTTATGAAGGCAGGCAGTAGACAAACTGTTGGCAAAGTTTATGACTTTCTCCAAGGCATGCTGAAATCAGTTGAAATCTTTCAGTAGACACTGAAGATCTTTGTTTTGAGACAAGTAAACAAAGATGCTGACTGACAGAAAGGGAAGAAGAGGGAGTGGAATAAAAAGCACCAAGGGAATAAGAGTTTTGCCAGTAACTTACAGGGAGCCAAACCAAGCAATGTCATTAATAATCATAAAAGAGATTTCCAGGCTATTTTTCTCACACAGCTTTCCTAACAATACCATAAAATGGTAAGTCCTGAGTTTTTTGTTTTTTGTTTTTTTTTTTTTTTTTTTTACAAAACTAACATAAAATGCATTCTTCTTTCCTATTTCTGATTGCTTTCTTTTTTATTACACTCATGGTAATCATTAGGAGCATAACAATGTCAAGAGAGCATGCCATGCCTCCAGCAGGCACTTGAGCAGATTTATGATGGCAGCCAGCTTCCAGTTTCCCTGGTCACCTTTTATAGATTTACATGCTGGTTTAATAAGAATGAGCAATGGGCTATTTGTCAACTGGGAAAGCAGAGTTTTATGAGGAGAGAACCTCTGAATTTTCAGGTCTTGCTTTAAAGAAGCGTATGTGGAAAAATAGTTGCTTGCATATATGTAAAGTAAAGGACAGGCAGACTGAAAGGAAGCAGCAGCAAAGATCAGGAAAACTGGGAAGTCTGAAGAAGCTGGAAACTTGACTCACTTTAGGAAGTTGTAAATGTTTGGTAAGGGGTGGGATGATACTAGGGTAGTTGTATTAATACATCTTTGGCTTATACTACTGATGTTCGTGTGAGTACAACAAGAATAGAAGATGCTTCTGTTAGGAATTGACTCCTGATTACTTTTACATCCAGCTGGCATGAGGGGAAATGCCAGCATTCTGGTCCAGAGCACTGGTCTTATGTTTCTGAAAGGACAGAGCTCAAGGCTGGCTGCTCAGTTTTCAGTGAGCTAGAGGACTTTAGGCATGTTAAGATACATTTGAGAGTCTGACAGCAAGTTAAGCTGTCCATATAGATAGATACAGCCACAGCAATTTAAAAATGAAGGCATTATTCTTTCACAGTAATCAATTTAATGAAAAAAATCTGATAATTCCTGAACTTCTCAGGCATCTCTTGTAGAAACTGGAGTATATGTTCTAGTGCAGTTCAAAGAACCTGAAAGTCTTACCGCTTCTTGACTAGATGAAATTAATGAGAAAGATGTGGAAGGTACATGAACTGAGGGGAATTTTGAAGTTGAAGGGCAGAACATCTTTTACGTGAGCAAAAGAATAGGTGGGCTAATATTAACGTGCCTGGATGTTTTCATCTCCTTCATTTTAGTCCCCTGCAGATGGAGTTAGAGTAGACTCAAATTCCCATGGTATTATCTGAAGTTCTGTATAGCTGTATATCCTACTGCCACACTCTAGTAAGGCTTAGCTGTTAACTTCTGCCTCCCAAAAATAGTTGAGCTGTACAAAAGCCTGAAAACAGGGGAGATCTAGAAATTGAGAAGTTTTGCATTTGTTCAGCTCTTCCCTAGGCACTCTATTGCTTGTTCAGAATAGGAAATACATAAAATACCAAAACTCATTCCACGTTTTTCATTATGCGCTACTAGACAAACAGTTACCCTATAGGAGAAGTAGGTCCAGTATAGCCACAGCTAAATGTAATTTTGGTGGCCATGAAGTCCTCACAGGGGCAGGTCCTGTACTTGTACTCCTGTCAATGAGTCAGGCAAGAAATCCAGAACTCTTAAATCCAGCCCAAACTCTCTAGGTGATTGTCAGAATTTTTCAAGATTAAAACTGTCATCTCTAGATAGGCTGAGTTTTTGTCTTTATCATTGCATAAATCTTACATGTTTTCGAACTAAAATTAGTACATTAACAAGACTCAAATCTGCATCACTTGGCACATACTAAAAAAAATCAATCAGAAATAGTTGCTTTTTCCTTGAAAGGGGATTCATTCGATGTCTTTTTTGTGCATTTTTACTGTGCGCGCCGTGTTTAACGTATTATGACCAAATGCTGAAGTACATTGCTCGCTTTTTTTCCTTTTTCCTCAGAGTTCTCACTGATTTCAACAATAGTAGTTTCTCAGAATTTGGCTTTAAGTCTAGACACAGGCAATCTGTTCTAATAATAGGTATGTCGTCTGTCTGGCTCTGAATGTACTCCCTCTGTTGTTCTGTCTTAGCCTCATCACAACTAAGAGGGTTTGGGGGGGGTTGTTTTGTTTTTGCATCCAGATTTGATCACAATGTGTAACAGCTTTTAGCCCTCAACCTTTAGGAAAATTTTAATTGGGAGATTTTTCTTCTTATCTCTAATTTACACCCTTGAGTCTTATTAGGATGGCTTTGTTGCTTCTGCTTGTAAACAACATTCTTGTATCTGAGCTGAACTGAGTTGGTTACACTTAACCTCCAACCCTGCAAATGTAGCACTGGGCTGCTATTGTCATAAACAAGACTGTCATTGAAAAAATGTGGGTTTGAACTTAAAAGATCATTTTGCCACATTTAATGCAGAGGCTTTTTCAGATATAAATGGTTACCTTACTGGGAAAATATATCTTACGACAGTCTCAAGGCTCCTTACTATTTTTTTTCTTTTGGACACTTCTAGGGGTACCAGTCATTGGTCATAAAGGGGTGCCACTGCAAGAAGCATCTTGCCTATTAATATTCCAGTTTGTGGGTATGGAACCAAGTTCTCTTTTAAAGCATAAAGGTTATGCTGTCCTCTGCATTGTCCAGCATCCAGACCTTGAATCTGAAGAAGGGATTTGAAGCTAGGAGAGATGACAGCCTCCACCCCTCCCTGCCTCTTCTGCAAATAAGAACCCTCTAGTCTCAGTAACTTCCTTGTTCCTTTGATAGGAAGCATTTGTCTTTAAATGGGAAAAGAAAGGCTAGATTTGTTTTCCATTAGCCAGATGTCTATGAAGAGGAGACATCCATGCTAGGCCCTAGGCTGGCATGTGAGAGGCATCCAGCAGAGCACAGAAGAATGGGCTTTGTCTCAAGTGCCTCACTGGTTGCATTGACTCGATGGTATTACTTTGCAACTGAGCTTAACTGGTTTTATGGAATGTGACCTTGGGGAACTGAGCTTGAGTTCCATCTTGACAGATTAAGTTGTTCACACAGATGTCATCACATTTGCCTTGTGTTAGTTTTTAAATCTGTCTAAAGTGAGTGGAAAGTTATGCTATTGTAAAGACAGGTTATTAGGACAAGTGAACTAAAGCAGCAAGTCAGCTATACTGAATCCGTCAGCATTGAACTGAGTTGAGTGAAAACATGGGTTTATCCCTTTCTTGACCTAAGAATATTCTCCTCTATTTAAATACAAGATGAGAAGGGCATATTCAGCTAAGGAATCTGTCAGAACAAAAAGATCTTCTGTCTTCCATCCTGTATCCTCTTCTGGCAAGCTGCAGTGACCTGTGTGTCTGCAGTGCCTGCAATGAAATTCAGGTAGCGATAGTTTTGTAAAGGCTGAGGAAAAGAGCTTTTGTTTTCCTTATTAATTTCTGTGAAGTTCTGTTTTATGACCCAACAGCAAATGCAATAATTTCCACTGCTTTTTTTGAAGAAGTCTCAGTTCCACTGGGCAAAAGTGAGCCTGCATGAGAAATGTAACCGTTGGTAAGCAGTGCGTGCTACTGTGTTAGTGCTTTATTATAGCATCACAGTTGCTTAAAAATGTGTGATGTTGAGTAGAATTCATACCTCTCTGATATGCAGCAAAAGAGAAATTTTCCCTTGCCTTGATGAGAACTTAAGGAAAAAATGCATACTGGGAAGGAATAACCTGTTGCAACGCATAAGGAGTTCAAAATGACAAGCCCATGATTAAATGCTCTCTGCATCTAAGGAGAGGTTTACATCTATACACTGTTGCCCCACTTCTCCCCCAAAGATGAAGTTTACTTGTTTTCTCTCTAATGTTGGGGTAGAATATACCCAGATGCTGCATGGATTACAAACTATACCTGAACTGCTGAAATTCATATGCCACCTCAGTACTGTGCTGGGATTCCTATTGCAGGGTTGTGCCTGTAACCTCTTTTATGGAATTTCTTATGCTGCCCTGTGCAAAACACCACATCTTGAAATACTATTGTATATGTCACCGTTTAGCTTATGCCATATCCCTTTCTCATGACAAGTAATTTATTTTGAGGTTGAGGTGACTTGCATTGGATCCTAGTGATATGTTGTGATATTATCACTTATTACTTAGTTTAGATTCAGGCAATCATCTGCAAAGATGAATAAAATAAAAGTAAGTAAAATGAAGTGGCAGTTAAGCTCTGACTCACAACTGATGTTGGTTGGGTTTTTGGGGGGGGGTTGGTTTGTGGGGGTTTTTTCACTGTAATGTAGGAATACTTTTAGCTTTTGACTAAAGCAAGAGATAACTAAGAACATTTTAATTTTTTTGTGTCCAGAAGGAAAGAAAAAATACCTAAATAGTGAGATCTGGATTATTTTCAGAACTCCTACAATCCGTCACCAGAATCAAAAAACAACCACCCCATAACACTTTCTCTTATAGGTGAAGAAATCTGCCTACTTTGGCAGATAAAGCATAAGTAACAGCACAGAGAGTGCTGTGATGCATAAATAGCTGGAACAAGAACGCTGTAGAACCTTTTTTTTTTTTCCGAGCAAGAATGTGACTTGGTGCTGTAATATTTTTGCTGTTACAGCATCTTTTAAGATTTTCAGTGAATTTTACAAATAGTATGTAAGAAAGAAAGAAATTACGATCCTTTGGGAGAGCATATAAATTTTGCTCACCTTTGATTATAAATAGAGAAATAGTCTCTTTTTGGTGCATGGGGATGACCAGCAGATGTTCAACCTCTCCCAGGATCTGACGTGGTAACATTACTGTCAGTAACTTTGCTAACACCTCTTTCTCATCTGAACTCCTATCAGGAGCTAACAGACTACTACTTCACACTTTCGAAGACACAAAAGTGTCTCATTCACCCTTGGTTTTTTTCCATCTCAAGCCCATCTTCATGTGCCCCCCAATATTATGAGCTATAACCTCCAAGAAAAACACATTTCTGGGACAGGAGTCAGTAAAGCTTCTGAAAGTTTGAAATGTATGTTGAGCGCATACAGAGTTACAAGGCCTCTTGTGACCTCTTACAGATCTTTGATAATGAGCTGATTTCCAGGTGGAGTCTCCAAGTAGTGTTTATAGAAGGGGATCATCTATCCAGCTATCTAAAAAGAAGACTATTTTAGCAGCTGTGAAAACTTGCAATGCTTTGCTAAGCAGAGGTAACCTTAGGAAACAAAGTGTCCATATGCCTACTCTAAGAGTTCACTGAAACTCTGATCCTGCAAATGTGTCATCTGAGAATAAGAAAAAAAAATAAAAGCAGCCACGTGTTTTCACCTAAAGTGATCGGTTTCATCTTTTAGTGCTAGAAGCTTTTTTGTAGTTCTGTTTTCTTACGTGCGTATTTTAAGCTTTCATCTCCATCTGACTTTGGACTCCTGCTGGCAACTGCTCAGTTAGTTTACCAGGGCTGTACACTAAGAATAATGATAAATTCAGTAAGTATTATAGAAAAGGAAAAGCTTAATGATTTTGCGTGTCCTATAATTCTTCTTATTTTAGTGTAGAGTGACTTTTTCTTAGTAGTAATTTGGAAATTAAAATCCTCTACAGGACTATGAAAGCAGTAAACTTTAATTTCAGTAGCTACATGAAATATGGTCATCCACTTTTTAAAACTGGAAATCAGTAATCCTCTTCAGGCTACAGATCTTGCACCAATTATTAATTCAGGTAAGAAAGAGCAAACGTTTAAGAAAAGCCTTAATATTTTTCACCTGATTTAATTCCTTATGTGTGTAAAGACTTCCCATTAATGTAATGACTTCCCATCGATGTTGCCATGTACCTATTTCAGGCATACTTGTAAATACTGGTTCTAATAAATAAGTGGAAAAAGTAAGACACGGCAGAAGTGTGAACAGCCAGAAAAAAAAACCAAGAAAAGCAAATCCCAGTCACAAATAGTTCAGACTTTGTTTGAGACACTTGCTGTGCAGTTACAAATGGCTGTTTGTACATGTTTCTTGTATGCTGCAAACGCTCATAGCTTCTTGGCAAAAAAAGTGTTTAACATGATGAGTAAAATAAAATCAAGTTGAACATGCATGTAACAATAGAGCACGTGTATTATTTATAGATCATAGCTGATTCTAGCTTGGTAAGAAAGAGGAGAAAGCAAGCCGAATTCAACTTGGAGGCAAGAAATAAACATTTACCTCATGCAACCCAGTAGGAATAGCTCTGATAAAACGGGAGTGAATTTTGCCTACTGCATGGTGGGAACATCAGTTCAATGCAAAACAAATAATTTACAAGTTTTACTGATCATCTAATCTTTTCTCTTCACCTCTGCAGTCTGGGAGCTATTTTAGGGGAGTGCTGAGATTTCTTATCTTCGGTGGGGCCCTTTTGTTTTTAGTCTGTACTTAACCATGAACATCCAGGTTTTTTCATTCTTTTCATTCATAGACCATGGGTAAACAAACAGCTGCTATGTAATTTGACAGCTTCTGATATCTATGCACTAGTTTCCTATTAACATTTTGACATACCAGTTGCTGGTTGAGGAGGTAATAACATGACAAAGAGCAGCAGTATCTTCTTTGTTCTAGTACTGGAGGGTAAGTTTATTTCACAGTATTTGTATTGCCTTGAATTTCTTCACATCTTTAAAAAGAAGGAAGGAATGTTTTCTCTCAGCTCTTTTTAGAAGCAAATTTGCTTTTGCCACACTGATGGACTGGTATTCCAATCAAACTAAATGAGCCGCTGTAATAGTGTAAATCACCTGCCTCTCCTCTTTGCACTAGCAGTGTCCTCCTAGGGGTGTTATCATTCATTATCAGTTTGTTTTGCTGTTGTATCACTGCTATATGCTGTAAGTAATTTTAATCATATCAGGGTGGATCAGTTTCTAAGGTGGACTCATGACACCTCATGACCTCTGAAAGCAAATCTCAGAATGAGAAAAGGCGCATTTGGTTTTTCACCATGAAGAGCTATTACATTTTTAACATTTGGAATACTTCATAATCAAGGTAGTCCTAAAAATAAAGTTTTGGCCTACCAAGAATTTGATTTCAGATTGCCTAAAAGTGATCGTTGGTACATGTGTTGCCCACCTATTATCAGGTACTTGAACATGATAGCCTAGGATTTCTTTCACATCCAGGTTTGATTCATAGCTTGCTTCTGCTGCAAAATGTTACAAATGTTCCTCTCGGTCTAATTCATTTTGTAAAGAAAGAGGAGACAAATTAATCATCTATTCCCAGTTTCTGTATAATACAAATAGGGCTTCAATAACTGAATTCTCTTAGCAACTACAGCTTGTGTTTGGAGGAAGACCTCACACGGTGTTCACAATTCCAGTGGCAGGGATACACCACCATCTAGGACAATTCTCCATTATTCAGAGAGCTGATCCAGCCAGTTGTATTACTTCAGAGCTGTCCTTTGCAAACCAATTTTAAATTATTTGTAGCTTGGACTTTTTCCGTTTACATTAGAAATGCATCTGCTGTTAAAATGACAAATTTTAATACAATTTTTAAACATGCTGTATGGCTTTTACTGAATGGAAAAGATTTCATTTTTGTCCTGTGACACAGATATGCCCATTTCTTTATTTTTATTATTTCTATTATTTGCTTTTAGTTGTAGATCAGTTACTGCTAGAACTGTTTTGTTCCTGATATATGTAAAAAACCCATGTCTTATACTCACTGACTCGGCTAGCCATAGGCTTCTTTCCATGTCTTTTTGCTTTCTTTACTGCTTTTCTAAAATTTCTAGCTCTGATTTATAATGATTGCCATCAGCTCTCATTCATATGTGATTTGATTCCAGTAGGAAAGCACTGATTGAAAGTAGTTTCATTCTTTTCATTTTAAATTCTATTTTCTTGTACTTAAAGGTCAATCAATTCTCTATGTTTTTTGACTACTGTACTGCTTGTGTATACACTGTCTTAATACTCCATTACTTCAAGTACATTTATGACAGTGGATATCAGCACCTGCTAGACCCCAGAGAGAATCTTTATAATATTCACAATTTCACAGGCTCATTTTCTCTCCAGGCTGGAGACTGCTCCTTACTGATGAACCTTTGTTATATGTAATATCCAGTATAGTGCTGAAATGAAGAATCATCATCTGGTCTCTGTGATTTCTCTATTGCTGTTTTTCTGAACTGCTGCTTCATTGTAAGGAGGAGGGTTAAGTCATTCAGAAGTTAGGGTGACCACCTAATATTTAATTTTCCTTTCATGTGATTTCCCAGTAATGAGAAATTATTAGTCCTGAAGAAGAGTATCTCACCATCTAGGTCCTGGATATCATGATTGGTGATGTCTTTCCTTCTAGTGAACAGACTGCTTACAATGTCTTCATCTGCTCAGAAAGTCCAGTGCAATTTCTGCTTCTTTTAAGTTGATTTTGTCTTTCTTTTTGCTTTTTAATATAATTCTTAAAAATTCTTAAAGTAACTTATACATTTTTTTTTTCTCTGCTCCAGTGTTTATATTGATATCTTACTCCATGGGCCAGCAAAGCCCTCAGAGACCTTTGTGATTATTTTATGTGGTCTCCATAGACTTTGGATAAGTTTTCCTGAGACAAAACTGTAAAGAAACTTATTTGGTAGAATTTTAGAAACTGTAGTAAATAACTGTTCTCTTAATTACAAAACAGGTAATGGAGGGAATCTATTAACACAAGGGATTCTCTAAATGCTAAAACTAAAAAATACTACTTCTGGAAATTCCCTAATTAGTTTTCCATAGTTTGAGCAGAAAAATACAAGAACTAGAACTCCATTTATTCACTGACATTCAACAAATGAAAAAAAAAAATCCAGTCATCTCCCTTTGTTGATCTTGTTCTATTGTGTTCTGTAGGATTCTGAGTAAGATTCCAGATAGTATCACTTACCATGCCTTTGCTTTCAGTTCTGATAGATCTGTAATCTTGAGTGCCCTCTGAAATTTATCTTCTTCTGAGGATTAGTGGTACTTTTGTCTTCAGACTGGAACATCAGCAGCTGCAAGTTTTATGGAGTCTGAAGTAAAATGGAATCAGATTTCTTCAGGGACAATGTTAAGACACAAAAGATAAGAATATGGCCCTGTAACCCAGAGTTCTGAAAACAAATAATGTGAGGAAAATTCTCAGAAAATAAGAAACCTCTTCATTGAAATTGTAATGAGTTGTGTTGTCTAAAGGCAAAGGATTAGATTTCACATACTTGAAAGTGAAATGATATTCTCTTGTTAAATATGGGACAGAGTTAAAGTAAGAGCGTATACAATAACTGTCCTAAAATATTTCTTAAGGAATGCTTTGAAATACAGTAATACTGAGATTGTTAGCAAGCCAGCTGTGCACATTTGTTGCAGTTTCTAAGTGAGATGAATGTATACCTGGGACTGAACACGCAGAGTGGAAACAGCCTACAGGCAACTGTACAGTTGGTTCTCAGAAATGTTATTTTTTTATCTATATACATATATATGTATGTATTTATTATAAACATTCATGACCTGCATGAAGAATTAAAAACACATTTTCAGCATTTTATTCCTTACAATACAAGCCTAGTCCTATAAGCCTTTCCTCCTAAGGAACAGTTCTTAATACAAGTACTGCCTTTTTAATTAGTAGGATATTAAGGGCTTAAGACTCACCTCAAGTTTATTTCTCAGTTGTATTTCAGGAAGTTACAGTGCTTGTAATCACAAGACATAGATTATCTGGACAACTCAGTAAAGCACCAGGCGTGCAGTAATATATATATATGGCTTTATAGTAATAATAACAATACTGTTTCACCCGTGGCCAGTGAACTGCAGGATCCTGAAGTGCTGTACTGATTAGCGATGATATTCCATTTTCAGAAAAGGGGAGAATGAAGTCTAGATAGGGGGGGGAGTAACTTTTCCAAGATCCAACAGCAGGCAGGTGGCAGGGATGATAACAAAATGCCTCTAGAAATAGGCAGTGGTGCGTAGCTTTCAAAAGCTAACATGCCTACCAAATCCAGGTGAGCGTCTTGAATAAAACCTTGCTGGTTTTCAGGCCCTGGGATCAGGCAGCAAATACGCAGCACAGTAACATAAATGTAAATACAGCTTTTCTGTTAGAGGGTGAAAATGTGGAATCAACTTTGATTCCATTCTAAAGGATCTTGTTTGCACAGGCCAGTACTTTCAGGATTATAACTCTTACCAACTTTAATGTTGTTGTGCCCTAGTAAAATGGAGTTACGGCAACAACAACCAAAAATGGAACTTGCAAAGCTGGCAGAGTGCAGGGCTAGCTTTGCTTTTTACATACTTGTTCTAATAGTTTGTCATTTTATAGTCAAATAAGGTAAGATACGATTAAATTTAACTTCATTGCCCTTTCAGATCATAAGGACACGTATGTGCATAAAATAAAGCTATCAATTATGAGAGGTATTGTTTTAAGTGGCTTTAGGAAAAAAAAACCTTTTATTTTTTTGAAACCTCACCATCTTTGGAGAGAAACTATGGGCTTTATGAGCATATATATATATATCTCTTCATTTCAAACAACTGGCTGCTCCATGTAGACTGGAGGCATTTAATGGTGTAGTAATTTTAGTATTTTCAGTTTCAGAGCAGTCTGAAAAGCAGAGGAAGGGGACCTTAAACCTCTCTCTATCCATTTCCTTCTTTTTATGCAATACATGACATGCTCAGAGACATACCAATGTATGTGACAAGTAGCATATTCAGTAAGGGAAGATTTTTGAGCTGCAGCTTCATTTGCATAGTTACAGTCAACTGACCAGTCATTTGACCTCTGAACCCTGAGCTGTGATTTCTATCAGGTTCTTGATCTTTGTAAATTAGGAAAAAAAATAACTTCTCTGAAATGTACTTGTCTGATTTTAACACCGTACTGATGAAGTAAAGGAAGAATGCTCTTATGCTTCTATTGAGCATATTTATTCAGTAAGTTATTCTAAATTTTAAAATATGTTAGTGCAGAGTTATTCATGGTGTACTTTATGTAGCATAGAATTCATGTTGGAGTCAATTTATTTTTTTGATGTCTCATCCGTGGTCCATTATAACTGTTCTCAAAGGTAAAATGACACGACATCTGCTAAAAATAACTGCATGTTGCACAGCCTTGATATTAAACATGCAAGATGGAACCTGAGTCTCAAAGGGGAAAGGAATATTTCCCTGGTTTCATGGACATATGCTTGAGTCAGCAGCTAATGTATCAGAAGATTCCTTAATGTCTAACCTGAAATGTTGCTGTTACTGATTAGGTCAGAGTTTTGACCTGGTGACAAGAAAGCAAGTTTTCAACTCTCAAACACACTGACATTTACCCTTGGGAAGGAGGAAAAATGACCCATGAAGTTTCCATCTGCTGATAGAATAAACATCTGTAGTACTCATGACTGGCATGAGTTCAGTAGCAGTGGAGCTTGCAGTGAGTGATCTCTGGCCTCCTAAGTTACTATTGCCATTGAATAGTAATGGCTTTAAATAGAAATTTCCTTAGAGACTCCTCAAAAGACTAGGTTCTGTCTGTCAGAGATACCATAAAAAATAGGACTTGAAGCATGCGTGAAGTTTAAATACTTACATGAAGGGTGAACATGAAAAATGAATTGGTTACAGAAATATACTCTGACTACCCACAGGTAACCAAACCATGAGGGCTATTTAGCAGATAAATACGTTCAGTGGCTCTGTGTTTGTGGCCACAGGTGCCTCTTACTGGAAATCACAGGTTCTGTGTGCATTCATATCTGTGAATATATTTTTCTATCTATTATAATGGTTCTTTTCATGTACTCAAGAATTATAAAAATAAACTTCAGTCAAGTATCTTTGCTCTTTAGTGTCCAAGGATAAGCTTTATTACACTGTAAATGATAGACATACTGCTTCACTGTCCTGAAACCACAGATTTTTCCAGGACAACTTGGAATATAAGCCTTTTAACACTCCAGAAGAAGGAGGCACAAGTTCAAAGATGAGGAAAGCTCTTGTAATTTGAAAGGAAAGCAATTTTGATTAATAAGCTATCTACCTTAGAAATTGCTAAAGTGTTTTGTTTAACAAAACTGCTTTTTGTCTTAATAAAAGAAACTATAGGCCTGATTCCTGAGCCACAGTATTTTGTTACCTGCCCACTGATACTATGTCTGGAAAAAATCAGGAGACTTGAAATCAACAGTGACAGTCATGTTATGGAATGTTGAATCATTTGAAAGCAGTGTGTTAAATTCTTTTCTGGTCTAAATGCTAAAAAGAAAAGAAGTCAATGGCAATAAACTCAGCCAGACAACCCCAGACTATTGTGTTCATACTTTAATTTCCACTGTCACTGCTGTATATACAGCTTGCTATGCTAACTGCAACATATGCTTCTAGAAGTACAGTCTGCTAGGAACACCAATAAGACAGTATTTAAATAAGTCTAATATTCTGATTTATGAAATCCTTAAATGCAAAAATTCATAATTGACACGGTGCCAGTTCCTAGTCTTAAAAAATGCCATTAAGTTAGTTACCAGTGTCTATCCCTTAAATGATATGTAATTGTTTTAAGTTACTTTATTTGAGAACTAAAGTACTTTAAAAAAACCAACAACACCTGAGGTTGGGAAATTAAAATTGGAAACCACCAACTTGAAACAATTATAAATCAACAACTTGAGAACTACTCAGCTTTCCACCAAAAATTTTGGCTTCCAGTTATTCAAGTGTAAGGAATAATAAAAATATCAGGTATGTAATTATGTACCAGGTATGCTTTTATAGTTATTGTAAATCAAAAAGATGGAGACTATCAAAATAATACCATTTCAATTCACATGTTAATCTGTTTATAATCTATTTTTAGTCTAACAAGAGGACTATAAAACCAGAAGTTCACAGTCCAAAGGTTAATATAGAACCAAACATGTTTTGCAATGTAATATATGTAAAAGTTTTGCCTAGAATTCCTAGTCTATTCATTTGGAAGTAGGTCTTTATTTTCCCTTGGTGATGTCCAATTTAGGAGATTCCGTTCTAGAAGACTAGTAAATTAATTGTGAAATTATTTTTTAGGAAAGCTGACAACTGAGTGATATTTGAAATGTTTCTAAACGTCATGGTTTAACCCCAGCCAGCAATTCAGCCCCACGCAGCTGCTCACTCACTAACCCCCCCACCCAGTGGGATGGGGGAGAGAATCGGGGGAAAAAAAAGAAGTGAAACTCATGGGTTGAGATAAGAACAGTTTAATAGAACAGAAAGGAAGAAACTAGCAATGACACTAATTAATAACAACAAGAAAGTGACAATAATAATAAGAGGATTGGAATACACAAGACAAGTGATGGACAATGCAGTTGCTCACCACTCACCAAAAGACACCTGAGCTGTGCTCCTCCCTCCTCCCACCCAGCTGGGCATGATGTCCCAGGGTATGGCATACCCCTTTGGCCAGTTTGGGCCAGCTGTCCCGGCTGTCTCCCCTCCCACCTTCCCTGTGCCCCTCCAGCCTTCTCGCTGGCTGGGCAGGAGAAGCTGAAAAGTCCTTGACATGGTCTAAACACGACTTGGCAACAACTGAAACCATCAGGGTGTTACCAACGTTCTTCTCATGCTAAACCTGAAACACAGCACTGTACCAGCTACTGGGAAGACAAGTAACTGTCCCAGCCAAAACCAGGACACTGAAGCTTTTTTGTAGCACTTAAAAGTTTACTAAGCTCCAATTTCTAAACCCAATTTATGGCCATAAATTGCTCTTGCAATCAGTGAAGGTGTAAACCAGTTCATACCTCATCAGGATCCCATGATGCACCCTGACCCAAAAACATGGCAGATTCCTATACCTTTCATGGTGGTATAATCTATATAATGAATTTGTAGTTGAGGGTCTACGGAATTTTTATCTGTATAAAAAACATTTCATTTTTGGTTTTTATGATGACGCGGGATAGGCTGATAAACCTTCAAAATTCCTCTTGTTCTATGTAAATCGAACTAATAGCTCACTTAGGAAACAGGGAACGCAGGCTTTTGCATAGCTGCTGTTTCGCCATCAAAGGCGAATGGTTGTCTTAAACACTACTGCTATTTTTCTGGTGACAATTTTTTTATCATCACTACACCATAGTAGAACCCAAGGGGAAAAAAAAAACATACTCATCATCTTCCATAGAAAGCTCATTTACATAATCAACTCAATGATCTAAACAACAAGTTGAATGCACATTTGAATCAATTAGATAGACAAGCCCAGCTGTTTCCAGTCAAACCGTTCCACACAGTTGTAAATAGAAACAATCACATGGATTCCCTTCCCTGCCTAGATCTCGTGTGTTATTTTTGCAGGCTCTGTATCACATGGTGAATACTACATGAACAGTTTGATAAGTTTACTTAGCGAATATATAGCTGTTCTATATAATACTACATATGCTCATATAAAACCTTTGCAGTATAACATTCTCTAAGGTTGTTACAATAGTTCATTAAACTGAGCTTTTGATTATACCTTTAGTAGTAGAAAATACCATAGTTCAGGTAACAGAATAGTTTTGATTAGAGAACATGTAATTCACTGCAGAATCTGGGCTACAAAACACTCTTTCCATCAGTCCACAGCTATTTCTTTGTATCTTTTCTGGGTAAATTGTAACCTCTTTATTTGCAGGTCTTTGTTGTTATTGCTGTTCTGCTATTTGAGTATCAGGGGTCTTGTTCCACCAAACTTGTAAAATAAGCATTATTAATGGTAATGTCACAATTTTCACCAAGTAGATTTTTCACAATAGCTAAAATTGATTTGATCTACTTTCTTAAAGAAAATTGGGATTAATTTGGAGTTATTCTGCTCTTTTTTGGTGGGCAAAGGATTGTTTGAGGCTCATTTAATTTGGTACAGTTGTTTTCGGCTTTTTGAACTGGAGGGGAAAGTCCCTTCAGCCATTTTAGAGTTAGAGTATTTTAAAAACCCCAAAATACATTAATCACATTATTAATCACACCTCTTTTTAGAAAAGTTATGAGCCATGTTTGTTTTGCCAGAGAAATAACTTGGTAACTAAGAGTTCCAAAGGAAGAAGATAAAAAAGGAAGCCTTTGCAATGGCTTCCGTGCTTTAGAAAGTGCAAAGGAATTGAACAGAAAATAAAGTTATGCCCGTGGAGATTGGGGCTGAGTGCACGCAGGGAAGATTGATTAGGTTCAGAATTTCTTCTGTTTAGAACAGAGGTAAGACACAAACGTATGCTCAGCTAGAAAGTATGATATTAAAATACATGAGGTGTAACTTTACAATGTACCTTGAATACAGGTTATGATGTTGCTGCACTTCACAAAGAAATCTCAAGACTGTACTCTTGACTTGGGAAGTTGCAGATAAATTATTCACAACAAAGTATTTCCTGCAGTCCTGTGCCTGGTTATCAAGTCAGCGGCCAGTAAATTTTAAGGCCACTCCTTCCTCAAGGTATATTGGATGTTCAGTCCATGGTCTACTTACCCTGACTTTATAAAATCAGCTGTGTGCTTCTTTCTCTCCTACTTTGTTCTGTGACCCAGTGCAGGCAGTGGTCATTTGGTCATTCAGTGCAGGATTAAAGGGGATAGCTAAATATTAAATTGCTTATAACTGTCACTCTCCAATGGGCTATGAAATACATGTATTTGGTCAAGTATGAAACACGTTTTCCTGCAAAGCTATGAGATGAATGAATTCCACTGGTTTTGAGTTAGAACTTTACAAAATGTGTACTTTTAGTCTAAGAAGTCAATTTGGTATGAAAATTAGTAAGAACCAGTATGTGAATGGAACTTTTAATAAGAGCCACCTTAAAGACCAAAATTTCACTTTCATTCCAGACTCTGAGAGTGGATTGTGTAAAGGAAACAATAGAAAAATAATTTTAACTGAGTTCTAACGTCATTGTCTTTTCAGCTTGTAGGAAGTTGGGTGTTACTTATATCAAAGCAAGTAGTATTTACACATGATGTAATGTGCACATGTATTATAAATTTCAGTTGACTTTTAGCACATTGTATTTTCAGGTGTGTTTAAACATCTATATTTAGGGATTACTGAAAATATTTTTGATACAGCTTGTTGGAAGTGTGACATGAAATAAATGTTCAAATAGTAACGCTGTGAGCAAAATTTGCAGCTTAGAAAAAGTTTTCTACAATCCTGTTGCTTTTTATTTTTTGGTAGAATTCAAAGCTGAAATTTAGGAAATCAGTGTGAAAACTATATAGAATCTATTTCAAGATTGTGTCTTGTTCTGGACTCTTCAAATTTTAATAGACAGCGATAAAGGCTTTGCCCTTACGAGAGTCTTGCAAACAAATGTTACTGTGGAAATACTTGCAATTTGATTAATCTGCAGGCACAGCCCTAGTTCCAGCTTCTTGTTGACTTTGAACACTACTGAGATTGTAGCTGTTGTGAGCAGGTCTATGCAGAACCCAGAATGCAACCTTTGACTTCTCGAGGTCTCAAAATTTGGTGTGGCCATAGCGCCTTATGCATTTCTTGCAGAAGAAGTGCCAGCAAACCCCATCACAGGATCCTGCCCCTCCACAGCCTCTTCCCAAATCTGTTCATGTTGCTGAGCAATAAACAAGAGCAGGACTCTAGTTTGGTTGAAAGAAGGTTGGAAGGGGAAGGGCCTTTATTCTTCAGCCACATTAATTTCCAGGTTTGGGTTTTGGGGGTTTTTTTTTTGCTGACAGCAAAATACAGAGGTTAACTACGTAGGCCCGTTTGGGTGGCACTACTATTGAACATGAAAGTGCAGCCTACCACTGTAGAGTCACCTCTAACTCAGGACAGGAAAATAACAGAAAGTATCCCTGCTGTAACTGCAGTGAGTGTAGCTCACATCCAAAAATAATATACCACATCACAAGATAGTGCAGTTGGAAGATACCTCAACAAATGATACTTCAATACCAGCTCTTGTCTCCAAACAGGAAAGAGCTATCCTGAAAGATCATAACCCACAGTCTCATGATGCATCTCTGGAGAACACACCTCAATCCTGCAGAGGACCCTGCTTGCTGTTAGTAAGGCAGGAAACTATGGAAGGGAAAATACGTTGCAGCTGCATGTTTTCCGAGTTGTTCAGTACTGTTCCCTGTCAAGTGGGCTGTCCTCCAGCCACAGCCCCCTCTAGTAACTTTCCAATCCCATGGCCACTAGGGTGATAAGTTAATGACCAGACTTCCTCCATGTCTTGGCTAAGACGCATTCGTTAATTTAACAGTACACTTTCCCAGTCATACAGTTGTGTATTCTCCTGAGTTGCACAGTTTAGTAATTGAGATATTATTTATGATTCTTCTTTGTATGTACTGTTAGTAAAGATGAATACACTCCTGATTTAGTTCAATTTGTCACAGATCCGGGCACCTGTTTCTCTAGCTGAGCTCCTCCATATCTCAGCTGTGAATATTTTGAAGTACTTTGGCAACTGAGCTACATCTTCACTAGTTGAACAACATACTTCAGCTGCAAAGTTATTTACAAACTTTACTGATCAAGCTGCATATTCTTGGGCTGAATTTGCTACAGACAGCACTTTGCAGATGGAACTGAATTCTTTACTAATCATGGGAGATGAATTAATTTATTTGATTAGCAGTAATTTGCATTATTTGCTGATTATGTTCTTCAGTTCCCGCCCTAAAGAGCTGTGTTGTGTTCCTAGTGCTAGTTAATGACTTACTACACTCTACTTCAGAGAGGAAGGCATTTTGGTTGTAGATAAAGAGATCCTTCTGTCTTCAAATACTTCCTAAAAAACACTACTTCCACGTCACATAGGGGAAGATAGTATGTTTTAACAAAAAGAAGAGTACATGTGAAAGCACATTTTCCTATGAAGGCAGTCTTTTTTAGTTCCTTGTGCTACCATTTGCTTTATTTTCTCATTACTGTGGTTATGCAAGTACTATTACTGTGGCCATTACTATGGCAATGCCGTTCTTTTTATAACAGTGCCAAGAAGGGTTTTATGGATGTATGGGTGCACGCATTGAGGTTAGGTTCCCCACTGGACTAGGTTGCGGTGTAGACTCACGCTAAGCTGCAGTCGGATGCATGTGGCAGAGATACGGGAAGTGTAGTGGTTACTCACCAGTGGTGAGTTAGGAGGGTACCCCAGTGTACAACTCACTGGACCAAGCTGCCTTTTTTTATCTTCTTTGGTGTGTATGAAAGTATACAATGGTGTAATTCCTCTGTAAATAAGCAAAATTCATGCAGGAGACAGTGTACTAGCTTGTCTTCTTAAAAACCTACCTCTACTCTCTGCTATCAATGTCTGCTACGTAGTTTTTACAAACATTTTTTACAAAACATCTTTAAAATACCTGAGGGTCTCTGTTTTGGGCAATTAAGTCTTCCTACCACATTATGCAAAGAAAGTATTCTTTACTTATCTATGTAGTGCTTAGAGTAAGAAATTTTTCTGAGCAATGAGTGTTCTCACCAACTTAAGTGCTTCCCACCCATCATTCATAGAACTTAAAACTTATCAGGGAAGTTTGCATGCAGTTGCTGGCTGAGAGAGCTGACATAAAGGCATACTTACTAGCTAGAGCTGTGCCCTATTATTTCATTAACAAAAGGAAAAATTAGCTCGCTGATACATAGCCTAAAGAGGTAAAGCAGTCCTGGCCCTTAAATTGCATCCAGGTAGGGAAATGAATTTTGTGTATTTGGCTTGTTCAGAATACAGTATAAAAAGACTGAGATTAAAGACTGCAGATGAGGAAAATGTGCCTTTTGCTTAGTAAAGGAAATACAAGTGGATTCTGAATTACAAGGGGTACAAATTAGTCAAATGCATAAAGATGCAGTGATAAATTTTTTTAGTTAGCTAAAATTTATGGGAAAGTAAGTAAGGGTAGAAATGGAAATACCCTCATTTTTTACATTTCCATGTGGGACAGCTTATCTCCAGGTTAATTTTGGTTCCAAATTTGGGTTCTTACGCAGCACTGATCAGAGATTGCTGGAAAACTAGGGTTTCATTTCTCAAAAAACAAAGGTTTCAGAAAACAAGGTTTGCATCAGAAATAAAACACGAGCTTTCTGAGATGTTCACCAAAAACATAAGTGAAAAATGCAATGCAAATTCAAAGTCGCAACTGTATGTCTAAAGTTACAATTGTTTTCCCATGTGTATCACTTTAGATTTTTGTACATTAAATTTTATGTGCCCTTATATAGCTTTATCCTTTGGTGTCACAAGATCCTTCTGAAATTCCTTGTAGCTGGCTTAATAGTCTGTAGTTCTCCAAATCCCCTAAGAACTATCTTGAAATACTGGTATCACATTAGCTACCTCTGTTTTTCTGGCACCACAGTAGTTACAAGCAAAAGGTTACATATTACATTGTTACAGTAATTTCATACCTGAGTGCCTTTAGAACATCTTAGTGAATATCAGTTGGTCTTGGGGATTTGTTACTTACTCATTTTTTTTTTCCAATTTGTTCCTAATTCTATTCTATTCTACTGACACTTAGATTTGGGATGGTCTGTCTGAGATGTCCATCATAAAGGAAGTTTGTGGTATAACTTAATTTTTCAATGAGTGTAGGAGAAAGAATTCGTTCTCAACTTCTTTAAGGACTTTTTGTTACTGTAAATGTGTATGGGCCCTACAGAATCTCAGGCAGCATCCCTGCTTCTGGTGTATTTGAAAGAAGCTATTTTTAAGTTTTATGCTGTTAGCATGTTCATCAGTGTTTTCAGTCTTCCTGTTATTTGTCACATCTATCTTGACTATATTCGTGTAAAAAAAACATAAATCTAAACATCACCTTTCAAATAATGTCATTTACTTTGCTTCTTAATTATACCAACTTAATTTTCTTTCTAAACCTTTTAGTAACTAATGTGCATTTTCTCCAAGTCTATATTATTGTAACCGTTGTAAACAATCTTTGTACACCTGAAAACACTTTACCCTTTTGCATGCACCTTTTAATTAAGTTTCCATAATAAAAGGAAGGATTCCTTCTGTAACAAACTTACCCATTTTTATGTAGCTCCCCTTTGGAAACTGAAAACTGATAGATCAGTTCTCTTGGCTTTTTTCGGTGTGATCCGACAAGGATATTGAATGCAAATGTATTATAGTTTTTGTAAAAGTCATTCTATTTTTTCGTGCACCACTTAAATGGAATTTTCTCTATGACATTCCTCCTCCATTTTCTTCTCCAATTTTGTTCCCTTCCCTCTGTCTTTGATTCTGCAGCTACAAGAGGCATCTGGGGCTGGCTTGGGCTTTCTGCCTTTCCATACCGCTTGGCTTCCCCACACTGTTTCTAGTTTCTGAATGACTTGCCAGTACAGATTCTACTTTCAAATGTAGAACATGTGGGATCCCAAGACTCAGAAATATGGGAACAGGCCTTTATTTCTGTGAATTTGAGTGATTTTTACATAAAGCTACTTTTTTTCAGACAGTGGGTCTCTTTTCTTTAGCTCCAGTAGTTTTTGTATCATATTCTGAGTCCTTCATACTCACTCAATTAAATTATAGTAACTAATCCTGTTATTACCTCATTCATGATGGTTTTTTGTTAGAGAATTTTTAACACCTCTTAAAATTTACCAAAATAGTAAACTTTTAAGGAAAAAAAATGTATCTCCTATAAAAAGATGGTATTTTCTGTGTATGGTGTCAAAACAGTGAATTCAAGTGAGAAGGTGCCTCTGTAGTTTTGCATCTTAAGCAAAGCTGCTATAGATGGTTACTTCATTCTGGTAACATAATTGGTCTGCTGGCATTACACCCACATTACTTCAAGGGATGAAAATAAAACTATAAAGTGCTGCATAAAGCCTGAAATAGCCACCTTTAAGTTTAATCTTCCTCTTGATGCTGTAGAGTCTATAAAATATGCATTAATTCAAGTTTTTAATAGCTTTTATCAATCCATCTTTCCTTTGTAAAGGAGACAATGTCTAATATGTATGGTCCCTATCTCTCTTTATGCTTTCAAGCTCATGATGAATCTTATTATCTTACCTTGGTTTAAAGTTACTTAAGCAATGGTTGCTTGTCTGGAGCATGCAAAGCAATAAACAGCTCCTGCTCTGCTGATAACTTCAGAACCAGGCAGTTATATGCAAGGTATATAGTATAGGTGTACACTAGTTCAACTGCCTGAGTATTAATGCCTTTCCACATAAGCAAAAAGAAAATGGTTCGTAAAACTTTAACGTATTGCCGAAAGAATCATTGTTGCGTGATGTACACCAATTAATATGTTTCTATTGACTATGTACTTCTCCTTTATGTACATACTTTCAGTAATATCCCTTAGCTTACTGCTTTCTTAATGAACCTTCTATATTATATAGGAAAACAATTTAATAAAAGAAATTATGTGAGTAGAATAAAGCTATCAGTGATCTCAAATATTCTATCACAAAATAATATTAAAAAGTAATAATGGGATGTTGCTTGAACAGCTAAAAGTATCATAATTGCAGTTATGCTTAATAATTGACATAACATCCATAGAAGCCAGGGTATGACTAGGGTCAAAGAGAGGAAATATAAATTTCTCTTGTTTGAACTACATGGATCTTTGTAAGGATCAGCAGCTAATAGCTACCGTCTTCCTGGAAAGAAAAAGAAAGATGCAGGAAAGGCTCATATTAGTTTCTGTGGGTCTCATGATTTTTATCTGGAGCAATGTAGTTTCAGCCCTCTGTCCTGGGCTTTCATGAAAACATCTAGACAGAGGAGTTGTAAGACTTTGCTTTCCCTTACATCTCTGAATACACTTGAAGTGTATCAAATACTTTTATTCTTGCTATAGTTTCATCATTAAAAAAATATTGAAAAATATCTATGTCTTGAGAATAACTCGTTAATATTTTTAACTCAACATTTAACATGACAGTGAAACTTACTGCCACCTGCCAAATACTTGTTTAGATTCCGTAAAAGACAGAATATTTAGACTTTTTTAAAATAACCAAGGTTATACGACTGGGTAAGTCTCCAAAAACACTGTAAAAGAAAACCTTTGTGCTTCAAGACTTAAGCCAAACCCTAAATACTGGCATTAATATTAGGTGCTTAGGATTTATTTCACAAAGCCACAAAATCGGGTGCTTGTTTCTTTTCCCATTCCACCCTCCCTTAGTCCCTTTGGAAGCTTCAAGTTACTTCTGTAGGCGAGACAACAAAACAGGTAGCACTTATTCTGCATCTTGGTAGACTGACTCAAACCATCATATTATTTCACTTCATACTAAAAAACTGTACTGTGAGTGGAGCAGCTGAAAAGCTTCAGCTTAGAGGATGAGGACCTGCAGGAATGGACCACGGTATGCTAGCCAGTACGTGTGTTAGAGCTCTCCTTGATGGTTGTATTATATCATACCTGGGTTTTGATGGATTTTGTATCTTTTAGTCTAGATTCACTAAAATCCAGTTGAATCAACCGATGTTCATTCTCTTTGTTTCCCAGGAGAGAAGGGGTAGGCAACCTGCTGAAAAAAAGTGATGGGAGAGTGACAGAAAATGGGGTATCAGTGATTCCAGGCATCTGTAGGTGAAAGCAGGGTTTGTGGCAAGGATCAAGAGATGTAAAACTGAAGAGATCTGAGATAAAGGAAATGGAGCAGAACAGAGCATATCATCCTAAATTTGTCCACTTCTGTGCATGTGACCCACTATTCCCACAACCTGAGTGCCAGTGAAAACTGCCCCTTGCTGGCTGTTGTCAGAGATGGTGTATTAAATGAAAGGTGGTCCCTGCATAGCCACCTGGAGCTACAGCTTGACATGTTAGGATGAACCAGCACTGGTATTTATTTTCCAGTACCCGTGCATCGTTAGCTGAGCTATTTTTGCAGTGAGGGCAAAGTAACATGAAGCACTGCAGGGTTTTCTGAGGGAAGACAGCCTCACTCATGAATCTGAGTCCTAAACTGGAAGACTTTTAGGCTGTGTGGAATTGATGATGGGCTGAAAGCCTCTGTGATGGGAAGACCAAGATCTGGAATATGGTAGTATTTTGTCAGTCTCAGCTGGTGAGTTATAGGTTGTGTCACAAGTCTTGGGAACAAAAGGGAAAATGCTGGTTTTGTGACAGAGCAGTCAGAGATGAACAATCAAACAATGACTCTGTGAACAAACCCTTAGCAGCCTTCTTGAAGATCTCCTGTCTTTCTGTGCCTGACTTAATCAATTTATATAGGTTTACTTTTGTTCTTTTAATTCAGCTATACTCTGAGTGAATGAAGAATTGCCTTGATGCATCGATATGATGACTGGCTTGTCAATGAGCTGAAAAGACTATTGTTTTCTATTGGCAAATTCGGTTAGGTTATGCCCTTGCTGTGAAACACCGTTTTTGATCATACAGCTTTTCTGGTAGAGCCTTGAGTCACTTGTCCACAACTGCTTAGCACAGCTATGGATAACAGTGCACTGTCAGGGCCCTTCCCTTTTTTCGGGTGCTCTGCATTCTGGAGCTAATACCATTATGTTGCAGGCCAGCTTACTGTAATATGACATTGCAGTACAGCCAGATGTAAGGTGTGAACATGAAACTAGGTGTTGTTGCCATCTTAAGCTTGGTACAGTCTAGCAGCTACGTGCTCTGCAGATGCCAGGGAGCTGTTGATCTGAACAGATCTGATCCAGAAACGCGAGTTGTTGACTGCAGCTCTCAACTGGATTTATTCCATGTTCACAGTCAGAACCAGAACTGAACCTGAAATATGAAAATCCATACAGGAGTCTAAGGTAGCCAATGAAGACAGAAAGGATGTGGTAGTGTAGCCTGCCATTCAGTAGCCTTCAGTTCATTTCCTTGCTAACCCACAGAACTCTTGTATAACATTGAACAACAAATCAATCTATTTTGCCTGCAGTCCCCCTTTGCTATAATAGAATAAAACTTTAAGATCATGGGAGAAAATCTGAAGAGAAAGTAGGTTAACTTAAGCATTATTGAGAAAGACTGATAGCAAGAGAGGAGAGTTTACAAACTATTGCAGAGAACTGAGAGTAGAGGTACTGCTGAGGGAGAAAGTGTCTGCTGAAGCAGGGGGTGGCAGGTTCTTTGCTGCTCTGTATCTCGTTCAGTGAGTTACCAGTAATTCTGTTCTGATTCACTGGCATCATATTTCCCTTTCTGCTGTTAGTACCAGGAAAAATGACTACATGTGGTGCCCAGAATCACCCTGTGGAAGAAAGGTGGAATCAAGCATTAAAAAAGATGGTGGGATGGGGAAAGAAAAGAGGAGAGGGAAGCTGCTTTTCTCCTAATACATCTTGCAGTAGAAAAGATGCAGAATGAGTAGAAAAAAAAAAAAAAAAATTCTGCAGATTGACAGAGATGATGAGCTAAAAAGGAGTTCAAGTGAAGTAGGTTCCAGACCCAACCCTGCTGCCTTGCAGACAACAAAACCTCTTTAGTGGTCATTGGGATTTTTCTGTGCCAAGAAATTACAGAAACATTAGTATCCTCTTCAAAGACTAATTCAAGGAATTTCAAATTGATACTTTTTTGAAAACAGGGTTATATTAGTAAGCTTCTGATGAAAAGCAGCGAAGTGTTATGCAGTTGCTGCAGGTCTCTGCGGTTTTTTTTTCTCCATCCACCTCAGGATATTCTGATATGCTTTCCAAATATCCAATACCAGGAGCATTGCCAGTAAACAGGAAGCCAGCAGAGGACACCTGTAGTGCTTTTTCATTACTTTTGGTTTTTTCTTCTTAGCACTCAAGTATTGGTAATCCTGGAGCATGTTGTTTTTGAAATTCTCATTAATAAGTCACACTATAAATATGAGTATGCTGTTTTATAAATAATGCTTTTCTAAATTCTCTTTGGGCAATAAATACAAAAGTCAATTCCCTGGAAACCAGCAGAATTAAGAAGCTGTAATATAATAGTGGTGTCTGTCTCCTTAGCCACCTTTTTTCAAGCAGTTCGTGATCAGGGGTCAGTGTTGCTCCTTCCTTTCCACCCGTTATTCTCTCTTCATCCTATTGGCAAAGCCAACAGAGAAGGATGCATGGTCTGTGACATTTCTGCTGAGAAATAAAGTTATCTCGCCCCCGGTAACAGTCCCCATGATGCTACTGAAAGCCAAATATTGCTAGCATAAAGCTGGGAAAAATGTATTCATGGTGGGAATCAGTTAGTGATCTCCCCACTGCATTGTAGGGTAATATGCTGTACAAGATGACTGGGGCAGCTGTGATTGGTTTTGTCTGATGCTTGTTGGCATGGAATAGAGTGCTGTTTGACTTGTCAGCATTAGTACAATCTATCCAGATTATTTTAGCAGTGTGGCCTACAAGAGTGTAGAAGTCAACTACCAGTTTAGCTTTTAAGGCTACCATTTTAAAAAGTTTTAAATTGGTGGTTTGCAGGTTGCTCATGTAAGAAGTCCAATCCTGCAGCTAAGGTGCAGTTATTCACTAACCAGAGTGACTAAGACAGGGGGGTTGTGACATTTTTTCAACAAGTTCATTTCTATTGAAAACAATGCGCAAAGACAGCTACTGTTGGGTTCTTCCATTTGCAATACATTTTAAGAACTAAAGAGGAGGTGGTAACAAATCAAACAGTCAGGTTTAATAGATCAAGTTTTGCAGACAACAGGGAGTATGAATGGTCATTGTCTATCTCGGAGACAGCAAGTCCTTACAAAACATGTCTCCACCATGAACCTCTAGAGAATAGTTAGGTCAGTCTGTTTGAATCTCTGAACATCTGAATTTTGTTTCCAAAAGACAGCTAGTGAAATCCTTCCCAGTCTGTCAGTTTTACTACAGCTATGTTTCCTTCTGGCATAGAAAGCACTGAGCTGACTCAAGCGCAAGTTAAGAGTGACACCAAGTGGTTAAGCAGTTTATTCCTATGCGATTTTTTCGAAACATTTTTCTGCTTTATCTTTGATTTTGAAACAATGCTGTTGGGGTTTTTTTCCTTCTAAAGAGGCCTGATTATGTCACTGAATATTTTTCCCTTTAAATACATGCACACTCAAGCTCTCTCCTGTTTTATAAGCAAACATCATCCTCAGATTTATGCTCCGATTCTTTCTGTCCATATAATATTATTTGTGTAAAATTTCTTTTCTCCAGGATATGGCAGTCTCTGGGGTTTAATGAGGTATGTATTGACAAAGATGTGGCACTGTTCTCAAAGAGAAATAGGAAAGCAACAACTACACTACAATTCTTTGACTGTAGAACAGTAGAAAGAATCAGCAGCAAAATGTGCTTTTGGGTAAGGAATCTTCAGGGCAGAGAAAATCTAGTCATGCTAGAATAATGCGCCCTTCTTTCTCCTACACTTCTTTTTAAACGGTAGATATCTAGTGGCAAGCTTTTCCCCTGTTTTCTTCCTCAGCAGAGCTCTGTGAAGGACAGGTGTGAAGTAGTCCACTTACAACCCTGCTGAGAAAACCAAAACTGAGAGAACTCTTGAATTGGAGCCTACTGCCAGAAAGCTCCTTAAAGGATGGTTTTAGTCATATAATCAGCAAAATAACAGCTCTGATAGTTGTCCCCTCCCTTATCAATCAGTAAATGATTCTTGGTACCCTTATGAACAGCCATTTTTCTCAAATTAGGTAATCATTGTTCTTCCAGAAAGAAAATAGCTACTAGCCTGAGGTGTTGCTTTCTGTGGCAAGTAGGAAGACTAAGTCAAAGCAGACTTTCTTACCAAGTACCCTGATTATCCTAGCCAAAACATACATTCTACAGAAGTCCGGTACTTTCATTTTTGTGGTCAAAAACACAAAGGAAAGGGAACCAGTGTTAAAGAACACTCAGACAAATGACAGACAGAAGAAGCATGTGCCTTGCCTATCCAGAAGGCAAGCCTAACAAGGGGAGCACTGGAGAGAATAACAGTGGAGATTGCAGAATGAACATTAGTTTGAATAGGAGTCATTGGAAACTCTCCGAGTTAATGGCCAGTCCTGCTACCCACAGGGAAAACAGTAGTTGTGTAATTGCTTGCATTAAAATATGCCAAAGACAGATCAGTTAAAGATCTGTGAATAATGAAATAATTACCTAGGTCAATCTGCTATGATTTCTAAAAATATCATATTGAAATAACTAGTACTTAAAAAAAATGGCAACTATTTTAACAGCAGACATGAAATTGTTTCCATAAGTGAATTTTGGCATAGATAGTAAGCTCTCTGCTGTTCATGTAGGACAAGTGTATTTGTTGCCAGTGAGCTGGAAGGTGACAATGTTTTTAGATGGTGCCCTTGTGATCGCGGTAATTATCACTTCCCTTGCCAGAGTAGCAAACTAGTAGAGCAAAATACAGTTTGCAGGTAGAGTTGTGAGAATTTAAGTAATTCAACTGCTACTGGAGAAGCAGCTGATGTGTCAGGACGGAGTGAGGAAACACTGCAAGGTATCACACTGTGTTTTGTGGAAAAGTAAGAGCAGGATCATCATAAAGGGACTATAGCCATTCTATATGAATGTCTCCACTTGATGCTGTAGTTGATTTCAAAATTTTAACATACAGATGTTTTTTGAGTTTCAATAAATACGGTGTTTGGGCATTGCTGTTGTATTTTTGTTTCTTGCAAATCAGAAGCTGCTAATAGCCAGTTCTTCAATTTTGCAGGTAAAAAATTAGTATGTCCTCAGTCCATGCATGTGTTTCATACAGAAAGTGTGAAGCTCTTCATTAATGTTCCATGTGTGCCCATTAACTGGTGTTGCTTTAGCAACCTCCTCTTCATGTATTCCATTTATCCATTTATCTGCTTAACGGCTCAGCAACCATTATCTTTGTGTGGTAACAGGTATCAGTCCAATTTTACAAGACACAAAATAAAGTTTGTTGGTAATAGTAGTTTTCATGATCTTTTCTTTTCACTTATAACTAGAACTGGTTTTGTACATAGTTTTTTTTCCACGCACTTTTGAGTTTCAGATGAAAAGTGAAAATCATGGGCATCAGGCATTGGTTGCCGTGTCAGCTGCCTCCCCACCTGCAACAGACCACTGCATAAATGTGTTTTCTTCAGTTGTGATTTTGCGTAGTATACCATAGTGTAACCTTATGCACCAGGTGACTGTTCTAGTATCAAGTGCCGGTAATGGCAAATTCACAGCCATTTCTGGCTATGCTTCTCAGTGCTCACCATCTAGAGAAGCGGCGGTTACTTTAGTTGCCTGGTTTCCGTACAGATTTGGTGTTCTCTCATTGTGAATGTTGAAAGTTACTTAATAAGAAATCTCCAAAGAAAGGCTGTAAAAAGAGCTGCTTCTGCTGTAAAAGGAGTTCCATATGGCTTCACATTTCCCACATTAAAAATCGTTTTGCTATTCCTCATTCATGCTTTAGCAAGTTGAAAGCTATGTTACCATCTTCCTTTGCAAAAGGGCATCAGAGATAGCACAGAGAATAGATGCAAGAAAAAATGACTGTTGTCAGTCAGTGGCAAACTAGGACTGTCCCAGATCTTTCATTTGAAATCTGTATCTCATAGATCTGAGGCCAGCACAGGAGATTTTATCAGGAGATGTTTTGAAATCATGCTGTTTATCTCCATTTGCAATAGGAAGTAGATTTTTATGTATATAATTATTCATAAGCCAAGTTCTCCAGTGGTTCATGGCTGCAGATATCAAGAGAGTTCCAAGACCCCAAGGAGTAGTCATTGGAAGATAAGTACTAAATTTATTTCGTAGTAGTGTAAGCATAGAGCAACATAAAAACAGCATTTTTCCAAGATGGAGAACCAGGAAGGAGAGCATACTTGTGTTTGGTTTGTTGTAATGCAGATTTAAGTCCTACAGGAAAAAAAATCACCTTCACTTTTAAGATCCAGGCAGGTTTTGTGACATATGAGGTACCATATGGGATATTGCTGAATCGTGGGACTCAATTTAGCTCTTGTTAAAGCTGTTTTATCTAAGAGATATTTTGAATTGTTTTCATACAGTTTGCAGAAGTTAATAAAATATCATATGAAACAGTCTCTGAATCCATCAGAAGCATTTTGAATCTCTCCTCTACTGACAGGAAAAAAGGCTGAGAGCTGTTTAATATTGACTGGCCTCCCTTGAGGTGCCAATCAAATCAGCTGTAACAAAGTGACCATGAAATTTTACAGAATTATCAAGAACACTTTAGAACTGTCACTTTTTTTTTAATGCCTTGTGTGTTAAAAAAAAAAAAAAAGGTCCAATCAAATGTGTATTTCTAGTAAAGCTCTCCATTAACCTTAGCAAAATGGATATGATGCATGACAATTGTAGTAATTTTTGTGCCTGGTACTAGAGTTGTGGAACACCAGACTTTCAAGGAAATCTCAGAAAAGATTTTGTACAGTTCATGGTTTCAAAAGCCAAGGGCAGGACCAATTTTTCCAGCAAGAATTAAAAGTCTATATGGTCAGTGTCAGCTGAAAGTTATGTGAATTCTTGGCTCTTCTATTTCAAAGGAGTTTCTCTGTAGGTCCTATTTGTATACTATTGGTACAGCTGTTTTTTGATACTTGGAGTATGTCCTTGGGTATGCTCTTACTAAACTGAGAAAAAGTCATCCTTAAACCCTAATGTCAGCAAGTTGCAATAACAAGTGGTCTCTCACTCTGTAGCTAAGAGTTGTGAGCTGGTCATTGGGTTAAGTAGCTGGATCAAGCTAAGTTACCATTTGTTGTTTTAGGATTTTGCAAGATAGTTATGTTTTGTGGTCAAGAAAATACCCTTTTGCTTAGGGAAGACACAGTCTCATCTTTTATGTATTTACATATTCTGTCTTAAGGCAGGTATCATCAGAGATGCCAAACCTCAAGTACAGGAAGCCCCCATTTGCCTTTGTTCTTCTTTCTCTTTATTTTAAACTATTTGTTGAGGTTTTCAAAGGTTTTTATAGACTTATCTGTTAAAGACTCATTACCATAATCTTAACAGAGAATTATACAATACAAAGGAAAAACAATCTCTCCTTTCTGTACCAATACAATACTATCATCTCTCTCCCAGGATAAGTAAACTCTTACAGTTTTCTATAGAAATTCTGTATCTAGCAATTTAGAAGACCTTTAAAGGAAATATCTTAAGGAACCTAAAAGTTGAGCAGAGAGAAGCCTACTGGCAATTGCATATCATCAATAAATAAAATAAACCCTAAAATTGTATCTCTTAATGATATACAATTGATATAGGACACAAGACTAAATTCTCAATTAGGCATTCTTGTCTAGTTAATGTGCAATAGCCAAAGTGCCTTCTTTAAGTACGCCATTGGTAGCCTAGCTCCTTTTTCCAACTCTCACCAGGTGCATTCACCACCTCAAGTACAGTGTAAGGGTTAAACCAGTATCAGCCCTTATTATTGCACATTACTAATTGACAAGACATAAATGACTATTCATTATTTTCAAATGAGGTGATTATGCATGAGGTCTTAGCAAATCGTTTAATGAAATCATCATGCTGTGCATGTTAACATTAGAGCAGTACCCTACTCACAAGGGGGAGAGAGGAAAAGAAAAAGAATCATTAATGAAGGACTGAAAACTAAAAATATTAACTCCTTTTTCTACTGGAATTAAACTGCCTTGGACAAGAAAACAGGAGCATTCAAGCCAATTTTTTTCTAGATTTTCTACTTCTTTGCCACACTAAAAAGTACAACTGATCAACATGGCCTTGCCACCTTTACAAGTGGATGCTGCATGTTTTCTCGTGCTGCTTAGATTCTTACACATTTCAAGGTTTGAAAATCAGTGGTATCTCTGTGCATGGGCCACTTTTACTCTAATTTCTTAGGGGAAAAATTAATTTGTTTCTGCAGATTGTAGTTTTTAAAGAGAAAGAGTTCACCAAATTTTATTTCAGCATTTTTTACATATACCAAGTAAGTTATTTTACCCCATTTACTTCTGCTTTTTATTTGCCAGGACACCCAACAAAAGTGTTCTTTGCATTTGTCATAAAAAGAGAGACCAGTTTGACTGGCACGAATAGAAAATTGTAAGAACAGGCATTTGAATAAATTCCTGCATCCCAGAATAAAAGAACCAGTCTTAATGTGCTTTCAGCAACCTCAAACTTTTTCATGGTTATGCTACATCAAGGAAAATCATTGTTCAGTGTACTCAGAACTCTTCTGTTAATTTTAGTGGAAATACTTTGAAAAATCTTGCACTAGTGAGTAGTATTTTCCTCAACTTTGAAACAGTCGTATATGTTCTTAAAAGAATTAAATGTAATTATATAGAAATTGTTCAAATACGGGTTATCATTCTTTGTTTGTTTTTTGATATTTTAGAAAATAAGTCTGTTACACTTCTTTTAAATGGTGTAGATTGGACCAGTATACCATTAGAAGGTTTATCACTTTTTATATGACTATTTCCACTGAAAATTTGTAATGAAATTCACAGTAACAGGGTTGTCTTTGTGGTTGAAAAACATTCTGCATTCTGATATATTTTAATGAATACTTCAAAAACTTCAGAGATTAATTTAGGTTTTCTGTGATGTAAGCTTTTTATTAGGGTTATGTTTCCTTCAGCATTGGCAGGCATTCTTGAAACTGAGTGAATGAATAAACATTGCAACACTGTCATCTAAAATCATTTACATCCTTGTCTCTATAAAATTCTTATATATTTAAAGACCAGAAGATGTGGCCAATTCAGGGAAGCTGCTTTGGAGAGAGATTGGGGCAAACAATGCTGGTTTCAGATACGAGAATTAAGAAAAATGCTTTAATTTTGTCTTATTTCCCACAACTGAGAAATTATTTGGTTGCCTACGTAGCCCAGGAGGTTCTTTCATCCTGCATTATTGTTTACTGTCATCAGGCATACGAAGAATTTTTCACAGGGCACCGTCACTTAGCCACGATGGCCACAGGGCAAATTAAATAGCTGCATGATATGCTACAACAGCTTGTTCAAAACTCGGAAGCAAAGGTCCAGTCTCAAAGATCTTTCCCTTTGAGAGCTTAAGGACAAGGAGGGCAATAGCATAATACTGATTATGGTTATATTATATTCTTTTACCTTCAACTCAGTATCTCTAGTCACTGCCAACTAAACAGCAGAAATATTTCCAGGCATGGAAAACATGAATGTCCATTGCACAACAATAACAAGAAAAAGGTCAGCAGGACCCTCTCAGTAAGTAGGAGCAACAAAAGTAAACCAAACTTTGGGACTTTCAAGGCAATCAAATTGCTACTGCCTGCAGACTCACTGCTGCAGCTTCCCTTTGGAATAAGAGACACAGGGTGCATCCCAAGGCAGCTGTAACTCAAAAGTAGGAAGTTTTCCTCAACAGCTGTAGAGATCACTAGACCTGCTAACGCTGTGACTTTGCAAGTACTTCTACAGGAGGGGGAGCACAAACGTATTGGAAGATCGTAGACTTTCAGGCACTGAGGACTGGATAGAGTTAGACAGTAAGCCACTTTAGCAGTAGTAGAAAAGCAAATCAAAGATATGATGCAATAAGAAAATATTAATACAAGTTGCAGATTAATAACTTTTGGAGACATGGACAGAAATAGCAGTAAAGAAGAGGGATGGCTTCTAAGCAACATTATTTCAAGTCTTAAAAAAGAGCTGTGCTTTTTTTCTCCAAAATACTAATGCTTCCATCTCTGGTTTTGCTTCCTCTTCCATTTTGCTGGGGTTAAGAAAACCAAACCTTAAAAATTCAGAGTTGGTTTTGCTTGTTGAGAGTCTATATATTATTGCAATCACTTACAATTAAGTAAATAGAAATTCTTTTTTTTTTATTTGCATTTACTCAGTATTTTATATTAAGTGAAGTAAAGCATTTTCAGGATCTTCACAGTAATGCCTTGTATTTAATTTTAGGAAGTTAGTTTTACGTAACAGCATAAATGCTTTCAGGATTAAGATAGTAGCCTTGCACTTCTAATTTTCCCCAATTTCACTTTGTGTTATTAAATTCTTCTTGAGGTCTATACACTTTTGTGTTTCGTTGCAACTTTTCACGCAAAAAAACCACCAAGTCTGTATATTGAGCATTCTCTTGGCACTGTCCCACCTAGTTCGTAGCACAGCCTCCGTAAACCTGGGCATTGGGTCTTCATGCAAAGACTTAACTGCTTTTTCCCTGTTCCCAATAGTGGTGGATGACCCTCTGTCATCCTGTAACTCAGGTTCATAGGAAGAGCCTAAACTTAGACTGTTCAGTTAGAATTTTTCTACACAGTCATTACTTTGTGTAAAAACAGCTTTTAAATTTAAGGTGGAATAGCTATTTCCAATTAATTCTTTTTGCAGATTCTTACAATAGAATAATAGTGCTTTTTAATCCAGTTCAGAGTCTCTGAGTTCAGAATAAGGCATTTTAAGCTCTAGAATAAGAGTTGACAAGGGTCATCTACTCAGGAGTGGTTTCATGTGTATGAGCTCCTTAGATTCCTTGCCTGATTAGCTCTTCAGTGTCAAAGTACTACTACCATTTTTCAGTTTCAAATTGCTTCCAATCCAGCCAAAACCAGCATTGCCATTGCAGTGAGCACGTAAACATTTACTGACATTTTTTCCTGTGCAAATTTTGTGTTTAAAATAAACCCTTCCCAGAACTTCCTAAAATCTTGGGCCCAAATGACTAATCATGCTTTTTTTTTTTACCTCGTTCATTATTTTCTACAATGGCTACTGTATTATATTCATTCCTTCTAGAGAAGTAAATCCATCTGTATACACTGAAGCTGCTTTCAGCAACTGTAGTTTGTTGCTTTTCTGATTGATGTTAGAACTACCTCAGAGGTTTGACACTTGGGCAGTAGCAACTGATTTCTGAAAGCCTCTACCCTGAGCAGCGGGGTTGTGCATGGCTGCTCTAGTGTGATCAGAAACCTCCTACTAAAGGCAACCTTCCTCTGAAGGGACCACTCCATCACCTGCCAACTGCTGCAGCATCCTAGCCACACGAGATCAAAACAAATATCAGTGCTATTTAAAATGGTAGGGTTTTACTAGTTTAAAATGTCTTTAGTTAGAAATTGAAGAATACTTGTCATGGAGGGTGTTCTGAACAATATTGTATTTGAACATCTTTGAGTTTTGGGAGTGTCTGCATAAGATTTTACATTTTAACATGCAAGTGGCTGTTGTATCAGGAATGAGCCACACTGGGCTCCAGCGCACTGGTGGGGTAATGGGATATGAATTTTGTGACCTAGGTGAAAAGTGTTGATGGAGAAAATTGTTTCTGATTGCAAAGAGAATAAATATTTCAGGATCTTTTGGCAGAACACAAACAATGATATTGTGGACCAAATGCAGTGTTATATTTGAAACACTTTTTTTTTTAAAAAGAGAAAATATTTAGAACAGTCTACTTTAAAATAAAAAATGCTATTTTGAACAAAGCTATATTCAAAATTGAAACATTTCTTGTAAAATTCCCTGCTTTCTTTGCCTGAAGTTATTTGCCAAATTTGTAAATACTTTTAGCTTCCTGAAATGATAACGAGTGACAAATCTCCTGCTCAGCAAATACAAAATTTTGCCTATCTCTTTGCCAAATACCTTGAAACTTAGCAGAAAAGACAGATAATTGCACTTCCTGCAAGCTCATCTTTACAATTAATTAGGTAGTAAAGATGGGCATGACTCCTGGGCCTGAATTAAGTCAGCCTGGGGTTTTTAGCGTATTTCAGTACCATGACAGAGATACCTTCAGGCTTTCCGGCTTTTTTTTTTCTTTTCCCCCATAATTAAGGGCTAGAAATATTGTCTTGTTTTCCTATTAACAAATCTGAGATTATGATGTAATTGTGCTCCTGCATGTAGGTGCTGGCTTTGAAGGCTTTGGGTATGTTCTGCTTATCCCCTAATCTGGCTCTGACAATAGCCAAGATAAGTTATCCAATTAAGTATTTTGTGCAACTGTCTGGTATGGTTACTTCCATTCTACAAATGAACAGCCACGTGAAATCTGCGTGCAGTCAGATCAGCTCCTCCCGCTGCCTGGCCTTTATGAGATACAGCGGTGAAATGGTGGTTTGGGGCTGTATGGCAAAGCTGGTATTCATATCTGAACACATTCATGCAGAGAGACTGGAAGTGAAAATCAAACTGAAAGGATGGACCCTGACCAGAGGAAGGTTTTTAGAAATACAGCTCAGAACTCTTTTCAAGATGGTTTTGTACTCCCTTGGCTTGGCAGGTGACAGAAGGAGAGCACAGGGCATGAGTCCTGCCCCTGAGCTTTACCACTTAGTTAACCAGCTGCAGCAGTACTGTTGTGTTTTCCGTAACAGAGGGCAACCACAGATTTCTGATCTAGCTTTTATTAACCCTGTGAAAGAAACAAAAGTTGAGGTTCCCATGAGGAAGTGCTGCGTGTGTGAATGCTGTGAACCGCAGTCAGAACAAAATGGTTCTTGTCTTGGTGGAAGAATGGCTGCTTTTAGAAACTTCAGATTCAAGTTTATGGAATACAGAGAAATCCCAGTTCATAACTACTGCATGTCACAGTAGTTTTTATTTATTTATTTATTTATTTATTTAAATTAAAGCTCGTTCAACCCATCCATCCCATAGGCTGGGTGCACCTTTTCACTTTTTTATTTCCAATAAAGGAGGAAAGACTGACATATGATAAAAAAGGCCTTCCTTTATTACAGGGACACTTAAAAATGTGAACTAATTACTAGGCTGAAAGTTCCAAAGGCACTGGCTAAAAACACATCGGGATCTAATACGTACCTTAAACTAGATACATCCATCCAGCCGTGCTTCCGTGCACATCAGTCTTTCTGCTTCGTTCAGCTGCATGCTGAACGTATGGCAGAGAACAACTGCAGCCTGTGTTTTGGTGGCAGTTCTCCAGGTGAGGGGGAAGTGCTGTGGGAAGTGGATAATAATCCTGTAAGGTGACAAATTGTGGTTTCCAAAATGAGAATAGCCAAAAATTAAGGAACAGTTTGGAAAGTCTGCTGCCACAGAGTTTGAGACCCTGACTGAAGCCAGAGCCATGGGTATGTTTGGATGCACTCATTCTTTGGGCCGAGCATACACTGTGTCTGTTACACTTTTTAAATCTCCATCTTCCCTTTCCTATGTGCACTTGGCGGGGCGGGGGGAAATGCCCAAAGCCACATGCTGCTGCCTTCCAAAAATAAGAGCGTGACCTGTTTCGAAAAGTGGGATCACAGTGGGGGAGGACTGGTTTTAGTTTAAAAATGAGGTGTAGGTCAAATCTCAAATTCTAAAGCGCAGTCCTGAACCACTGTACTAAACAGGAGGTAAATGAGAAAATAGGACAAGTGTATGCTCTGTAAAAGACTGCCATTTTCATGAGACGTAACTAATTGCTTTTAACCCTCTGGCAAGCTGAAGAAAATGGCCGCCTCCAAAATTTATGATGTTTCTTCCTTTTCCATGAAGGCATCCAACAGAATTGTAACCTACAGGCAATGTTAACATGCAAGCTGTGTTATCTGCGCAGCAGGATGCAGTGTTGCTGATAAAGTGAAACTTCCCTAAGACTGATCTGATTTGTGAAGAGATAAAAAAAGGGGTCAAGACATGAATAAATGCTTGGGTGTATCAGAGCTGGAGTAATGGAGAAGGGAGTTTGGATTACATGTTCTAGCTGTACAAACAGCTTTTCTTTTTTCTCATTGAGAAGGGAAGTGTAGAAATGAGTAATTACATTAACGTGCTTGGTATTGTTCTTAAAAGGTCCTGCAAAACTAAATATCTCTGAAGAGTTAAGTATTCTTCCATTAGACAAATTTAACAGGAGAGTAGTGGAAGTATTTCACTTTTTTTCCCATCAACAACACATTAAACATCATGTATTAAACACATCCACAAGAAAGGCCAAGCTTGCTTTAGGCATTTCAGATGTGGTTTAGTAATGGACTTGCTGACTTTTCCGCAAACCATTTCAGGAGGTATGTCACTTTTTCTCAGAAAAATATAGTACTGGCCTCTAAAATCTGCAGAAATTCTGCTGTCAGTACAAAAAACAGGTAGTCTTGTACGATCTTGGATGCGTGTAATCTGAGGCTCCCCAAAGCCTCTTGTATCTTTGCACAGTTAATCATCAGGCAGAGTTTGTTAGAAGGCCCTTGGGCTTCGCTAGATGCTGGTTTTAATACCCAAGGAACTGCGATCAGAACAGTATCAAAAAGACCAAAAAAAAAATATATCCAAATCATTACCAATATATTTAGCCATGTACATGCATACTTGCTTCATGAATACACTCTGTTATCCAACATCATCAGTGTTATTTTGTCCCCAGAGCTGTGCTTTTTTGAGGAGGATACTCTGAGTTTCTAAAATGCTGCTTGGAATATATCAACTTTATTGATGCCTGGCTGATGCCTTCCCATGCAAAGAAATACACCTTGAATGGGATTTGTTCTGTTCTAGTATTAAGAAAAGCAGACAGAGCTTAGGTGATTGATGGTTCATTCTCTTTCTGCATTTGACTGTACTAGTAAACCAACAGTAAAAAAAAAAAATAAATATATAACCTGTAACCTCACTGTCCTCTGCAAATTTTTAATCTCTCCTCTAAGGACATATTTCTACGTACCCTGAATTGTGGTTGTAAGCAGGTAAATCAGCCTGTCAGCAAGGCACAAAACAACTATCCCAAATTTCAACAGAGTTTGATACCTCAGAAAAGTCCACCATCTGAGAATTTACAAAAGTTAATGAGCAATGAAGGCGAGTATTCCCCTGAGAAAGGTTACAAGATGGACAGAAAACACAGGGAAACATTGGTTCAGCATTTTGTCTTAGGTGAGAGGCAATAGCTAATGATTTTAAGGAGAGCTCACAGCCACAGTACTAAGAGAGGGGGAACCTTCCTTTATTTCTGAATTTACCCTCCCACAAGAAGCTGGGTATTTAAAGAAAGACACAATTATCAGTTGTCTATATATGAAAAATATAATAGGGCAAAGAAGAGTGGAATACTAGAGGCCAGACTAAGTAAACCTGCAATGATTTTGTAGCAAAGGATTCCAATTTAGCCTCCAAAATATCAGAGTTGCAGTAGAATCATAAAATAAAATTTAGAAACTGTTCAGTGTAAATGCTTCTGATAGCATTCTTATTCACACAGCTGCACTATTTAAAAACAATTCTGTAGGAAATGGGTGTTTTTTACATGATCGGAATATTCATAAATTGATGACTAGTACAACTACATCTCTTCTAAATGAGATCCTCATAGATTTACAATGGATGTCTCTCTCAGTGGAAGTTGCCATGGATACAGCACAATTCTGCATGGAGCACACTTTCATCACAAATTGTTACACATTTATATACAAATAGTTTGAACACATTTTCTCAACTTCTTTTGAAATGAGAGCTACAAGGATAGTCTTAAAAGGAAAATTCCATATTTGTGCCTGAGCACAGTGATGGTCCAGCCGCACTCAGAGTCATCGAATAATTCAGGCTGAGGTCTCTAATCCGACAGCCTGCTGAAAGCAGAGTCAGCTGTCAGATAAGACCAGGCTGCGTGGGGTTTATCCAGCTGGATTTTGAAAGCCTCTAAGCTTAGAGACAGCACAACTTCCCTGAGCAACAGCCTTGTGTGCAAGAGGTGGTACTGCTGCTTTGGAAACTCTTCCTTTTTCCTTTCTGTGGCTGGCGTAGAAAGCACTTTTGTACAATCTGTTTCAGGAGAAAGACCTGACTGACTTACACGTGGTCAGCTTTGCACTCCACGCCTGCAATAAGCCTCTCCCTGTCCACTTTCTGCTGTCTTGCTCACAGTATGGAGTGCAAACAGCAGAACCCTTGCTCCTGTCTCCTGTCCTGAAGGGGTGCTCAAAGGTAATTTCAAAAGCCTCCTTGTGTAAAGACAAATGTCCTCTCAGTGGCCAGTTGTCCTGCTGAGGGGGCGTTATTAAAACAGGTTTTTTTTCTTTATTACTCTGCTGCATTTTATTGCTCTGGCTGCATCAGAGCATGCCACGCTTCCTGAACAGAATGGTAACTCCTGTGTAATCTCATGTCACAAAATGCCTAATGTTCAAGAGAACTTCTTGCTTGTCAGTTTGGGTACTGGATGATTTGTCAATATTTAAGATAAAATTCAACGTTAGAACACCCATCTATCTATTTTTATTAAACTGTCTTCATGGTTGTCAGTGTCTGGACAAGTCTTTTTTTATAAGGTCATGTTAAATTACTGAGGATTAGTTTGGGTGAAGGCTTCATGCTATAATTTGGGGTTTGAAATAGGAAATTTCCCAAAATTTTGCTTTATGATTCAAAGGAGAAATTGAAACCAAGATTAAAAAAAAGGGAAAAGTCAGGGTATCATTGGTTAGGAAGTATTAAGCAACTCTACGCGATGCTTTCATTAACTGATTGCAGTACTCTGGGAAAATATTTTGTTTGACTTCCGCTTGGTGAATTCAGCCACCAGCAAACCATACGGAATGGAGTCACTCAGTAAGTCTTCATTACGCCTGTCTGCAATGTCCTGGCTCTTCAGGAGGTTTGCTGGGTTGCTATTGGAAATGCAGACGGCTTAAGGGGGATGTCTGATGCTGTGATGTGACTACAGGTGCTGTGGAGGGTACAGAGTGGCAAACCTTACTGGGGTGGGGGAGTGTTTTTATAAAACAGTAAGAGAAGTTCATTGCATTTACAAATTATATGATGGTCTTACAGTTCTTCAGAGCCATCTTGTTGGAAGCAAGCCACAAAACCTGTTGTTCATTCACCCTTTCATGAAATCCATAACTCCTGTAATGGATTTCTCCTTTTGTATAGGCTCAGACATAGTTGTTTAGAATATTTTTTCTGATACAACTCTGCAACTCTGAAAATGAGGGAGGACTATTTCTTTTCACTAGTTTGATAAATTCAGAAATAAACCAGCCTTTTTAATGACTTTACCTGGGATTCTCATGTGACTACTTTGGCTCGAGGCTTCTCGGCATGGTTTAGGAGACAGGGCACAATCTTTTTTCTTCTCTCCCTATCTCTTACTAGTCCCTGATAAGTAACATAAATTAGAAAAACCTGCAGGAGGCCTAGGCTCTTCTCTGAATCTGAAATAAATTTTCAACATATGACTCTTGATGGTTTAATTGCAAGTACAGTCTCTGAGGCCAGAAGGAAAGCTAAGTTTCTAAACATTACGGACATGTAATGCAAATCAGGCCCCAAGTGCTGTCTGTGCCTATGCCTAAATCTCCCTGTTGAAATTTTTTGCCTATTTACAAGTATGTCTACATCCAAACACGTGGACAGTTAATGCAAAGTTATCTCACAGTAGTGCTGTGAGGAACCCTGATCTCACTAAAGTGCTTGGAATCTGGCTTGTCTCTGTTGAAAACTACGTTTGTCTTTTGTTCCTCTTTGGGGTTTGGGGTTTTTTAAAATAATTATTGAAACAATTCTACAAAGTCTGCTTATCACTTACTGCAAGTCCAGCAAAAACCTTCACTGTGTGAAACCTGTTGTTTTATATGTGTGTGTCTACACAGCATGCACAGATTTTTCCTCGTATTCATCAAAAAAGAAACATTGACTTTGTTGTTTGATATGCAGGGTTTTCAAAATACTCTGTGGTCAGCTCTGCAAATGACCATTTAAAAATAGAACTCTAAGCTTATTTAATGATCTCACTGTTGAACCTATCATTCATTGGCATTCATTTCCACTACTTTAATGTCTTTCAGAATCTTCCGGTAGAGAAGAGAGGATTTTAGTAGAGTTATTTTCTTTATCTTTCAGCAATTGAAAAATCTAATCGCTACTAAAAATCTTCTGGGCTTTTATTAAATTAGCTCTGATTTATGTAATTTGCCATAAAGTTCATTAAAGACTTCATTAATTTTTCACCAATCTGTAACAGTCTTATCACTGCTGTTTTATTAGCTGAGATATAATTAACTAGGTTTGACTTTTTAAATTTGGGGGCAAGTAATTTACCTGCCCTATCACCACTTTTATAATAATTACATTTTGCTTTGTCAGATGTGAAATGGTTCTCTTCTTATCCATCAGTTCCAGTGATTAGGACCCCGTATTTCAGACCAAGTGCTTGTACTGACATTTTGATCTCAGCAGTTTATGTTCTTATTAGCTGACTGAATCTTTGGTCTTTCCCCTTTCCAGAAGAAACACGGGTTTTGATACTTCCAGCACTAAAATGTCAAAGAAAATTCCCATTGACCTGCAGCTTAACCATGAGCCCTGAATGGATTGATGTCAATCTGGAATTCACTTGGTATTTGTCCATCTGCCTTCCCTAGAGGTCAGCGGCCCTTCCCTGGAACAAGGAAATATGAAAATCCTGCAGAGGTATGTTGCATGTCAGACCACAAGTCAGGGCAGTGATTAAAAGCATTTTGTACAATAGGAATCTTTAACAATTTTCTGTACTCTAGTAAAACTTTTCTACTCCCTAATGCACCATCATCTGTGCTATACCATCACCCATTTGCATTTGACTTCAAATCTCTACCACTGATTCCCAACGAGACTGTCATTCCAGTATTGTTGGGTGTATGGACCCATTAACAGCCTGGCAGATCAGCTGGACCATTCTGTTATGGACCAATGCCTACCAATTCTAGTAGGCCATGTCTGAATGTATGATAAGCCATATGCTTTTTTTATAAATTTGTAGGAGATAAATAATAAGGATAAGTAGGTATTAAAGGCAATGTTGGGAGGTGAAGTGGGAGAGGACGGAAAAAGTGACAGTTCTGTGGCTTACCTCAAACCAAAGGTTATTGACATCTTTTCATTCAATAATCTAAAATCAGTTACAAGAAATAAATAATAAATGTATTTTCAAAGGGAAAATAAAGCCAATACCCATTCTCTTTTTCTTTCAGCACTAGCACTCTATAGTCCTTTCCTCTACTGTTTAGTAGTAATAAGAGAAGAAACATGGTCTTGCAAGAGAAACCCTCTTTTATTCAGAACTATTGTTCTAGTTTCAAATTTTCTTCCTTTGCCCCCTTCCATTTGTACTTATCCTTGATAGAGTAAAATAGCTGTGTAAAAGGTATCAATGCTGTTTGTGTGATAACTCTGAGCCTTCTGCCACCACAATATTTGGAGCCCTTTGTGCCGAAGGAATGTTTCAATGCAGAAAGTAGAGCGATACACTTGGCAGGCAGAGAGGCTGTTTGGCACATTCAAGTGAACTCTGTTACAGACACAGTGACCTGACAAATACGTGTATTGTCTCTAATACCTTAAGCTCAGTGGTTTTAATCCATACCTTTGTGAGGATTTTGACAAACCATTCATTTGAAGGACTTCTGGGATGCAGGGGTGACTCCAGTTCACAGACATTTTAAAGCTGTGTCGCTTGTGTTTACTTTTTAATACTAAAGAGAAGGCATGTAGAGAGGGTAAGAAGGACCCTTTGCCCATTTGAAACTCGTGCTTTGAAGCAGGAACATGTTCTGACATTTAACTGAGGGTTTATTCAGGGATATATCCTTTAAATTTAAACTTTATTTAGTAGCAAAAGGGTGAAAGCATCTCAGTTAACCATACTTCTGAATTTTCCCTCTCAACAGATGGGAAACTATTAAAAGAGCTTATTTCTAATTCTCATGATTGTTACAAATAGTGCTTTCCTCCTGCACAGCATTTCTTATCTGAAGAGCTAGAACAGTCTGTGTCAGCATGGGAAACAGAATCGCCATCCTGCATCCAGATCTTCTGATTGTAGTCTCTGGAGATTATATGCTCCAAAATGCAAAAGGTTCTGGCAGTTGCTCATAATTTCCAGCACATAAAAATGAAATTAGACTTGATTGATTGTCTAAATTAAAACACCTTGTTCTATTTAGGGTTCTTGATTAATCTTTTTAAAACTATTGTTCCAATCTTCAGATTTTCTCTAAATAGCAATATTTCCTCTTCAAATTGCTCCGAAGAGGTAGGCCCTATATCTGCACCAAGCAACAGTAACTCCAATGGGAACAGGAGCTTGCTCACATAGAAGTCACAGCTTTGATGACAAAGATTTAACCTTCTGATAGCGTACGTGTCAGGTAAATTAACTTGCCTGCAAGGAAGCTGCAGGAGTAGGTTTTCTTATTGTATACGTGAAACTTTGAATTCACAAAGATGAAAAGAACACAAACAGAAAGAAAAACTGAACAAATTACTTCCAAGAAACACAGAAGAGGAGAGAAGGAAGTGGGCATTTTGTCTGTTATTGTATGGCTTTTTTCTAATTTGAAAAAACATTTACCAATTTTTTAGTAAAACAATAGCATTATTGTAATAAATTCTTAACACCAAAAAATGAAAGAAAAATTGTCAGTCTGCAATGAAAAAATAAGTAATCTCAGCTTTGCAACTGAAAGATAATTGAATTCTTTTCACATAAATATAATTTTAGGAAGATTTATTGGCAATTCCCTTTGATACTGATTGGAGTTTCAAGGGCTGAGAACCCCAGAAATTAGAATTTAAAAGCTTTTTAATAGCCAGCATCTTTCAGGATAGGGAATGCTGAGAGCCTGAAAAGCTGGAGAGAGCTGCCTGTGTTGTGTGTCAGTTTGCAAAGACATTCTCCAAGGCTCAGAACAGACACGAAAGCTACAGGGGAGGAAACATCCCTACTGATTCAGCAGTGCTGCTCTTTGTTCTTTTTCTGATTTATGTGTGCAGCTCTGCATCGTTCTAGCCACTGCACAGCTGCGGTTTATCGTTTTTGATGGCCATAACAGGGCCTGTCGTTGTCGCAGCTGACCAGATGTAGGTGAGGTTCTTTAAGAGCAACTAGTCCTTTCTGATGCACTTGGCTGCGTGCCTGTGACTCCTGCTGCTTTTTTTTCCAAATACCTCTCAAGCTCCAAAGCACTTGCTACCCACTGTTCTCCTCCCAGCTTCTTCTGTCACTGGGCTCACCCTGTCTCATGCCATCCAGCTGGGGAGATTTGTTGCTCTTTGCTACCCATAACTACCCTATCATTGCTATCTTAATCCGCTTCTTCCATCTGCTACTCTGTACTTCAAAAGCCCTCTTCCCCCTCTACACCTTCAAAAAGATACTCCTTGCTCTCACTGTTGTTGAAAATAGAGGCGTGCACAGTCCAAATCTGCACTTGTCAGCAAACTCTGCTTGGTTATTCTTCTTTTTATTTTTCTTTTCCTCAAGTGGGTATTGTGCAGGTGGAAATTTGAGAGTGACCTGAACAAGTCTGTGTTGGAGACTTTTCCACGTCCTGCATTAATCTGTTATTCCAGCCTTACACTTGTCTTGCACACAGAATGACAATCCACCAAATTGCTTGCTGATTTCACTCACGCACACCCACATACAGACAAAAATCCTTTAGGGACTATCAAAAACTTACAGACTCATTTGAAACAAGATAGATAAAGTGTGGTCTTTAATGGGAGCAGCTGGTATGTTATTCATTCTAGTTGCTGGCTTAACAGTAACAGGTTCTTTCTCCCATGAACACTTCTCTTCATCCTCATGAAATTTTTGCTTAGCCTTCTTCAATAGCTTTATGAATATTTTAAACTGTGTTCTACCAGCAGTACTCCTTTTACATATTATTTCCCCTAAGATCAGTTCTCAATCTGTGCTACTCATTTGGCAAATGTCTTGCTCACTACAATCATGCACTCTCTTAATTCAGATGAGCATTTGAAGAGCCATAAGCTTTGAACATGTGCACAAGTACCCTGTGAATCAAGATGCAGTAAAGTTAAGGGAACAAAGATCTGCATGTGCACACGTGTAGATTTTTCTCAGTATCTTCGATATCGCCTGTGTTTTAAATGTGTTGTGCTGGTCCATAAGAGCAGAAGAGCACAGGGCAGACTGCAGTGTGAATTTTTAACAGCTACTAACTGGTAAATATCAATGCAGGAGAATACACAGTAAAATGTGATTTAGACATTCATCATGTGCTACTGTCCTTACACATTGAAGCAAGGATGTAGTATGCTATTTTTTGTCTTCTAATAGAATTTTGTCTCACTCGGCTTTACAGTCAATTCTCATTGTCTATTAACAGTAGCAGTCTGTAATATGTCTTATTAGACTGCCTTTCACTGGAGGATCTTAGAAGTTAGTTACACTATATAGCACCCAAGAGAGACAGTTAAGAAACATATTCTCACAGGAATCTCTTTAACCATCACAGAAACGTATATTCTGTAAGAGAGTTGCAAAATATACAAAACAAGGCACAGCAGTATGCGTAATGGTTTCCAACAATATGAAAAGGAAAAATTATACAGAATTGAAGCTGATACTGTCAGTCTCATTTCTTCCAAATGAATCTTGGAGAATTTTTGTGCATTCCTTTAAAGGCAATAAACTACTTCATGTTGTCATCAGACTAATATTTTTAATACAGGAGCAAAATTTGCACAGCGATTTACTTTCAAAATTAAAATCGGTGAAAAATTGGTAAAGCCACCATTTTAACTGAATTTCAATGCAGTGCATTGTACATTCATTGTCTGACCTACAAAGGCAGTTACTATTAGTCTCATGAACACTTCTGTTATTGTGTGCACTTTTTGTATGTTTAAACCCATTGTTCGATGTGAAAGCACTCGGTTTCACTTAATGTATAGGGAGAAGAGAGCTTATGTGTCTTTGCTCAATCTACCTAGAAAGAGCAGCACTGATATCTTTTTTTTAAATAGGGTGAAAGACAGAGGGGGCCTTCAGGCCAGTAGTGAAGGCATTTTTGTATTCAATGTACTTTTAATGAAAACATCAATAATAGGTCTCAACTGGTGACTAATTTTTGGGGTTTTGATTAATTTTCTCCCTATTGTTTTGGATGATACCTGTTCATTCCTTATAATTCAGAAATAACTACTTAGCCCAGAATTTTTAGTTATTAAAATGAACACTTTGTTAATGTTTTCTTACTCCTTATTTCAGTCCATAATATAGAAATATAGTTAAAGCATTAGCACTAGCATTTTAAAACAAACAGCTTTATGTTGTGAATTTTTTTTAATTGGTGATTTTTAGCCTTTATGTAAGGTGTTAAGTCTAGGAGACAGGCAGAAGGTTTTGTTGCTCTGGTTCAGTATCTGGAGAAATAGTGTTAGTGTGCTCCCACTGTGAGCTCAGTGCATTTCTTTCCACTGTGAGTGGCAGAGAGACGTAATTCTTCAATTTATGTACTGTGTTTAGACAACAGTCAGATAAGGGGTCTGATATAGAGTCTGTTCTCTAATACTTGATCAGCCAGTAAAACCCTCAGGCTTTGATGATTTTGAGTTACTAATTTATGACAGGGATACTGAGGGAAGGCAGCTTGGTGAGATGAGAAGAAAAGACATCCCTGCCACATTTGGGAGGACAAACAGGATATGGAGCCCTGATCTTAGTAGAGTTGTTTGGAAGGAACAACAAAACTGTTTTATATAGGCATGACAGTAACAGATAAGTTGCCAGCCGGCCTTAAGGAAGTCTGATGAAGAGCTGGCGCTTGGTGTACAGAGCGGGAGGTAACTGAGAGTACAGGATAAGTGGAGGTAATAAAGGGAGAGCACGTCTTTTTGTCTGTCTGTCTGTTCTATCATCATTCAGAATCTGAGTTGTGTTTCTTCTCCCGTCCTTACACTGTCTTCTGGATATAGGGTTGAAAAGATTACTTGGATTTCCTGTAAGAATTCCAAATTCTGTCATCCTTCTGCAAAGTGTGCTTTTCACAAGGCATTTTTTGGCATTAGAGAGAATGAACTGAAATTGAGTGTTTGGTTTTTTTAATTCTAATTGAAAAGAAATAGAATATCAGTATTTTTCATGCAGTAGCATCCTGCAAAATGCTGAGGTGGCTATTTTAAGTACTGTATATTTTAGCAAGACTGTCTTTCATTTCAATTCAGGGTAAAAATAGGATACAGTCATTTAAATGCATTGTGTGACAGACATTTTAACATCTAGTGCATTATTTGTTGAACAGCAAGTAAAAGTAATTGAGTTTTCTGAAGGTATTGCAGAAGTAAAAGATATTAAGAACATATAAAAAATAAGCTATATTTTGTACTTGTGATTCACTAATATTTTGACATTTGATGCTGTGCTCTCTAAGTGGATCCTTTTCTTTTCCTGAGTAAACCAATGATGAAATTCTGTGGACAGAACTCAAGATTGCAAGATTCTTTTTAAGCTAATGAACTGATGCAACTTTCAAATATTTCGGGGCGTATTTTGCATGTTGCATATAGACGTATGTCTGAGTTTACTCAGGTCCATAGTCCTGAAATATTCAGGTCACACAGAAACTTGTCTAAGTATAAATGTGATCAAAATATGGTGCATTCAAATCACAGCTTCTCAACTGAATGTTATTTCTGTAAAGAACTACATCAAAACTCATATCTAAACACATCTAATCTTAGACATAGATCTAAATTTCACAGCAGAGACTGATCTGTCCTGTTCATAGTGTATCCTATCTTTAGTGGATCAGTCTCAAATCTGCAAGAAAAATGGATGATTTTTTAAGTAAATATTAATCACATGTCTGTAATAGTACCCAGCGCTGTTGATTTTGAGAGCCTTTCTTTAAATTTGAATTAAAAAATCCAAATTTAAAATTCTGTCATCAAATTACTTCTCTGAGCTGTGTTTGAATAATCAATCTGTTGTATTCAGTTCTTGGAGTTATAATTAATGGCTTTCAAAACTAATTTTTCCTCAAAAATTACATAAATCCCTGTACAGACCTGCAGTAAATCCAAATCAACTGGGATTCTGTTAGATTTATTTTTCAAATGTCTTCTCTTTGTTCTTCACAGCTGAAATGTGAAATATTTCTATTTTCTCGTGTGTCAGAATAATCTGGCTTTTGTGTCCTCTAAGAGGGAACCTACTTCTAACATGTGAACTTCTCTCTGATCATGTGAACAGGAAGAGGTGCAATGCTCAGCTCAAGTTACCAAAACATGAATGAAAAGACATTTTTGAATTGTTTTTACTGTACTATGTAGTTCTCACAGTTGCTACATGCACACACATATGGAAATAATAGCCAATGAAACAAAGCAGAAGTGTGATGCATTTGCAGATAAGAGATCTTTACTGTCCTCTTTCCCACAGCTATATTTCTTTGGGTTTTAATCTAGTGTCTTAAGCCCCTAAGCAATCTCAAGCAGCCAACAATTAAAGCTCTGTAAAAAACGTTTCCATTTCCCCTAAGTATGGAATTTCCCCTCATCTTGCATATGTTAGCTTAGTGGGTGGCTTGCTCCTGGTGTGGTTTTAGAGCTACACCTCAAAAGAATGGTGATCGATTCGTAAGTAACAAAGCAACTTGTGGAAAAAAAGTGGCAACAGAAATGGCATTTTCTCTGTTTCCCCATAACTGAGATCTAGAGCCCAGTTTTAGTTGGAGGCAGTGTGAACTGAAATGTCATAGTAGCTGTAAACTCATCTGCTCCATCTCCATTTCAAGTTCAACTGTTCCTGCTCTTTGTTCAAATCTTCTCTTGTTTAACACGTGTCCTACGTTCTTGACCAGCTTCCCTGTGCCCTGTAGGACCTTGAGATCTGATTGCTTCTGCTTCCCTCCAAATTATTTGCCTGTTCTTTGTCTCTTGCCTTCTCATATGCCTGGACATTGCACATTAACTCTGAAGTAAAATCACCATTATTTATTTAGAGAATACATGGCAGCGCAGCTTACTGCTCATCAGCACCAGGGCAACTATGCAAGACTCGCAAAAAATAGAGACAAGTTGCCATTTTTCCTTTGCTGAAGGTTAAATAAGCAGGTATCCTGGAAAAATTCTTGGGCCAGTTCTGAATTTCACCATGACAGAAAAGACTTGGCCTTATAGGAAGTGCAGCTCAAGATAGGAAATACGGCTCCTTGACATTCCGTTGATGTAACGCACTGCGTAATTCTGCCAGAGAGCTATGACAAGAAACAGTAGGTTTCTCTTATAAAGCAGGCTATGAAAAGAAGATACAGAAGATTATTCTAGCTATACTGCAGAGCCTGGATTTAAACTAAACAGTGACAAGCTGCATATATTTCTTAAACTCCTGACAATTATTTAACATTTGTGCTCTGGTTGGATAAATCATGGAAGGCAATGCTCTGTCACAAAGGTAGTCCATGATTAACATTGAATAACTGCTTTACCAAGCACCTCTTGCTACTCCCAAGATAACAGAAGTAGCTGCTTACTCTCCATTACACAATTATCAGGTTCTAATCCTTTTATAGACCGTAATCTAGCTTCAGGCCTTTCCCCATCCATAGCTACGCCTCTAACTGGGTTTACTTAGGAAGTGAAGTATGCAGTTGTCAGTAACAAAACTGACAGACTCATTTTTCTACTTCTCAAACAGCTAGCCATGCAAACAGTCATAGTATCTAGCAGAATCTTACTATTTGTCTGTCAGCTCAACATTTTTTTCTTCATTGTCTGTCTAAAATACCTTCTGCTTCTAAAATAATTTACAGGTTTCTATGGCTTCTTGAAAGGTAGAAGAGTCTGTAAAGATCCCGTCAATATGATGTTCAACAACACAAACTGATCTAGTTATTGTATTAGTCTGCAATTTTTTTAAAAGGGAACCTCATTTACCTAAAGCAGCCTACCCAGAATCTAACTTGGAGCTGCTCTTCTAACTCAGTTCCATTCAGAGAAATGGTGTAAGCAAATCAGAAGACGACAAGTACTCCTCCCTTTGAAGCCAATGTTGAACCTGGAAACGGAGATAGAAAATACCATTTTGTCATTGACTCAGGCTGAAGTAATGCAGATCCAAAAGGCAGTGCCTGATCTCAAGGAGCTTTCAAATGAAATAGCAAGAGGGAGCAGATAGGTACAACGGAGGGACAATATCTTAGAGGAACAATATGGAAAGATCTAGCATGGTTTAGACATGGCTCTGAATCAAGGGGAGTGCTTGGTTAATAGTAGTGATTGCCATGTTTAATCTGCCTCTGGATGGGCAGAGAGCTGCAGCCCACTGGTGTCCAAAAAGTGGCCATTAAAAGAAATAGGGGGCGTGGGGGTTAATTAAAAAAAAAAAAGTGAAAGTCAGATGACATAAGTTATCTTTCAGATCCAGATACCCCAGTGCATCATCAACAGCGCAGCCCAGAACTGATGAAGATCCCACAGTAAAGAAAACCTTTAGGTAATAATTCAGGAGGGGACAGGCTGAGAGTGAGGCACGATGTGATACACAAAATGAGAGGAAGAAGAGGTGATCCTCTTTCCATCTCTCTGAACATGGCTGCACTCCTCTAGATGTATTTAACTGTCACTTAGAAGAGGTGCATTGTTCTTCTTCAGGGTGGAAAGATCTTTTAAATTACCACTCTTATCATTTCAGATTGGTACTGCCAGGGTTGAATCACTCATGTGCCTCAGAAGAAAGTTTACAAATAAAGCCCAGCAGATGCAGGAGCAGCCATACACTTCCAAGAAAATACATGTGTAATAAAAAGCAAGCCAATATCTGATGTTTTCAAACTCTTGAGTGCTTGCTGTTGCTACCTCATATTCCAGTAAAGCTGAGAGGGGAGGATGAGAAGTGCTGTAAGTGGCCATATATCACTGATGCTGCGATGATAACATTGTGTCTGAATGGGGGAGCAGCTCAGATTCTAGTACCATCACATTTGACATAGAGCATGTTATCCATTGAGACTAAATAAACTGTTTGACCCTTATGCTCGTGAAAGAGGAAGTCTTCCTCTGGGTGAGAGCTTACTTACTGTGGTACAGGCCCAAGTTCTGCTTTATTCAGCAGAAATCATCCTTCTGTCTGCATTCACTTCCAGCAAGTGTTTATATTTTTTGCCTGTATTGCAAAATTGTAGAAACAATGTGAATTTCAGTACTTACTTCATTGCTTTCCAGAATGGTGCCATAATGCCATTAAATAAAGCTGTTTTCACCAGTGCTTTAGCTTCTCTGAGATTGGTTTCACAATATTTCATAATTGAGGTAAAAAGCATTTCCACAGAATTATACCATAACACAGTATCTCCTGTTCATCTGATTGCCTGATCATTTGCAAGTATGACTGGCACTCCTAACAGTTGCCAGAATAATAATAACCTTTGTTTCTCGGGACACTTTTAGGGTCTAAAATGAGAAATCTCAATTTCTGAAGAGTTCTAGAAACAATTGTTTTTTTCTTATAAAGTTTTAGAAACAATACAGCAAAAAGGACTGGTATTTTTATATAGTGAGTTTGTCTTTCTGAGTGCCAATGGCAGTTTATATGACTAACCATGAGCGGTAATTAATCATACCAATATTTTCATTGTAATATCACCTGCTTTCCCTTTTTAATTCCACGTGGCTTTCCAGGGCGAGGTAAATATACAAATATAAAAATCCTAGAAATTACAAAGCATAATTGCTCCAGATACTGAGTTTTTTCCCAATCTGCTTATTTGTATGACTGTAATTAATAATAATAGCAATAGATACAGTGCCCTTGTGGTTGAAGTATATTATTTCTTAAATAAAGCTCAGTGTATCTAAAATATTTCTTCTGACTTGGTACATGAAAGTACTGCTTCTAATGAGTCAGAGAATAACAAACAGACTATTGCAGTTCATTTTACTTGAACAATGCCTCAGCTCAGAATTAGCATACATTTCTTTTAGACAGCTAAATGAGATTACCTCAATATAACTAAAATCAGAATTGTCACACACAAAAACATGAAAAAGTAAAAGTTTGTTACCTAGGGTATTCCTTGTTTTTATTTCATGCCACTGAACTACGCAGGCATCCACAGGAACTCAAGTGAGACCATTAAGAACGTAAGTAGTACTGAGTATCAGTATCTTTGGAGAATCAGAGAGAAACATGACCTTCAGAGATACAGAAAATGTGCGCAAGTCACTAGTTTGTACCAAGCTTTTTTGTGTTACAGAACTCCAGGAAACTGCAGATCTAGATATGTTTTTTAATTATGTAATGGTCAACATTAAAAATTCCATCATCAGAGCTAATAGTTTTGCGGTGGATAAGGCATGATCAGAATATGCGGTCTTTATTGTCTGTATTAATGACATCTTTCCATTTGCTGATAATAATAAAACCTCTTTTTGTTAGGAGATTAGGTAGATTTGACTTGGAAGATATACATGCACTCTGATATATATGACATTGTTGAAGGTGCTTTTTCCTCATTAAGTTTAAAATGTGTTTTTCCCCAGTAAATTCCCTGTGGTATATACATTTTTGTTTAAAACATGTAGCTACTTTTCTTCTCTGTGGCAAAATTGCTAGACAATTGCTTTTTATTTTAATTTCCTTTTGGATAAAACTTTAATCTACATCTGCTACAGGCACAAGAACCTCTAAAGCAGGATCGCTGGTGGAAAATTCTTTTGGAATTATTTTTTTCCAGAATAAAATTAAAGTTTGGATATTTTATATAAGAGGAGAAGCACCCTACTGCAGCACATCTTCCTCCTGTTGCTTTATACGGGCATATCAAAGGAATATTCCTGTAACTTTGTTTTCTGTGTATATAGACTTTCAAGACACACCAAAAGTCAACATCATTTTTTAACTCAGTTTTCCAGTGATAACATGTACTGCATCATTCTTATTTTGATGAGTCTAGTATCTAATGCTATTCACCAGCAGATGAACCTCAGACTTTTGTCAGATAGAGAAAAGTACAGATAGCTCAAATAATTCTTTTTTGAGCAGAAAATTCTGGGAAAGCCAGCTGTTCTCCTCAGCCCTTCACAAAAGAAGTCCCAGAGAGGTTCAGTTCTTTTCCTTTCTCTAATTCACCGGTATGAAGCTGTTGTTGGAAAAGACGCTCTGTAAAGAGCAGCAACGCAGGGGCAAAAACAAAGCAGAAGGAAAGAGTATCACTTTAAAATACCATTGGCAAACTGAAATTTATTAGAACTCCATTGAAGAATATGACTGAATTTGAACAGAAAAAGAGAGCTGGTGGTAGAAAATTAACGTAAACACAGTTAAGTCACTGTACCAGAGGTACGCGGCCTCTGTTAACGCAAGAAAGGTGCTGTTCGGAGATCTCCTTTGCTGCATCTAAATATCCACAGTAGTGACTGCTAAAATGTCACCCTCTTTCTGCAGAGCACCAGAAGACTGTCCTTTCTTATCAGACTTTAATTTGGCAACAGCGATGCACACACACACGACTTCTAGGCTTGATTGTTGCAGTTCATTATAGCTAGGAATGAAGCCATTTGCTTGGAGACAGCTCCAGTTATATCAACCCACTCATTCAGCAGCTAGAGCTGCCAGCTCCCTGCTATCAGCTTTCTGCCCTATTCTCTGCCCTGGCTCCCTGCAGAATAAACAATCCAATTCCAGGGTCTGATCTTTCCCAATGGGCGTGGGCTGCCTAATCAGAAACCATCACTGAAGCTGGCACTGACTGGTGCCTGTGTTGGCACCAGCTGCTGAGCATTGGATGGGCCTGGAGATTGAGCTGGCCACTCCCTTACAGATGGGCTCTCTCCACCTATTTTCGAAGCCAGCTCCTGCGTTCTTTGCCTACTCAAACCGCCCACTGAAATGATGATGTTTTGTATGCACTCAGAATGAGCAGGATCCCAATCTCTTTCTTCTTCTGAAGAATATTTAGTTAATTAAGATGCTGAAATAGAACTGAGGCATTTATAGTTATTATCTAAATTATTATTCTATGTCAATGTTTTTATCTGAAAATAGTACCTTACATTATTGGGGTTCATAAAAGACTCTGCAAGTGCTGCTTGCCATTGTTATTATACAAACATAGATTCTGTGATCAGAGACTCATGAGACTGGTCCATCCTGGGTGAGTTCCAAAGTCTCTGACAACAGCTAGTGGCAGACGCCTAAACAAAGAGCATTGAAATTGGGTAAGCATATAGGGACAATTTCCTTGATATTCCTTCCCAATTTCCTGCAGTCTTTTCCTTAGGAACTTTCTGAAGGGATTGCCCATGTTTTTGTGTTTAATAGACTTTCAGTATGTTATATATAAATTATATATATAATGTAGAAAATGATGAAGAACAAATAGTCATTCTCCTTGCCCCTTGCCAAATACATGACAAGAATAGGCGTAAGCATGAGACTACATTAGTATTGTAAAAATAAAAATTGAAGGGTCATCCAGTCTGCAGCAAGCCAAACAGGGATCAAAACTTCCATTTGTTTTCTTCATTCTGCAGTCTATATATGTTAGCTATCTTAAGGAATGGAAACTCTCTGACAGTTTTCAAATTCTCTCCTAGGAAGGAACAGCAACAAGTATATCGATCCTGTTTACCCACACAGTCCAGCCATGCTGAAGGCAGAGCAAGATGCAGGTAAGCGTTGCTTACAGACACAGCGAACCCCATGGTGTTAGTAATTAAGGAAGAATTTCAGTCATAGTTCTATCACTAATCTTTATATCCCCCATATATAAATATCCTCTCTCTCTATGTATTGCTGAAAATAGGAATGTAGCGTGGTTGTGTTAGGTCACAGCAAAGGTGATTTCTCTTCCATCTGTGATGCCAAGGGAAGAATGTAGGAATAGGTAGAGTGTGTATGTATATGTACAACTAGTATTTCCCAGCCTGCAGTCATTTTGAGATTAGCGTAGTTTTGGCAAATGTTTTCCACTTCCAGAGTTCTCTTTTTTTGAGATGCAGGCACTAGAAGAGTACGTTCATTCAGTTTGCCTTTCTGACTGTTACTGAGCACTAAAATGACTTTTTCATACCAGTGTCATAACACCAAGATTTCTGAGTCATAATGTTCAGCTTGGAACTCATCATTTCCCATACGATTGCTGTGCATCATTAATTTATTTATATTCAATTTTCTCTGCCATTTTATTTGCCCAGTCACTTAGTCTTGTAAGGTTCTTTAGCAATTCTGTGTTTAGCTGTGTTTCTGCAAGTTATGAATCTCAGAACAGATAGGAAGTATTGTACAGATACTGAAAATGGGAAAAAAAAGCCATAGGAGAAATGCCGTACAATGAAAAAAAAGTGCATTTGCATTTTGGAAAATAAATGGAGATCATGTAAGAGCGCAAGAAAATCAGATTTTGATAGATTTATTCTAAAACAGAGAAGACAGTTTATGCAGCATTACAAGAGGAGTAGATGTGTTTGGATCAGCTTCTTTTTAAGCGGTAGCACAAATAGTTAAGTAAGAATCTGGTAAGAAAGACCATATTCTGAGCACATTATATGAAGAAATACTGGAAATATGGGGAATGTCCTGTCCCATTTTATCCACTCCACAGCCATTGAACTTTGGATAGTTTATCTCCAAACCCTTGGAGATTCTTCTCTTACTAGTTTTCATACTGGTTATAGAGGAAAGAAGCTTTAATATTTTAAACCCAACCTTTTAATACCCTAAATAATTGTAGAAAACAAGTAAAGGACAAACAATGGAATCTTTTCAAAAGACATTCTTGAATTTTAGCAGGTAGTACACTGTAAATAACTCCTTGGAAATGTGGCCTTTAAAGGCAACTCCCTATCACAAAGCTTGGACAAACACAGTTCTAGAATATTGGTTGCTTTTCATTATGTAGTCGGCATGTCTGAGAGCAAGGATTTTGAATCAGTGACCAAGTAGAAATGTTACTGCGACACCAGCCTCCTCAGCTACCTAAATATAACTATGGATGTTCAAGTGAAACGTGAGCTATCTTTCTCCTTTGATTGGATAGGTGTAATAGCAGACAAGCAGGTTCAAGGTCTCTTCTGCTGTTTGGCCCAGTTTCAGTGATTGCTGGGCCAGCTCTAGTGCAGCCTCCTGGCAAAGTCTTGCACACTTTACTCCCAAAGTATCCTGTATTGAGGCGCTAATAACCAAAGGCTAGGCTAGGCTAGGCTTGAGCTCGAAGGATAAGACTGCAGCCATGGAAAAGCAGCTGTTTGATCATTGTCTTCCTCAGTGGCTGACCTGGAAAGGAAAAGGGTGTGGGATGTTGACTGCAGTAACAACAGTCACTTAAAAGGAAAGCTGAAGAACGTCAAGTGTGACTGTAAAGTAGCTAGAGAAAATCAAAGTACATTTTAAAATGTTAAAACATGCATACTTACATGGTTGTCTGGATTTCCTGCTGAATGCCTTGTAGAGATACTGGACCACGAGATTTCCTGGGTCATCATAATACCTGGTGTAATGTATTAGGTTGCCACCTATGTTGTTAGTGCTAGAAGCAGGACTGAATCTGGATGCGGTGTTCTTTTAAATCCATATTAGAAATCAATATCCAGAAGACTTTTCAAGGCTAGAATATGATGTGGTTGTAAAGCAAACAAAGGAGCAGCTGCATGAATGACAGCTTTACTAAAACATTAGGCTTCACCTAAGGCCAAAATCATGTGTAAGTAGAATAAAATTGCCAGTAATGATCTTGGTCATTAATGTTTAATTATGCATTTCATTATGTAAAGTTCCTATTGTAAAGAAGTTCGTTAGTAACAATTAGAGTGCCTCTCTTCTAATTTATATGCACCTGCTCTTAATTACCATGGTATTGAAATCAATACTGAAAAATGCTTCGGTACTTTACATTCTACATAATGTGCTGTATACAACTAGGATTACAATACCTTCAATGAGCTCTGCTGACATTGGGTATACCTCCTGCTGTTCAGCACCATACGGTTATTAGCTGAAGATCAAGTTAACGTAACATCTGCTAAAATACGTTCTTCTGTTCTAAAACGAGGTCAAATCATATCTTCCTGTAAAAACCAAGTTTCATAGTGAAGGCAGAAGTTATCTGAATGAGTATTAAATTGATCTTTGTTAAGCCATTTTAAAATAACCTTCTGTTTTCTGTCATTTTTGACTTCTCCGTTCTAGACTCTCTGTCACTATTATGTACCACTGCTATATATAGTATACATAATATAACTGTTAAGTCAATTTTCATGGCATACATTAGCATATGATGTCCTGACAGAAATAGTTGCTAGGGTTAGTAACTGTGTGCCAACAGCAAGAAAGCTAACCTCAGACATTTCATGTGAGACGACAGACTAAAAGCCCATTATCAATTCACTGCTCACACATACCAGTTTGACTCTAAAAATAATTCTTATTCTTTATAATTTTTCATACATAGCCAGACATTCTATATAGAAAGTCCAGTTTCTGTAATGTTTAAATGGGTAATGGTGCTTTCTCATGCAATTAATGAAAATTTTTCTTTTTATGCGTTGGTGATTATGTTTAACAAGCAACCCTTCAACAAGTAAGCAATCCTTAAAATAGTAACGCTTTTAACTTCAGCAAAGCATTAGTGAGGTTGCAGAGCTGTGCCCTAAAATTGCTCAGACACAGCAACAAACACAGGAGTCGAATGAGAACACTCCCAAGTTTTCTTTTTCTTCTCACATTTTGGTTTTGAAACCATATAGCCCACTGAGATTGCAAACGCGTTTCTACTTAAAGCCATCAAAGCTAAGAAATGGTTTGTGGTGAATTGAACCTCAAGCATACGGGGCACCTGGAGGAAGCCAGGCGTGGCTTTCTAGATTGTATCTGATTCCTCAACTGTCAGGCAGATATTAGGCATGCTCCCTGTAAAAAGGTGGCTTAAGGTGTCCTTCCAGGTACCAGACCTGTTCTGGTTTAGTCCTAGGTGTACTTGAGTCTCTTCCCTGGCCATCCTCCCACTTACTCAAGCTACAGCAGCATTAGAGCAATGGCTCTGTGTGATGAATGGTCTTCAAACCACTCGAATCTCTGATCTGATCCATGTGGTCACTCATGTTCTAAGCGAAAAGATTTTGACACATGCTGTCCTGCACCTGTCCCAGAATTCACAGTATGCTCTTCCCCTGTAAAAGCAGAAACATGTAAAGTGAGGAACTACCGTAGCACCAATATGGAAGCAGGAAATATTAGCAATAGCCCATGCAGCCTTTTAGCACTAAAAAGAAAAGTGACACATGATACAGTGATACACAGAAATAAGAGAAACAACCTGTTTTTCATAGGAACCCAAATGAAAATTCATTCCCAGTTATGACATAAAGGTATGATATACCCATAATCAACTATAGCTTTTTTTTTTTTTACATGAGAATGGAGTTCTCAGGCACACCCTCTTACACAAATGAAATTTTTTCAGTGCATCCTGCAATAGATGTACTGAACGTTTGCTGGTATCTCGAGATGAGGCCACAAATTTTGCCTTCTTTTCACCAAGAAGGTGAAAGAGAGTGAAACTGTCTTTGTAATATGAGTCTAGCAGGAGGAACCTTCAAAGGAAAACTGACTGATGTAGCAAATACACAAAAAACATAAGAACAAAGCAATACTCTCGATTGTGGGGAGGTTAGGATTTGGATCTGAACACTTCAGACTCAGGTAAACACTAACAAACCAAATTAGCACTGGCAAACAACAGCTAGGGCTTGCTTCTAGTGCAAATTAAAGGCTATTCTTTAGGGGTTTTTTTTCTGAAATATGATTTATAGATGCTAGATCTGCAAGCCGTATCTTAATTGCATTGCTCTGATGGTGTGTCTTTCATGTACATTTTTAAACATGAAGCTGACAACCCAATGCCATTCATTTAAAATGTTTATTTAAATTATTGTTTTGCATCCATTTCTTTAATTTTCTTTTATTTAAAATAGCCATTCAAATGAACAGTCCTGAAAGATCACTTTGTTCAGAAGGACAATATCAACACTGCAAAAATGTCTGCAATATAATTACATTGTCCATGTATTTTAATTTACGCAGATAATTATAGTTTATCTTCATAGAAAAATACTCTAGACAAAAATAATTGTAAGACGTAATCACAGAATCTACTTAATTCTCTTGCTCAAATGTGGCAAACGTTGGTTTAGGGCTTGGTTTAGTGCTTGTGGAAGACTAAGGAAGAGAAGCGAGTAGCATCCTTGCACTGGACAAGCATTCCTGCTTTTATCCTCCAGTTCACTAGAGACTGGTTGTTTCTATTTCTGGGCCTTTCCTGCATAAACTGCTATTTATATTGAACTGTGTAGCAATTTTGTGACATGCACAAATTACGTATCGGTCTCCCTTTCTCTTTGTGCAGAATCCCAACTTTGTGATGCTGTACAAGGCTTTTGTCTGGTTTGAGATCAATCACTGAGACTGCTGCTGTAAAGCGGCTGGAATTGTTCATTAATCTTCCAGTCCAATAGTTTTGTCTTTCATGAAGTAAAAGTTATTTCCTTATCTGAGCTTGTGAAGAACTGGAACGTGCACCTTCCTTGATTGATAGCTCAGGATAGGCAGTAATGGAGAAGCTATGAAAGCAGCACCTTTTAGGACACCAGAAATGGCAGGTTTAGGTGCAAAAGTCTGATATTTACTCATGGGTGAACCGCATATTGCACAGTAACTAGATAGCACTTTGAAAATAGGGGAGTAGTTCTACTTCTGTGATGACAGAAAGTCTCTTCACTCATAAATGGATATTTAAATTTTGGGAAATGAGATCCTTGGGGAGCATTAGCTTTTTTACAGATTTAGTTTATTTATTCTCTGCTGGAGAGCTTCACGACAGTTTATGTTGTACAACAAATCTCTTCAGTTGCAAGCGGGATAAATTTATTCCACTGTGTTTGAATCAGCTGGGAAAATTAGAAGAAACTTTGAGTGGAACTACTGAGTAATTTACAGCTTCTTTTTCAAGGACCAGCAGAGCCAGGAATAGACAGCATTTCCATCAGAATCTTACCTATTTTCTGGCCAATGGTAGCAAGAAGCATTGGAAACCTGATTAATTTCCTTTGGTGTTTTTTACCAGCTCGATGGTTACTGACCTTTCAAATACTTCTCCAAACCTTTTGAGATTCTTCCGTTAGTAATATTAATACAGGTGATAGCTGTACCTAATATCCCTTTGGGCCACTACAAAAAGGAGTCAGATCTTGGTTCTCCTTTTTGATTTAACTGAAGTTCTGTGACAGTCTCCTACCTAGAAACTAACATTTGAGGAGCTATATTGTTTCCCATTCCTTTCCAACGTAGTCTGGGAGTGGCTGTACTATCCTTGCATAGCCACCAACACAAATTCTTGAATCAAAGCCTGAAAAAGAGGGACTGTATTACTTTTAATCTAGTCTAGACTTTAACCTTTTATCCACCAGCTACCTCATCTACTTTGTAGTAAAAATGCAAATTGTTTAAGCCTAGAGTATAATTAGTGTTCCAGACCTAGATCCCAGTTCCACATGGCTGCTCTTTGACTAAGTTCTTATTTTGTCCATTTTCTTTCCACTGAGAAGATACTCAAAGCACTGCATTAATGTTCTGCGGACAGAAAAGAAACGGCAATAGATCAGCTAGGTATACCACAGTTATTCCCTGGTCTGCAAAACAATTGCCTTGATAGCCATTTTCCTTACCGTTTGCTCCTGCTTTCAGAACTGTCTGCACTAATAATGAGGCTGTGCATCTGGATATTGCTACAGCAGTACAGTTTTAACAGTTACTGTCTGTGCAAAGATCATCTTCTCTATGGGTTCTACCCACATGGTTAGTTACAAGAAGCAGTAAGGAGTGTTCTTCCATCTGTATTGCATCAATAAACAAAACAGGGAATTTGTACCACTAATGACAAAATATCACACCCACAGAAGTGCAAAAATGTAACACAGACCTTTGATGGTTCTATATTCTATTCCTCACTCACATTACATAGTCCTTTATCCCATACAAATACTTGTGACTACAGGAAGATAACCATTTTACAGAGATGTTACTCACCAGATGGTAGTGTCACTGTTTATGATTGTTTCCAGCATCCGGAATCAATATCTGAAGTGTAAGTCAGACACTGGAAAACTAAAAACTTTGAAAGTGTTTTACCACAGCTTGGAATCGCAGCACTGCAGTCTCTGACCCACAGACCCTTGCAGTTTGGGATCTCATGATACCGTGGTTCTTCTGTAATTTCTTGTAACATCATCAGGACTTAGCTAAGCATGCAAGGAAGGAGCTTGAAATAAATACCCTTTGTGTTCAACACAGCCAGAGTATGAAGGTCACCTTAGGAAAAAGGAAATCAATATATGCCAAGAACAAAGGGCCAACACAAAATATGACATACTATTATCCCAACACACAGTGCTGTACACAGCTTGCTGTCATCAAATGCTCAGAAATAACAAGAGAGATGGAGTGAAATCCCTCTTATCATAGTTGTTTGGAAAGCAAAGCAACTGGAAACAAACCCGTTCCACTGCAGAGAAGTCTTGATCTCCTCCTGTGAAATGGCTGACAACTGAGTTGTCTTAGACCAGGGCACAGGAGGGAAACCATAAATAGAGTAAGCTGGTTTTTACGTTCCATAGTTACTTATTTCTTTGAAATATATGTTTTGCATTACTTATTTCAATCTTCTTATTACCATGAGGTCTACTACGTGTATTTTTTTTATGTTTTAAGCTAGTGGTGTGCTAGACGTAGTTTGAAGTATCTGTTAAAATGCCACTACGTGCAGAAGACCCAAACAAGACAAGGTGATAATCAGTAGTGCCTTTTTCTGGATTACATCTCCTTTTCATTTACCACATTCTTAACTGACTTTCAAATTGTGGTAGAACTGATTGCAGGCTAGGGTCCCTGCAGGACAGATAGGGTTAACAGTGCATGAGACAGGAACTCCTTCAGCTCTGCAGATAAAGGCTTAAGCAACTGTGCCATTCAGAAGGCAATTACCCAAATTCCTCTCAGAGGAGAACTGCATGGCTAATGAACCACACAAAATCTACATGGGATTTCAGAGGGCTAACTGCTTAACCTCAAAAAATCATGTTTTGGTCATCACTTCTGCAGGAATGAGTGCAATGGGTGCTTTTGGCAGTACTCTTGAACAAAAGAACAGATCAGTTGAGAAAATGTAACTTTGGTACTTCCCATTTGCTTTGTCAGCCTAATGGAATCAAGATAGAATGAGGTATTAAGTATCATTACTATGGGGCTAAAGTGGCGGGCCTTTACTCTACAAATGCCAGCATTAAAAGTGAAGGGAAATCCAACTACCAGTGCAAGGTAAATTCCTGCATAAGAGAAGAAAATCAATGAGCTATGGCAGTTGTCTGAAAACCTTATTACTTCAATGCATCACATTTATATAGACACTAATAATTATAATATAAATAAGGAAGTCAGAGTAGTGTAAAATAGGCCATCATATAATACTCAGGATGTCAGTGTTACTACCATAGTGTTACAATTACTGACGTTTAATGGAGAAATATGACACACACAGGAAGTAACTGAGATAAAAGAGCACAGTAAATTGGTATAGTACTGCAGAGAGTGATGAGCCACCGTTATTAATTTCAACAATTACAAACTTACAGAGCAAGTTCTGCTTCTCTTATCCCAATGAATGATTGCGTTAAAGCAAATAGTCCACACTCCTAATACAATTCCCCTACTTCATAAATCTGGAAGGCTTATTAAATGTCCCACCTGGATTTTCTGCAATGCTATGCTGCTTGTGTTCGAGTGTTTCTTCTGCAGCATTAATTGCAGATGGGGAAATTCCTTGAAGTGCTGTAGAATGTCCCTGTACTTTGAAGTGTCTGTCCTGAAGGTAGCAGACGTGCCATCAGCCTCCCTCAAAGCTAAGGACATTCGTGGATCTCAAATGAAATAAAGTAATTCTTTTTTTGTGCCTCCCTTGCACTAAAAATACCTCTCCTTTACTATCCCTGGAGTTGTCTCATGTGCTCTTGCCCTTTTGAGTGGCTTCTTCATAGAGAGGTAAAGAAAATTGACTGGCTATCGAGACAGAATTAAGAAAGAAGGAAAAAAAAAAAAGAAAAAGGAGAAAATAATCCAGTAAGATACAGTAGTGGTCATGTTTCTACACTTCAATGAGAAAAAGCAGGACAGAGGTTTTGCATAACTAAAATAATTGCCATTTTAAGGAACAAGTCAAATCCAGAGAAATACTAAAAGTCTAGCAAGCAAGTCAACCTGGTGGCACCTTGGCATGATTTACATCAGATGACGTTTTCTCTAGAAGAATTTCCATGGGAGAGGGCCAGAGAGAGGCTGTGCTTGTGGTTTAAGGAGCAAAGGATACCGCCTGCCTTGGTTGGCTTTGGAAACCAGCTGCATGAGATTTTATGATTAATCAGAAAATGCACAAAGTTAATTATTATGGTAGGATATCCAGCAAGAAACCATGTTGAGCTCCTCCTGTGATGAGCTCCTCTTTGTTGAGCTCACGACTACTGTGAGCTTTCCCACTTGTCCAGGTATCTATGACTTTTCTAAAAGCCCCATCAAAACTCTCCGGCCTTGTTGCATTACTGGTTTGTGAGCAGTTACCTGGTCTTAAAATAGTCTGAAAAATGAGGGTGACCTAATTTTCCACACACCCGCAACATCCAGCAATTAATTCTTCTGTTCCTAAAACAATCTTCCCTCCTGCTAGTTGCACATGTGTTCCTCTGCAGCTTCTTCCTCGTGCCACCGTCCTTAATCCCAGAGGGCTGCAGGGGATGCTCAGCCTGACTGCTCCACAGAGCAGGGAAAAGGGAGAGAAGAGAGCATAAGATTTAGTGTGTCAACTGGGGGCTAAGGGAAAAAAGAAAGATGCAGGTATCCTGAGACGCTTCAATGCTTTTAATGAATGAAACTGTACTGTGAATGAAAGGCTTTCAAAGAGAGGAGGAAACCATTTTTTAAAATGTTTGCAAGTTCAATTTAGTAATTAATACTTTGCATAGATATTAATAGGAGAACAACTAAGGCTGGATGAGACTGAAAATACCTGTTCTGAATTTGAATTTTTGCAGGCAATCAGAAGGACAATTAAAAAGGGTAATGTGCAAATAAGGAGGGAAGATAACAGCTTGAAAATTCATTAAAGTAGAGCCTCAAAATCCTTTGATTTACGGAACCCCTTCAGTATAGTGTTTAATAACCTCTGCACCATTCCTAGGGTTTGCAGTTGGAAGTCTTTAGACTCTGGGAAAGATGAGAGGTTTGTGCCTGTTTAACAGTATCACCTGTGAGTCTGAATATAAGGAAGAAATATGTAAAGCTGGGAGAGGGAATTACTGCTGGGACATATGTATGCGTTTTCCTGTCACTGTAGGAATGTACAGATTATCAGTCTGGGTCACTGTGTTTCTGGAAGAAATTCAAGAATTCATCCATAGGCCTTGTTTTTTCAGCTGCCTTTCTTCAAAGGTTTCTAAGTGAGCTCTGTCAGCATAAATCTTCCATGAAAGAGCAGCATCTGCATCCTGCCCCATAATACACGCACCCCTTTTCAGGCTGCTTCATGGGAGATTAGGTGTCCTGACTGATGAGGGGAAGGAGCAGTGCCAATTGCCTGTTGTATGGCTCCTCTAAAAAGTTGTATCCAGGATGAGATATTTCACAGAGACCACAGTAACTTCTTGCTGTTGTGAGGAGTGTCTTTAAGTTTCTCTGCATCAGCTTAACTAGAATGTGATCGCACTAGTTGCTACTAATAAAGCCAGATGTATCGTATGAAAAACTATAAAGTACTATTCCAAGTGTATACTTACATCTCTTTTGATACAGAGCAATTCCTACGATTTAGTACAGTAAAATAAAAAGTTGAAATGTATTTTATTTTAAAACAGAGTTAAAGTAAAAAAACGTATTACAGTTTCTTAAATGACCTATTTCAAGCTTGAGAGTATTTTCAGAATTGCATTTCAGACACATAAAATCCAAATGTTAACTTTTCACATCAGTTCATATCCAAAAGGGATGTGGAAACCCTGAAATGTTTCATATGCTGGAAATCCTTTCCCCCCGATAGTTATACTTTAATCTGTTACTCCTCCTCCTGCCCCCTTGCCTCCCCCCTCCCCTCCCAAAAAAAACAGTAAAAGGAATTCATAATGTTGGTCATTGAGGTATTAATATAAAAATTAAAAAGGATCCTCAGGCTTTTATAATATAATTATGTATGCATTCCCTTTAAAGTCTGATCCCATATCCACTAACATCAAAGAATAGACCTCTTTCGGATGAGACTAGTCACTGATGAAATTGGATATTAGTCACTGAAATTAAGATGCTGTGTTACCAGACTCTCTGCCTGTATTATGAATCTTAGGTGAAGACCCTGTTACTGGTTTGTGCTTACATCAAGCTTTACAAATTACCACAGTATTATTCAGTTACAGTGGTATATTTTGTTTTTAACGTTCAGATCTCTTCAAAATTCTCTCTCTGTTATTAAGAGCTATATGTAAAAATACTGTTAGTTCATAACCAGGATGCAAAATTTATACATAAAAGAAGTATTTATCTTTTGAGGAAGCTTACAGTAAGTTGGAAAAAACAACAAAAATCTGTTTACCCATAAAATTAACACATCAAACTTTATGATTCCAAAGAAAATGTCATAAATACAGAAACTTAAGACATTTGCATAACTCAGACAAGAAATTTTGTGTAACCTACTGCCAGTTTTATCAGTGTTAGGTTAAATGATCCTGTCCTGTATTTGCTTCATTGAGCCCTAGTAACATTTGTCTGTCTTTCTGAATTGAAATCATGTTAGCATGACAAACACTAGAAGAGAAATCTGCTGGGAAGTATTTATGAGGAACTTGGTAGTGCAGCTTTTTAAGAATACCTAATCCTGGAACCTTAGCCATGACCTTCATTAACCAGAGAAATATTGCCACTTATTAAAAAAGATGAACTTCAAGTGCCAAATTTTACTTAAAAGCACTAAAAAAAAAAAAAAAAAAAACCAAAACCAACAAACCCAAAACCCCAAAACAAAGAAAAACAGCTTTGGGAAAAGAGAACAGGAAATCTGCTTATGGGGGAGGAAAAAAAAAACCAAATTTCCAGACCAGAGTTGAGTAATTATTGAAGACCAAATTCTGGATGCCAAAACCAAGACAAAAACCCCAGATGTGACATGACATGCAGTTGCCCAGAGGTCATGTCACCAACAGTGCCACTGTGCCTTGTCAGCTGGATATAGCCTTCCTCACTGAGCACTGAAGGCGGAAGGCGTCAAGTCGATCAGCAGCATTCTGTCCTGCTGGGTTGCTCCAGCGCCCCGTGGAGCACGGACTCAGATCTCTCAGAGATCTCTCAGATAATATAGTCCTATTCTTTTATACTAGGGCTGTAGAAGAAGCGGGGCTGAGGTAGCGGTAGCACCCATTCAGGAACCTTTTTGAGAATCCATGAGCAGCTACGGCTGTTCTTTTATATGGTGGATAGGTATACTGATACAATACAACATTAAGCACAGCTGTGGTCTGCGAAGTCTTTGCAGTAAAGAAGGACATTTCTCCTCCTGGAAGAAGGTATTGCTTGGATACTAAGTATGGTGAGAACTCTGGTTATGGTAGTTACAAGGTCTCCCTCTTATTGCAGGACAAAAACACCGCTTATCATGTTCTGTGCTGGCAGCCTGTGCTTCCTTGAGGGCTTTGAACAGGACGTATGTACATGGCTGCAAATCCAAGGCAGGCCCTCCCCCTCTGCTTTTGGAGGAGGCACGGAACAGATGAGACTAGGGCTCTTTAGTCCTTGGCTGTGACAGGTTTGCACGCTGTCACATACTTGCAGTGTTTGGTTGTTTTCCTTCTATCAAAAGAAAGATGTTTCAAAACTGTAGAGTGCAAATGAATCCATACCCCATATGTTGCTATTTATATTTATATACCCTTAGGGCACCCACTGGACCTGGTTATGGAGCAGGTCCTTGTTGTGTTCAGTTACTATTCTGCTCGTAAACACTTAAGTGCAAACAACTAGATATTGCCCTGTCTGCACTTAAATTGCTCATTGTAATTTCACATCAGCTTCTATTCCATATCAATTTTCTCTGCAACGTATTACAGTATCTGCTCATGTATTTTGTGCAGACTGTGTAGCAAGAAGCTTAATCTAAAACATCTGCAGCAAGACAAGATGGTCACATAAAGGTTATTTCTTGCAGAAGTTCTGTCTATAAACTACACTGAAGTATGTTTCCACTGGATCAGCACAATCCTACCTTTGCATTTACCTTTTATCCTCAAAATGGAGAAAAAAGGAAAATAAAATACAAGGGGAAAAGTTAGATTCCCAGGTACATAATCAGCATGTTCAGACAGAAACTGACAAAGCTCTGAAAATTATGTCCCTAACCTGTAAACCTGCTCAATAAACCACATTAAATATCACTGCTGCGTATCTGTTTAAGTGCCTAAATTCCCAGTAAGCCATATGGAAAATTACTTTCTAATGTGGAATCGCCGGAGCTTTTTGATAGCAAAAACTCCACACACATGCTAAATTGTTCCAGAGTAATTCATGTAGTCAGCGATTTGCAATTGTCAGAGCCTAATGGATACAGTAGACACTTAAGGGATATCTCAACTTCAGCAGCAGCATTGTGCTCCATCACATTACCCTGCAACAGAAGCAATGGCACACAGCGCAGTCTTGTAAAAGATGGTATAAATTATCCGTGTAGTTCACATTTAACCTTGAAGGTTGGTATCCGTACCCAAGCAATTTCTCTTCAATCGTGCCCTTTAGGCATTTTCCAAAGGACAGGAAAGTTGCTTGGTATCAGACATGTTTCAGCTCTAAAGGTACTTACATGCAGTCTCATCTGCGTATAAAATATAATAAGGATGCAGCTTGCCATCAACACACAAATAGCTTTTGTCAGCAACCATGCTAATTACAAAAATACGTGTTCCAAGACTTTCCATGTTAGTTCCTTAATGGGCTAAGCACATTAGCTGTTTTCTCATTACATCATTTTGGATATGAGAATGAATGCAAGTCCCAACACAGGTTTCAGGCACTAGAGAGTGCAGATTATAAAGATTCACCTAATGGCTGAAAAATTTCACAAACAAAAGAGTCATTTTTACACAGGAAAATGCTTTGAATGGAATATCTGTTAAACACTTAATGCATACCCCTTGGAAGTCAGTGGAGCACTTGGATCCCCTCTTGCCTTGTAAGGTTTTATTAATAAAAATCTAGTCAGTTTGCATGATTTGTAGCCTCCTAGCTGCTCTTTCTAGTTTAGAATGTTCTTCAGCATCCTCAGTGGAACATACGCAGAAGAGTTATATATTTGTACTTCTAGGTGCCTACAAGGATTTTTCCCTTTTAATATGATCCACCAAACTGGAGTAGGATTCAATTAATAAAACGTATTCTTAATTCCAACCAGCCTATAATATGGTAAGTCAGAATATCAGAGCCACTGGTGTAAATGCAAACATGTCAAAACTTGAATATCTGGTGACAAGTAATTCAGTGGCTTGTATAATTTTAACCAAAATAAATAAATTTTGTGGAGGCAATTTCATAAGATTTTTCCAAGCAGACTATAAAAAAAAACCCTACCCTTGCTTCTGCTGCTGAAGCAGCAAAAGGAGTAAAAGCAACATTTACTGACTGGAAGCAAACTTGAGGGAAGAAGGCTCATTTTCAAACCTAGAAATTTTGCTGTATGTACCAAAGTAAACTGAGGAGACAGTACTGTCAGCCGCTGGTGAATTCTCTGCTTTGGACTTTAAGAAGTCTGCGGATTAAATAACGATAAAAATCCACGGATGATGGGACAGCCTTTGTTTCAGATGGTTATGCAGGAGAAGAAACACAGCCCTGCGGTACTGAGTTCAATCTCAACTCACACCGCCATCAGCACTCCTGTACTTAGCGCCCAGGCAGAGCCTCACTGTCACGGAGAGGTTCCTACATGCACAGGCACTGACACGTCAGCAGATCACAGGAATAATCACTGTGTCTTCAGTAGGGGGAGGAAAGAACTGTGAGAAAAAAAACTTGAGGCCAAAAACTGCCTAGAGCCTAAACACTGGCAATTACTTCACTTTTCTGTTTAGGACAGAAAGGAAGGTAGGAAGTCCTATTATGTGCAGGGAAGGAAAAAAGTCCTTGAGGCTCATCGGTGCAGTCTATGAATTGAAAAGTACTAATTTAACACATAGGGTAGTAAGTGGAATGATGGCATCTCTTCAAATGAATTCATAAATTAAAAGGTATTTCACATTCTTAAGGGAACGTTTTTGTTGGTTATAAAGAAATTAAGAAAACTGAAAGCCTCTGAGTAATACATTGTAATTGGATTCCCAGGTTATCACTGAGCGGTTGTGTTAAATGAGGAAAATAACATCTACAAAGGTTTTGAGCTTGAAGTGAAAACTGTAGCAAGTCATTCTCAAAGACAGTTTAGTTGCTGGCAGCTCTTCTAAGAACACATTGACTGATCTCTGCCCACATAAAAGAAGATCCTATACTTAATGTCTTCAATAAACTGAAGGTTTGGATATTCCAAGAGGGTGCGGAGAATATGGGGAAGATGTAGATTTTTAAAATAGGTTTTTAAAAAATGCCAGGTATTTCCTTATGTACGGTTACTATGCTCAATACAGTGAAAGCTGGGTGAAATGCACTGCATATGGAATAGAAGTCAGACTAAGTGAGCCCTTCTGACCTTAAAATGGAGCTATAACTTAACTGAGTTTTATGGGACTTGGTAACACAGGCATCTGGCCAAAACCAGTTTTGTGAGAGTGTTCTTTTGCGTTATAGTTGTGTATTTAATGAGACTTCATACTTTTACTGTAAATTAGTATCTGTATCAAATTACTTTCTTTACCAGGTTGTTTCCCATCTGCTTCTTGATCCTTTATGCTTCATATTTCTCTTCTTTCATATCCTTTTCTCCAATTGCTTGTACTTTTCCACTTTAGTGTCCCCACCTACTTAATTTCTTTCAGTTTTTACTTGTGTAACACAATTCATTTCTCTTCCTGTTTCTTTCCATCATCATAACCAGAAAATAGATACTGATAACGTGTAGCATTTTGCTGCTTTGCCTGCATTACTAGACATATTTTACAGCTGGGAGATTGACACAGGTAATAAATAATTTGCTGGTTTGCTAGTGCACCTTTAAAGTATGCATCACTGCTAGAAACGGAACAGAGATCTTCTGCGTTACTGGACAAAGCCCTAACTTAAAGAACATTTTTCTTCTTTTTTACAAAACTGAAAGAACCTTTATTACAATTATAAACATAGCATACTCTTTCAGAGATATAGGTACCATTTGATCAGTGAGAAATCTGACAGAACAATTTTGGAAGGCCTTTTGCTCATTCCCCATCTCTGCTTTCGAGAGGCAGCCATGTTAGATGCTCTGCCAGCATTCCAGCTAGTCAGTAAGCACATTGGCACCACTGCCATTAAATGGAGGTTCTTTTACGGGACTACAACATTCTAAATCCACTCCCACCTTTTTCATACGTCAGTTAAGTGGTTTTGTCCTCTGCATTAACTTGTCATGCCATGCCCCAAATTACACGTCAAACTGGCTTCCTGCGCACCCTCTACAGAGGATGCAGGAGACACAGAAGTGTCTCACAGAACTCACAGATCACGCTGTGATTTATTATGAAATAACGAAGAAACTGATTGGCATTAGTTTCAAAGCTCTGAATCGGCCCCTTTGAGAATGGATGAAATTGGATTGTATGATATTATAAACTAGCAGATTTAAAGAAGCTTTCTTTAACTTCGGCTTGTATTACAAAAAAACCTGAAGACATACTGTTTTTAAAAAAAAATCAAAGAGCCATTCCCCTATTTGGGAAGGCAAGAAGATCAAGACAACCATTTTACAAAGTTGAACTATTACGCCCTAGCTAGCTTCCTCATCTGTTTTGTAGTGAATTAAATAATTGTTTATACATGTGACATTCTCATTACAGGATTAAATTCATAATTATTCATTGTACAGCAATTCAAAGTAGAAACACTCATTGAAAATATGAAGGCTCTAATCAAAACTATTTATAAATAATTGGTAGTCAAGTAATTTTTCTGTATCAAGAATTTACCAGTGGGAAAAAGGAAACTCTCTAAAATATTTATAACAACACGATTAACTAGTTAATAATTAATTTGCTGCTTCTGTAACTTTTAATGCTGAGTATTAAAGAGCATGGATATTACGCAGGGTCTTGTTTCATGGCAGCCGCAGATTTTATAGTGCATGAGAAACTGTCTTGTCTTTAATTTAAACTTTCATGGCATCTAACTTTTCACTTGAGCCTGCACAGGATCAGCACTTTTTTTTTCTGTATGCCTCTATGAAATTACAAAAAGAAAGCCATTTCATTTTGTAAATGACTATTTATTTGTCTTAAAGCAATTGATTGAGGGTACACCTTGTTCATTAGCGCAGTTACTGCCCTAACCAGAATTAAGCGAACTCTGCATTTAAACTAATATGCTATAAACAGCAATGAGTAAGGGCACCTAGACAGCAATTTAAATGCATCCATTTTGGTGGAACGAGTATTATAAAATAGAGACTTAGTTCATATTAGAAATAATTTCATGCCCAACTCAGCATCTTTATATTATCTCCTGTGCTTATTTACTTTTCATATCATTTCCACTGTTGCTTTGCCAGATCTTTTTTTTAATGATAACATCGGTTTCTCTCAGCCAAGAATCTTATTTTCCATAATTGCTTCTCATATTAGAACTTTTCAGAAATTAATGGCAATTTGGCACTAGTTGTTGAGGTGACCCTGAGGACTTTCTAGACATCCAGAACTAAAAATACACTTCCAAAAGAGATAGTGGGAAGTAGTCCCACTACCAAATGTAGGTTCCTAATTCAGTTCGCGACACTGACAAACACTGTCAGCAAGTCCATTCAGGGCACCTCTGAATTCAGTGGAGACAGAAAGGTTCTGCTCACTGTCGTCTTCTGTGCGTAATTTAGGCATTCTTTCTCTCTGGTGAGACACTTGTGTGCTGCTCATTAGGGTTGATTCTCAATTTTTTTTTTTATATCCATATGATGACTCTTTAAAAAATTAGATTTCTTGTAAAAAGTAAAGGACAGTGTTAGAATTATATAATGCAGAGAGTAAATCAGGATTTCCCAGAATGGCATTAATAAAATTTTTGCACTAAGAACTGACCTTTCAGGAAAGAGATCGGTTTAAGGCCAAATAAGGTAAGAAACAGTGATTTTACATGTTTATAACTGTTGTACTCAATACTGCCTTTTTGCATTCTCTGAACAGTCAGAATTCGGTGATGAACGCAATCACTTCTTTTAGAAGTTTAGCTTAACCTATCATTTACTTTGTGTAAGATGGAAAAAATAGCTCTTTGTAGTTGGGATGGGACAGATGAGAGTTATACAACTGCCACAAAAGTAATTGCAGATTCGGAAAGCTGATGATGAAAAGACATTGTAGATGTGGAAAGTAATCCTACCGTCTTCTCAGAGCTGTGCAAGGTTCAGAGTAGCCCTGAAGGTGGACTGGAACACTTGTACTCATTCTACCTATTTAGCCATCTCCTCTCCTGACTCTCCCCAGATCTCCTCCACCTAGAAATACCCATGAAGGCTGTAGGTTTCTGTGCTGGTTTTGGCTGGGATAGAGTTAATTTTCTTCAGAGTAGCTGGTACGGGGCTGTGTTTCGGATTCGTGCTGGACACAGCGTTGATAACACAGGGATGTTTTCGTTGCTGCCGAGCAGGGCTTACACAGAGCCAAGGCCTCTTCTGCCTCTCACCCCACCCCACCAGCGAGGAGGCTGGGGGGGCACAAGGAGCTGGGAGGGGACACGGCCGGGACAGCTGACCCCGACTGACCCAAGGGGTATCCCAGACCGTACGGCGTCATGCTCGGCATATAAAGCTGGGGGAAGGAGAGGGAAGTGGGGGACGTTCGGAGCGATGGCATTTGTCTTCCCAAGTCACCGCTACCCGTGACGGAGCCCGGCTTTCCCGGAGATGGCCGAACGCCTGCCCGCCCATGGGAAGGGGTGCATGAATTCCTTGTTTGGCTTTGCTTGCGTGCGCGGCTTTTCTTTCCCTGTTAAACTGTCTTTATCTCAACCCACGGGTTTTCTCACTTTTACCCTTCCGATTCTCTCCCCCATCCCAGCGGGGGGGAGTGAGCGAGCGGCTGCAGGGTGCTTAGTTGCCGGCTGAGGTAAAACCACAAGAGTATCTTAGCTGTTCTCCTCTGAATGAGATGCCAATTGAATGAGCAAGTTGAAGCAACTGAACTAATATGACCAAATATAATTTAATTTTTCATGGCAGTGTCTTCAACTCAGTTCTGTCCTCAGTTACATCTGTATAAAGCCAGAAAAGTTCCACTTACAAGAATCTGACTGAATTGATTGATTAATTTTTGTATCAAGTTAGGAGGAAATGGCACAAATGTGAAGTCTGAAATCAGTGTCTCCTAATAATCCTTTTACCACAATGTTTTCTTACAAACTTACAAAATCAATATTTATACCCTATTGGGTATAAACTGGAGGCTGGGAACACTGAAAGCTTCTGAAATAAAAGATGGTGAAGAAGGTTCAGCAACTATTCAGAAGTACTCAGAAACAACACCTGCTGAATCAAAATATTATTATTCTGTAGTGCTGACGTGTCTGGGATAACAACTGGGATACGCACCACTTCATCCTCAGACACAAACCTCCCTTGAACCCACATTGTGACTGTATACTCACGGTCAAATGCATCCTGTAGGCAAGCTTGACCAGCTGCGGCTAAAAATCCACCTATTGCAGCATAGTCTGATGGGCATGCTGCTTATCCTATATTCCATATATTCTCTCTTACAACATCCACTGGCTAGTGTCGGGAAGAGAAAATATCCCTTCCTGGAGAAGAACTTGTCATCATGTGCTGCATGGCAGACGAGAGTTCTGGGCAGCTTCAGTTCAGGCTGCTGTTACAGCAATGTGGAGTTGAGGTCCTGAAAAACAGCTGCTGTGTATCTAGTATCAAGGACATGCAGACTCGTGTTTGGTCCCTGTGATCAATGAAAACATAGTCTGGGTAGTTCTGAAAATAGCCAAGTATGTGTCGGAATACTGAGACATTAAAACCACCCTTCTTAAGTTAATCTGAAAATTAACTTATATTAGCATAAGATCAATCAGATCAAAATCTAACCCAGAGATTGTTGCTGGGAAGACTTTCCCTGTGATTCCACTTCATGTTTAGGTCTGCTGATCTGTGTTACAGAAATTGCATAACTGTATTTTGGGACTTTATCAGGTGATCCAAATTTCCTCGCAGCTCAGATGTTGAATCTGTAAAGTTATTCACATACTTTAGAGATCTTGATGAGAAGCCCAAATGCAGAGGCTAGTGTTCTTAGGCTGTCTATAAACACTGGTGGAGGGTGGGGGCTATTACAGGACATGATCCAGAATAACATCTAAATTAGGTTCAAATGGAGCAGCATGAATATCCCCTCTTCCTTTGTGCCTCCCAAAATTGTAATTCAGATGGCACAGTCCAATACTTAGGGAGGACAAAGGCTGCCTAACGTTATCCCTCAACTTTCAGGGATGCTCTAGGTACTAAAATGGCACCCCAAATACATTAGCATAGGCCTAGGGCCATGTGTACTAACCTTATGCTGCCTTTGCACAGGTGGAATCCTGCCCTGTCCCCTTCAGTCTGAAATCTTTCTGAAGTTTATGTTCTGGAGTTGGTGATGTGAAGAGTCCGGAAACAGCGCAACAGCTTCAGAGCGGTGCGAGGCGGGAACCTCCAGGAGCACAGTCTCACTGCAGAGAACCTGGTAGGGAACTTCCACAGGCTGTAAATGATCCTGCCTCCTTTGACAAACAAAAGTGAAGGTCCAGCCAGCTCAGACACAGAACAGCTCTGCTGTTCATAATTCGGGGAACAGGAAAATGCTGCACTGACAGCATTTTATAACCTTTGACAAGACAAATCTCTACAGTCTCAGTCCTGCTAGTTGCTTCACGTGGTAGACTCCCTGCTAGGCTGCACTGGAAGTCTGGTGCATGGAAAGACAGGGCACTTGCCCTGCAGAACCCTTTGGAGCATGTCAGTGGTGATGCTTTTGTCAGCCTGTCACATTTTATCCAGTATTAAGAAAGGGTCTAATGTATTTCGTGGCACTGTGTGGCTTAATTGTTTGTGTGGTTTTTTCCTCTTTCAAAACGAAGAATGTGATTTCCATACATCCCCACAGGCTATACGCCATTAGTGATCATCCAGGCCACGGCTGTGTATTTATTTCTGTGCATGATTTCACACTGTCTCTCTGAAGTCTTTACTTTTAAAGTCATTCAGTCTTCTCTTGAAAATGTGACTAAGAGGCCAGATGATTTGTTCCCAGAGATAATCAAATTCTGCAACAAGTGTCTGTGCTGGTTTTTATACACTACTCTTGCCTCTAATGACAGAAGTACTTTTTAAATCTAAGTGTTAAAGCAAGTCAAAGGCAGGAAAGTGAATCGACTAGGCACCCACATTAGGATGAGATAACTCAATGCTTTTGTACTGCGGGATAGCTATTTCATGATCTTTTGCTTGCAAAGGGAAACAGCAGTTCTGATTAAACACTATTTTATCTGTGCTCTTTGTAAGCATAACTCAGTGAAGATGGCGGTATGATATGGCTGAGTTTTGAAGGCTTGTGCTTAAAAGACATGTATCTTTAAGGCTAGTACCTTACGTGGATTCTCTCCTAATTAAGAACACCTGTAGAGGCCTGACCAGGCCCTGTGGTTCAGCAGCAACACTGCCGACGGGCTCTGAAAAGGCAGCAGCTTTGTGTTGTCTTTTAACCTAAGTTATAACAGGGTTCAAGCCTGTGCCAAGCAGAGTAAAGCTATACAATTTATGAGCTATGAGGGCAGCTCTGGGCCCCTCTGAGGTGATTTTTATCAGTGCAGTAGCATAAACAGTTCTTCTTGAACGTTGGGAACAGGGAGCACTGGAAGGCCTGCCATATAAAGGGGATCCAGCCTGTGCTAGTGTCTACGTAGCCCACGGATATTCAGGTAAGTGTGTTTGCATTCCTCTTCTTTTTTGAGCAACAGCTGAGGAAGGGGTTATGCTCAGCTCTTCTGCAGTGTGCTAGAGACTGAGCATGGGCTGTACGCTGCATGACTGTATGAGGTGCGCTTTGAAGACAACAATTTGTTTTTTGCTGTTAAAGTTTTAAGCCTGTTAGAGAGGATCTTTTCCACTTTGTTTGATTCATTGTCTGCCTTTGTTTTGGAAGGCTCAGTTGTGCCAAACCTCACCAGTGGTGTAATGGGACTACCCACAGTAATACAAACTGTACTCGGCTGTAATGATGGGTTTGGGCCCTTGCTTTGTCCGTGTTTTGCAGAAGTCTTATTCCTATGCACAAGCAGGTGTTATTTAAGGATTAGTCCTTGAGTCAAGTGGAAAGCTATTGGATGTAAGCAGAACGTATAAAGAACTCTTTTATTTGTTTGCTGTATGTTATTAATGTCTTTATATATAAACCATAAAAGATGGTTTGTAATAAACTCAAAATGACTGTAGAGAACAGAACTCAACATATTAAATTTTTCTTCTGTCAGGGTTTGAGGGGCTTTGGGAGACTTAAAGAATAAGCTATTACTGCAGCTGCGTGTTCTTTTCAGCAAATGCAAGGCAAGAGGTGAGAACAGCCTAAAAATATCAGCTAACTGGAAACAGAACTAAGGCAATGTCCAGTTGACCCACCTCCAGAAACACCAGATAGGCTTCAGGGGCAGCTGGCTTCTGTTTTAGTCTCAGAAGGTTGATTTTTTTTTTTTTTTTTTTTATTGTGGTGTAGGGGTTGAGGGGGGTGTTGTTTTTTTTAAACTGTCACTTTTACTCTAATTGTTATAGGAAAAGGGACACCTTGAAAATCTTAGTGCTTGTTGTAGTTGCATTTATTTCTAGTAGCTTTTGCTCCTTTGTTTGTATCTCCTGCAAATGAAGTTTACAGTATAGTGAAAACTTTGAAGTCTTGTGTTGTTCAAAAATGTGTCTTTAAGTACATATAGTTAAAAGGCATATACTTTTATCTGACAACAGGGTAATCTTCAGAAATCTTTCTTAATACTAGCTGTTACTGGGATATTGATTTTCCTTGAGCATCCTGTTCTGAAAATTTGCTCCTGACCTAGCTTCTTTATGTAGTCACATAAAATGTGTGGCACATCCACCACGAGGTACGAGTTCAACTTTTTTTCCCCAGTGCTTGCTTTAGGAGGAGAAGGGAAAATCTGTTCTGAAGTAATAGATCCTGGGCTTTACTCAGTGCTTTCCTTGTTTGAGGTTTCCCAATTTGTTGTGTATCTGATGAAGCAAAACAATGGAACCAGTTCTCAGACAGTGTAAGCGCAGCGTCACAGTATATCAACGGGCTGCTAAGCTGCGTAGATGTATAGCCCCATTTACAGGCTGTTTCTTGGAAAGAGGCTAACTTGGTGTATTATTCTGCTCTCTGTCATGAGTCTTTTTCTGTTTCTCTGCCCATTTCCCACATCACTTCCATTCTTTCCGTCTTGACACTAGAAAGTCAAGAACTTACTTTGCTGTCTCTTTGCTGATGGGTAAGAACAGTACCACTGACAGATAGGTCTAGACCTGTAAATGGGATTACATACTTTACTTGAGTCCCCACAGGAGATGTGATTTCTAAAATGTACGTTGAACTCAAGACTTCCTAAAGGCATACTTATAGTCTATAGTCCATCTTTATCGAGCAAATGTGAGAATGATCTGTTCTGTGTTGTTTGCAAGAGCAATACACGCAGATATACTGGAGGCCCAGGAAAGTCAGAGGAAGTGGCTCCTTATTCTTGCTACAATAAATAAAGGGTGCATGTTAATTTTGACAGAGCTTGGTTTAGGTGATTTTATAAAAGGCCACCTTGCCAGCTGCTGCTGTTCTGTATTGTGGTAGTCAACTTGTAGTAGCAGTCGGAGCTTTCCGGTCATGTCAATACTGCCCCAGAAAAGTCTGACTGTGCTGTCTCTGTTAGGCATAGAATTCAGGCAGATTATCAGACCTTAAGACAGCCTTGAAGATCTCTTAACAAATTTTGGGTAACTCTCTATGGGAAGTCTGTTTAATCGGGTTATAGATCAAATATTCTTTAAGACAACACTTTGGGACATCAGCATTGCTAATGTGTATAGATCTGAAAACCTACTGAAACTTCTAAAAGTTCCACCAAAAAAACACATTATTTCGGCATAAGGAACCAGTTTTCAAGCCACGCAAATAAGCACAATTCCACTAATTGCAGCCCAGTGCTGGGGATCTACATTCTAGCTTCAGTGGTGCACAAGCAAGGTCAGCTAGAGCAGGCTGCCCAGGACAATGGCTTTTGAGCATGTCCACAGATGGAAACTCCGCGATCTCTCTGGACAACCTGTTCCACTGTTTGACCACACTCGCATTAAAAGGGAAAAAAAAAAAAAGTGCTCCCTTGTGTTCAGATTTAATTTCCTATTTTTTAATTTGTGCCCATTATCCTGTCCCTGGGCACCACTGCAAAGAACCTGGTTCTGTCCTCTTTACAGCTTGTTAGCAGTAACTTCACTGAGAAAGACCGTTGTAAATGAGATGATTAAGGCAAGCTAGCTGTGTGCTGTTCTGTTTTGTCTGGCAATTTCCCCAAGGTCCAAAGCAGCATCTGCTTCACTAAAGACGACCCACTGAGTCCCTCTGCTGTAGTCCCCACCAAAAACAGAGGTTTGGAATACCTGTATCTTAAAGATGCTCCTCCATACTTCAGTAATTTAAAAGCTGTTTCCTGAACTGACTTAAAGAGTGACCGTGTTCCAAGCATGAGCTTTCGATTTCATGTTGACTCTCTCAGTAGTGTTTGTCAGTTTAAAACTTTTAGAAAGTTTGCAGTTCTGCCTGAATTCATTAGATAAGGAAAACGGGTCATCTAAATCTCCACAAACTTTGGCTGCCACAGAGATTCCCTATTGCATACCTCCAGCAAGAATAAAATGTAAAATCACCTTAAAAGCCTTTGTTGGTATTGGTTCCTGATGGTTACTGTTAAAACAGCTGCAATAGTTGGTGTCTTAATTTAAATTAAAAAAAAAAAAAAAACAACCACACCTACCTCTTTGAAGTTGCTCTATTTTTTATTTTCTCTGTAATGTTGCTGAATGCTGCAGAGGGAGGGGTGGGGAGATAGATTTCAGGCTCAGCTTGCCAGTTGCAGCAGAAGGGGACTTGTTATTTAAAAGCTTTTTCTTGATGAAAAACTGGAGCCCTGCCCTCATTAAGCACTGTCAGTTCGCATGACTCTCTTGTGTTGCCCAGCTATGCCTCATAAGTCTGGGATAAGAAGCACTTCTTGCTAAATGATTAAGAGGGAGACTCTTAGAAATGTTTTACAACATTATGTAAGAACTGAGTCAGCCTGTAGGTTGTCCTTGGACTTGAAACAACCAGGGCCACAGTTCCAGCCCGAACATGAGCTCGGTGCTCTCATCTTGGAGTTCTTCAGAATTTTAAGCCGTTATGGTCTATGACTAACTCTGCAGCTTAGACTGGCACAGTCTCAAAGGAAGGTATTTCCCTGCATCTGGAAAAAAAGTGGACGCCGTCAGTGGCCTTTTAAAGCATACTGCAAGAAAACTATACAACAGCTAGAGGCATCACATGTAGGTCGTTTAAATTCTTCAGCATCATTATCCTTTTAATAGGTGTGTGCAAGTACCATAATTCTCCTTTCAGAAATCCAGTAGAAGACTAAATGATTTACTAGCTCAGGCCAATGACTTTCTGGGATCTGTACTGTTCTCTGTTATATATTTAATGCAGTGGGTTTGTTCTGGAAACAGAAGATCAAGGTCAGATTCTTCTTGTGGGATCTAAGCATCAAGTTAAAGTAGCTTTTGATTAAAAACTTTTAATGCATGAAGTATCCTATCTAATGCTGATAGAGTTGTTCGTAGTGTGATAGAATAACTTTATACAAACAACACCCTCAAAATATTTATTAGATGAATGTATAAAAACCCATATGGGGCTGGTTTCACTGTGTGATTCTGCAGGTTGTAACATCCACTGTGGCTCGCACTTCATTTTTGTTGTACTTTTCTGCTCATTGTGAGTCTGTTTAGCTTCGATCCAGAAAGCAAAATGAACATTTGAAATATCAAACAGAAGAGAAAAAATACTATCAAAGGCAGTTTGGAAGCTTCCCTCTCCCCTGTTCCCCAAGACTCGTTCCGAGATGGATGTTCTCCTTTGTTTGAAAAGAGGTACAGAAAGTTGTGCCTTAGAGCAATTTTACACTCTATCAGATGTGCTTTGTCCCTAAAATACGGTGTGCAAGTTATAATAGTTGAGGTGGTCACCTTGTTTGTCACTGTGAACAAGCACAGAACGCTGGCCAGATGAATCAGGCAGCATTCCCCTTAGATATTTGAAGTTTTGTTGCTAGCTGTGGTAGATTTTTCTGTAATACCTCATGGGACGTCTCCAAGAAACAGAAGAATGTGGAATCTGATTCTTCTATTTTTTTTTTCCCTACATTGTCCATGTTTTGCCACCTGACAGATAACAGCAGTTTTGTATATATTTTCTGTTGCTTTGTATAGGTCTTCATTAAACAGGCAAATCTGCTGGTCAGATTCCAGGGTATGTATGGGTCAGGAATATTTCATACTCACCAGGTTGTCTAATGTCTGTCTAGACATTGTCTGTTTCAGGATTATTATTTTTTTATTCACATCACAGCTCACCTGACAATTGCGGTGGTCCTAGCACCTGACTGAGAAGCACACAGATCTCACTTCTCAGCTTATTTTTTGTAATATTTGTATTTAAGACTCAGTGCTGCTAACAGAGAATTGAGCTGGAGTTGATCTTAGTTAAGATCACTATCTGCTGATCTCTACCAAAATGTTCTGAGGATTTTGAAGTTCAACAAAGCCTCTTTAAAAGGCTATTTGTGCTTAAAGTCAGGTTACTGCGTGAAACAGTTCTTGCCATAGGACTGGACAGTGGAAGTCTGCTAAAATCCTTCACTTCTTCAAAAGCTTTTGTTGGAGGTCCTCAGTCTTGACTTGGTGCTGTGGGCACTGTATGTATCTTGTTGGTCGCTGTAATCCTGTGACTCTTCTCCAGATCAGATAGAGTAAGTAGCTCACCAAACTGAGCAAGCAAGCTCAGAAACACTGCAGGAGACCTCACACCAGGACGTGTACTATAGGGAATATGCATTCTGTAATGTGAATGGTCAGCACTTAAATGAGGAGGTAATATCTATCTAAGATAAGTGCAGTGTGTTGGTGGGTACAGAGGTAAGGCCACCCTGGAACAAAGCAGCGCTTTGGTGGGGTAGCTGCTGAAAGACTGCTGATAGCAGTCATCAGGAATGTATCTTCAGGCAAACAAAATCCCTGCAAGTGAAAGTAGTGCCATGACCTAAAAGGCCAAGAAGTCACGCTGAAAAAAAATGAATCTGGAAATCATCAGCTTGAATCAGTCTGCACTTTGAGGCAGGAAGGGCAGCAGGCTTGGGAAATCTGAGTGTTGTGTGCTTTGCGCTCCTTCTGCTGTGAGGCCTTCAGGGGAGGGAATAACTTTCTGCGATGGTGGACGATGATCTGGATGCTTTCTATAATGAGGTTGTTCTTGGCTAGTCGAGCAGCTGGCTACAATCACAGCCATACTGCCCTAGTAGGAGTCTTGAAAATCAGGAAGCGGCTCCGCAGTTAGCAGACAGGCACAGTGTATCTTCTGTTGAAGTTCTGTACTCTGTTTAATCCTTAAGAAAATGAGATGAAATATAGCAGTGCTTTTTAACTAAGAGAATTTCTTAGATGTCTAAAGGAAAAAATCCTGCTGCTGAGACAGGTCTCGCGGTGGTGAGGCATCATCAGGAAGGTGCACAAAATCAGGACGGGCTGCCAGAACAGAGCAATGCTTGGCGTTGATGCTGCTGCTGACTGGGCAGCCGCCTCTGTAAGGCAAAGGGAAATCTGTAAGAAATCAGCGGATGACTGGGATTATACATGTTCCTAGCATCAACACCTCAGGAAAGAGGGCAGGAAATAATTGGGGATATGGAGCAAATCCATTTTGCGTGGAAACCGCATGTTTGAAGAGCAAGCCTAAAATGGGTGTTGTCAGGCATGGACTAAACAGCATGAAGAGGCACAGTTTCATATAGCACTGTATAGTTTTGGGTTTTCTTCAAAAGAAAACAATAGACAGCTGTCTCCTGGGTAACTGTTAAGGAGAGAGGAAAATGGTGCCACACGAACTAAAAAGAAGCAAATCCAAAGTGTGGATTCTGGCTGTGCACATTAAACTCACAGTAAGCCAAAAATAAAATGCGGCTTAGGTTGGCAACCTCATTTAGGGGGATAGGGATTACTGTACTGTTATAATTGACTTCAAATGCAGCTTGATTGATTGTAATGAAAGGACTAGGAAAAACTAATTGTATTCTCTGTAAGACTTCTGTCAGACTCAAGACAAATATTTCAATTTTGATTAAAATCTATGGATTCCTTCCCGCTTTTACTTAGGCACTTCTTATATAAAGCTGCTACAACCCTTTCTCTTTATCAGTGTAAAAGTCTAGCCCTGCAAACTTGCTAGAGAATTGCTTTACCCAATTTCCCTTTCCCTTTCAGCTAAACCATAAAATTCCATGTGCATGAAGTAGCTTCTGTGTTACACAGCATGAAAGCCACAGGATGCTAGTAACTTTAATCTCGCAAACTCTTCAGTACTGCCATGGTCCGTCTTCCTTGGACGTTTCTGTTGATGAGCATTGCTTACTCACAGTAAGCTTCAGCACAGTTCAGCTGGAGCTGCTCTAGTTTTGCTCCATTATGCAAACAGAAATGTCAGTGTACTTCCCTAAATGTTAGCTTTGATTTATGATTTCTTTTTAATTTGTGCTAATTTGGGGGCTACTTGGCAGTAATACATAGCTTGAGAAAGAGCATTAGTGACTCAAATGTTGTTGCCAGGTTTCTGTGGTTTACTTTTGCCCATATCAAGCATTATGCAATTAGTCTCAAGGTCTTAGGCGTGGCAAAACAAAACAACCTCTCAGATGTGGCTTACTGTCAGTTTGAGAAAACTTTCATTGACAATGAGGAATTTGAAAGAAAGAAGAACAGAATATTTATAAACAGTAACTATAGCACAAAACGCTTCTGTAAGCGGAGACTAAGCATTTGCAAGATTTTTACCTGTTTTCCGAGTATTCTGAAGCACAGGTGAACCATTTGTAAGTCAAACTAAAGATCTTGTATGAGGTGTCTACATTTCTCACACATATGTTTTTATAACATCTTCCTGAAAACAACATAATTTTTTTTCCTTTAAAATACTTTTTTCCGTTTGGTAAGGTTTGATAGACATGCCTCAGGTGAAAAAATGTCTTTGAAATTGGTGCCAGGTATTGTACAGATGAATTAAATTGCCTACAGCAAACGCTGAATGAGCAGTGGGCATACAGCATATGGCTATCCACACATAATCAAAGTGACTTTTTGTTTAGTGGCTATAGATAGCCACACAGCAGCTACAGTGCTGGGAACATTTGATGAGCCATATCATGGTGCATGGCTAAAGCACTGTACTGACTTTTTTGTCATGCTACAAAATGGGAGAAACTCACTGGAAAACAATAGAGGAAGACCACAAGAATTTTTGGGGTTTTTCTTGCTCTGCACCATCTTAATATGTTGCATATTTTTAATTACGTAAGCCAGAATAAGCCAGCTACAGAACCACGTTCAAAGTGTTGGATGACATAGGTCAGTAACTACTTGCATATCTGGGCCACGCATGAACCGTCTAGCACTGCTGAGTGACTTGCCCAGCTTTTGTAAAACCAGGCTAAAATGTAGGACTCAATAGTTCCCAGGTCCACTAACAAACTGCGCAGGGTGCTGAGCTCTGATACTGAGGACAGAGGTCTGCGTGGATGCTGAGGAGTAAGTGAAAAGCTTTTTAAAATACTCCTTCTGACAAGCCTCTGAACTGCTTGCTGCTGGCTAGAGTGAGCAGTTGGACTGGAGCCTGGCTGCACATGAACGCCTGGCACATGGGACGCAGCACCTCTCACCTGGGACGCTTAAACCAAGGGTTGCGGATCACTCATGTGCAGTCAGGTTGCAGCTGTGAATTGCTGCCCCGTGGCTGCAGCGTGTGCCAGCTGCCTGTGCCAGCTGCCTGTGCCAGCTGCCTGTGCCAGCTGCCTGTGCCAGCTGCCTGTGCCAGCTGCCTGTGCCCTGGTCTGGCAGCACGGCAATCAAACAGCTCAGCTGTGACCACAGGCGAGCTGGATTGAAGCACATCAAGCTCTCTCCATGGCAAGCAGCAGATGCTGCAACCTCTGCCTTTCAGCTGAAAGTTGTGCTGCTTCAGCAGTGGTTAAAGACAAGGGCAGTCACTCAGGAAACAACCTCATCTCTTCCATGTTTGCCGCTGAAGTGAGTCTTTTCAGCCGTCATTTTGGGTGCGCTTAGGCTTCCTCCCCTTCTTTGGCGAAATCCCAGAACTCTGCCTGAGACCATGCTGAAACATGGAGTGTGAACGCTGCAAATCTTCATGAGCCAAATGGCGTCAGCCTCAAGTGAGTTTTTCTAATGGGTCAAGATGACCAAGAGCATGTAGAAGCGCACAGACAGACTGGCCAACGACCAGTGCAAAATGCCAAGGCTGGGTGGCCAGACGGCAGCTGTGGAAAAGCACGTCTCTCTGCTTGATGTCATTCTCTGCTGAGACCCAGGACAAACTCTGTGTGTGTAGGTGACACCATATAAAACAAAGGGTATTTAAACCACCAAATGACTTGAAGCAAACAAAGATTTTGATGATACAGGTTGCTTTAAAACTATAGCTGTGCCTTCAGCATAAGTATGAACCAATCCTAACATTCTTCTTTCCTATCTGTCTAGACATATATTCTGACTTCAAGAGGGATTGGAAGGGTTACTTCTTTTGGGGGGGGTGGGTTTTTCTTCTGAGAAATGAGTGGGAGTTAAGGAAAAATGTTTGAACAATACACTGTTCTTACTGGAAAGTTTCTTAATAATGATAGTTCGGAGAAATCTTAGCAGAGTCTTGGCAGAAGTGTAAAAGGAAGCCAGGTAAAAATTATTTTTGCAGAGGAGGTAGCAAATGTTTTTGGATTTCCTATCATGGGACATGCTTTCAAGTTCTTGTATGGGGAAATCAAAGAGACAGAGAGGAGACAACTATTCGCCAAATACTTTCAGTATTTCTAACAGGTGTGCAGAAGGAACATAATCTCCGCTACAGCTTTTGCAAGCTTTATTAGAACGCAAAGTTAAGGACCTAAAATAACCAAGGCTTGTAGGATTATGTTGTCTCATTTTCCTCTGACAGCTTTGGAGATGTTGGCCACTTTCAATCAAATTTGACAGGAGAGCTTTTACAGATAGTGAAGCTCACCAAAGTTTTATGAGAGCCATTGTCTGAGCAGGGAAGAGAGTTCCTATAGTTAGTGCTAGAGAAGTTGCCCACGGATATGTTAGGTGCCACCCATGCTGATCCTGGTAAGATCTGAGACAAGCTGCAGGGTCTTCTCCCAGTAAGCATGGTGTGGCACAAGAAACGTGGGGAGTAGGAGAAGCAAAGGGTGTGGGTCTGAGGGTAGGTAACAGAATTGTTCTGTGCTGCTAATGAAGTAATTTTAAACCAGCTTTTCGTAACAGCTCACTAACGTACCCTGCCAATGCTGTAAATGCCCCAGTTAACGTTTTGGAAGTTGTGAAGATTCAGGACTGTCACTAAGGGGAATTCCTAACTGGAGAAGAGCCTTCTCTCCAAAAAGCAAGGAACATATTTGCTCTGCTGGGAAAGAGTTGTTTCTCCTCATAACTGTTCTGCTACTATTTAACAAAGCAGAAATCCCACTTTTCTCCTCCTGCATGAAGCAGTGGACCCAGCTTTCTTAGTCTGTCTCCACCACCACTTTCCTACTTAATACATGTAACCCACCAAAGCTCAGCTATGTTGTTCCCCAAAATCCCTTCCCCTATCTTCGTGTTGCCTATTATCATCATCCCATTCATTTTAAATAGTTGGTCTCTATAGTTGCCTCTTAACTTTATCCCCTTAGGGATCCTATCTGTCCCACACTTGTAGGCCCACTTCCTGTTCTCGTGAGCCCTTGAAGTCCTTTATGCCTCCATGTACCTGTTTACAAGTTACTTTGAGAGCCCAGCTGTCACTGTAAGACTAAAGGCTGAATCCAAAATTAACTAAATATAGCTGTTCCACAGGGAAGCACCTTTACTGATAAGGCCGTCAAATTACAGGAAAAAATAGAGATGTAGAACGTAAGTCCTGTCCAGCCAAGAGCAATTAATAATATTCCAACAATGGCTAAACCAGCTGGGTAACAAAACAAGGTTCAATATAGCCAGGAGAAAAAAAAAAAAAAAAAAGCGCAGCAAACTACTCTAAGTAGTGCTATTCAGGCAGCCTTGTCTTGCCTCCTACCTAGGTAACTGAGATGTAGTCTGGGCTTTTACCTGCTGCCCAAAAGTCTTGATTATTGGGGGGGCTCCCTCAGGGACGAAGGCCAGCACTGTGGCTGTTGTACTAGCAAACCTATGATGATGGTGGGTATCCGCTACGGGCGGGGCGGGGAGGATAGCTGCTTCAGGAGTGCGCAGAAACTCAGACATTTTCCAGAAGACTAGGCTGTTCCTTTCTCTCAACTCTGACTCTCTGTATACCCTCATGGTGAGACACCACAGAGTCATGGGCTGGAAGGAGGAGTTGAGGTAGTCAACAAATGGCAGTTTCCCTATGAGGAATCTGGCTGTATAGGTAACAAGTATATCAATCCTTGAGAGCAGTGCAGTCACAGTAATGTAGATGGGCAGGGACCTCTGGAGATCATCTTGTCATCAACACTGGGTCCAGTGAGCCATGGCTTTGTCTACGCAAGTCCTTAAAATCTCCCCAGATGTGGAGATTCTGCAGCCTCTGTGGATAACTTGTTCTAGTGCTGCACAACTACCGTTCTTGTGAAGCTTTTCCTAATATCCAACTTTAATTTCCCAATCCGCAGTTTGTAACCATCGCCCTTTGTCGTATCATCTGCCGCTATTGAGAGCAAGTTTTTCAAATGGGGGGGGAAAAGAAAAGCTATTGTTTTGTGCATGGAAGGCAAAGAATGAACTTGTATGCGTACACTGTGGATCTCTAGGAAGTAAGACCCAGAGTGAGTAACATGCCACATCAAATTCACCATTGTTGTGCCCATAATGTGCGTATACCTGGGACTCCCGCCACTCTCCTCCACCTGATTTCTTTATTTTAAAACTGGGATCCTGTGATGAAGTAAACTCCACAGATTCACTCTGTTTAATGGGGTTTGCCTGGGGGCAGGAGGAGGACAGTAAATGAAGAGTCAGCTTTATTTCTACGGCTGCCGTTTTAAAGCACTACAGAAATGATAGCTGAAGTGACTGCCCTGCAATGGCTTTGGTGAGGCGTAGTGGAGAAGCTGTGGAAGGCCAATCATCAGAAAATAGACTAGAGTAATAGAGATGCTAGGTAAGGACAATAAGCTGCAAGATGCTATGATGTCCATGGTTAAAATACTGGCTTGGGATAGGATGGATTGAATTAGCTGATGTGTGTTTAATTTTAAATGCAGGCACTCATTTGCATATTGCTGAGGTTAGGATGAGAGTTAGAAAATAAAAATCCGTACAATCCATTGTGTTGTTCTCTCTGTTAGCCTGCAGAGCTGGAAGGAGGGCTGGGGTTGGGAGGTATATACAGTTTGCATTCATCTTGCTGAGTGTAGAGGTCACTCATATATCTTTAAGTTATTAACATCAGGGAAATAAGATTTTCCACAAAAAAAAAAAAAAAAAAAGGGGGGGACCGGGGAGCTTGCAGACTCATTTCCTACACAATTTTACATGGGACCTAGCTAGTACAAGGGCTAGCTTGTTCACAATCAAGTAGCTTATCTATTCTTGCAGACCCTTCCTTGACTTTCATTTCGTTTGATTCCTCTTCAAAATGCTATCTGGCCTTCTGCCTTAAAACTGAAAATCTTTTTCCTTCTCTTCCTGAATGTCCATAGAAAGACGATCTTGAGAGTTTAGAAAAAACTGACAGGCTGCTCCTGCTTTCGGTGCCTGCCCTGGTCCAATGTTAGCTTCGCTAGGAATGTCCATCTTTGCCTCTTGAGTTAGGGATACACTTTCTAGACTGAAGAACTCTGAATAGACCCAGTCAGTGCTAGGAGCTATAAAGAACCTGGGCATAATCAGCAAGTGTAAATCTGTACCACTGTCAGATACTAAGATGCTGGGGCAGGGGTGTCCGAGTGGCATTTATGAGCTATCAAAAGCAGATAACTTGGCCAAACTTGGATGCTTTTTTCTTTTTTTTTTTCCTTGGAACAGCACAGGATCCCTCCCTGACATGTGTTCTTCTCATTCTCTCATTCTGTTTTCATACATATAGTTTGCTGTGTGAGGCATAGAAAAAAAACATTACCATAATTCTTGGTAAATCGCTAGAACTGAGAGAGCTTCCCACAGCCTCAAAAAAAAAAACCAACCCAACCCCAGGCCCTCCCCAAAAAACAACAAACCCAACCACCCAAACTCATCCTTGCACTGTGTGGAATATTGAAGCCCAAACTGTTGAAATCTTGCAAAATTATAAGCAATTGTAAACACATCTTGTGAGAAAGAAGTGATGAGCAAGCGTATTAATACGTATTAATGTTGCAAGCTTTGCCATCCACCAGTTCAGATTATGCTTTATCTGTTGTGTTCACTTACCTGTTACGAGACTGGGTGAGTGAGAAAGACAAATGAGATTTGAATCTTGGAGGGTTTAAATCTTAACATCTGAAGTGCAGGATGCTTTTGAAGAGTGATTAGTACATATAGGAAAACTTATAAAACACTGTATCTGTTTCTCTAAGTTCACATCAAATGTAATTAATCTCATAAAATAGTAATAATAAGGTTTTCTTTTAAGTGTTGAGCTTGAACTCAGTCTCAGAGTTGAAAGCCAAGATAGGTTGCTTCATTCTGGTTCATCATCAATAATAAAATATATGTAGGTCAAACTGGATTTTCACTGACAACTGCATAACCTTATAGAGTTGCTGCTGGCTGCAAATAAGCAATTATCCTCCAAGCCTCCATATTTTTGGTATTTTTTTTTAATGAAGAACAAGGAAAAAGCAAGTCTTCAGCATATTCTTGGCTGGACCTGACAAGATAAAAATAGCAAAACTCTTGCATTAGTAAAGGAAGCTATTAATCTATGAGGATACAGAATTCATCAAACGCAGGAGCTGAATATAAAGGTGAAAGAAAGTAAGAGGGAGTACGAAGTACTCTGAAATGTGATACAGCTATTGATTGGTGGTGTTGGAAATGCCAGATGGTGCAACGGTTCTGGAGATGGTGAACGCTTAGGCATTAGTAAGGTATAATTGCTGCGTGTTTTAGAAGTGATAGCATAGAGGCAAAGACCAGAAACTCAACTGGAAGTAACGTATTGGCTGTATTTTTCTCTGTAGGTAAATCAATAAACAACTGGATTTTTCCTAACAAACTCTCCAGAGGCAGTCCTTACTGGTCTGCGTAACTACACTGCGTATAGTAACAGTAAGACTCCAGAGGGTCAGTGTGCCTTGTCTAGATTTCAAGCCTCCAGTTATGATTTGCGTTGTTCAAGAACATGGCTTCTTATACAGTCTAATCAAGAGATTACAAAACCTCTAACCGTTATTGTTTACAAAGTAAACTTTCAACTGCATAAATGCAAGCAGGATGTAAACTAGCACACATTCTGCAGCACAAAATGTGCTTACAATAGAGATCCCCTTTGGGACTGTACACAGCTTTGGGCTAGAGGGAAGCTTGATAGATGGAGCAGTTGGTTTCCCTTTCTCTTGCCAGTTTCTCTGTAGGAGGGCAAAGCTTTGAGCGGTTATATACCATATCGGATGCAGTGGGGAGGAAAGGAGATGTAGAAGAGATGTTTATTCTAAGAACTGAGTGTAGCTACGTTTGTTAATCTCTAGCAGTACACCATCTCTATGTGCTGTATTCAAATATTTGCTAATGTTACAACTGAGCCACAGAGGTTTGGTGTAAGGAAATTGGGGGCTGGAGTCAAAACGCTTCCAGTTCACAAGTTTTAGGAAAATAAATAAGGGATAGTGGAGAATGAAGACAAAATTAGGCCAGTACAAAAGAGAGTACAGAAATCTCAGCACACAAGCAACACTCCAGGAACCTCATGCAGAGCAGGAAATTACCTTGAAGCTCTTAGGGCCCGCTCTGCTCCCGTGAAGTAATAGAAATGGACATGGGAGAAGTATTTGACCTCCTTGACCTGCAGGTGGTTTGAGCCTTGCTACTACTTCAGGTAGTGGTGATCTAGTGACATGAAGCTTGCAGAAGATGTAGTAACATAGTTATGGTTCAGAGAGAAAAGAGACTTCTGTAACAGAAAGGTAATTAAGTTCTTAAGGGGTGGCAGCTGATGGTCAAGTAAAGGACAGAGAGCAAAACACGACAGGTGAAGGAGAGAGCACACCTACAAGTGTCCTGATGAAGGGAAAGGCAGTGCTCTAGGCTGACATTAGAGAATCTAAATGAGTAAATACACCAGTGAAAGAAATCTTATCAGTGCCCCACTGAAGAAGCAAAAGCTTTAATCAGAGCCTGAAAACTGCAAGAAATGGAGCAGTCAGAAGGGAAGGGTTGGCATACGTGAAACCTTGAATCATTCCCTCATTTTCCACCCTCCTCAGTCAGATTGCGTTTCTTCTGGTTTTGCTTGCCCTCTCTAGCCTTGCCAGTGAAATTCCTTTGTGGTCACAAATGATTAGTCAAGTTTCCTTAGTATCGGTTCTCTCACGATCTGATCTTCTTTTAATCTCACAGCTGAGGAAATATTAACATGGTGGGATCTGAAACATGTTAAAAACAAAACCAAAAAACAAACAACAACAAAAACCCCAAAACAAACAACGCACATCCAGACTATCCTATCTCACATTAGTCCTGCTTGGTCCAACCCAAAATATTCAGCACCAGATAGTGGCCTGATCTCTGAACACTGGTGTGTTCAATTGGCTTTTGATTCAGTCTTAATGTGACAGTAGAACCAGCTTCTCTCCATTGATGCATTTTTATATTGTTAGCATCCAGACAAGCCATCTGAGATCAGACCCACGTTTTTCTAAATAGTATGCCCTACACAAAGCAAGACTGTAAAATCTTTGCAATATTAAGATTAAGGATAATCAACCCTTAAATAATAGTCTGTTGGGGAGTAGGCTGCTAGCTGAAAATCTGAAATAAGTGAAAGCAAGTCTTTGTTGACAGACTGGCTGAACTGTGGTTTCAGCACACAATAAAATTACAATATTTTACAAATAGCTGCCTGCCAAATGAATCACAGTAATAGTCTACGTGGCCACTCTTTATCTGTCCCCGTAGTGAGGTAATACAGCTTAGACAGAGCTTGCATGACAGAATATACTGTGTCTTTGGAAGCAATCAGTTTCAGCGTAGAAACACCGATAGTATCAAGGAAGCTGAACATGCAACAAATCATTTTGTTGCCTCTTCAATATAAAACTCAAAAGAGAGCAGAGAGTCTTAGAGCACCAGGGAAATGAATTCTGGTGGTCTTTTGACTAAAACACAAGACACTCTGAAGCTTCCGGAGATAGGGTATGAATTTTAGCATCAGGAGATCTGTACAGTGAAAACTGAAAGTCATCTTTTAAACTGAAAACTCTTGACTAGGTGAAGTTCACTTCACTGCTACTCTCTCTAGTGAACAAGGAACATACCACTTTACACTCCATGAGACAAATATTGGGCCTTTTTAAAGAAATGGAGTGTGGAAGGGACTGAGTGGTGAAAATCCGGTATGCTTAGTTGGGGAACAGATGCGTAAAAACTTGAGTCCGTAGACTTCAAAGACTTCCATGTATGCTTATTTTATGCATGTAAATTGTCTTTTTTATTTCACTGGAGTACCTCATATGTAAGCTAAGTAAGTCTGTGTGTGCAAGTTAAATGCCTTCTGCTGATCCTGCAGGGACTGATTGCCTCTGTTGTAAAGCAGAATTTCTTGCAAGCCTGTATTACTGCCTTTAATCCTCTGTGTGTACGTGCATTGTTATGTGACAGTGTTGTGTCCCTGTAAGCATTCCAAAGCATTAACTCATTTCTGAGAACACTTTATTACTGACCTAATGGTAAGCGTGCAGAAATGTGGAGAAATGAGCTGCTGATCTACAGGTTAAAGGATTTAATAAACAGGAATTTTCACAGTCAAGTTGCAATAAATATTGTGGGTCTTCAGTAACAGCAGATTGATCTTACTCTGGTGTGAAGCTTAACTGTAGCGTATTTTATCAGTATCATGAGCTACAATCAGCAGTAGCTCTTGCTAGAGTTGCACTGAAAGAGGTGAATAAACTTTAGTAATTCGGCCTTTACTTGAAATATAAACATGATGTAACAGATGCTGGAACAAACTATATATTGAAATGAGACTGAATGTGTTACTTCTTTAGAACATTAACTGAGGTTAACAAATGCTGTACGGAGAAAAAGAAATTCCCCAGAATTCCACTGTCAGCAGTTTAAAATGCGTTCATCACTAATCGTATGCGACAAGCGTACAAGCAACTAACCCCAATTGGAACAGATCTAGAAGATGGGTTCTTGATTGCGATGGGAGGTATCTGACACTGCTTTAAACTGAATTCTGAGCCCATCGCCCTGCTGTTGCCATGCTATTATAAAAGTAAGGGCAATTGTTAAATCAAACTTACAACGCATTTGTCATCCTCTAGATATTGAAGAATTTTAGCAGGTGATGTGTTAGTTTATGTCTTCAGGATGAACAAGGTATGAACTTGGAAAGAAATAAATTTAAAAGTACCTCCTAGGTTTTTGATTCCAAAGGACCTAAAGCAAGGAAATAACAACAACAACAACAGAAGATACCACATCCTGTTTTGTCATCTAGTCATGTCTAGTGCCAGTAGCCATTCCCATTCCTTCAGCCTTTCTGTCCATACTCCCAGCTGTGCTAATCATTAATTAAGCCAAACACACTGGCTGTATTTATAACCTCTGTAAGATTAAGACAACCCTTAATAGAGCTACTTAATCATACCTTTGTTCTTGGAACCAGTCTGTCGGCTGGAAATGGCATTGGTAACCAGACCTTGCTTTTCCTTTTTGCTGTTTTCTCTCTCTTTCATCTGTTATATATAAATAGTTTTGGTTTGGTTTTTTGAGTAGTGATACTTTACGGATATGGGTAGAAAAGTAAAAGTAATTTTAAATGTCAGGCAGAAAAAATTAATTCTAGGAACCGAATTTGTTCAAGGAACCGAATTTGAAAACTTAAATAGTGCTGGATTGGAGGGGTTGTTTGGGGTTTATGTGCTTTTTTTTTTTTGGTCGTTGTTGTAAGTATTAAAATGCCCCATAATGTTTGGTTTGTTTTTCTGTTTCACAGGTAATGTTTTACTGAGAAAACTTAGGAGATCCAATAGCTTACAAAAGCATAATGCCCAACTGTATTTAGAATTGCTTGTGTCTGTACACCAAAGTAGGAAACTCAAAGGGGCTAGTTTTTAAATTAACCACCTGAGCCATGTGATCTAGCAAAGCTTCCAAAGAATGAAAAGTATGTTTAATCTGGTAATGACTTGTTTGATCTCTTACTACCAAAGCAACATAGTCAGTGTTGATTCCTCAAGAGTTTCTCTCTCAAATCCACTTAACTTTATTCTCAATAACCTGGAAAAATTCTCCCTTACGCTTCTAAAGCAAAAATTTAAGGCTGAGATTTTTCAGAGTCCAGTCAAGCCTGGGTGCCCAGTGCCTACTGAATTCTAGTGGAAACAAAATGGACTTTCACAAAAGGCTCAGCCCAGTGTGGGTTTTTTTCCCAGCTGTTTCATTTAAAGTTTACTGTGGCTGTAACTGCCATGACAGAAAGCTCTGATGTTTCAAATAGAACTCAACAATCTAGTTATTCTCAGTGCTGCATCTTCCTGCCACCGTGATGTTGTTCTTCTCCCCCGCCCCGCATCTGCTGCAACCTCTGGAAAAGAGCCAGAAGGACATATGCAAAGGACTGGCACCTCCAGCCTATGGCCCATCTCCATGCAAGTGAGCATAATTCAGCTCTTGTCAAGCTATAGTCAACTTGGCAGGGAGCACTTGTACAGGCACACACTTCCTGTGTTTTCTTATGCAGTACCATGCTTCTGTCTGGGCCTGCTGAGGTTTGGGGGTTTTTGGTTTTGGGTGGGGTGTTTTGCCATGTAAGAAACTTGCAACCAGTGCTCAGCTTGGCAGTCAGGGGATGAGTTATTCTTGGTACTGCAGTGTGTCCCCCAAAGAATGGGTGACGATGGTTAGTCAGTGCTTGAACACCTCAGTCACGTCATTAATTCACTAAAGAATTGGGGGGGGGGGGGGGTTGGTTTCGTTTGTACTCTTTATCCAGCATCTGTTTTGGAAGCTACTGTGTATTGTAACTGCTAGTGGCTGTGGTGTTGATGCCTTCTACATCATAACTTATTCTGCCAGTGAGGGGATCTCATTCTTAGTTATTCTATGGTGGGGTTTGGGGGGTTCCATTTTCTTTTTTTTTTTCCTTAGTGCTGCTGGCTTGCTCTCAGTTTCCATTTATGTCTTGTAATTAGCTGTATATTTTCAGTAGCTTTATATGGACCTATATTTAGCTTGGACTCTTTAGCATCATAATTCAAAGTATTCCATCCTTTGCTTTCCTACTAGTTTCTCCCAAATGAGTTCATATATATACGTCATTTGATAATTATGTATAATATATATTGTGCAAAGCTGGCAATATGGTCACTCACAGTTTCTTCTAGATTCTTCGCTGAAAATAGATTTATTCTTTGTAGTTTTGGGGTTGTGGTTTGGAGGTTTTGAGTTAGTTTTTTTGTTTTTTTTTTTTTTGTTTTGTTTTAATGATCCTGCTAATCCGTTGTTATTAAATCCAGATGATGCTGGCACATGTGACAACCTTTGAATATTAGTGAAGCTGTTTCTATGCTCTTATTTTACTTCCTTTCAGTTCAACATCACTAAAAGCTTGTTTTCCCACTTATGATCAAAAGAATGTAAAAACTTTTTCCTGCTATAGATTCTGCTCAGGTCTGAAATATGATATGCTGCCATCATAATAGTAGTTTGTTTTGGTTTGGTTTTTTTATTTGGGGAAATGAAACGGCTGTATTCCATACCGCTTCAAGCCTCTCACACACACGCACACACTTAGTTTCCATTTCATATGCCAGTAAAGGCCAACATGAATCTGAAACATGGTTTGTTGTCAAATAATAAAAAAAAAGACTCTAAGGTCCTATTCTTTCCCATCTACACAGCCCCATTTTAGTTCTTTCTACACCCTCCTTACATGCAGCTGTTAAAACATTTGTCATGAAGATTTTGCTGTCTTCATTCTGGAGAAATAATGTAGAAATATCGGTAATGCCACAGGTTTTTCTTCACGAAAATAATATGGCAAGAGATCCCTTAGAACAGCACATTCCTGGTGGAAATAAGGTGATAGAGCAGTCTTTTTTTTCACATAGCTCTTTGTGAGTAGTAATAACAACTATAGCTAGACTGCAGCAACCAACATTACGATGTGGCCCTAGGCAGAGTTGCCTTCTCTTCTACAACAGATCCTTCAGTGGCTCTGAAAATGTAGCAAGGAGTGGTGGGAGCAATCATTTTCCTACCTCTTCAACTGCATGAGATAAACTTGCATTTCACTCCTTTCCTGAGCACAGTGACCTCATTCGCAAAATGATGCGGAGAGAGGAGGAGGGAAAGGATGAGATTTGTCTTTGTGGTCCACGTGTCCTTCATCAGTGCTGCCTTACCATCTGTAACCTCTGTCCTCCCTCGCATCTCTTCTCACTTGATAGGTTCGTTACCATTTGTAATAAAGTTACATTGATGTAAACAGTGAACATAATAGCTCTGTATCTTCAGATCTGTAGCTTGATCCACCTCACAGGTGACTTCTCACATGGTAAATGGTGCCCAGTTCTGTGTAAAGCACTTGTCTTCAACCCGTCATTTCCTACGAAGAAAGGTTAAGGCAACGGGGTTTGTTCAGCCCGGAGAAGAGAAGGCTCCGGGGAGAGCTCACTGCGGCCTTCCAGTACTTAAAGGGGGTCTATAAACAGGAGGGGAGCGACTTTTTACACGGGCAGATAGTGACAGGACGAGGGGGAATGGTTCTAAACTAAAGAGGGGAGATTTAGGCTGGACGTTAGGAGGAAATTCTTTACTCGGAGGGCGGTGAGGCCCTGGCACAGGTTGCGCAGAGAGGCTGTGGGTGCCCCATCCCTGGAGGGGTTCAAGGCCAGGCTGGATGAGGCCCTGGGCAGCCTGATCTAGTGGGTGGCCCACGGCAGGGGGGCTGGAACTAGATGATCTTGAATGTCCCTTCCAACCCAAGCCATTCTATGATTCTATGTTCCCCTCAAGATTGGTAGAGCTCCATCCAGTCTGCAGCAGAGCTAGTACTTGTGCTGTTTCTATCTTCTTTATTTTGGACAAGCTAGAAGGAGAATGAGAGCCTAAAGAAGTGGCATCTCAGCAGAACTGTCAGCAAAAGTTCCTGCGCTCTGACAAGGTGCTTTCACTATCTCTGAAACTGCCTCTCTGTCAGCATGACACCATTTTAGCTCCAGCTGTCTCTTAGTAGCACGACAGGTGTGACCTTCCTATTGACAGGCATTCAGGTTTAATATAAGAAAGGACATATTCCATAAAATAAAGATGATAGTCATAAACTTGGGGAAACAGCTGGGGGTGGGGGGAAAGGTTTCTAAGTAAAGGGAAGAAAATGTCTTCTCCACTGGAAGATATTTTCAGTTTTACCAGGAATCACCTCTCTCTTCCTAATCATTAACCGGAGTATCCACAACTAAAATCCCTTGCCTGCACCATCCTCTCTGTCCCCTACATCCATTCACAACCGAGAGCAATGAGTAGCAGCTATTAATTCCAGACTTACAGAACCACGTTTGCCCAGCTACACTGCCTTCAGTTCTGGTACTGGCCTTGGGATCTTTGCGCTGCATTCCGGTGTATAATGTAGACAAGTCCCCAAATCATCACACTGCCTCATCTTAAACAGGAGGTTTTTCCTGATTTAGGATCATTGATTGCTTTGTCCTGAACCTCTCTTTCATAGACTGGTCCCTTTTTTCCTAACTCAAAAGTCTGAAATGTTGTCAAGAGTATATTCCTGCAGAGAAGGACAAGATAAGGTAACATACAGTGCCACTGAATCTAGTGGCCTCCATAAACTTCTTATGAACATATGCATGTTGCAGTGACTGCTTTTTAATTCAGCTGATTAAAGAGCCTGCAAACAAATATGTAATACTTAAACTACGTATATATATGGGTGTCGATTTTAAGGATGGAAGAGAGCCTAGAAAATTCTTAAACTATACAAGTCTTTTAACTAGGCTTCACAGACTACTTTCCCTTTGGCCTCAGGTGCAGTGTAACCATATTATGATCTCTTGGCATGAAACTGTGTCTCTGATGGTTTAATTCTTCTGTGAGTGACTAAGGCTTCACCAGAAACTCTGTGTAAGCACAGAAGAATGGATGACCTTCAAACAAATCGTTTTTCAATACCTGAGAACCCGGCTGGGAACCGTGCCAGAAGTGTGCGGAGCTGGGCGTTATACCACAAGCACTGTTCCTCCTTCTATCTTGCACCTCATGTCGTCCTTAGGCCCTCTCTGATTTTTGTCACTGCAGCAGAGTATCTCCAGCTTATTCTTTGTGAGAACAAAGGGCTTCACAACCTGGTGGCAAACCGGATTACTTCTTGCAGCCTTTCAAAGTGGTTTGCCAGGTGGTAGTTTTCTTGCCAAAAGGGAGGCTAAGCTCATCTCTTAGGTTCCTGTTGACTTCCAGACTCACAAGGCACTGGATGGTGCTGAATGCCCTTTGAGCTCTGAGTAAAGCAGGAACATGCATCCTTGGTTACCAAATGTTTATCGTCTACCATTACCCTTTAGCTGCTCCTCGGTAGAACAGGTTGGCTGTAATGCTTGGGGGGAATGCCGAACAGGAAAGCAAACATTTCCATGTTCCTGTGAGCTGTTTCCTTGCTTACAAAAGCCTAAGTTCCAAATATGCTGTTAGCATGGTCTTTTGATGCTGATGTTGCTGCTTTCTGCGTAGGAGTAAACTAGGCTTTGCATTATTGTGAGGAGATACATGTCTGGTCGGGAAAGGGAGGCAAAAGATATCAGCAGTAACACCTACACAATTCAGAAACCCCATTTCCTCCAAACCATCAGTAACGTTGCGTGCTAGCAGCTTTCTCTGTCAAAAAAATAACTTTTACAGGGACAGCTACTGAGATAGCTCAAACCAGAGCACTGCTGGGTGAGATTCTCCCCTTGAGACTCTGCTGAAGCCCCAGATTTCGGTGTGGTGCTGTTGCTGCTGCTGGGCATCACAGCTCTGCTTTGACTCCACTATATGCAATGAGTTACCCTGTTCCCTTCCTTCGATACTGATTAGCCACACGGAGTGAAGCAGCTCCAGGTATAGGCTCTGTGGAGATGTCTTTGTCCTCAGAAAATAGTCCAGATTTTAATCACACTGTGTAGGTGAGTTAAGGCCACTGTGTTCCTAATTTAGGTGATTAATATGGACCACTGTTAGTCACCTTGGTGGGAGACAGTTCGAACAGCTTGGGATCTTACTGAACCTCAGTACTTCTGCTGGTGGATATCCCTGTGAAAAAAAAGAGGGAACACTTACAATTTTGGGATCCTTCCACACTGGGCTTCCTGGTTGTAAAATGCAGAGGTATTGCAAAAGGCACTCTTGATAGTAAGTATATTAACTATTAAATGCATACCCTGCAGCATGATGTTCTTTCCAATAAAACAGGCGGTAACAAAACCAGATTGCACTGGATAGGGAGTGTTCAACAGCCCAAACTGGATTTTGGCAGGAAGAACACCACGAACAGTAACACTCCCCGTCTTGCAAAAAAAAAAAAAAAAAAAAAAGTCAGAAAAGGCATTAAATTGTTAATGACCATATGTAATCAGAACTTTGATCTTGATTCCAAGAAAAGGCACCTCAAGCCGTTAGCTGATACCCCAAAAGCAAGCACAGGCATTGGTTTAATAATAGCACCAGACTAAGCTTAATGATGCTGGCTGCCAGTAGTTCTCCCATTTTGTTTAGCCTATGCCTGCCTACTTAATCTACAAAATCTAAGAGGCTGTTTGGTGTTTATTGTTAACCAAAGACGCTTATGGTTTTTAAATGCATTTTACAAAACGGATGATAACCTTCTGTTCTACAAGAAAGGATGTTCCATGGTAGTAAGAGGCAGTACGGTTAAATTAGAGTGAATACTTGTTCTCAGCCCAGTTTGATACTGTCTTGAATAATGCCTGACAAACTTGGGTCCCAGAATTCCTATTGTGAGTATAAAATCAGCAAGTGATAAACAGGAGGTCATTGTTTTTGGTCAGTATTTAGCATTCTATAAATAAGCTTGGAAGTACTTTTATGTACCTTGCAGAAGTTATCTAAAACCTGAGACCATATGTAAGAAGCTGCAGAATATGAAACCAAATAAATCTAAATACTCACTGGTATGAACGTACAACTGCTGCCTGCTACCAGGGGTGAGGAGAGGGGAGGTGGCAGCAAGGGGCCCTTGAAAAAATTTCCTCAGACTCCAGGGGAAAAAAAAAAAACAAAACCACCAGCTTGTGCACAAGCTAGGATCTCACTGAGGAGAGCAATTCTGGTGAAGAACGCAGAATGGCAGAGCAGAGGGATGGCGGGAAGGGGCAGAGAAGTCCACGGCCTTCTGAACAACAGAGATCATGATCCAGAAGGGAGCATGGGCAGACAACCCCTCCCATGTGAGCCACTAACACTAAAAGAGCTTACACAGTGGTTTTGTGTGTGTGTGTATGCAGAGCATTTGTAATACTCCGGTCCTTTTAACTCTACTGCCTTTGAGCAGTGACCTACTGGATGCCCAGCAGTGCAGATGACTGGATCCCCACGTATCCAGAGGAAGCTGAGTTTAGTACTAGGGCAACTTTATACTGACCAGCGCAGTAAGACAGATCACTTGTGCAGCAATGTGCTATATAAATGTGCTGCGCAGCATGTGTGTAGTAAATCCAGTACACAGTCTAACAGATTTCCAGCGGGTAGATGACTTGCATGTGCACAGTACACCCATCAGGCTTACTGCAACCTGTACCTGAGGGGCTCAGTCACGGAGGACACAGTTCAGCCAGACTGAATCGAGTACACAACCTAGTTGTCACTTGTAGTCAGCAGTGTTGGTGAAGGCCAAAAAGGGTATGAATGTAAAGTGACACCCGCTTCTTTTTAAAGAAAGCTCAGAAGAGGGAGGAATGGTGGAAGCAGAAGGAACTGTATGGTTTTATAAATATGAATAGCTGTCACCAGTTAAGCCATCCCTGTAGCAAGCATAGCACTCATGGGAGTTGGGGAGAAAAAAGGCAGGTATTACCATTCAAAGATCATGATCCTGTTCAGGTTAATGAAAGCTGAATGGCTCAAACTGCATCTGAAGAGTGAAAGTTTAAATGCCATCTTAGCTACATTTAAGATCTTGTCCCAGATCATATAATCACATGATTAACCAACTACTCTGGCAATCCAAAAAAGTAACTTGCATAGAAAAGCCATTCAACTTTTTTTTTTTTTATTCCTTGCACACCAAATACATTCCATTTTCTACAGGCAAATATACTGTGAGGTTTGGGGTGGGTTTTTTCTATGTGTATTTTGGTGTTTAGGGTCTGGGGTTTTTTTAAGTCTTTCCTAAGAAAATGTATGATCAAGCTCTAGGTGCTCCAAACTCCTCTAGTTTTCACCATTCTAAAACTAAGGTGAATTGCTAGTGCTTTTATGGTTTAATTTTCTTCATCCTTCTTTGTTTTGGTCATAGGCCCTGGCCTACTGATTTTTACAAGATACATGCTGTGTTCCTGCTGATTCACTCCCTTTGGGGAAAAAAAGGAGCATGTGTCCTCCTGCTCCTTACCTATGGGATGCACCTTGAGTGATTAATTGCAGGTCTCTTCCAGCCATCGCTCCCCTTGCTGCCGAAGCAAATCTGAAATGATTATGCCAAATTTGCTTTCAAATAAGAAAGTTAATGGATAGCTCTGTTTGGGGCTGTGGGGTTTTATTCTTTCAGTGACATGTTACGTGTCAAATTCTAAATGTTCCATATCTGACCTTCATGAAAACAAATTAAATCTCTTATTTTATATTGGGGGTGTGGGGGGGGGGGAATGGCGAAAGCGGGGATTCTGTGGCCATCCCTTGGACAGCTAAAAAATGGCTTCCAGGGCTGTACTTTTAGGGTATGTGTTTTTTTGTTAAACAACTTCCACAGAACTCCTATCAGCTGGCAAATGCAAGGGGAATTATCAGGGCAACTGAATGACAACAAGGAAGGAAAGATTGAACAGAAGCAAACTGAGGCATTGAAATGACTGGGATTACAGTAAAAGCCAAGTACTATGTGTCTTCAGAATTCAAGCCTTAAGTACCAGTTTTGATTTTGCTGTAAAGGGTTCCTTTTACAGCTGCTGGTTTTCTTCCTAAGCATTTTGAAATATATTTACATCTTAAGTCTGTTTTGTGTTGTATTTCAGAAGAAGGGTTGTATTCAAGGGAGATCTAAAAAAGTGTAAAATCAGGCCACTGCTGTTGTTTTTTATGCAAGAGGCAACTCGGGCATTTCTTTGCTATAATCCACCCTCATTACATAGTGATGTTCTCCCTAATCACTGGCCATTTTAGGTGTATCATGAAAAGAAGACATGTCTATTTTTATTTCCTCTACACTCTCATCTATTTGTTTCTTGCTTATCAGCAAGTATCTATCCATTGGTCCTATCTCCTTCTTTTACATTTATCTGCATTAAAATGTGTGTCACTCATTACCTGAGGGTTTGTATATAAATTAGTCTCCTGCATCTAGCATTTTTATTCTTTCAGTTTATTGCATGACCTAGAAATAAAATTAGGTTTTTTTCATAGCAGATACTTGAATTTCTCTCCTTTAACTATTTCTTAGTTCAATCAGTCAATTTTTGCAGTTAGATTGTGTTTAAGTCCTCTGAGTTTGACAGAATAATTGTGATCAGAATGTTCTTCTCCTTCCGTACTTGAGGGATATAGAAATTGGAAAACCCACTTTTTTTTTTTGTGTGCGAGAAAGAAAAAAGTTTCTGATCCTTTTCTAAAATGAGCTTTGAGAGTCATTCAGGTACAAAACTCACAGGTTTACAAGCCTGAGGTGTGTCAGCCTTACCCTGCAGTAAAAGTCCAGCACCTAGAAAGCAGTTCATATTTTAAATGTAAATTTATAGTGAGCTACCTGTTATTGGTTTCTGTCCTAGGAGTCTACTTGAGAGAAAATATTTGAGCAGTCCTGCTAACTGCTCTGTAATCATAACGATTCTTTTTACTTCTCAGAGTACTAAAATATTCTGTATCTAGGTACGTTCACATTAATTTTTCACATAACTTAAAATATCTTACCATACATAATATAATTTCTTGTAATAACATAAGATGTTCACAGCAAAACATTAAATTATACAGAGAATGCATTTAGTGCAAAAATGAAAGTTAAGTTTGATTATCTAAATTAGGTCTTGCTAATTAATGCTGATCTGTAATCTTTGCCTAGGAGATATGTAATAAGCCTTCTCAAAACACTTGCATCAGATTTCTAGCATTTCATTCAACTAGGGGAACCAAATGCGAGTATTATTTGCCTCTGTAATCATATGATGATACAATTCCAAAGCCCACTGATGCTCCCAGAAGGACTGGGATAGGCAAGCCTCTCACACATAGTACTTAGACTTTCCTGGACAGAGGAACGTCCTTTCCTACGCGCCTCTTTTCTGACTAACAGAACCTGTCCCCTTTTGCCAGCCGCAGCTACCATTCCTCCAGACTGACACGCTGGCCGGTGAGCGCATCGCTTTCCACCGGCTGCTCTACTTTGACAGGTGTCGAGATGGGGGGGATTGTTTATTCATGGTGTGAAGAAAGTGCTGCTTGGTGCTTGACTTGTAACAGCTTCTGGGGATAATGCAAATGTAATGGTGAAAACAACGTAAAACTAGATCAGGAGCATCTGAAAACAGACTTTAAAATGTGGCACGGTATAGCCTGACTTTAGTTTCCAACCATGTCGCTTCTCAAGTAAGTGTATAACTGTATCCCAGTTGAATAATTAAATATTTAGCGCTCGAACATGGTTTTGTAATGAGGAGAGTTTAACTTGTTTCAGTTACCCGTACAAGTAATTCTAATCTACAGATCAGTTGCTGTGGTTTGAATAATGTGCATGTTTAACACAGCAAAACACATGTGTCTAAACTTAGCTTGCAAAGTTGAAGCAACTTATTAAGCCAGACAGATATTTGATATATATTTGGTATGTTAGATATGTACAGCTGATAACTAAAGTTTGTCATACTAATTCTGTTTAGTTAAATGTGCAGTTTTTCCAGCAGAAACACAAAGAATATTAGTATCATGTCTGAACAAACTACCTGTGATTACTTCCTGCCAAAACTGATGGAAAAGCAACAGGAAATAAGTTAACTCTCTTAATTCTTTGATATTTGATGTTCTATTGTCTGATGCAAGGAAAAAAAAAAAAAGACATGATTTACTATTACCATAATCTTATTTTTGTAGTGCAGAAATTGCTTCACAATTACATAACCATGTCCTTTGCACACTTGGGTGTCTTTTGTTTGTAAATCATCTCAGGGGAATCCACTAAGCTGCTACTGGCAGTCAGAGAGGCAGGAATTTTACGTAGTTTTCATGACAAGCTCTTTCCCAAAAGTGCCCTGTTTCACAGTCAGTTCCGGTAGCAGTCTCCTATGATAAACATCCTCCATGTGTTTTGGACCTCCTTCTCCATAAAATGTTACCCCAGCAGTCTTCTGTGGCCCTGCTGTGGATAAGAGGCTTAGGGAACGCTTTACGTATATTAGAGTAAAATCTCTAGTCTCTCTTCTCCCCCTGTGAAGAGACAGTCCAGTCATCTCCAGGATAGCCAGTAAGTATAACAGGATATTTAATTTTTCTGTTATCCTAGCTGAGCAGACAGTATGTTACCAGACAATGAAATGGTGATATATAATAAACTTCTACAGAATTGTTAAGAAAGTTGCAGATGCAGAGCAAGAATTTGAGTCTGCTCCAACCTCCCTAACTCTAAGTCTGTTAAGTGTAAACCTAAGGGCAGAATTTGGTTACTTTATTAAACCAGGAGTTACAGGAAGTCAATTAGCTTTTCCTGTCCCACAGACTGTTTACAAAACATCAGGGGGAGCAAAGAGAGAGAAGCATTCCTTCGGCTTGTGAACAGAAGCAATAAACCTGGAAATTTAGGTTTATATTTTTAGATTAAAATCTGTTGTGGGCATAAAATACTCTTCCAGAAAGTTGGCTGACAAGTGGGAACCATGGTATCAGACATAATAATGACATAATCGGACGGTGTCTTGTATTAATTCAGAGGAGTTGCAAGTTTTACAACTTCTTCACATAGGACAGTTGGGTGTTAAAGCTCTAAACATGGTGGAGGTGGTATGAAAGCCTGTTGCACGCTAAATGCACTCAGCAGCTTGATAAACAGTGTGTAGCTGGGCTAGCAGTATGTATTATTTACTTTTAATAAAAGCAGTTTAATCAGTAAAGACCTGCTGGATGATCAGAAAAAAAAGAGTAGACGCATACAGAATAAGTGAAGAATGTAGCTGAATCAGGTGTGTTAAGCAGTAATGATGGGAGAAACATGCTGTTAGCCTGTTCATCACCAGTCTTTAATGACACATCGTAACTATTTTCCCACCATTCATGTATAGAGTGTTAATGGCATACACTTAGAAGAAGCTCAAAAAGAAACAATTAAATTACATCATTTCTTCTTGGAACTGCTCTTTACAGTTGTTTTAGACATTAAACGGGCAAATAGTAATGTGAATGTGGTAAAAGAGAAGATAATTTAGCTGTCCAAATGGACTCACCAAACACCTGCATTTAAAAAGGGTTATGGTAAATTTGGTACTCTCCTATCAGGCAATGAATGTTATATAGTGTGCTTAAAAGTGGGTTTTTAGGTTACGAAATGTGTTATATAATTGAACATTTAATTCAGCAGTGATGAATCCTCAAAGCTAAAGCCAAGCAAGAGTTAGGGGTGCCACCTCAAGTTAGAGATCAAATCTAAGGGTGGCAAGATCATGGTGTCCCCCAAAACAAATTTTTGGAGGGAAAGGGTTTGGGGAGCAGAAGGGCTAGTCTTCCCAAACCCATTTTTACAAAATGCTGCAGTGTTTGATTTCAGATCAGGTCTGATCTTGGATAAACTGCAAGTAAACTTGAGTTATGCAATTATATCAAATCAGACTGGCAGGTTACATATGCACATAAAATATCAGGTTGCATGATAAGCTGTGTGAAAAAAGCATCAGCCTGGGTCTTGAATTGCTTGAAAAGAAAGGGTGTGTTACGTCACAGCAGGTTAAAACTGTATTTAGGGTTCTGGAGCTCTATTAGCATAAACTGTTTACTGTCTAGGCAGGTGGTGATTGCTCGTGGGTAGGCCTAAGGGAAGTGAACATTTTGAAAGCATAAAGGGGTGCTCAGTGGCAAGGAGGGAGGAATTCTGAAGTTACTTGGGACTGAATGAATATTAAGAAATCCTTCTCAGCAGGGTGGAGTGAGGAGGAAGCCTTGACTCTTAATAACTCCCCAAGAAGGGTGTTGGTTGTACAAAAAAAGAAGGATTCCCAAAGCTAGGCTCCCTGTATCACTCAGGATATAAGCTATGCAAAAGGACCGAATCTCTGAATATCTGTGTTAAGAATCTAACAGCATATTGGCTGGCTAGAGGGGAAGCAGAAGAAACTTCTGGTCTTGCGATAAGTAGATTTTGTATGGTTCCGTCTCATTTCTGTCCTCTATCTGTAAATGCTTTGTATGTAGTTCAGTTATCTATTTTGGATTTTGTATAAACAACCTTGCTACTTGTTCTTAAATAACCTGGATTTTAATGACTTCAAGACACCTAACCAATATCAAGGTATTCCACCCTTTACTGGCATGGTAAACTTTAAACGGGGATGCTGGACTATTTTCACAATGTGCCCTCCCCACTCCTGTCCAGTATCACTCTAAGGTATCCAAAGGATAACCAAGTGTACCTCCATTAAGGTGCATGGGCTACTATAGAGATGACAATTCAGAGCTGTGGGCCAAAGAAACATCTTTGGATTGGCAGCATTAGCCAAAAAGCTCCTTGGTGTACACTAAGATAGTGGGGCCTCTGCAACTAGTAATACTTAATGTTTCCTATCACTGAGTCTTGGCAGCTTTCTGCTGAGTGGGTCAGCTGCTATGAATGGTATTCCATAACATAGGAATGTGGGTTGTATTTTAGGGAAAGGATGCATTGACTTATATCTGCCATCCACCTTTGCAAAGGGGGGAGTTGGGAGCAGAAAGCTTTTTGACGCTGCCAGTTCCTTCAGGCACCTGACTCAAGTGACACTTGTCTGTTCCAGATTAGTTTCCATTTTGCCTCTCTTCAGGTCAAACCTTTTATTTTCTTCTATTAAAGTAGTGACCATATAATCACGTGCATTTTCCACCTCTTTAATTTTGTCTGAAACTGATTCTGACCCTTTGGTTTTAATTACCCTGAAACAATCTTGAACTGCATTTAAAAACACTCTGTGAAGCAAGCCCATGCTGCACATCTTAATTGTATTTTTCAAATTGAGGATTCTTGCTGTCCAGTCTTCAGATGTATTTGAACTGCATCCTGAAATAGAGGTTTGTAGTTAGCACCCACTCCCTCATCCCCCCCCCCCGCCCCAAAGTCTTTTTATAGAGCAGTATCTCTTGTTAATAAGAACCCAGTTCCAGTTCAGATGGGGAGCAGCTAGTAGAACCCCTTGGATTCTCTCCGGAAAGCAGTGCGGGCAAGGCAGTGCGTCTGGTTAAGAGCATTAGTTGTTTACTTTGCGCCTTTCTTCTGTTACGATTTTCAAATGCGTACCCATTGGTACGACCAAATTGGCCTCACGATAGCAATTAGATTAGCAGAATTTCAAAACCTGTGGCTTTTTATGACTGTACCTGTCTTGTCTTGGCCAAGAAGAATCATTATTATGATTCCATCTGGGTAAAGGATGCTCACCACCTCCTCAACAATTTGTTCACTGTTATCTCTGTTGGTATGCATTCCCATACCCTTCTCCAATTTCTTATCACTGGTTGCTAGCTCTGGAGGAAAACAGCAAGAGGCAGGACTAATGGGAGAGTTAAATTAGCCCGCTTTCACGCACCACCTTCAGTAAATCTGCACCTGAATAAAAGTCTCCAGTAGCCAGAAGGAAGAATAGAAGGTAAAAATTGTAGCTCAAGAGGCAAATCTGTGACTGACTCCTCAGATGAAGGACATTGCAGGTATTCCCTGCAATGGTGCTCTAAGTCCATTTCCTCTCTTACTGTAGGGGAATGTCAGACCTAATGCTGCTCAGTCCATATCTCTTTGGCGTAATTATTGGCTTAACCTTAGACCTTCCTCTCTCATACAAAAGAAGCAAGCACCTTGGCTTTGCATAGATGGGGTGTCAATCCTCTTCAATGAAGCACTACTCCTGTTACTACAAGAAGCAGCCTCATGCAGATAGTGGAATTAAGCTAGTCTTAAAATACAACATCCCGCATCTTTTCTGTGACAAAGACAGATCGCTGCTGGAATTAAACACCCAGCTTTACTGCCTGAAAGGGTTTTTCTTCTTTTTCCTGTATTTCATTCTGTGTCCAAAAGTTCACCTGAAAAACTCAGAGCTTTAACAGCCTGTTGTGGTGACCACAATAAAAGCAAATTTTGTGCTTTTTCAATGCTACATGAATAAAATTGCTATTTTTTCTCTTTATTCTTGAAGTGGTAGGTAAGTTGTTATTAACCCAAACCACTGCGTTTGAAAACATTCCATCATCGTCCCCCATAAGTAAATGGAAACCATCCCAAAGAATTCACGGGACACTGCAACAGGAAAAAAAAGCAATAATTATTGTTACAGTGTACATTTGTATACTCTGGGGAATGCTGTAGGCAGTGTTCTTGTGTTTCTTAAAGTAATTATAAATACTTAAATAGTAAGTTGGAGGGGTTTTTTTAATGTTAACGTTTTTAATTTGCAAAGTCTCTTTGGTGTGTGGCTTAGAGTTGAACTTACGAATAAATGTTCTAACTAAGGCAATAGAAGACAATACCATCATTAATTTTAGCTAATGTGCAACCGTTGAGAGGAATCCTGTACCAAACCAGTTACTCCCACAACAGATACCCCACTCTGGAAAAAGCACGGTAATTCATGCTTGACAATACAAAGTTAAATGCACGTATTTTTCAGATTTATACCAGATAAATTGAGATGCTATCATTTATTTTCAGGTTATTGACCATTAACCTGGCTGGTAAAACCCCAGCCTTCTAATAAAAGACCTGATCGTATGAGAAGTGTCGATCAATGGAGACAGAGTCTATTAGCAAGCTGAATGTTGTGTATCTAATTAGGTTTGGCGTAGCTAACTGTTTTCGGAACATGTCTTCCTGTGCTTCAGCTAGAAAGCCATCCTCAGGGCACAGCTAGTTTTCTGTTCCTGCTGTGCTGCCTTAATCTAGTAAACTTCCACCTCTGAACTCATTAAAATATTTTATTTCCTTAATTACAAGATGCTTGCTCCATTCTTCTGCAAAACCATTTACCCTGATTCCATCTCTGCATTAAAAGTTTTTAGATTTGGGCGTATCTAAGCATTAGTGAAACAGAATCAGAATCTGTTTTGACTGTGAGTAAGTGGAGACATCTGGTCGCTGGAAAAGGAGCTGTGCTAGTTTGAGCTAAAGCTAGTAAGATATTCTTGTAAGTCTTTAGACATTGCTGGAGTAGTGACGACAGAGATATGGAAAAGGTGTTTGTCCAGATTAGTAGTTTTTCCTATCAGAATTATTATAAACTGCCTTGAAGACATTAAGCATAGAATTACAATAGTTAGACCTAGTTCTTTTTTTACCCAAATTCAAGGGAGCATCAGGTTTTGGATTTAGCTAACGTGATAACATGCACCGTAGCTAGGAAAGTGGCACTGGGCTTTGCTTCTTGGTGTCAGCAGAGTCTTTGGGTATCATAGTCCAGGTGTTTTGGGCTTCGGTAAATGGTCATGACTTCGCTTTCCATGCTGCATAACTTGATTTAAAATTCATTTTAAAGATTCCCATAAAAACTTGCAAAGATCAGACTAAAATGGCATAGTCAGTCAAATGGGAGGCAGCTTCAAATAGTCTGCAGTCCAACTTTTAGTCTACTGTCACAGCTTAGAAATTCTATGAAGCCAGTATCGATGGTTTCTGTTTAGTGTGGTGCACTGCTAGTTCAAGCAAGAAAACTGGGTAGCTAAAAACTATTTAGTTATCTAATATTTTTAATCTTAAAAATTAGGAGCAAAAGATGGACAAAAGAACTGGCTAAACAGTGTTGTATTTAGTCTTGCAAAGATGAATGAACAGAGCGCTGCTGTTACTTTCAGCACATTCTCATGAAATCTCAGAGAACTCAGGGCTGGTTCAGGCTTTGTGTGTCGTGGAGAAAACAAAGAAAAAAGGTATTACATTTGTGTTTCTAAGCAGTGTTGTGTTTGTAAAACAAAGTGCCTTTTCTGGTAATAGGCATTACTCCAATTTCAGGACTACAGCACTGGAGCTGAAATTACATGTGTTACAAATACAGTTTGGCATAAATTTATATGGTGCCAGTCAGCAGCTTTAAATGTCGGGTTTGCTTCCTATAAATCAAGAACAAAGAGATTTTGGTGGATTTGAAATTTAGCAAATTGTTAACATATACCCAGAGTAATGATAAGAAGATTATCTAAACTTCTGCAAAAATACAAGAACCTATGCTTTTAGACATATCACAATCTCCCTCTGTATTTATTTCATATTATTTATTCTCTTTTATGTCTCCTTTTACTTATAGTGGTATATTGTTTGTTTATGTTACTTTGAACTTTTAGGGGAAGGGGCCTGTGCTTAATATATTTGTAGAGAATAGGCTAGTACACGCGGCTCAATGTGTTTGGAGCCTCAGCCCCTGCCTTCTTGACAGTATGTATGGTAGCAGCTTCATTCTCCTGCTACCCTTGCCCACTCCAGTTAGACTTTTCCTACAGCTGATCTACAGGAGTGGGCCCCAAAACAGCAAAGGAAAAGTTTCTACAAAGTGGCAAAACAAGAACAACTGGCTCTTAAATTTTAACGTTTTAACTAAATCCCCTCAGCACAGAAATAGAAAGGTTTTTCTTCACACTGAATTGTCATTACGAGTGAGGTGGACTTAATTATTATAGGCTAATAATATGAACATGAGCAAATGAAGGCAAAGCAAAGAGGCAATGCATTAAGGCAGCGTGTACATAATTTCTGGAATATGTACGCTGCATACTTTTCTGCAACAACTTCTGGCAGTTGAAAGCAATTAAACACCTTGCTGCTTACAATGAAATACACTCAGAAATTTTCCATGATGGCTTAAAGAAACTGAAAGTTAAAACAGTTTTCTTGAAGGGGTGAGAGGGAAGGGAGCCTTTCTTCGTGTGCAAAGATCTCTATGGGAAAGAAAGCACGCCACGCCATTTAATAATAGCTGTGCATTACTGCTTAATTGTAGATGTTGGTTTTATCTTTTATATTTTTCTCTTCTCTTGTTATTAAAAAAAATCTCTATTGAAACTGAAACTTGAGAAACAAAACTAACTTTGAAGTTTAATCCAGAGTGTATTGAAGTGAGCATATTAATTTTAGTAGATTTTGCATCAGCCATTTGGTATACTGCATTTGTCACAGGGCCGCATTTTATTCGGGAGCAGCATATATATACTTCTCTGCATACTAGAGAGGCCTAAACGTTGCTGTCAAATAGAGAAAGAAACAATGTCATCTTGGTTCATACTGAATTCAGTGTGTATGAAACATTTCATAAAAAAGCAAAGCAGATTTGTTATGTTATTATGGTGGTGGTTATGATGTCGCGTACCTGGCAGAAATCAAGTTTGGTTTGTTTGTTGTTTTGTTTGGGTTTTTTTTTTTTGTAATGTATATGCAGTGTACCTAAAGAAATAATGTAGCTTTCATAATGCCTGGCTTCTAGCATCTAGGACTTCTCCAGAATCTGGAAAAGATCTAAATGCTTGGTAGTCTCACAGCAGGAAACATTCCGTGTCCCCCCCGCTTCACACGCACACCAACTTCATGTCCTGCCATGCTCTACCTTCCATAACAAATGCTCTTGTCCTAATTTGGTGTATGGTCACAACCACATTTTTCAGTAATGATTGTGACATGCAAAGGACATGATTCAGCAAGACCCTAAAGCATGTGCCTCGCTCGTAGCACATTTATGTTCCCACTGATTTGAAAGGAGCTACTAAGCAACTGAGTCGAGGTAAATACTTGCCTGTGTAAAGCCAGCGATATGTTTTAAACTCCTGAATTGGAGCCTGATAAAGGGTAAGTACCGTGTTCCTTTGTAAACTTGCTTTATCATCATTTTCCGGGAAAAAAATTAAGCCAAGCAGACTTCCTTTAGGTTCACTAGGTGACTACGGGAAAGGATTGCTTCAGGGTAATAGAAACCAAATAATTTTTTTCAACATTCTCTTGGAACTCCACCAGCCACAAGCACAATGCGGGGTGGAGGGAGGAAACTCTTGCATCCTATTGTCTCTACAGGACTCACTGTTCCCTACAGAACATCAGTGTCAATTTTTCCAGTGGCTTACAGATTTGTCAGATGGAAAGCATCTTTCTGCCAAAGATAACGTATATCTTTTTAGTGTATGGGTAAAGAAGAAAATTGTGTCGCTCGCATATGCCTTGCTTGTTTTTTAAGCACTTCAGTAATCATTCCTACCTTGTAGTTTGTGGATGCTTTGCAGTGCTTCAGACTAAATTGTATGAAATCCTAGCTTCAAACATCTCAACAAAGTAGTATTGCTATAGGTATCTCAAAATGATGCACAACATTTTTTGCACCTTTTTTAAAGATCAGTGTTGAAATAAGTTCTCTAAAAAAGCTCTAGTGGTCAGTTGTTTTTGTGGGAAGCTTCTGGTGTCTGGTTTTGCTCCTCCTAGAACGTGACAAAGTGAAACTAAAAGAAAACATTTTTTGCCTCCTCTCTGAATTTATATTAATAATGTGCTTTTTTCCAAAAACAGAAGAGTTTCAGGACCATACAAATATTATTGCTAAATTTGAAACCCCTGAAAGTAAAGTCAGGCTAAAGCAAACAAAGTCCATTGAGGAGACGCTGTTTTTATTAGGCATGAACTTCAGGAATGCTGTGAGAGGCTGTTCTAGTGTATGTTCATTATGCCAGCATCAAATAGGGAACTGTTCTCAAGCTGCCTCTTCTGGTATGATATTGAAGGAAAACTCTTTTAAAACTTAATTCTGGGAAGATTATTCCTCACTGGTATCTCAGGAACAGAATGCATTTATATTCTATGTCCTCTACATCACCAGAGCATGGCTGTCTGAGAGAGATGCTATGTAGTAACAGTCAGTGGTTAGAGACTTCAAAGGCTGGCTGTGAGAAGAGTGACCAGGCAGTGAAGAGAGGTAGATGGCTTAAGTCTTACGTTTTAGCCCTTATCAGCAACAGATTTGTTCTTCTTGTTGTTTCCTCTGTACTTGTCACTATTCAGTTACAATTCAAACTTGGCAAGTGCTGCCACAGAGGAACCATTAGCACTAGTTTAAGTACTATGTACTACTGACCTTTAAAAAAAACCTTCAGATGACAATTTGGTGGTGTCCTAATACCAACACGACTTTTCTGGAGCTACACTGGTAATAGCAGTAGGAGGAACTGGAGGAGAGAAAAAAGGGATGAAGAAGGAAGACCACTTCAGAGGAGGAAGTCTATTTTAGAGCATCTCCCAGATCAAATATGTTTGGATTTGTAGCATTTCAAGGGAGTGGTCTATTGTGAACATGACTGTCCCTATCTTGCACACACCTCACCACCAGCGCAGACAACCAATGCATATTTCTTCCAGCATCATTAAAGAGAGAGGCTGGTTTGGGGAGAAACAAAACAAAATGCACACACACAACCAGGAGCCTGCTGTCAATCATTTCTCCTACTCTTCCATTACACTAAGATATTTTGGTGTCATAGACCATACAAAAAAAAAAAAAATACCCACCCATAAGCCCCACCTCAGCACAAGTTATTGAATACAGAAGTAGTATGCTGCTCTTCTCTGCTCTACCTAAAGAGTGGACGAGTTGTTTACCTTGGCAAATGTTTTCCAGCCGCCTCAACAGCTGGAAATTCAACAGATGAGGCTCTGTTGAAGTATACACTGTCAGAAAAGGACATGGCAGTGCTGTCCCCAGAAGGAACAGAATTGCCGGCCTGGTTTCCTAGAACTGGAAACCAGAATGTCTGTCTCTCTGGGGCCTCTGCACAGATAAGACCATAAATTTAAGTCATGTTGGGAAAAAGAAGGTGGGTTCCTTTTGCTGAGATTCTTGAAAGTACAAACTACTGCTTTATGAAGACTGAATCATCTCTGAAATGGTTTCTGTGGCCAGTTTATTTTCAACTATATCTGTCAGACTTTAGGAAAGCTTATTTTCTTGAGGACAAGAGAGCAGGGTTGTGTGTTGTCTTTATTTAGATGGAATTATAACCCAAAATGGCTGGGTGACCTTGCTGGTGGTTCCAGCCAGAGGGCTGAACGTGAGCCGTAGCAAGACAGAAAGCTGTGGTGTACCTGAGGAAGACAGAACTGCTCTGGGTGCAATGAATAGACAGAGATTCTCAAAGTCTTATTATTTCCTCCTCACTCGCTTTCTGAATGATTGCTGATCAGGTTATATTAGCATGAAGACTGACTCTCTGTTTTGCCCTCAGGAGATCATTGACTTTTGAAATGAATGCTGTTGCAGTGCAACACAAGTGCCAATAAAAAAAAAAAAAAAGAAAAAGTTGCAGTAATTTTGATCCACCGCACCCTCCCCTGCAAAAATCACTTTTGTCTGCATTAAGTTTTGGATTACAATTAAAACTGTCAGCAATAACCTCTGAAGAACAGCCTACTGCTGCTTCGCTGTTCGCACTAACTGGGGCTTGTACACTGCACGCATCTCGGTGCTCAACAGTTAAGTTTTGTGCAGCAATTTGAAGTGTCCTCCTGTGACAACAGCATCTCTGGTTTTAGAACTAGAGCGCTACCATAATATTTTTACTAGCTCAAGGTTCATATTCAATTTCAATTTAATAATAAATAAAACCCCCTGTTCAAACAGCTTCTTAAAAATACAGTAGTTTAAGAAACTGCATAGATAGCAACTATTCCTGCTGAGGGAAGTGACTGTAGGCCGTGCAGTCCCTCCCTCCTGTAAATGAGGAAGGAGAGAAAGAGAGAAATGACAAGAATCAGACACTGCTCTCCTGAATGATGAAGTTGGCACTCAGCATCATGTAAGTGGACTGATCTGTTCTGTAATGTGTGCGTGCTGCTCGTAAGAAGGGAGTGCATGCGGTAGTTTCAGGCGCGTCATGGCTGGCAGTACGTTTTCTGAGTCACTGCTGTTTAGAAGCTGCATAACCAAGCCTATTTTTGTCTAATTAGTGATAGTTGTGATACCGTTAGTATCTTCTGAGATAATGGGGCCACAATTTGTATACTTCTTCTAGGGTAAGAAGTGTAGATTACACTAAAACTGAAGCCCCCTTGAAAAAAACAGCAATGAATTCTTGTCATTCTTAGGCTCTGAATTTGACACACCCTGTAATATAAATAAAGTTATCCCAGAATCACACTGTCTGAACTAAGTACTTTTCAGTCATTTGAGATAAACTTAAGTAAAACTCTGTGAGCTGGTTTTGGGGTGAGACTTTCCCAGAATCTGGCCTCTGTTTCACATGGGAATTGGGCAATGAGCCAGCCCAGCCCAGGTACATGTGAGCCAGAAAGCCCCAAGCAGTCTCTTTTAGAGTAACTGGCTTGCCTAAAATATTCCAAGCTTCCTTGCAAATTATTAGTAAGTATTGACTTTAGTTGTAGCTTCTATTTAGTTTTAAGAAACGATGTCTTGAAGCTCCTGTGTACAATTTCCTTCTTTTCATTATATATATTGATTTGCCAAAGTATATTGTGTTGTGCCTCAGAAACTTATTCTCAGAATTTCAGTGATAAATTACAGGCTTTCAAACTTCAGATTTCACTTGCAATTAATCCAGTGGATTTGCCTCTCATATATTTAACGTTTAATTAATAGAAAAGTAGTCCTGAAAATGTGAATGAAATTAGTGTTTACCCAGCTACAAAGACTTATACTAAACTACCTGCAAAGAACAGAGAAAGGTGATACTCTGAAGTAAATACTGTTCCAAGTAAAGGTATGATTCAAACAACTGTGTGCAGGTACTAGGTTTAGGTAACTACGTAAGTGGTCTGATAGCCAAAAACTACTGTGAGACTGCTTTCAGTGAGAACCACTAGCCACTCACTTTAATATATGAACAGGGTGAAGCAACCCTATGGGTCTTTTTTTTTTTTCTTCTTCTAAGAAATAGTTAAGAAACCTCAGCAGTAACTTATACTGAAACACTATTCAGAAGTTACACAGAGACACTCTTCGCCTGTTTAGAGAAAGCCACCTGTTGGAAGCAGTTCCACAAGCAGACATATTTATTGAGAGATGGCACCATGATTGAATGAAAAAATAAATATCAGTTCACTCTCAAGACTTTGAATTTTGCCCCTACCTGTCCAAAAGGCAGTAGTATTTGTTTTCTTTTTCAATTAATTTTCAGCCTTGAATGACATCACTGCATGCTTGTGGAGCATTTTGATATACATTCAATAATGTAAATCTGTTATAAAGAAGAGCTTTTGCTGTTGAACTTTTTTTTTTAAATATTCTTGGAATGCTCTGCTTTACCAACAAAAGGCGTGAACTCAAACTCCTATGTTTTTCTTGGAGATGTCCACAATAGTTTCATTAGAGCTACCACAGAGGCTCATGTGAATTATATACCCTTTGTATACAGAGGAATTAATTTTTAGTTATAAAGTGAGAGGTGAGAGGTAAGAGATGAAAGAAGGGAAGGTTATCTGAGAGAGGTGGAAAGACATAAATAGTGTGAGTGAAATCAAGCATTTTCAAACATAACTTTTTTCTTTTTTCTTTCTTTTTTCCTTCCCAATTTCAGCATGGACAAAACTGGCAAACTTCAAATCTCAGACTGGTTTGCTTCCCCTGACTTTGACCATCCATTAGTTACCTCAGCAACATTAGTCCAACCCAACCATTGCAGAAATGGCTTTATTTTCTCTCTGCTTGTTTACTGGCATTCCCACCCTGGAGTCTTCTCGGAGCTCTCTCAATGCTCTAATACATGCCAAATACGTCACCTGACAGGTCAGCAAAGACGCATGACCACATCCCCTCTTTCACAAGCAGTCTCGCTAGTCCCATGCTTGCTTGAGGAAACGCTTCAAGACTTCTCTTCCTTTTCTAAAGGATAATGGGATTTACTCATCACTGTATTACTCTCTCCTGCTGCTATAGCTTGCTCTCAGTAGAGTTACTCCTGGTCTACAGCAACAGGCATCAAGTGAGGTTGCAAAGTCATGCAGCTGAAAAATAGAAATGAAACAGGCCTCCCCATATCTCTGCCTCTCTTCCCAGCTTCTAGCTGTACAACATCCACATGACCTGTCCCTCCATGTAATTTCACTGGTATTCATCTCTGATTTTCACATTTCTTGTCATTTATATCATATTCTACATGTTCCTATGCTTAATCTTTTTGTATATTGGCTGAAGTTTACTCTCTTCTTTGTAGCTGTTTATGCTTAAATTCACACTCCTACTTGTGTCATTAAAACTGTAATTACCATCCAACTGTGCAAAGCATTTTGGCGCAGCAACACGGAAAATAATGCTGCAGCACCTAGTAGTACTGTCACGTGGTTGTAGTGAAAGATTTGGAAATCGGGGTGTTTCCTAATGTCATTCATACTCCTGCTGGTGCCTCCTTATTTATTTTCCGTAGAAATTGGGGATTTTAACATGCTTTTTCATCATGGAATACAAGTGGAACAAATTAAAAAATGTAAATTATGGGGGCAAAAAACCCAACAACTTCAGTGCATGCCAGCGTTTCAAGGCCAAGGTCATGTACTTTTAACATCGATGGCAGCCTGAAGGCCAGCATCCTACTGCTCCCTCCAATTCCCATTTATGTACTTACCAGGCATGGAAGGATAAGCACAGCTAAGCTTAAGTTAACTCTTCTCCTAAACTGTACGCTAGTCATCAATAATTTTGATTTTGAGAGCCTTTTTGTTGATTTTAGATTTTGCTGCTGGTACAGTTGATTTTAAAGAAAAGCAAAAAACCCCACCCATTTCATAGTTTGCTTTATTTCTGCAAACAGTACCTTCGTTTTCCCTGCCAGTGCATCTTCTTGTCTCCTGTCTTCTCTGTAGGTGTCCCTTTGAAGCTTTGGATCCCTGATAAAGGCGGAATGAGGCTGTACGACATCCTTGCCCATTCATGCAAGCTTAAGTTACTGAAGCATGTCCACAGTAGCTCGTATTGTCTCCCCTTTCTACTGCTGAAGTTTCGTAGATGATCAGCCTCTCCTGAGGTATTCAAAACAGGCAGCCAGTAACTTAAGGATGTCTTGGCTTCCTGATTCTGCCTGCTGACAATGGAGGAATTGCAGGAGTTTAAAACTTGTCATTTGCGCTTCCATGTGCAACAGAGGTGAAAGAAATGGGGAACTTCACCCCAGCTGCCTACTAAAACCCAGCTTTAGGAGAGCTACGTTTGTATTACCCAGCTAAGTCTAGGTCATTTATAGACTGCCAGTCACCAAACTAGTGGTTTAAAAATCAGCAGGAACTGACATAAAAGATACTGACCTTCATTTTCTTACTTTAATCTGCTCATTGATTCTTTCAAATAATGTCAGGGACAGTATAATTAATTTTTTCCATTCTGTTTGAGAAGAGGATGTAAAACAAATTCCTCAGGATGTAAAGAGTCTACATTAAAGTCAATATTTCCTCTTTGGTCAGGTGGGTCAGTTTTGGAATCAATCCAGTTTGCTTTCACAAGTGTAAGCCTTTGGAGGAACTTTCAGTTTACCCCACCCAGCCAGCTAGCACAGCTTTGTTTCATGTTTTGAACCCTGCCTGGCTCCAGCAGAGAATGTCCCGTATTTATTGATACAGAGCTCTTCTATGGATACGACCATAAGTTCTTTGTGCTCAGCAATGTCACACCAGTCATGTGCTGAAGGAAGCAGCTGACTGCCCTTTCCCTCCCATCGCATCCTTTGGTAGGAAGATGAGATCTTCCTGCAACCAGTGTGTACAGAAAAGATGCCAGAAGCAAATAGGTGTTTTCAACAGGCAGGAAGAAAGGGAGAAGAAATAAACCTGAGTCTGCAAGAGAGGAAGAAGGCTGTGACACACTGTCCTCACTTTCTAATATCTTCCATTTTGAATCTTATCCTAGCCCTGCTACCAGCAAAAGCTGTGTGCCTTAGATCAAATGAAAGGGCTTTTGGCTGCCTTAGACAGTAGGACTGGCAAGTTATGTTTAAAACAAATAATAACAAACAAAGGGGGCGTAATTTAATAAAGTTTGCCCAGCAAGAGTTTTCCTGCGGATAAGCTATACTAGCGTTTGCTAGCTTTGCAAAGTTAACCAAAGGTCTACGAGTCATATTGGCTTTTTTCCATATTGCAGAAAAAACCTTTGTGTGGAACAAATACTTCAGTTGTTGCTGCAGCATCACACCCTTTTGCTTATGTCCTTTGATGTTTATGTAACCTTAAGTCTAGAGCCAATGAAAAAGGTTTTAATTTTTTTCACTAAAAATGTCACCTTGTGTTTAAAAACAAAATCAAAAAGCCTAGCCCTTTCCCACGAATAAACCAACTCAAAAACTTCTAAAGCAAAGATCTTTAAAACCTGTATCTTGTTTTGGCGTGTTAAAAAAAAAAAAAAAATCATGGGCTTCTGTTTAAACTAATTTCCTGTCAGTATTTACACTAGTACCATATTTAAAATTATGCAGACTGTCATTGACATCGATAGTTTGACCATACATGTTTATATACTGTCCAAACAGGGGAATATGTACATTTTGTTGTAAGAGAAGAAGGGTAAGAATTGTTTTAAAAAACAAAACAAAAAAGCTCAGATGGATTTCCCTTTTTGTCCCAATTATGAGTAAAGAAACTTTCAAATTATACGTTCCAGTTGGTGCAAAACTAGTCAGATCTACTTTGAATTATCATTGGAATTTATACAGTTGAAACCAATTAGAACTAACTAAACAAATCAGCCAAGCAAAGGCTTAAACAAGATCACCCAGTTTAGCAGGAATGTGAAAAAAGCGTATGTCGTCTCTACTGAAAGTACCATTTTTGTATACGTCCTTGGAGTTAAATAAACTTGGGCTTTAAATTCATTGCAAACAAGCCAAGTAGTCCTGAGGCAGTGAAATCCCCCAGGCTATATCACTGCTTATTTCCAAGCATGAGCTTTAATCACAGAATCACTCCTTGCTTGTAGTGATACTTAAGCTCACCCTGATGCTTAAACACCTTCACTTATGTCCTTGCCATAAGCAAAGTTTTTGCTGCTTCCGTGCCCGGTCTCCCTTGTTATATAGCCTGGGAATGAGTACGTATCAAACTACTGAATAGCGGGAGTACAAGTAAATCTGTACGATACAACTAACCACATATGGTTATATAGTAAGTACATCAGTAAATTCAAAGCAGAAGAGACAACTGTCAACAGGTCGTATTTTGAGATCCAGATTAGGAAATCATGTAATGAGGGAAGAAAACATCTTTTATATGATTCCTTGATATTTCACTTCAGCAGCTCTTGTTAGTGCACTTCTGACGAAAGCCTCCTGTAGCAAAGCTCTTTTACGCCTAAGGAATTTGGTAAAATCTCTCTGCTTGGCAGGTCAGCGTTGACAATAGCTGTGCCCTGTTAGCCATTCTCTACCTCCTCAGGGTTAATTCTGCCATTTGCTATCTCCATGAATCTCTTTAGCAAGCTGAATAATACTTGTTGGCCATTGTCAAATAAGAAATGGCATTTTTGACTTTGATTCAGGCTCTCAGAATGAATGAAAGGCAAGGACAGAAGCTAGAAAAATGTTTTAAAGAACAGGAAAGAAAATATACATGTAACACATACACTACAAACCCAGCTATGTTGGCATTCAAACTACCCTAAATTCTGATTAAATCTTTGGACAAGATCATTCAAATAAAGGAGGAAGTTGATGTTTCAAGCCATTATCTTGGCTTTTTCTTGAGACATCAATATTTCAAAACTAAGAAAATTAAGTTGGGTTCTTCAACCAAAAAATTTTAATTTGCCAGAGGAGTACAAAACTTAATTTCAGCAACAAACAGTGACATTTTTCTCCCACTTAAATAGCAGAAGATGTGTGTACACCTGCAACTACTAGCTTTCTAAATGAATTTCTCCTGGTTAAAATCTTTTTCAATATTATTGTTCCTAATCTCCAAAGAATACTCACAGACTCTTACTTCTGTTTACAGTCAGAGGCAGTATCAGGATATGAGAACTAAACCCGTGTGCAGAATTACTAACTGGGTGTAAGAATGTAAGTGGAAGTGGAACGTAAAGTCTTTTTTTTTTTTTTTTTCCCAATAGCAAGGAAAAAGTCGCTTCTAAACAAACTACTTTGTCTGTATGTATATATGTCAACCTTCTATCCCTCACGTGCGATTGGGTTGTTACAAGGGAGGACAGGAAGAGAACTCAGATCTGTCATACTGTCCAGTCTCACACATCTTCTCTTGAGGCCTATATCTCTCAACTGAAGCACGACACTATACCCTGTCTCTTCCTTTATTGTTTTCTGTGCCAGCACGGCTGGCTGACCTAAACTGGGCTCTGCTGACCAAATGTATTGGGTCCACGGGGTACTGGAAAGGGGTCATAGCACTATACTAGAGCTGGAGACGTGCCTCTAGACAGGACTCCATCTTGAGGCGAGGCCTGCTGGAAGCATCAAATCTGCTTTTGCAGCATTATACCCCAAGCCCTTCGATGTTACTTGATAGGATATATTCCCTTCCTGCAGCCCGGTGTATGAGCAGGTACCGTGCAGTATTACTCAGCAAGTAAGTGCCCTGTGAGAGGAGAGGGGGAAAAAACAGTCAGTTCTGTTTTAAAAGTACAGTGACATAGCACTCTGTTTGAAGCTTGAAAAGTCAATCTGGATTTGTTGCTTGCGTTTGTGTTACCTCAAGCTGTCGGCACTCTTGCCGTGCTGGCTGCCCTGCTCTGTTGTACCAGCTTCCCTGCAGCACGGAAAGTTGTTGCACACGCTTTACAGGGAAGCGTACTTCTCAGCTGCGTGCTTTTCATAGTAGTGCCTGGTTTAATAGTTTTTGTTCTGCGTTTCTGAAGCTGAGGTATAGAAACTTGTACTTTCTTTTAAGTATTGATGTGTAGGCAGTTCTACTACTAAAACACATGGTTAAAACTACCGAGAAGGAACCTAACTGCAAGATACAACATACAACTGTAGGGAAAATATTCTAGATACGAGCTTTTCAATGTAGCAAGAGAAAGCCATCACCAGACTAGCTGGGAAGGTTATAGCCTAACTCAAAGTACAAATGAGACTCTGGTTTCTTAACAGGAGAGGGTTCTCTGTCTCATAGTGCTGGCAGGCCTACTAATGGTCCCTTCTGGCTTTAAAATACATAGATACATGTTAGAGCATGTAACAGCTGGAGAGGAGTAGGACTTCTGCATCGAGAAGCCACTTACACAGAAATTTTTTTTTTAAATTGGTATACCTTGTGTGAGTGAACCTCTGGAAAGTAGCTATGTAGCATCAGTACCTCCACAATAAGTAGAAGTTGCTTTCAGAAAAGCTTCCTTACCCACCTACCTAAATTTTCTAAGTTTTCTAAGTACAGTAAAAATAGTACGAAATTAATCAAGCCTGAAATTTTAAAGGACCTTTCTGTATTAAACATCTTAATTTCAAATCATCCATTGTCATGCTCTTATTGGAGTCCTTGATTTTGTTTTTTTAATGAGATCTTTAAATTATTTGAATTTTACTCAGAAAAGCTAACAAACTCCTCATGCTCTACTTTATTACTGTGTACAGTTCACTCAGAATAAACTCTGAAGGAAGAAGATACAAAACTTTACATTTTTTGCATTCTGCACACTCAGTGGATTTCTTTCTAAACCAAACAGCAAACCAAATCAGTCACGCCTAGTGATCAACAGTGGGTACTATGGTAGGTGTCTAATGACCAATGTCAGCATCAGGTCGGTATTTTATTTGCTGTACAAAAATTCCGAGAGATAAAGGACCTGCTTTGAAGCAGAAATCATTCAAATTAACGTACAAATGATCTGGTGCAACAGTTTGGTATAGAACTTCATAACCACTTTTAACAGTCCCTAAAACTTGCCCTCAGCAGAGGTTTTCAAATTTTTGGACTAGTGTTTGTATTCTAGTGATTGATTTGGTAAGATATTTGGGAAAAAATGAGGGAGGCAATCTAGGTGTTATTTTTTCCCCCCTCAAAATAAATACTGAAGAGAGAAAAAGGTGTTGGAGGAGTTTGGAAATTAGAAAAGTCTGTCACTGGGAGATGAAAATGATGGCCAAAAAAAGAAAAAAAAGGGAGTAATTGGAAAAGTTCAGAAAAGATTAAGCATCACATACCAAAAGACTGATGTAGCATAACACGCAGAGCTCATGTGGTCTTCGGTCTAGAACTGTTTGATAGGTCTACATGTCTGTCTTTTTATCAGTTTGTTACATTATCTGCATTATAATGAATATTCTTCTTACCTAGAAAAGTTTACTCTGGTTTTCTTTTGCACTATGACTTCAGTTTTATGCTTATGTGTTTTTTGGAGTCTTACAGATACCAACTTTCATTTGGTTTCTAAACAGACACTATTAATCCTTTATATTTTTAGTATTTTAAACTGATTTTGTTTTCTAGGGATATGTCACCAGGCAAAAATTCACATAATGACTTTGGGAGGCTGTTGGGGTGGATAACCATGGGGTAAGGCTTGGATTGAGATAGGACTATGGATAGGATAGAATTCTGGCTCTCCCAGGCCAGACTTAGGGTCGTGCTGGTGTGAATCATTTGGTTTAACAAAGGCACAAGTTTAGAAAAGATTAGGTGAATTGGTTCAATTCAGTAATGTAAGAGTCTAAAAGAAAAATGCATGCCTCCTTAACAAATAGAGGGGAGGTCTATTTGCTATGGAAACATCAGTTATTTTTGGAGAAAAATGTGGTGAAAATTGTATGCAAGTTTCTCAGAAAGAAAAATGAAGCAGCCTAAAACTTACTTGCAATGTTCCTAACAACTGCGGTTCAGCCTTTGAACATGCTTTCTATAAATAACCATGACAAAGTAAGCTGGTTTATCTTAAAATAGTAGTTGATGTGAAGGACTCCTCTATATTGCAGGTCTTACGTTATAAACCAAGATGTCTACTGATCCTCAGTGTTGTTCTAGTAAGGGTTTTGATTTATGTAAGGTATTACTTTTTTTTTTTTTTCGTTAGTTCTATAGCTGTTTAGGAAGCAAGTGTGTTGTGATGAGGGGCTCCACCTCGAAGAGCGGGGGTGTTTATCATCTAGATAAACAGGCTTCGCTTTTATTTCAGGAGTGAGCCTGACAGGATTTTCTAGAGTTAAATAGATGGTGGGGGTAATAACGCTCTACCCATGACATACACCTTCATTGCTGAAAGACCTTCTCCTCCTGCCACGGGGAGCCGAGACAGCTCGGCGGCGGCAGGCGCGGCAGCGAAGGCCCGGGCCTCGCCGCCGGATCGCCGCCGCCGCGGCAGCGGCCCAGGCCGCCCTTCGCCCCAGCGGCCAACGGCGCGGCCGCCCGCCTTCCCGCCGGGGCACGGGCGGCGGCCCCGCTTCCCCGCTCGGGGAAGCCGCAAGGCTCTTGGCCGGGGCGGGGTGGCGGGGAGGGCTCGCCGGAGCCCCGCGGCCGTTGTGCGGCAGGACCTGGAGCGAGCTCTCGCCAGAGCAGATGGCGCAGGCGGCGCTGCTACCGCAGGCGCTGCCCAGAGCCCGGGATCCGCCGCCCTCCGGCCCCGCGGCTCCATCCCGCTTCCCGCCCCGGCCGCCTCCCGGCTCCCATCACTTGAGTGATGAGCGCAAGCCGCCGCAGGGAGGGGAAGGGGCGGGGGGGGGGGGGGAACGACCGACCCCCGCTAC
>JAVKLA010000001.1:21190159-21235435 GCA_034782735.1 Sagittarius serpentarius
CGGCGGGCCGGGCGGGGGCGAGTGAGCGAGCTTCGGGGGGGTGTCTTGTCAGGGACGCTGGCAGTATTTTGCCGTATCTTTTCGGGGGGCGATAGGGTGATGGAACAAGCCACGCGATTAAATCTTGCTTGGCTCGAAGTTTCTAGGTAGCGTTAACAACGGCAGAAACGGCACTCGGGCTGTAACCTGCACGTAACCTTAAACAAAGGTAAGAGAGGGTCAGGAGATTTTGTCACTGGCAGTAGTATACCGTACACAGAAATCGTGAGTGAAAGGAATGGATTTACCGTTCTCAACTATTTCTGCTGCTTATGCTGCATCCTTTGGAAACATACACTTAACGTTGAAACTCCACAATAAAATGACTCTTCAAAATCTTTAGTTATCTTTGTCGTTTTTGGGGGGCTTCTGTAGAAGTGTGCTTACCTACTAGCTTTTAAACTCTTGCCTCTGAGCAAGAGTTGTCCGAGTTAGAAATAATTCTGGTTTCTAGCACTCTAAACACTCTTTAAGTAACAATCATCTTTTTTTTTTTTTTTTTTTTTTTTGGTAATTAAGATTGGATGTACAGTAATGCTGAGGGAACAAGTGATAATGTGAAGCCCGATACAGCATTGAGAAATGCACACTGGAAGGCCTGGTTAGTTTTTGGAAATGTGGAAGCAATTGCTGTCTCGTTAACAAAAGTAATTCCTGGGGTGTTCCAACTGGTATTTCCTGTTGTCCCTTTGGGTAGTAATAACTGATAGAATGACATAAAAATAGAAAACTTATTTCTGTGCAAAACAGGTATCCTATTAGGTTTTAAAAATTTTCCAGAGAATGCACTTGGATTTTCCTTCAATTAAAGCGCTTTCCATCAGGTGCGTAGGAGAGTAGGTATTCAGTGTGGACTGGTGAGGCATACTACTCGACTGCAAAGCAAGAATTAGACTTATTAATGGTTATTTCTTAGGCTAATACTCTGGTATGATAATGTAAGAAAAGAATGTGAAAAAGTTCTGTGGTTCCCAAAAGCATTCAGACCAGTGTGACGATAGACTTTCCTAACTAGATTTTTGTTCTAAAATAACTTAAAATAGAATTGGTGGTATTGTCCTGTGGTGAGTGCTTGTTTTCAAGCTGCCTTCAACACTTACATCCTTTTGAGGGAAAAAAGGATGCAGCCATAATATGTTTCTAAAAGAGAAGAGGGCCTACATATAGACTGAATTAATTGTGTATGTTTTATGAGATTAGTGGTGGCAGTTCCATATGGGGAGGTGCCTTAGTGTCCACAGAAGGTGGATGTAGAAGGATCGTACACAATTGCCTACCTGGAATAGGCAACATGAAGGGAGATTCTGCCTACGTAAAAAAAAAAATTGTCTCCAAAATAATGACACTTGTTTTAATGAATATTCTCCTTGCTTTCATCTAGGTCTTTGTGCTTTCTGGGTTGGCTTAAATAAAAACTAGGTGCTAAGTTTGGAGTATGTATCCAGTCAGTCATAAAACGTGCAATTACAGAAAAGCTGTGGTTTAAAATGGCTCAAATATAATCACAGTCTTAGTTGTCTGAATGAACATTTGCTTCTCCCATTACAAAAAAAAAACCCCAAAGCTAGTGATATTGGATCATCAGGGTAATTAAAGCATGTTCCAGAAAGTTTACTTCATGTGAAAAAGCACAGATCCTGGTGCTGACCTTTGTCTACTGCAGTGCTTGGAAATACCCTTTTTAATTAGTGATCTGAAAGTAAGATTTATGTGACATTGTAACTATCCATCTTGTAGAGTTATATTGTGAAAAGTCAGCAGGAGGGTATTGAGTGCATATGGTACTTAGGCCTTACATGTTAATAAACCGTTCCTTTTGAATATTCAGTAGGAAACCTTAGTAAGATACATACTTTTTGTGTAGTTTGACTTACACAAATAAGATAAATGTATACACATGGAAAAATGAATATATTCAACCTGGCATAGATTTCCTTTGTGGTGTTCACTAAGGCAGTCAAGCAACTTGTCATTTAGATACTTCTATTCGTAACACATTTTCTGCAAAGCAATGGCTGAGTCAAGTAGGAAGAACATTTAAGTAGTGCCCAGATCACGTGGACTTCAAGCCTGGGTGTGTATAGTGCCAGAGGAAGTATGTTTGGACTTGTTTGCTTTGGCTGTCTGGTTTTAATGTCATTTGATCATGATGGTGCCTATTGTAATGACTGTTATTCCTGCCTCTGTCACAGTTTTTACAGAAGTGGAAGTTTTGAAGATATGATGGACACTTAATAAATCAGTGATAAAGATAAATCAGTCTGGATTTGGAAAACAGTTACGTGTTTTCATCAGATGGAATTACTGAATTAAGGTTGCACAAGCTACTTGAAAGCTAAGCTTCATGGAAGTTTTGCTGTAAGTTAGGATTTGTTCCTTAACTGTGGTGAAACCTTAACTGTGGTGAAACTTAGTGGAAAGGTCATGGCATCTTTACAAACTATTCTACAGAATCAGGGATGGACAGGTGTAACTGTGTGTGTCAACAATGCGAACAATATCAGAAGAAGAAAACCTCATTCCATTTTCGTCACAGTTTGACTATCAGCTGTCAGAACATCTGCTATTTTATAGCATGTTTTCAGAATTGTCAAATGAACGTATCCTGACCTTTTTCTTAACACATTTAAAAATGTTGTTGGACGTTTCAAAGAAGGAAAGCTTAATCACAGTTCTTCTGTTGCTTGTGTAGGTATGATTTTCACAGAATTGAGCTTTAGGTGCAGGCAGAGTTCTCTGAATACTAAGAGTTTATGCCTTTCAGGAAGCAATTTCTGTTCTAATGTGAAGAAAATCAGTGTAACTTCCTGTTTTTCTGTGGGAGTCCAACTTAATTTAGAGAGCAATTATTTAAAACAGTTTTATCATATGAGAAGTATTCATCTTTGGGGGTGGGTACTGAAGTTATCTAAGTAAGAACTAGTAATTTTAGCTTGCTGATAAAGGCCTGAAGTAACACCTGATGCAGAAAGAATTTAGATTGGTTCTAGGTCATCCTTAAGTTGCAACTGAGATACTATTTGAAAGACACCTAATAAAGTCTGGTAAGGAAATATGTACCAACTAGGCAAAGCTAATAAAAACAAAAGGGTTTTGTAAGTTTCAAAAACTGATTGAAATGCTGGAAACCATGTCCTGCCTACACTGTAATCTCCTAAAGGAAAGAAAGGTTTGCGTTGCATCAGTCCACCTATTCATAATACTTTGTGTGCTATTGCATCGATGCCACTTCTTCAGGTTTTTTAAAGTAATAGGAATCTGAGGAGTAAAGAACTTAAAAAAATAGTTGTTTGAAGTTACTTGTGTTCTGTTACTTCTTGTGATAATCCAAATCCTTTACAGGTTTTAATACCCAAAAAGCTGGAAGCCAGCATGAAAGACTGGGAAGATGATGGTTTCCTGATGTTGGTCTCAAAAGCTTATGAGAAGAAGGGCTGTTGAAATTACATGTAGGGTGTTGTAGCCATGCTGGGGGACACGGTTCATTACACTGGAAATGTTCTCATCTTCTAGGTATCCCATTGTGCTGCCTCATCTTCTCTCTTTCCGTTTTCTGACTTTGTCTATTGCTGCAGAGGAATGACTCAGCTGTTGTCTTTTCTCTCTCAGCTTTTGATGGCCTTCAAGGAGCTTCATTCTCATCTGGCTATCACCTTTTCTATAGCTTGCTGCTTTCCAAAGCAGTAGGATGAGAGTGAAGAAAATCTACTGGTGTTGCTAATGCAAAATTAGACTGCTAGTAAAACCGATGGACCTTTTACAGAATTTATACTGCATTGTCCGTTGGAGAGCCTGAATGTAGGTGTATTTGTCTGTTACTGCTGCTCTGAACAACATGAACAGAATAAGAAGTATTCCTGAACAGATTGTGAACATCAGCAAAATGAACCTAGCAAGCTGTGCATCTGTTTGCTTGTGTTTATTAGAAATTTTTGGCAGTGAAAATTAATAAAATTAATCTCCCAAGTTTGTTTTTGGGGGATTTTCTTTGGTTTTGGTTTTGGTTTTTTGATTTGGGTGTGGTTTTGTTTCTGAAGAGCAGTCCTAAGAGAAATCTTGTTTTCACTTGTGAGGAATGTATCTGGTCTTATGCTGAAGTTTGCTATAGAAGCTTGCCCCTCTTTTTCTTCTGTGTTGACAGTCACGTCATCTCAGTATTAAACAAAGTATCAAGTACGCACAAAATGTGGAATATTAATGAGAGAGGAATTAGAGCTCTATAGCTTATGAACTGTTAAGAGGTACAGAAAATTGTATTCTATAAGCATTCAATTTGGTGCTTAAGTGACAAAGAGACTGACTTCTGAAGTCATTGATATTAGGTAGCTAAACCAATCTAGAATTGGGATAAAGTCTGCATAATACTGGAAGTTAATGAGTAACTATGATCATGGCTGAAACTCATTAATCAAATTAAGTCCTGCAGTTAGTCTTTTTTGTAAGATAAAATGCATATGTGAGATAAAAACCTCTTCAGATTAAGAATGTACGAAGGAAGCTTTATGCAGGACTGCAGGATTTGCATAAAATTATAAATATACTCAACAGAGGCTTTGTGCAGTGTTTCTGCATGTAGGTTATAAACGCTTTAGAAATAGTTTCCAATCACAGCTTCTAGTAAAGACCACTGTAATAAAACATGAATTCCAGATAGGTGCTGTCATACAGTTTATATGTAAAGATACGTATCTCAAGATTACCTGACTTGTACCACATTCATAAACTGATCTTTGTGCATTTTTATTACAGCTGCCTTTTTATTACTGCAGTGTGATGATTATTAATGGACAAAAAATAATGCCTTGAATTCTGAAGGATAATTGTGACGGATAATTGATTTACAGCTGGTGATCAGATATCTGTAAATAGCTCCTCTTTTAACCAAGCTAAGTGCTGATGATAGCATGCAGGCTTAGGTATCAAAGCAAAACAAAGGAAAAAACGTATGTAATCTCCAAGGTAGTCTCCTTGAATGGGCATTACTCAATGTGATTCTTGGTGTGGATTTTTTTTGAGTAATACTTGTATCTTTGTTAATATTGATTTGCATTTTAAGTAGGACCAAGTAGCACTGTATCCTGGGATGAATGCTTCTAAAGTTGCTCACGGTAGTAACCGTATGTCATTTTAGAGCTGCACGCTGAGTTTAACTCACCTTGCAAAGTAACTAACAATGCCACAACTGAGTGTTTCCCCCTGTAAGGGGAAATAGTGAGCAGGTATGCACCTTAGCCTGACTATGTCTTCCTTTGCCGCTGTAGGCACTACTTCATTCATATCGTGTACAGAGCAGTCCAGAAGAGCTTCTTTATCGTCGAGTGGAATATCATACCCTTACATTTTAACTGATGATTATATTACTTCTCAAGGCTCTATGCAATTTCTGTAATTGATTCTGTAAAGAAAGACCTCTTTTCATCGGGGCTCCACTACCGTGACAAGTACTTTCACTGCATGAAATGCAAGCCTTATCATTTAGGCCACATTTATTGGCTAGTTCTGTTTGCAGAACATGGAAGCATTTTATTTATTGCTCACTTGAATGTCTATAGAAGACAATATCTCAGCCTAAAAGTACAATTCTAAATTGCAGTAGCTTACATTAAAACTTAAGAAATATGCTACTTGGCTACCGTCCAAATAATGTGGTAGCCTTGCATTGCTACATTTTTGTGCTAAAAATAAAATATTCCCATTTATTTGATGTCTGATATGATACATAAACAGGATGGACTTTCCGTCATTCCTGTTCTGAACTGCATATTGAGGCAATTGTCTAGCAGGGACATTGTATTATATTAATGGTGCTCGAATTGTCTAGTTGCTCTCAAGATGTGCCATGTCTTCAATAAATATACAGTAGTTGCAGCAGGATGTATATACAAAATTTAGCTTTTTATTGTAATATGCCCATAACTAATTCCTTAATGCTTGTAATACATTCTAGACTTCTATTTTGTTAGCATGTTATCAAAGAAAAACAGCCTAAATTTCTTCCCGTGCTAAAACTTACTTTTTTACATAGTTACTGTCTTTGTACTACAGAGTTTTGTAAAGTGTGTAGTCTAAATTTACGCATCTGCATCTTGCAGAGTAAGGTACAGAGTCCCAGCACAAGTTCATTTTTAGTGGCTCTGGGCAAAAATTCTCATGCTGGCTTTTGCTAATTATATGCGTTCGATAGTAGGGAGAGGAATGTGAGGGGTTTATGCTGACTCTTAGAAGAATGGATTAAGATGAGATGCTTTAATAAGAACGCAGCAATTATAGCAAATTATTATTACTTCTGTTATCTTTGTATCAAACTTTGTGGTTCAAAGTAATTGCAGAAAACAGTTACGCTAGGTGATGTAACAATACTTTCACTGTCTTTGAAGACCATACTGTGTATTCCCCATAGAAAATGCTGTTTTGTCGGTGCTAAGTGGCTGCGTTTGTCTAATGAAAGAGTGTATTATTATGGTACTTTTTAGCCTTTGATGCATAGGAACACCTCTCATAATTTAATTGCAGTACAGTTTAAGCCAAGAGCCCCTTAGAAATGTATGGATTTAATATTTTAATGGGTTTTCTGCTAATTGGGCTACGGACAAAATCAACATGTTTTCGAATAAGGTAATCTACTGTTGTTGAGATCTTAAAATAGTAAAATTGAAAAAGGCGAATTGTCACTTCTTCAGGGAAAATTCTGAGAGTTTCTACAAATAAATTCATTTACTGGAATTTTCTCTTACTGTAGCTTAATTGTTAACAATAAATTGAGAATGTGGACATAAAATGTGAAGGATTAATTACATTTTGTAAACAAAATATTCTCAAAGTGAAACACTGCGAGGAGTACATTGTTCTTCAAATAAAAGGAATGTATTTTAACTATGGAAAAATACACTTTTTGCTGAATTTTTTCCCATATCTTATATGTCATGCAGTACTTCCAAGCAGTGGTTGAATAACGGTAAAATACTGAAATGAACTTAGCTTATCAGACAGGAAAATATTTTTTAGTGTTTTTGCTTCGCTATTGTGCTTTGCTTTGAGGATACAGTTACATTGGCCAAAGATAAGATACATTGTTACCCTTTTTTTAGAAATTTGGCAAGGCTGTTTCAACCTTTATTATTCAGGCATCAGGTTATGGCATTTCCCCCTGTACTGAAAACTGATCAGGGACTGTGGTATAGTATTAGCTGGATGTGGATGCCAAATAGCCAACCTATTTATTGAAGTATTTCAACTTAACCTGGCAATGAGGTGGCCTGCTAGGAGACAGCATGTTATTCTAGTGACTAGATATCATAAAAACTTAAATGACTCTGAAGAGGATCAGAGGATTCACAAGAAACTGTTGTGCATCTAGAAATAAGAAAAGTAAAGCCTCAGACTCTTTTAACAGCACACAGGTGTTTAGGTATCTTCGCCTGTGGTTAACTGGAATCAAAAGTTTGTCTGTTCTCAGGATTAAACTCTCATGCGGTGTATGTTTAATGATATTTTAAACAGTGCTATTTTAGATGTTAAAAATAAAGTAAGTTTGGAGGGTGTAGATGGACTGTAACTGCCTTGATTCTTAACTGGTTCTTCCAGTAGATTTTAATTTTGCTGATGTGTATCAGTTTGATAGATTTCTGTCAGTTTACCCTGGTGGTTTAAGCCATCTTCTACCACAAGTCTGTTTTGTAGTCTGTTAATTAGTTAAACATGTAATTTGAAATGCAGTAGTTTTAATTGGCTTGATTTTGTAGAAAAGATGTGCAACCCTGACCACATAATGCATTTACTTTGGATAGCTTTAATATGATCACAGTCAGGTATTTTGTAATATGACTGTGATGTGCTCAGCAGACTCTGGAAGGGGGTGATGTACTGTCAATTACAATGGCAAAAGGAGAGGGAAGGAGGGAGGATATTTTTAACAGAAAATGTTGGCTTCACTATCCATGGAATAATAAAGCATTTGTTACAGGAACTCATGTTTACATTCTGTGAATCTTAAATATTTTTGAAGTTGAACCTGTGAAATAATGATCACAACCGACTATTGACCCTTTGATTTTAGAGGCAGAGTCCAGTTTTTGTTTGGTTTCAGCTGTTGGTGGCAAAGAGCATAAAACATCTTTCTCAGAGAAATTTGATAACCCATAATTTCAGCGGTAGGCTGCCAAACCATTTATGTTGGTCAAAAAGATGAAAACTACAAATATTTTACATCACCCTTTGCGGAATGTGCCTCTTGATTAGTCAGGATGGTCTTGTTCTTCCAAAATACTGGATTTGTTTCAAGATATACTTACTGATCACTTGTGTTAAAGGTTAAAGACAGCAAGTAACTCCCTCCCCCCCCCCCCCCTTTTTTTTTAAACTGTCTCTTGTACCATAGTATAACAGAAACAATTTTAAATTTTAATACTGGAAGAATCACGAGAAGTCGATTCCCTTGCTTATTAACTAAAATTGACAGGTTTCATGTAGTTTGGAGGATGTATCAAAGTAGTGGGTTCCTGATAAAAAGTGTTCTTTCTTTAAAGAAGTGGGTTTTGGAAATTAGATATAGAGCCTTGAGAAGTAATAGAACCATGTAAAATGAAGAAAGCCGTAATAGCAAGAGGAAACAGTAATCAATGAAAATGAAAGGTGTCAGTGATCCAAGGAGTGCCATAGGAAACAATGTTCTCGTGATCCCCCTGCGAAGGATGATGACCGCAACAGTATTGAACCAAATCAGCAGTTATTCCAGAAAATTCTTATAATTAAAATTATAATGAAAGGAAGAAGACATGGTGACGCTCAAGAAAAATGATGGGGGAGCATCCATATTCCAGGAGAGGTACTCGAAGAAGAATGTACGGGATTATAGTTATGGTAAAAGCCAGGAACTGATACTAGATCAAATTATAATGCTACACAACATAGTCTAGGTTAGATATATCTAATTGTAACGTAGCTTTGGAAGACCTGGTAACGCAGTCTCACTTTCCATATATCTGTCCTTGCTTGTCTCTGTTGCTATTAGAATGGACTGCACTTGTGAGGTGATGGACACAGGGAAGTACGTATACATCAGTATTTTTTATTTGATTGGCTAAGAAGACATCTCTGCTTGCATTTCTAGTTGAAGGCTCTAAGGATTATGCTCCCTTTCCCCTTTTCTGTCTTTAATAGTGCAATTAGAGTAATATTGGGTCTTAAATACTACATTTTCATTCATTCGCCTCAAAGCTGTGACCCTTCAAAGTTACTTTAATACCTTGTTAAGAAAGTAGTTAATGGTGAGTCATTTTTGAAGCCAATCGGTATTTGTATCAGTTTGAATGGCTGCCTCAATCATCACACAGCCCTGTAATGGATGGCCATGTACATCTTTAACAGTAATCTTGGCTAAAATAAATGAAAGCTGCGCAATGTCATGACTTCTGTTGAGGTCTTCCTTGGAACGTGATGGAAATTGCGCATTTTGGTTCAGCGGGGCGTTTTCTTGGTGGGTCTGCCTGTCGACATATGTACGACTATTCTATGTCACACGTCAGACTGGTGAAGCGTTGCTTCTGAATCTGCCAGCGTGTCTTTACAAACACTTTTTTCTCCCACAATTATTGAACAAAGACAGCTTTGGGAGCCCAGTAACTCAAGATGCGAGTGGTTCCAGTAGCTGCCTGTTGTCTCCCAAATTTTCTTTAAACCCACAGGAAAAGAAGGCTCTGTTCCTGCCCAAGAAGAGTAGTAGTTCTCTTGGTTTGTACTCTGACGGAATGAATTTGCTACGAAGAATTTGACTGGCGTGTTGACAGAGGACCTTATAAAAGTCTACGACTGTTGTTCATTAATTAAACCTATTTAAAGATGCAGATTTGAATCAATGGTATATGTTGTCAAGTAAAAAAATTGCAACCTTTACATTCTAGAAATGGATTTTAATAATAATCATCCACCAGGCACTAATTTGGCATAGCACACGTAAAAGAAACATGCCTTAGTCCCGTTTTTCAGTGGACTTGTACTTGATGGCTTTTGTAAATTGTTACTTCTTTTTTTTAAAAAAAGTGAGGGAAGTCATCAGCTTAACAGTAGACATGCATAATTCCTTTTTGGATTGTAGCTGGGATAGAGGTTTTTTTATTGTAATAGTGTAGGAATTAAACACGTATCAAAGATACTCCTTTAATGCCTTTTAACATACTGCAAGTATTTTAACATAGCGCATGGATGAAATAGTGGTTAAGTTAAAGGAAGAATAAAAATACTGCAACTTGTTTTAACACTTTATTGCAAACGTTATTCTATCCTGTGTTGAAGGGAAAGTTGGAGAAATTAGTCTCAAATGGCTTTCAACAGGAAATTTGTCCACTGCTGTTTTTTCAATGTTATGTGAGTACATTCTGAGGTGGCCAGTTGTTTTATTTGTGCTATAGCCAAAATACTCTCTTAGGCTGCAGATCAACCAAATCTGTAAGCTGGTGTTGCCACCAAAAGCAAGGTTGCTCTTTTTTGTGTGGACTGTGGTGTTTGTGCAGCTGCACAGTGAACCAGATAGGAAAAGTAATCTGTCTTGAAAATAATCTTTTTTTCTTTTTCTAGGCTATTTTTCAGCAGAATCTAGTTGTACAGCTGCACAGTGAACAGATCAGCAAACAACTGTGCTGGTATTCCAAAATGGTTTTGTGGGAATGAGAATGAATGTGAATGAAGCAGTGGGGGAGTGCAGGACTGCTGCTTTAAGTGCAACACCATCTTAAAATATTTGTTGAACTTCAGCCTTAGTTCTAACAAAAACATTCGCTTACTTTCAGTAGAAAAATAAAATATTGAAATACGGCTGTAACTGGTTCATCTTTTCAAGTATTTCTTTCTTGCAACCACTGGTATCTTAATAGGACCTAACTGAACAGTAGAATATTGGTACAAAATCAAACCAGCTCCGTTAAATTTTGTGCATTAATAGTGTTGGATGGATTACAGACACTTTATAGATGAAAGACTGAAAATTAATTCTTGGTAAAGCAGAACTAATATTTATAGAACTTCTAACTGTTTTATGTTTTTGTATTCTTTTGAGGTGTGAGAAAGTTCCTGTACTCAGCAATTTCTTACAAATAACTCCTTCTGAAGAAGGCTGTCCAGTTTCTTTCTGTTCAAAATAAAATAAAATAAATGCCCCTCTCTGGATAACTGTGCCAGTAGATTGCTACCGTATTAGTTTAGGATCACTTTCTAGTGTGCTTGGGATTTGGCATTTCAAATACTTCACATTTCAGATTTTTAAAAAGTTTTCGTGGTGTGTTCAGTTATGCATAAATGCTTTCTGTACTGTTTACGTCTTATCTGGTATTAACTGAGCAAATATGGCTTGGATCAATTAGTTAATGGTCTGTTCTTACGAAGTGCCCCTCCTACTGGGCTGTAGATTTTCAAATGAATGAGTTTTACTTAAATCCACAAACCAGTTTCACCGAAATTGAAGAGGGAAGAAAATACAGGAGATGGGTGAGAACTAAAGTTAGAAAATTGTAACTTTTTAGATCTGTAGCATGTTTTATTTGTATACCCAGAAGCTGAAGTCAGCTTAAGACTGATAAAAAGCGATTATTAGTTAATTAAATGCTTTTCTGGCTTTCTTACAGTGTCTTTCGTAACAGCAACATATTGATTTCACATTAATAATTTTTTAAAAATAATTTATCTTAAAAATGTGTGCTAGATTAGTAGGACTTTATATTCTGGCATTTGTTAAAAACTTGAAATTTAGGAAATAAAGAGTAGGTTCATTTGGATTTTCAGATTCCAGCCTTTTCTTGAACTGAATATTGGTATGAAATACTGCACAGTTGCTGGAGTGGAAGTGGTGGGGGGTTGCAGGCATCTCTCCTGCGTGTACATTGGAGTAAATAACTGCAATATAAGAAAGAATTTAAATTTTCAGGAATTGTAAGAAAAACTGCCTTTATATAGCCGGTAGCTTTATTTCAAGAAATATTTCTCTTCTCTTTTAAAAAATCACAATTTCTTACAGAGCTGTTACTCTGAGCAGTTCTTAATAGAAATGAGTAACATAAGTGCTTAACTTTTCAGTGTTGAACAGAGAGAATATCTTAGTTTGGTAAGAATATTGCTTTGTCTTTCTTTTTAACACCTTTTGTCTTTGCCAGTTCTCTCTTATCTTAGCTGAAGCATGTGTTTGGTATTTTTGTTTGGTGTGAAACTTCTGGTTGCTCATGGAGTCTTGCTAAGGCGCTTTACTCATTGTGGCATTCAAGCTGACTAACTGCATGGAAAAGTCAAAGCTATTTTTCAAAGATCTCTTCTGCAGGTAGAAAAAAAAAAAAAGGCAGAACATTGTTCAGAGAAAGCAAGGAAAGAAGGAAGTTGAACAAAAAGGGAGAGAAACTAAAATAACTTGGGAAAGAGCATGGGAAGGGGAGAAATCCGGTGCATTTGTGTTACAAATATTTCAGGTTATTAAAAACGTTGGGAGCAGACAGGAAAAAGGGGGGGAGGGGGAAGTTGGGCAATTAAAATATCCTAATCGGCGTTGTACACTAGCAAAAAATGCTGTAGAATGTGGGTTGCAAACACTAAAATGATAGATGTGACTTTCAATTCCGTTTGAATTTTGTATGACCACATTTGAATCCAAGTTTGTTGTTTTAAGTAAAGCCTAACTATCAAACTAGTTTTCTAGTTTCAGTGAAGCAGTTGGTGATAAATAAACAAAAATGTCCCCCACAATGCTGTTCATGTTCCAGGCTTTAAATGAAGTCTTCTCAAAAATAAAGTGCTATAAAAGACAAACAGCTGAAATAGTAGGCACTGTGGAGACGTTTCAGGAATCCAAGGGAAATTGAATGAAAAAGGCTGGGGGTGGGGGGTGAGGGGGACACGACCACAAAAAAACCCCAAAACGTTCTTCAGAGGTGCAGTTAGTTTAATAGATGAAACACTATAGGCAGACAGTGGTTTAGCATAGAGATATTGTGAGTTTTCCATACAGAAGAGAGAACTCTTTGCTGATGTGCTGCTCAGGTACTTTGACCTCAAGCCTCTGATTTAAAAACTGCGAATATGGATATGCAATCAGCACTGCATTTAGCGTGAATGATTTGCTTGCACTGATGAATGAGGAGGGGAGGGGATGCATTTGGCAGCGCTGTGTGTGATTTCTGAAACGTCGGTGTGGCTGGACTGTTTATCTTATCCACTCTAAATTTACACGTTTGCTCCAGCTTTGCAGCTTGACTTAGGGTGGGGTGGGGTTGTCCCACAGCCCGAGTGCGTCCTGAACGACTTGCCTTGTTCGTGTTTGCAGTTCAGTGAAGTGTAGTAGGCGCTGTTATTTCCAGCTCTGGCCTACGGGTGCTGTAGTTTCTTGCCCAACGCGTAGCTGGGAGATGTTTTTCCTCCTGTCTCCTCCTATTGGGTGCCCGACCATGACTGAGCTAGGGAGGGAAGGAGGGGAGGCAGCAGGGAGTCAAATGGGTGAGTAAAATATGGCAAAGGCTGACAGCAGTAAGAGGCAGAATCTTTTTCAACTTTGGTGTAGCCTTGCCCTCAGGCTGCCCTTCCATATTCTTCTGAAGGGATTCAAGAGTCTTCATCTTCTTATACTGAGATCAGCTATATACACCTTGTGCCACTGACATGTATAGAATTTGGACTTCAGTTTCCCGGTATTTTACCTGTACGAATACTGCCTGACAGCTGTTTATAATTGCCTAGAGAATAATGAAGCTTGTTGAAAAAGAAACAAATAAATAGTCAACTCTTAATAGTTGTTCTCTTTGAGACTTTTTATGATGGGTACCTTTGTTTCGTAAGCGTCTTTGTTCTGTAACAAGCATTACAGTAGAAGATACAGCAGGTTATGTAATAGAAGATTAAAAATATTGTGCTAGGGTTATTACTATTTTAATTTAAAATAGTGAGGCGTCTAATTGATTTTGAAATTGGTCTGGTAATGCTGAGCTCTTGTATTTCAGCAATGAATCATGATCATAGGTTACAAATTATTTTAACCATTAGGGCACGGAGAAAAGGTACCATTCAAAGCTAAACACCGCAATTAGGGATGCATGACTAAAGTTTCAAAGTAATGTATTAGTAGTATTGTATGAGACAGTCACATGAAAAAGATCATGAGGTTGTGAAAAGGATTATGATCATGCTTTAGTCATGAATTTCCTGGTAGAGATATTTAGTCTGGATTGTGCTTTTTTAAAAGAGAACAATTTGACTTCGCTTGTTCTGGTTATATTACCATTATGTGGCAAAGGGGGGAGAAAAGGTGTCTTACCTACAAAAGTAGTATCCTTTGAGTAAGTGAATTTTACTTAAGCTTGAGATGCTGTTTTCGGTATGGAGAAACTGACGTTAAGGAGATACTGAACAATTTGCTAGAGCATTACAGTACGCTGCATGTACTTACCTGCTGCTGCCGTCTTCTGTGCAAGCGTATGTGAGTTCGCCTTTCTCCCAGGGCTTTCATTTGTCTTGCACGTACCTTAACTGCTTATTCCAGATCCTGAACCTGCTCTTCACATTAAGTAACATTCAGCATTGTAAATCCCCAGTTGATGAAAATCAGCATATTCCTATAGAAATGTGGAGCTCTGTTGATCTGTCACCAGCCATACTCCTGATCCAGTACCTTTACTTACTGCCAGAATGTTTCTGCTTCCTGGGATGATGTAAGTCACCGAGCCCAGGTTCTCAGCCTGTGTGAGAAAGAGCGTATGTCCTTTATTTAAAGGTTATGGAATGAGTTTCCAGACAATCATACAATCTGAGGGTTGACTCAGTCTTCGGGCTCTTGGATAAAGATTTGCAACCTGTTTCTGCTGCACCAGTAATAACATGGTACTTACATGTTTCCTCAAAGGAGAAGGGAAGAAACTTCTGGAAGGTGCTTTGAGATGCTCTTAATGTTTCTGTACTAATCCCAGTGATGGATTTATAAGAACATTAAGGATACCTTAAATAGAGTCCATGAGTGGAAAAGACTATATGAAAATGGTGTCTCAGTAGATAGAGAGTTCAGCTTTTTTTTTAATCTTGCAAGTGTTTGAAGCTCCACTGAAAAGTGAATTTTCATCTTTTGTATTTGTAGAGGTTAACAGGAAAAACGTTTTCCCCAGTCTTTTGTGTTAACTCCTTTATAAAGTCCTATATGAAGTCATAAAAAGGTAGCCCTTTCCTTTTTTTCCTCTGATTCCTTTTCTCTGTTAACCTGTTGCAAGTACAGGAGCTTCCAAGAGGGGTTTTTTTGGGGGGTGGGGGGGGTGGGGTGGGGTTTTTTTGGTGCAATAATGTGGTTGCAAGTGCTTAAACGCAAAACATAAGCTAATATTTTAGGACATTAAAATGGACTTCACAAGTTTGTGGTTTGCTGCAAAGCAATTTCCTGCTGGGGTGGGCTTTAGAAGGACAACTAAATCTACCGTTTCTTGTCTGAAAGTCAGTAGCATTTTAGGGTGCGTTGACCAGGTCACGTGCATCTTTGTGAATGTAGGGTCAGTTGCAGCTCTAGTCAAGGTGCGCGTAAGGAACTAAAAGAGCTTTCAGTGTAAAAAGAGACGAAAGCATACTTGACCCGTTTTCCTGTTACTTTACATCCTTGCATTTGCTGCAGTGTTTTGATAGCATCTGAGTATACAGAAAGCAGGGTGGATGGAGCTCTGTCCTTATTATCCTTTTTCTCGGCTCTCATTTCCTTCTCAGTCATATTCTAAATTTAACTAGTTCTGTGTAAAAAGCCCTACTTCTGTACTTGTTTCCTTTGTCTATTTTAGTCAGCTCTGTTAAACTCTTCAAAATAGTCATTCAACTGTCCAGATTGATTGGGAAACTCCATGCTTCTTTCTTTTTGTGGTCTGCTCCTTTGCTGATAGGAGGGCTTGGTTCTCTACTACATGTATCTGCATGTAAAAAAAAGGTTACACATTTTATTTGGCTTGGTACCAAGCAGAACAAATTAAGTGTTGCTAGAAAACCCTGGCAGTGTTTAAAGGATTACTTATTTATTTTTTTAAACCTGTATTTTAGAGGTTATTCTCTACCCAAAATAAGTATCTAGAAAATAGAAGTCATAAAGTAGTTCTTGGCTTATATTCAGCTTTCTAGTTTGATAACATTTTCACATAAACTTGGATTATTTTTTTTCTTAAAAGTTTCTTTTATAATAATTATTCAGTTTTTATATATTTTTTTGCTAGCAGATGTAAACAAAATAAAGCTGTCATATTTTGTAAAATAGTGAATTGTTTTCAACTCTGAACACAAGAGAGACTTTTGCAGTGTCCTCTTCGTTACCTGATGTTGAATAGTAAGTTTCTTACATTTAATACTAAATTGAAAACTGCATTGTCTAGATGATACAATTTCTACAAAGCAGTACTAACTACTTTGAGCTAGACTGTGTCAGCATTAACAGTATTTTTTAAGTTGTATAAGCAGACATTTTCTGTATAACCGTTTAAAATTAACATCCATGTAGATCTTTGAAATCAGTAAACTCGCATAAGTAAAAAGTACTGCAAATACAAACATTTAAGCAATATATTGAAGTTGGTTAATGATGACTTATTTCTAAATCACCAATCAAATTATCAATCAAAATAGGAAGCTGTGCAGTGTGTGTTTAGTGGAGGTCCTTTAGCAGCACGTAAGAGAACAACTGATGTGTGAGTTTTCAGCTGTATTATCTGCCTGTCATCCCCGTAAATAAGAAAATACAGTATTGTTGGTTTTAAGTAATTTTTATTCTTTTACAACTTTGTGTTATAACAAGATTTTCAATATTATAGGTTGTCATAAGCATAGATGCTTCTGAAAACATACACAAAAAAATGTTCTTTTTTGACTGACTGTAAATGCCGATCTTTTTCTTGTAACTGCCTCCTGTAAGTATGATATGTAAGACTGCGTTTCTAAAATACACAGAGCCCATCTTACTGTTGGATAAGAAAAGTACCTTAATACAATTTCTGCAGTAAAAATACTGCAGTTGTTATTCCATTAATGCCAATATCTAAAAAGATTTGTGAGTCATTCAGTTGGTACAAATAAGTACCAGACTGATACTCACGTAGCACAAATGTTGAGATTGCTTTTACACCTACGTGCTTCCCCTTGTGTTTCTTGTAGGAAACAGAGATGAAGGTACACATGCACACAAAATTTTGCATCATTTGTTTGCTGACATTTATCTTTCATCAGTGCAATCACTGCCATGAAGATGGACACGACCATGGTCCTAAAGAGGAACGTGTACACTACCATAATGACTATCAGATCTCAAATGCATCCTACTTCCAGAATGGAGGAACAGAATCTATGCCGAGTAAATTTTCAACGTTGGAAGCTGAAAATGAACAAAAATACTATATCGAAAAGATTTTTGACCGTTATGGTGAAAATGGAAGATTATCTTTTTTTGGCCTGGAAAAACTGTTAATAAGCCTTGGTTTAGGAGAGGTAAAAGTAGTGATGATAAATCATGATGATATTGGTCATGATCATGTTTCTCACTTATATGCTTTAGAAGTACAGGAAGGAAAGCATTCTCACTCTCACAACCATCCTCATAGCCACTCAGATTCAGAAAACCAAACCATGATTGGTATGGCTGCAAAGAGGAATCATAAATGTGACCCTGGGAGAGATGCAGTAGTGCCATCAGTAAAAGATGATGGCAAACAAATTCACGACCAGAGTCACCGTCACCATCATCACCACCCTCGTCCACATCATCATGACCGTAATGGTACACGCCATCCTCGTAATGATTCAGTTAGTCATAGTGAACATGGAGAACAGAACCATGAACCTTCAACAGAGACAAACACAACTCAAGATCAGCCAGAAAGAAAACAATGGAAACAGAAGAAGAAGCAAAAGAAGATCAGTGAGACTTCAGGAGATGCCCCAGATCATGATCCAGGTGATCGGTATGAGCACAATCGTGTTCATAAACATGATCATGTACATGATGCATCTCACTTGCATGTACACCATCACGAACACGGTAGTGATCGTTCTGCTAGTCATGGACATCAAGATTCCAGTTTAGGTAATGAGGATGGACGCCACCATACCAGCAAGCGAGAGGCACCTCATAAGCAGATTAGCGTAAGAAAACATGCTCTTTTTTCAACGCATAGTCATAAGGATCGTAACGAAGATGAACATGATCGTGAAGAGGTGAGTATGAAGTGGAGAACCGGTAAGCTGACTTGCGCAGTTGTTACGTAACAATTGAAGGTGCATACCTGCAAATAACGCAGAAGCATCTTTGTGACCTTTACTTACTACAGGTAGCAGAGTGAAAATGCTAGAGGTCACTGCCGCAGTTTTGAGTTTATGGGTTTTCATTTCTGTCTGCCCATCGCCTGATCTAGGTGAAGGTGTCCCTGCTCACCGCAGGGGGGTTGGACTTGATGACCTTTGATGGTCCCTACCAACCCAAGCCATTCTATGATCTTTTCTGAGAGATCTATCTTCTTGCCTATTTATCTGTGTATAGGAGGTCTTTAAAGCTTTCTGAGATATCATGCTTACAGATGTTTTTTTTCTCCCTTCCCATTTGTCGTGCTTGAAGCCGAGCCAGACGTAAAGCACCACGCGGCCGCTCGCTCGCTCCTCCCTGCCCCCGCCCCCAACCCACAGTGGGATGGGGAGGACAATCGGGGAAAAAAAGAAAAAGGTAGAACCTCATGGGTTGAGATAAGGACAGTTTACTGAGACAAAGCAAGGAGAGAAGAAACAATAACAACAGTAATACTAATAATATATTAAGCGAGTGATGCGCAATGTAATTGCTCACCACCTGGAACCTGACACTCGGCCAGTTCCCAAGCTGGAATTCCTCTTCCCCCCAGCCACCTCCCCAGTTATATACTGAGCATGACATCATATGGTATTGAACATCCCCTTGGCTATTTCCAGTCAGCTGTCCTGGCTGTGCCCCTCCCAGCTTCCTGTGAAAATAACATAACTTAATAACTTTTCACTTTCTTGTGAAAACTGTTATCCCAGCCGAACCCAGGACACCAATATTCGTGAATACTTCCCACACACACACCTTTTGGGGACTTCTTTCTGAATTTAAGATCGTTAACATTTCTTGAAACTGCACAGAGACTCTTCCTAAAAGGCACACCTGCATCTTTCCAACATGCTTCTAATTTCTTTGTCTTAAGAGATGGTGAAGCATTGTAGATGTAGCTTCTGTAGCACTGTGCTCAGTGGAAGCTCTTCCGTTTCTCCCTTCAGCACCCGTTATTTCTGCCAGGACCATAAATAGACTTTCCCTTCCTCCTTACAGTTAACTACAGAAGCAGGATATTTTGGTATGGTGGTTTTAAACTGGAAGTCAGAGTAGGAAAGGATGGAGTGAGTGCTGAGTTTGAGTTTTTAAACTGAATTAGAAAGTGAAACTCCAAACACAGAAGGGTGGTAGGTAAAGAGAAGTGTTAGAAAACCTGTTTTGGATTTATGTTTCTCCACTCCTTTCCTGTTGCTCTTTCTTCATTGCTTGTACTGTGTAATGGTAAAGAATATGGAAGCTTATTTTCATTGACATTTATCAAAAATTATAGAGGTGTTTGGAGACTGAGTTTGTAGTGCAGATATTTTTACTGTTTCTTCCCCCTCATAAACTACTTGGATAAGCTTAAACATGTTTTAGGACTGGTGAAATGTTGTGGGCCAGAGTTTCTACTTTCTGTTTGTGTTCTCAAATCATATGCTAACTTTTCCATAACTGTAGATTTTAATTAAATAGTTGCTTTCGTATTTAATTTGTTTGTACAATTTGCTTGCAGTGCTTAAATGTTACCCAGCTGCTACGGTACTATGGTCTGGAAACCAGCTCTCCAATATCTCCTGAATTGTTTATATACATGTGTCCTGCTTTGCTATACCAGATTGAGAGAAGGCTTTGTATTGTACATTATGATGAGCTTGAAGATTTTATGAAAAGTAAAAATGCATCAACTGAAAATAAAGATAAAACAGGTGCATCAGGTAGGTGTGTAACATCTGAAGCCTTCAAAATTATTTTGCGTTGTAAATACTAACTTGAAAGTTTGAAATGTCATACAGTTAGCATTGACTGTAGAGTAAAGGAATGGTTGAAATTTAACATATTTATTAGAAGAAATTTGAGACAGCATGCTCCTGTAAGTCAGGAGACATAGCATCCTGTTTGGTGGTATAATAGCTTCTCCTAAGTAACCATGGCTGAGGGAGGCATACCTCTTCTTCTTGTACCTTTTTATCCTTTTTCATTATTTTTACGGTTTATTTTATGTTTGCTTATTTTTATTTCTTTTTTTTTTCTTCTATCATTGAGGCCTAATGTCCTATCATGGGGCCTATGGCCCAGGCATTTTGGCCTCGATTCTTCCCACATACCTTCAGACGTTGGACTCTTTTGTAGTAGGAACATAGGCAAGGTACAGAATCTTTGGAGACAGAAGGACCTCTAGGGATCAGCAAGTCCACCCACAGTTTGGATTATTTCCATCACTTAAAATAAGTTACGTCTTTTTCTCTTCGTGTGGCTGAGGCGGTTCATATGTTTACCTCAAAGTTGGAAAGTTGCAGTGTTCCTTTGGCACAAATTTTCTTAACAAATTTGACCTGGATCTGTTCATTCAGGAATAGGGAACAGGACCTTCATCACAGCTGATTCACTGGAAAATACGATTTCAGGTTTTACTGTTTTTATAATCTAGCGGTGATGCAAATTTGTAGAATTTACATCCGGAATTTTTTGGGAACTTAAGAACTACAAAGAGTCAAGCAAGATACAAGAGCATTTAAATTGTCATTTCTGGCAACACTTCCCTTTTCTGACTTCCAACGTCAATTCTATACTACTCCTCTCTTAAGCAGATGAGAAGTATTCAATCACAGTCCTCTGTTGGCAGATTTAATTTTTCGTGTGTGTGCCTTGAGTAAAAATCAGTAGACTTTTTCTTCTTACCATAGTTCTAAGCTAAAAATATTTTTACTATTGTTAAAGCAGTTACTTTAAGGGCAGCATCCATTGTTGTGATTTCGTAACTGAAAATTTTTAAATATATGTTTTATTTAAATATTTATGTTTTTAAAATATATGTTTACTACTGCTGTCTTTCATAAATCATAATGGAACTGTTGTCCGATGTTTAGCTGCAGTGAAATATTAAAAAAATCCAAAAAATCTTGGGTACAACATCCATGTTTTGAAAATAAAAATATTGGTAACTGTGAATATTGATTAGTACGTAGGTGCTTACTAGCATCATTAGAAATAAAGCTTGAAGTAACTACGTTCTCATAGACGTTAATAACTGTTGGAAAGAACACATTGCTGGTAATCTTTCTTAGCAATGCTGGAGTCATTAAAATAATTAACTTGTTATACATAAATCTCCTATAGTAACACAGCTACTGTCTTGTTAACTGTTCAAAGATCGCTGTAAACCAAATATACTGTGTGTTTTATATGGCAGCAAAATGTTTTGTGGGGTAGTCTCGTTGTAGTAAGAGCTGATCCCTGCCTTATTACCAAGAGGATTTCTAGAGTAGCTCTAAGCATTTTCTGCCAATTAAAATGTTGAAACCATGTACAAAACTGTCATGTCGCACAGGCTTTGAACCAGTTTAATTAGAGTTTCTACAGATGAGTGCTTCTTTTTAAAAGAGTGTATTTTCTTTCTCTGTAATGAGTAAAGGAGTTGATGAATAGCTCAGCATTTTAAGAGACTTAATTTGCAAAATTAGTGAAGCTTATTGTGAACATTGAACATGTTTTATGGCATCTGATACAGTGAGTATAAATAACACATTTGCCAGTTAATTGTAAAAAAATTGGGGTTTAACTTATTGATTTGGCTCTGAAAACAAACAGTGACCTCTGAAACAGGTCAACTTGATTAGATAATGGTAAATCATTCTTCATAACACTTTCCTGTGTCCTGCTATATTAACTACAGTGAGACTTCAGTTGATGTAATAATCTTTTTCCCTTCTTAAGTAAGGAAGTGAATCACAAAGTGACAAATCTTTTAAAGCTTTCAAACAAATGAATTAAAGCTTTGAAAAAAACTTAATAGCCCTGTACTGTTTCTATTCATTGATACTAACCTGTAAGGTTTCCATTAGTTCTGATAGTGCAGTTTTCTAAAGCAAAGTTATTTAATTAACTGGTGACCAAAAACTTATGAAGCCATGTTGGGCTTTCTTCCTGTGACTTACAGATAGTTCTGGAACGTCTTCTAATAGAGGATTTTCAAGGGCTTATACATACGAGTGAGCTTTCACAGTGTACCTATTGGAAGAGGTGGTAGTGTGACCATTGAGGGCTCCTAAACAACTTAGAAGGAAAGGTACACCCTACTGTGAATCAAGGGTACAAGTACAACAGTGAGCAATTTTTTTTAAAGACGGAGATCAGTTGGAGCTGTTGATTAAAAGTATTTCAGATCAGATGGTCTTGTAAATCTGCCCGTGCAGATGCCAGTGTTCCCTGGAGCTTACCATTCCCTGGACCCAGGAAAGCTTTGCTTCAGTGAAGCCTTTCTGTTAGCTTGCTTTCTTGTTAAAGCTTGCAGATAGCTAACCATTCTCAGCCTCCCAAGGGGTCTACCTTACTACCCTTTTAGTCTGTTTTAATTTACAGATAGCTGTCCAAATCCGGTGTGAGCAGCTGTCTTCTGTTTGCTACCCACTGTTTGAACAGAGGTCGCTTACTGAAGAAATTAAATTGTTCGGTCACCTCCCTCCTGTTTGTTTCCACAGAAATATTTTATAAGCCAGTGCATAACAACATCACCTCATTGACCAAGCTTTATACAGTATTCCTAGGAGTGTTATATCCCAAGATCTCTTATGACTTAAGAGCTCTTGCAGTGTTCATGATATGGCGTGTTAGTTCCACTTCCATATTTTAGTGTTTTGAACATGACAGTTGAATGAAATCATTCAATAAAATGTTGTGTCGGAATTATGTCGTAAGTCTTCCTTACTAGTCCTGTTTATATGAGGATTGTTTGTACGCGTATGTAACTGTGGGGTCACGTGCAGCTTTGGTATAGAATGCATTTTTTATCTTTGACTTGACAGCAAGCTTTTGCTGATTATTTTGGTTACATAACATTTTTTAAGAGTTTAAACAGGGGCAGAAGCTGACGACCAAGATCTGAGTGATGCACAGATTCCGTATTCTAATTCTCATGTGCCTTATCTTAATCATGGTGCCATGTTTAGATACTGTATCACTCATAAGAGTATGTAAGCCCTTCAAAGATGGGTTTGCCAAATCTATGCTATGATATATGAAACTTAAGCCAGTTTGCATAATCTCCTTTCCATTTTTCTCCATGTAAGGCTGTTGGTCGTCTAACCTGGCACTTAACATCATAATGTCTGCGTCCAGATTGGAGATCCAATGTCCTGCCAAATGGCTGTGTAATTTTTATTAGGGCTACTTGTGCATGCGTGCATGATTCAGTATTGAATTACAAGTCCATGCGTGCTGTTTCTTTCAGCAGAGCCTGTTAATCCAGAGTACATGATTGAAGTGCTCTGGGGATGCATCAAGGCTGTGTAGCGGCAGTATTTTGGTCAGCAGGGTCCTGCTTCCACTCTAGAGCTACTTTTATATTCCCATCTTCCAAGCTCTGTTTTTTAGTTCCTCGTCTGATGGCAGTCTTTGCCTTTGCACCTGTTCTCCTCTCGGTATCAGTATGCATTTCAGTGTACGCTGCATGCTTTCTAAAGCTTTTTCCAATCAGTTTCTCCTGGTGGATGTGCTCTTGTACCCTTTGCTTTTGAATTGGATGGTTTCCTTTTCTGCACTGTTGTGGAATGACAGCTACAGACTTCCTAAGAATGAATATCCCAAAATAAAATTTAAAACAGCAGATGTGGTAAGTTTTGGTGTTGAACCAGACCAGGCCAGCAGCAGCCGCAATTCTAGTGGCAAAGTCTTGTCAAAACTGACCTGTAGCATTTTTGGTACAGGTAGAATTCCTGGGACATTTGACTGCTAAATTATAAAATTCATCGAGCAGCTACAACATACTAATTCTTCCTCTCTTCTCCTCGCCCCCTCATCCCTGCCATTTCCCAGGGCGTTTTTCCCCAACTTAATAAAAAAATGAGTGGACCTTCATAGATGTAAGAAAAGTCAGATAATGCACCAAAATACAGAAATGCTAATGATTTTAAATTGGGAGCTGTTAACTTCCATTCAAGTTGGCAAACTGTGTAGACATTTTTGATTATGAATGAAGCTAGGGAAAAAAAACTGGGAAAAACTGAAGCGTTTAGGCTAAAACTTAAATAAATAAATAAGTTCAGATCGAGGAAATCATGGTCGTGGAAGATCTCAGCCCAAACAGTTAATGTTTGTAGAATAGGAGCACCAACTATTCCTGTCTTTGGGACTGTGAACCTTTTGAACTGTATTGTTGGAGTTAAAACAGGTTTTGCTTCCTGTTCTTTGAGGTTTCCGTGATGGGAAGAAACAGGAGAAGTGATAGAGAAGCGGAGAGAGAAGAAAAAACACCCAACAGTTTGTAATTCTTAGCCGTACTGATGACTTGAAAAAGTCGAAGAAAAAATATTTTATTAGAGCGAGATGCTGACTGCAAGAGCCGTATTTCTTTGCTTATAGCATCTCTTTCTTGTGTGATTCCTCCTTTTCCATGTCATGCAGAAATTTTCACATCTTCCGTAATTAACAGGATTATGTCGAGTGTACCATATCCCATTATCACTTTTTCTTCTAATGACAACCATAGAGGTTCTCAGAAAAAATATATACTGCTTTTTGTTGGTAGCAAGTTGCTTTCAGCTCTTCAAGCTCTTATTATAGCATTTGATTTTAAAGTTCCTCTGTCAAAGGTTGAGTCTTACTTCTCATAAATAAAAATGTATGTTTCGGAGCACCAGGTGAAATGAATGGTGCCTAACTGAACATGTTACTCCTGACAAAGGAGATATATTGATTCCAGTTAAATTTTGTATCAGAATCGTGTTAAAAACAGTTGTTAAATATGAATTAGTGCTTGTAGAGCCCTAGTAAGTTAAGTAGCGGAGATGTTTTTGTTCCAACACAAAATCTGTTGCTTTTTGTGTTTCATTAAGGGCTACACGGCTAAGCCTGGAACTTACAATCGGGAAGAACTGCTGGGCTCTTTTTAGCTGATTGTCTTCTGGTGTCTTTCGCTGTATTGTACTGTATTGTGAATAAGCCTGTGTATTTTTTTGGTGTGGACTTCAGTACTGCCTTCATATTTTTCAGCACCTTTTGAATGAACAGTCACACAACTTGGGTTAAAGGAAGGTCACGTTCTAAAGAGATAGTTGAAAGTCATTAATCAGTCTTAAAAGTCTTACAAGTATTATTCTGATAACCTTTCTGTATTCATTTCTTCCCACAGCCTGGTTTTGTGGTATCATCTCTATCACCGTCATTAGCCTGCTTTCCTTGCTAGGTGTGATCTTGATTCCCATCATTAACCAATGGTGCTTCAAATTTCTTCTAACTTTCTTGGTAGCTCTGGCTGTAGGAACAATGAGTGGAGATGCACTACTCCATCTGTTGCCACATGTAAGTATTGGTTCCTTACCTTTTATTCTTAATTGTAACTGAACATAGAATTTTCAAAGAATTGTTTGACAAGTATCAACAAATAAATGTTCACTGATGCAGATGTAGATTGACTTGAATATAAGAGACATCCTGAAACACTGTTTGAGACTTTCTGTTCACTAAAAGAAAGCAAATGTGTGTTTCTTTAAAAAATAATTTAAAAAAAAGTAGTTGTGTATTCATAGTTTGGCTTCTGTCACACTATTTTAAAACACCTAATGAGACCAACAAGAGTATTTTAAATATAGCAGTATTACTGTCTCTTGCCTACTGATACTTGTGTATCAGTACCACCTAAAAGTATTGCAGGGGGATTAACCTTCCTGGTTACTAGCTTCTGGGGAGAAAGTAACCTCTTAACTTACTGAATCAAGAAATTGTCCGAGTTCCTGGGAAGGTAAGCAGTTTTTAATTTGTGATGGTTTACTGTAGTTCTTAGAAGGGGAAATGTTTTCTAAAATTTTGTTACCGTAATTTTTTTAGCAAAAAGACTGATGTTTATATGTTTTCTCTGTGCAAATTTTAATACAATTTTTTGGTCATGTATGTATTTATTTTTTTTACGTTTATATTTCAGATCAGAATTAAGGCTGTAATTGACTGTAATAGTTAAAAAAAAACAAAACACATGAGGTTTGGTTGCTAATGAGAGAGTATAGGAATAGGTAATTCCTTGTGACATTTCTGAGTGTTAGCCGTATTATCTTTAGCATTGTGACAGAAAAAGCTGAAGCTAGATTATCTCCCCCTCCCCCCGGTAAAAATTTCCCAGAGGAATATTTTCTAATTGATTATGGTAATGAATAGTCTAATGAAAAATTCCTGTGGTAAAATGGGTTTGTATAAGAAAAATAAAACCCACAGCCCAGCTTTTAAAGTCTTTTTATGGTACTTTTCTGGAAATGTTACGTATTTTGTCATCTGAGCTCGGAGCCATTTCGGTCTCCTGACTGCACCAGGTCATGCTGTGTTGTTATTTTCTCTCCTAATAGTCACATGGAGGCCACAACCACAGTCACCACCATGGCCAAGGTCATGTTCATGAACACAAGCGGTCTCATCGACATGTCCATGGACATGGAGTACGGACTGAAGGCTTTCTAGAAGAAAATGATCCAGTGCTGAAAGGTCTTGTGGCACTTGGAGGCATTTATGTTTTGTTCATCATTGAACATTGTATAAGAATGTACAAGCATTACAATAAGCAAAAGGTACACACTAAAATTGCATGCTATTTTAAAATACATTACCTGAAGTTATCTTCCGAGTGTTGAGGAATTGTTAGCGTGACCATTCATTATTCTGTGAACACGAACAAGTGCTGCTAATCTGCATTCTGTTTGATTTTATGTGAGGAAACCCTTTGCTAAAAGAGGTTGCTTTTCTTAACGAGGTAAGTTGGGAAGACAGAGTAGAAATCTGATGGGGGAGGTTGCAGCTTTTTGGCCAGATACATTTGGAGGTAGATCTAAGTAAAAGAGACTACAGCTCTTTCTCCAAAGTGCCGTGATTTTTTTGCAAAAATAAGAAAGGCAGCACGTAAGAAAGAACTGGTAATAGAGCCAGACATTTGTCAGACAATTTACAAGAAATTTAACTGAGTAACTGTTAGCTAATGATGCCAGTGTAACAGTTACTCATTTTTTTCACAGGAGAAAATGCTAAAATTTGCAGACCTCCCACTTTCTGTAAACTGCCGGTCAAATTTTAACTTGTTTCCCTGAAAATGATTGGGTTTTTAGGGCTGGGAGCATGCTATATTCATGATGGTGGTATGAAAGGAGAGCGAGTACCTCATGGGGAGTGTGACAGGGTGTAGAAATTCAAGCCACCAAAGAGCCATGTTCTGTCAACGGTCAATATAAATACACTTTTAACTGTGCCTCCAGCATTCGACTTTGAGGAGAAAATGATTTTGGTGAAACTGTAACTGCTTTTCCCAAAATGAGTGTGGAAAATTTTGAAGTTCTCTGTTTTCACAATCAGACTTGCTGCTTCAGCTGGACAGGCAGCAAAAGATTTTCTGCGTTAGAGGAGGCATTTCTTAGATCTTCTGATACAGAGATAAAAGCTGTCACACTGGGCATGTAGCTTCTTTGAGACGAATTAAATAACTAAATCGCCTAGGCTGCTTTGGCAAATCTAGGGTCTCTGTTGTATGTGCTGCAGATAGGAAAGCAGCAAGCTTTTCTCTAAAGGAAAATACAAGGAAGTTATAGGAGTATAAAAAAATTAACGTTGAACAAAAGAGAGGAGCTGTTCTTGCTGCATGCTTGCTTTCTTGAAGGAAATAAGCAAGTGTAATAACTCTGTGTACATGTGGTTCTGGGCTGTTAGAGCAGTCCTTGTCAGTCTGTTACTGAAGTGAAATACCACCTGCGTGTGTTTGTGAGTGAGTGAGATTCTGTGGTAGGTGGCTAAGAATTTCCACTGGGATAGATATCATTGCGGAGCCTTAAAAAGATGAGTATTCTGTAGGCACATACTTCTGTTAGACATACTAAGAGAGAGTAACTTAGTCTATTTTGAAGAGGGTTTTGGACAACATTTCCATTTCTTTTATTTCCATCGATGTCTTTTTACGAACCAGATGTTACCTGTTTCCTGTTGCAGAGTAAGCAGAAATGGTGCAAGAAAAAACAGACTGAAGAATCACCAATTGGAAGGAAACTTTCTGATCACAAATTAAATAATAGACCAGATGCTGACTGGCTTCAGCTCAAACCCCTTGCAGGTAGGCGTTTATTTTCAGAATTTTCTCTGATTATGGGATTCAAAATAATGGCATGTAACCTATGGCATGTAGCATGTAACCTCTTGTACAGTTTTGCTGCTATTATGCAAATCATTGTTAATAAGACTTAATAGGCTTCCCTATTAAATCTTTTTTTTATTTTGTTTTCCTTAGATCTGAGAGCACTCTGAACACTTCCTAATATGCCATACAAATGGTTCTCAGACTTCTGAAGCAGTCAGGTTTTGGGTGGCTGTGGTTCTTTAGGGGTTTTTTTATTTGTTTGCTTTTGGGGTGTTTTTTGGTTAAGCCATGCCTGACTAGCCCAGCCCTGGCAAAAATTAGATCAAAAATGAACACACACAACCTGAAAGGGGGCTATCTGTTTCACTTTGAAGATTCCAGCCTCTGACCAATTATAGTTTGGCTAAGGCAGCTAAACAAAATTAATTTCTTTTCATGAATACAACCGGGTATCCTGAATATTCCCTGGGTATGCAAAACAACTTTCATACACTGTTCCTTCATGACAGTCTGAATGCTCATGCAGTGTGTACCCAGAAGGAATGCCGTATCGCTCTCCTTGGAGGGGTGAAGGAAGGGGAAGGGCTTTGCTTCATAACCTTCCCTTTCTGTTGCCTGCGTGGCTGCTGAACTAATTTGTTGATGAAGAATACATAGGCTATATTTATACAAATGCAATTTTGTTAAATTGAATGGTTTGTAGAAAGGAGAGCTAGGACTGTAGCCTTCTTCACTCAAACAACTTACAATGGGATTTGGGACATTGACGTAGAACATAGACAGACTTCCAGTGCTGAGGATGGTGGTACATATATTTGAAACGCCTTCATTTTCTTTTAATGGGCAATCAGAGGAATTTTGCTTCTAATAACATGGAGTACGTACGGCTTTTATAACACTGTTCCTCTGAAAGTGCACTCTCCTGATCAGTAAATCATTCGTGCTACAGGCACCGGAAGCCCGTGCTGAATTTGAGTTTTGAACTGCAGTGCCACTACCACTGACCTGAACGGCCATTCCATTTCTTTTTAAACAACTTCCAAATGATGTTTAAGAGCCTGTTTATCTAGAACTCTTTGTCTGCTGCTTAGGTACTCTGTGCCTGGTTTTTTAATTCCACTTCCTGCTTGCTTATTTTTGACTTTGAAATATTTCTGTTGAATTATTGTGAGCTAATAACTTCATTGTCCAGAACTGCTTTTTTTCCACAAGTGGCTTTGTTTCCTGGAGCATAGATTGCCAGTTTCATTTATTTATTAATACTTTAGAGATCTTGGTATACTTAAAATTCATGTACGTTATGCCTTCTGCATTGTTTTCACTTTGTATTCCTTTGTAAAAATGGCTTTGATTGCTAGCAGAGTAATGAGCTACACTGAAGGAGCTCACAGCGTGACACAAGCGTCTGACACAAAGACGCACGCCATACAGAAACTATTTAAAGATCTGTTGTACCGGTGGCAGGTCCTGCTGTGCTTCAGTGAAAGCTAAGTTGTGACCTGTATGGGCACGCATCGAGAGAAGCCAGTTAAGGTTTCCTGAGCCATTCAGATTACATCTACAGCGTATAAGACATTATTACTGTTCTGACAACTGTCCTTTTCCAGTGTTGAACCATAAACTTTGTCAATAGCAGAATTACAGATACAAGCCTAGGTCGGGCTAAAACTGACTTTGAGTGTACGGATACAGTGCTGTTGCCTTGTAGCGGAGACTTCTACGGGCTGCACGTGCCAATTAGTGAAAAAATGGGGCAGCGAGCGATTTATTTTTTTGGCTGAACCTTGACGACAAAGTTACTAGATTGGGATGTGTTAAAATACTTTTTTGCTTTCGCAGAGCAGTTAAATTCTTAGCTCAGTGATGCAGTAGTTGCTGGTGATATTTTAAATAAGAATTAATGCAGTCTCTCTACCAACTGGCTTCAATCTAGGAGCAGACGACTCAGTTTTATCTGAAGATCGACTCAATGAAACTGAACTAACCGATTTAGATGGCCAGCTGGAATCCCCTCCCAAAAACTTCTTGTCTGTAGAAGAGGACAACAATATGCACCATTCTCACAATGATGTCTCGCATGCTGCTCAAGATCATGATGTTCACGATTCAGAGTATGACAGCCATGGCGAAGACAAAATGATAGCTAGAAAACACAGTCACCACTGGCATCACAAACATTCCCATCATTCCCATGGCCACTGTCATTCTGGAAAAGACCTGAAAGATACTGGGATAGCTAATATTGCTTGGATGGTAATTATGGGAGATGGCATTCACAACTTTAGTGATGGCTTAGCAATCGGTAAGCAAAAGCACTGAGTATTCCTCAACAGTTCCTTCTTACCTTTAGTAACTTTGGTAATATTTTCCTTATCAGTGATCACAGGTAAGGCTTCCAGTTAGCTCCTGTGGTTGCTGGCATTGTTTAATCTCCTTCTGAGCAGAAATTAAAAGGCCATCCATCGTAATAGTCTTCCCGTTGTTAATACTCCGTGGCTGTTTCCACCAAGATTACTGTATCGATAGTAGTGACAGTAGCAATCTCTGCCAACTAAAGATAGGTGCAGACAAACCTCTCTATGAGTTATGGAGCACATGTAATGCACGTGTGTTGTTTGAGTCTTAGTATTTGCCTTGGAATAATAAATAAGTGTCTTTCAGTCTTCGTTATAATGATATTTATTTATAATAATACTACTTCAATTATTATTAATATATAGATTTATACAGTACTTGTAAATAATAAAGGTACTTAGGGTAATTTAATTTTTGTTTGAGCAGAGTTGAGTTTGGCTTATGGTCAGTATAGATTTATTTCTAGCCAAACGTAGAAGAAATTGAAGAACCAAACAGGTTTTATTAGATTTACTAAATCAGCTTTGATTCACATAAGCCTCTAAATGTGATTTGAACTGTAAAACACATTAATTTGAATATATCCCATACAAGTCAAAATGATGGTGAGAGTACTGAAGTGCATACTTTTAGTTTTTTACTAAGGTAGCTGCTAAGAGTACACAGGGTTCCGAGCTACTAGCAGAAGGAACATACCCATTTTGGAGGATGGGGGATAAGCTACTTATAAGGGCCTGGAGTTAATGGAATGTACTACAGTTTCTCCACTTTCTCCAGACAATTTGTAAAGAAACTAAACTCCATAAAAATTAACTTTTTGCTTCATTTTCACATTAAACAGGTAAGACATTTAAACAGTGGCTTCTAAGGCCAAAAAGGATCACTACGCCATCTGTTGAGAACTCCACTGTATTGAAACTCCATTTCTAAATATTCCTGTGTCAAGCCCAAACTGCTGATTCTTTGGTAAAACGTAGATTTTAGAAAAACGTGTTCATCTTTTTAATATATCAAGTTATGAGGAATCCAGAGGAAAGTTAAATTTCCTCTCTGTCTTCAGATTGTCTCTTCTCTTTCTACTTTATTTTGCCTGTTTTGGCTGCTCAGTACAGGCTCTTCTTGTGCCTTTCTCTGCTACAGTACAGAAATTTAATACCAGTTTTCTCATCTCAGAATTATTTAAGGTATGAACTTAAAGTTGATTGAATTACATTAGCTTACACAAAAGTTACTGAAAGAGGTTTATGCCGATTTTTTTTGCCTTGTTATTTTCCAGGTCTGGATTATTAATGTTGCTGATTTGCGCTCTACAAATAAGCATAAAGGAAATAGAGAGGTTATGGGTTAAATACTAGTTTGGATTTCCAGCCTGGAAAGAAGAGAGCTAGACTGTTGCTCATGTGCATTCTTAACTGTCCTGATGTACTTGAGAGTTCCTAAAAATGTAAAAGTGGTGCTATTTATTAGCTCGTTGCCTTTATGTCTCTGTTTTTGCTCGGTTGTGTTCTCCTCTCCCAGGATTTGTTTTTTAGATAAACTGAGTAATAAAGTACGCAGTGGTCATGCACGTCCAGGATACTTCCAGTATTTTCAGTTTATATACAGATAGGACACAGACTTAATGAAAAAATATTAAAGCGTGCATTCTAACAGAAGGGTGTCATCTCTTGAAAGTCTGTTGATTACATTTTCTGACTTGAAAATAGTAAAATATAATTTGAATTTTTTTTTTCCCCCCCCTAGGAGCAGCTTTTAGTGCTGGACTGACAGGAGGAATTAGTACATCTATAGCAGTATTTTGTCATGAGCTTCCCCATGAATTAGGTAACAATTCTATTCGTCATCTGTACAAAATATTTATCTAAAAGCTGTTGTGATACTCATCCTGATAAGCATAATGGAATGCAGATGCTGCAAGGGTGCCCAGAACTTCAGAGAGTAATGGAGCAATATTGCTTCAGAGTACATAATGAGAATATTAATACAGGTTTGGATTTTCAGGCATCTAGTTACAGCAGTTTTGTGAAGCTTTCTGAACGTGTTTTAAAAATGTTCTTGGAAGCACGCAGTTTAGATCTTGGTGTTACACCTCTGCGTTTTTTAGCAAGAGTTTCACTCTACTCTGTGTGGCGTTGTTTTATGCAAAGTTAAGTTACATAAGTAAACACAAGTTTATGTAAGTAAAATTCTTTGTGGAGATCTTCAGAAGATGCCTTGTACCAATTGTTGCCGAGTTCAGTAGGCGTGGATGACAATTGAGGGTAAAGCCTGTAGGCCTTGTTGCCAGCGCCACCGATTCTTCCCCGCAACTGAAGCATTTCTTCTTGGGGTTAGCTAACCTGTTGTTTTCCTGTGAGCCGTACGGCACATTGCATGAAATTTTAGTGCACCCTGAGACTTACAGAAGAGCAGCTAGAGAGAGGAGTCGTCGTCTTTTTTGCCAGTAACGTGATGACATTGTGCTAGATTAAACTGCGTATGTACTCACGGCTTGCTTACTTGATGAGCTGCTAGCTCTGAATGATCAAAAGTAAGGTAAAACAAGTACTTTCAAACGCTCTTAAGAGGTGATGAGTGACAGCATTTTATATAGGCAGATACTAAGTGTAAGGTTACGTAATGGGCACAGATGGGAAATAATAGAGCAGCTGTTCGTGGTTTGGCAGCGGTGTTATAATCGTTAGTTAAGTGAAGCTGCTGCAGTATATAAAGGATTGCAATATATATTTGTGTGCTTATAACTTGCTAGGTTAATATGATTAAATTAACCTTCTATGAGAAGTGAGTAGTTCACTGTACATATTTTTTATTTTGATTCTAGGTTTTGATTCTAGATTAAGCAATTAATTTCTAGCATATCTGACATGAGAATATTGTATTATTACCCTCATGACTGCATATCATCTTCCACTCCTCATATTCACAGAAGTTCAGTTTGAAGGGAGTAAAACTATCAGAGCTGATTACAAGATGAAAATTTAGATCTTTCTAGAATGTCTGCTTCTACCAGCAATTTTAGCAGAGCTGTCCTGAACTGAAAATAAACCAGATTAACCTGGCATGTCGTAAACCAGAAAACGGACTCAGCATGGATGTGAAGTCATTCTTTCTGAACGTGCTATAGTTTCCTAGTGCTGTATTTCTCAAATCCGTTTTCACCTTCTGTGGGGACTCATGCCTCGTTACCCTCCTCTTGAATTTGCAGCATGAGGTGTGTATATAGTTACGAGGAATTTTCACAGGTATTGATCAAAACTAAACCTCTGTTTTTATGTGCCGTGAAGAACTTCTGTGAAGACAAGTCTGTATGCACAGATGTATCCTCTGCGGGAGGACCAGATCTAGACTCCTCCATTTACCTTTAACCGTTAATCACGATTGCCTTTCTGACAAAGAGCATGATGAATAGGCACCTTTAAATCATATTTTAGTCAAGGGATTGCTGCACATAAATACAGTTCTTGTAAGAGTTGTTATATCCTGTTGCCTAGTCTTGCTTTGAGCCTCTGTAGCAGCATTTTTACTTTGGCAATGCCTTGGATTGATAAGATAGTAACGGTAGGCTAATTTATCTACTTACTCTCCCGAGGAGCATTGATACTAAACCCCTGTGTTCTGTCTCCCTTTTAGGTGACTTTGCCGTGCTTCTTAAAGCAGGTATGACAGTAAAGCAAGCTATTGTGTACAACCTCCTGTCTGCCATGATGGCTTACATAGGGATGCTGATAGGCACAGCGGTGGGACAGTACGCTAACAACATCACCCTGTGGATCTTTGCAATCACTGCAGGCATGTTCCTCTATGTGGCGCTGGTTGACATGGTAAGACTGTTAGGATTCTATGTCATTTTTGCATTCCATGCGTAAAACCTAGGACTTGAAATGGCACCTATGACAGAACTTGGTTTGTTATACACATAAAGTATCTGTAGATGGTAGAGGGCTGTGTATGTTCTACGACTTTTTAAAATGTTGCAGATACTTTGAGAGATGTAGTGAAGTTTTGTAGTTGCTTGCCTGTTTGGGTTTCTGCTACTGAAGTCTGCCAGTGAGGGCTGTTAAAATACAGAAACCACAGGGGGGCCGGGAAAGCCCCTTACACCTCCCACTAATAAAAATAACTTCCCATTAATAAAAACGGGATGATTCTCCGGTTTTGTGGGTGGGGCATTAGATGCTGGAGTTCAAGCTAGTATTTAGAATCGTTCTTCACTGAAATTTAATCTTCATATATTTCATTCTGGAAAGCTTAATCTGAACCCTTAGCATGAGCAGCTGCTAATACGTAGTTCCTGTGGTGATCAGCTTTTTAAAAAATTACCTGGTGGAAAAATGCTGCTTCAAGAACATGTAGGTACATTATATTTAGTGTATGTACACCGTAGATCCAGAGCCTCAGGCAGTAATGCACTTGTGCCCATGGTATCAGCCCTGATTTCCCTCCCAAGCAGCTTCAGAGCTGCATTTAAGTAAGCCAGTTTTCTCGCTTTTTGTCTTTCCCAAGCCCAGTGATGATGAGATCAGTTTTCATTTTGGGGGTATTTTGTAATGCTATTTTCTGCTTTTATATACAGAGAAAAGAATGCATCACTTCCCTGGATTTTAGGGGCAGATCTTGTATTGTATTAAATTATGAACCAATTAGACTAGAAACTCCAATGTAGTTAAAGCTTGAATTCATAAGGGTTCAGACAGCTTTTTGTGGAGTGGCTCCCTGGATTTCCATTGCTTCGTTCACAAACTCCTCTTTCCTAGTACGGACATCTAAAGCAGAGGCAAGCTTCCTCACAACTGTTACTTTTCCTCAACTAGACTAAGTAGCCACGTACCTATTATCAGTAGATTGCTACTTGGATCGCCTGGTGTGGCTACGTACTGCTTATAGAAAAATACTTAAAAGTAACTGGAGTTCTGGCTTTGAGTGGTGTTCCAGCAGAGATTTTGTTTAACCTCATGGCATCTCAGGAGAGGGTTGGGTTTACTAGAATGAGGACCAGCCTGTTTCAGTTTTCAGTTGTGGGTAAAATGGAATATTTTACTTTTCTGGAGTATTTTAAACCATGCATTTTCTTCAACTTTCCAAGTGTCTTCAGAGATTTTGTTGCCATATCTGGTAGCTCTGTTAGCCTACACTGCTAGTTCTGCTCTCCTGCATGCATTTGTGCTGACTATCCTGTTTTCAAACCACCTTTTTTAGCATCTTCCTCAAAAGTTAACTGGTGCAGGAGTGAAACGTATGATTTTTGACTCTCACTGGCTGACGTCAAAGCAGGCAGGCATCTGTCAGTTACTTCACGTCACAGACACAGACGTAGGGTTTCAGCAGTTCTCATTGAAACAGCATCACGTGTTTGTCAGATCGCTGTCCATGAGGCTGTCGGATGTCTGCTCTGGTGTGGGCTGACGATTGTATTATTTCCCTGGTGCTAACTAAAGCACATTATGAAGATCCCTCTGCCCTTTGCTGCTGTGGCCAACAGTTGCCAGTTCTTAGCCGTGGCTGCTCAGTCTGGTTCCTCAGCCTCAGTGGTACCATTGAAGCATAAGGGAAGACCGCTGAAAGCGAGGGTTCAGTTTCCTCTGAATTTCCTGGTATCGGCAGAAGCTGTCTTGGCCATTCTGCCCTCTAGCAAATTGACCTCTGCAGTTAGTTCTGTGTTCAGCGCTACTGCCATGTTGGTGCTTAAGAAACTTAGCATCAGTGGGGCTTCTAGGTGGCATCCTCCACATCTGAGAACCTTCTCTTAAACTCAGCTTTGGTTCTGAAGATCCCATGTTAGTCCCACTAACAGTCATCAAACGGGGAGGGGCTTGAGCACAGGTCGAGGCAGGACACAGTGGCGGAGTCTGCTCCCGTGACCTTCATCTCATTCAGTCCTGCTTGCCATTAGGTCCTTTGTGACCAGGATTCACGGAAGCCAAGCGCTGGCCATCACACCATGCAGTATTTCATGTCATTATGGTGACTTTAAGTTGTAAATGTACTCTAGTGATGAAGTCGCTCTAGTCTATTCTAAGGTAAGTCCTTTTCAGGGCTTGCTAAATAGAGTGTCTGCGTAGTTGAGAGTGATCCTTCATGCAACTTTACGTGTTCTATAGTAGCCTATAATTACTGAAATATCACTTGCTTATAAGTCCTGTGGCTGATACTTATTTCCTGTACTTACCTTGACTGAAGACATCATGTATAAAGGAAAGCAGTATTTTCATTCTTTTATTCCTTGTCCTTCTCCTCAGTCATCATAGTAGCAACCAACTAAGTCAAACCCCAGTGGTCTGACGAAGCAAGAGCAGGAAAGGTTCTGCAAGACACATTTGAAACTGCGGCAGATTTTTGTCTTGATGTCTCCATAATCTGCCTCCCTCTCAAAGACCTTGTTATATGACAATGAGAACAGATTTTGATCCCTCCCTAGCCTGACAGAGGTTCACGTAGGTGCAGTTTTCCATCCGTTCCTTAGACCAGCCCACTGAGAATGAACCTTTTGGTATTTTTGTATCCGATGATTGTCCTGAAGTTTGTCTAATTACGTTTTTTTCTCATGGTAAGGATTCTCTTCTCCGGTAGAACCTAAACTCGAGCCTTTCTAAATCCTTCAGGCTTTCCATGATCTCTTGTGACATTTCGTGGTAACTATCAGAAGAATAATCATAATATCCTCCTTCCTGACACTGCTGTTTTGGTTTGAATTGGTACGTTGAATTTTCCTGTGTTCCTTCCCAGTCCAATTTGAATCATTTTGTCGTACTGGAAAATAAATTTATCTGTTATATTTTTTGTTCCTTGTATCTCCAGGGCTGAAACTGTAAGCTTTCAGCTTCAAGAGGGTGGTATTTTTTTTCTCTTGGCAGGACCAGACTCTTTATATGGTCCCTGAAATTGGTCACATCAATAGCTAATAAAGGAAAAGGTTTAGTAATCTTCAGACATGCTGTCAAAGTAGATAACCAGCAGTGTTAAAGCCCATTGTAGTAATGCTAAGGTGAAACCTCTTTTTTCATCCAGAGCACGTTCCACCAGATCTCAAAAAACATCTGTGGCTTCTCGTGAGAAGTTTCTTGTTCATGCCTGCCAAGCTGCTCTCTGAAGTTCTGTTTATACCTCCTTTAGCTACTGCAGCATTGCAGAGACATCAGAGCGGAAGCGGCACTGTGTAGAGCAGTTGGGCAGTACCTATGCAAATGAGGTACTTCAAGGAGGTTTGCCTCCAGGTAAAGGTGAATATGCAAGAGGTTCCTACAGTGCTAATGTCTGTGGGGGCTATATCTCAAAGACGGAGGGAGGGTTTTTTTTTTTGCCAGTACCAAGTTCTTGCAGTGCACAGCCTCCTTCCTCCTTCCCTCTCAAAGTCTTTCCAGGACCCTTTCTGCACTGGGATTCTGCAGCTGAGGGAGAGCAAGGTGGCACTGGCCTGCTCTGCCTGCCTACTCAGGCCCCGAGGACAAGAAGGCGCAGCATAAGCACGCCTCTTTGGATATGGTGACAAGTAAAAATAAATAAGTATTTTGAAGACAGTGATGGGGAGTGCGCCCATCGTACTGGTTACTGTTAACTAACCTTTTTTTCTATCTTTTACTTGCTGTTCAGTTCCCCAGTTTTGGGAATATATGACAGCTGTCACTGTCCGTAGCTAAGACTTCCAATTCTGCTCATCGTACTCTTCCCTTTTCTTGTCGATGACCGGAAACCTTCGAAGTTATAGAGACACAGCACCGTGCTCTTCCTAGGTTTTGAAACAGATGCCAGAATAGTCTTTGATTGTTCTTAAGAGCATCTTTAGATTTGGAACAGCAATATAATGTCCCTGCAGACGTTGATTACAAAATCTGAAGAACATGCAGATCTATCATTCAAAAAACATGAAGGTGAGAATTGGCAGCAGCAATTCTAGCACAATTCTCTGAGTAGGTTTTGTATTACTTGGTGAATACAACCCTGATTTATTAAAAAGAAAATAATTCTGCAACAAATGTTGCCTGACAACAAGAGCGATATAGCAGTCTTCAGTAGTGACTTCAGCTGTGATTACTTCATTTATTCTTAAGGACTTAACTGTAATTTGGTGTAGTGCTTGCTGTTAAGTTGCCTGGTCTATTATATAGGTGATAAACATTTTTCACACCAGTATATTTTTTTTTTATATTTAAATACTCAGTGGGTCAAATTTATTGTCAGCTTTATGTATCCTTTTGAAATACAGTAATACAAGACCAGATGGGTAATATATTTGGGTTTTTAGCAGGTCTGATGCTCTGATCATTTGTCATTGTCTGTTGTGCAGTGTTCGGGTACTTGGAATAACCAAAACTATTCTAGCCTGCCCGATGAAGAGCAACAAATAGAGACTTGTGCTGTGTACTGCCTGAAGTTTCCATTTTGTTCTGTATTATGTTTTTCTGCACTAAGTGTGGCTTGAAGGAATTCCTTCATTTACCTCATGCTTTCTTGAAATAATTTCTTTGGAAAACATTTGAAGTTATTTCTCTTCTTTATGGGTGGCTTTGTAAGACGTTTCATAGGATTTTTTTTTTTTACATCTTCCAAGTCCACTATTACTGATTTGTTGCTTTTGTCAGTACTGTTTGACTTTTCTTCACAGGTAAGGAATATTACAGAACATCCAGAGCTTTCAGAATTTTTTATAGCTTCATATAGAGCATAGAATGTCTCTTGAATTGTAGCTATTATTCCCATATTTAAAAGGGACATTTATGTGAATACGTGTAAGCATGTAACATGACAAATGAATGGCTAAGTTAATCAGCAAAGTCATTAGAAAGGGTGTATTTATAGCCATGCGACTACTGTAGAAATAGTCAAAGCTTTTTATTATGTCTATTTGAGCATGACTTAATTTTAATGGAGTAAAAGAACTCGAAAGAGCAGAACTCGACGAATGCTGGGCTGGTCCTTACCTTGAGGAAATTAAAGTTCAGGTAGATGTGTGATCCAGTAAAAGCTTAAGAAAAAAAAGTCCAAAGGAAAGGCAAGGCACTTTTAGTTTGTTTTGTAAAAAATACATTATGTGATCATGTTTTTATCAAATGTAGTGGTTAGATAAAGTTTAAGCTATGTTTTAGTGTATTGGTTTTATAAATGGATCCTGGAGTGTTTATTCTTGACAGTATCATCTTGTAAACTTGTCCATGTATAAATGGAATAGAGGTGAAATAACTTTCTAAATTGTTTTTCCTTTTAGCTTCCAGAAATGCTTCATGGAGATGGAGATAATGAAGAGCATGGTTACTGTCCTGTGGGGCAGTTCATTCTTCAGAATCTAGGCCTGCTTCTTGGATTTGCCATCATGCTGGTGATTGCCCTCTATGAAGATAAAATTGTGCTTGACATCCAGTTTTGACCTAATTCTGGTAATCACTGTGGTTACAATAATGTTACTGTATGGCTTCGAGTCTGCACTGTTTCACTGTATGCACATTGCTCAGAGGAAAAGCAGTGGCTTGCACTACTTACACAAGTACCGTATATTCATTTCTGTGTAGATTAACTTCTGCTTTTTTTCTAATTCAAATCAGATGATATTACCCAATGCATCTTCTAAACTCAAGTGATCGACAATTAGGAAGTACTAAATGCGAGAAATAAATGCCAAGTTCAGTGTACTATATGGGAAGCGCTGCTTGCTTAAGAAAGGAAAAGTACAGTGAATGATCGGCTCATTTGGGAAAATACCATTTCATTAGTACATTTGAAAAGAACCCAGAAAATGTTACAGCTGAAATTCATGCCCCTGCAAGGAACCTAAGTAAGCTTTTAGTGCCACATAAGTCTTAAGGAGCACATATATATATATATAGCTCTATATATGTATAAGGAGAGAGAGAGAGAGAGAGAGAGAGAGAGAGTTATATAGAGTCTGCATGCATATATAGATATATATGTGTGTGTGTGTATATATATATTCATTCTGTGCTGATTATTCTGCACAGGGGTGACTTGAAGTGTTAAATCTTACCACAGCACATGCTTGGAAACCACTGTGCTGGTTTAAATTTAAAAAAACACCCAATCCCAAAACCTAAACACTGTTTAAATTCTTAAGAGTACGTGTTAAGCTGCACTCCATCATTATGAACTTCACGTGTAAGAAGGCAAGCTGTTGCAATATACACTGCAAAGTGCTATGTTCTGTCGAGGATCAGTTTGACAATGTTTTTCCTGACTAAGGTTTATTTGATGTTTGTTCCTTGATATTAGTAGGAAAATGCAAAATGCAGTAGAATTAGTGTTAGCTTGGGGAAATCCCTGATGTTGGAGTTATTGAGCTGTTTCTGATTCTTTTTTACAGATGCTAAACATGTATTGTGTGCCACTTGCAGCATAAACTACTGAAGAATTGTGGCTGTGAATTTGTGCAAACTCTTTTAACAGAGAATCCGTATGGGAATTTCTCCATTTTTTAAACAATTATTTTGGACTGTTTTCTTGTCTTCATGTTCAAACAATCCAAAGTGCAAGATGGTAGTTACTGAACCTGGGCACAAAGGTTAACTTAGGCTCTCTGTATGTAGTACTGGTAGGTTATTTACAATACTGTAATATCAGATCAAAATCAGTTTCTGCAATGCCTTGATATCAGACATTGTAGCACCAGCCATTTTTGGCAGTAGAGGCTATGTAAGATTTCTACTTCCAGCATAAAGGAGTTCATTTCTATGATATTTTTTTACAGTTTTGGTATTTAAATTAGATTATTAAAAAGCAGATGTGATAAATCCGTGGTATGTGTAATTTGGAAGGATAGACTGATAATTTGGGCCTTAACTTGCTGGGATCAGCTGTCCTGGATCGGATTGTGCTGATATGCTTATATTGCCAGACATGAGTTAGTTCTCCTTGTACACATCTCTTCAAAAAAATTGTGAGTTTGTGAGGAGTGCAAGTTGATTCTGTCGTACCAGTCCTACGCATGGTAGTAGCCTTTTTTAAAACGTACAGTTCATCTTCTTTTATGTGTATGCCAGGTAAAAGCTGTATTTTGACTCTGTGCCGTAAGTTTTGTTTCAGTCTGCTTGGTGCCAGAGTAGCTGCTAAAACCACTGATCCCAACGCCTTTAATGAGAGCCAGTTGGTATCTTCATTCCATTTCAAGTTAATGTGTGTTTCCTGTGGCCCTTTACTTTTTGAAGCTTCACCGGTCAATTTAGTTTTTACTGAGAGCAGCTCTTGTGTTGTAAAGATAGTGGTTGGTTCTTGCCAGTATTTCTTCCTAATGCAGTATCAAGAAACAGTATTAAGGGTCCATTTCAAAGGGCAGCACAGTGTTTCTTCAGTGAAGAAGCCAAAAGCCCAGAGTTCAGGCATGCAGCCATCTGACACTCTGAACTCAGGTTTTCTTTTTTCTTCTTTAAAGAAAGACGTTTACTGTTGGACCCGAATTAGCAAACGCGCCGTTAGCGTCAGATTGCTGAATTTCTGCAGTACAAATGTCCTGGGTGACTTTTTTTCATAATGCCCGTGTTAGGTCACTGAGTACCATTTTCAAAGAGACTTAACTCACTGGATACCTTCTGAGGATCCAAGTCTAAACAGCCTATGTTTCTTATGCATTAAACTGACCCTTAACTTTCCTTTTCTGTTAATTCTGTCGAGTATAAGGGGGTTGTTCCGTGGTTGAACCGGTATTTTGTCAAATCATTTTTTAAAGTTTATTTCTTTTAATTCCTTTCAAATGAAGATTTCTATATTTCAGGTAGTATATTTACTTTTGTCTTAGTTGGAATCTGGTTATAGCTTAATACACTGCCTCTATAGGAAAATAGTTAACTTCCTTCCAAGACCATCTTCAGACAAGGGAAAAAACATGGTCCTTGAAGGTAGGTACTGTATTTTTCATTAAATATGGGTTGTTCCCTTTAATTTTCTAGTATTTATTACAAGTTATGAAGAGCAGTGTAACAGCTGTGACTTCTTCTACATGTTTCCACCAGTATTGAATTCCAAATGATTCTAATGTACACTTTTGCGTCATGTTACAGACAATCTGAATTCCACTACATTTCTACTTGGCTTCAACATTCCATTCTGCTTGAATCCGGAGTCTCATTTAACTTGCATTTGTTGGAGGGCATAAATGTTACTTGTATATTACAATGCTGTCACTGTGTGACATCCCATATGAATTTTGATGTAGATCACATTGCACTCAATCCGCTGTGATTACGCTTAGAAAATATTGTAGTTGCTAGATGCAGTGTGATTTTTATTTTTTTTTAATTTGGTTTTTCTTTCCCTTCCCCATTAACATTTGAGTCTATGGTTTAAAAAATGTGATTATGGTCCTATAAGATAACTTGCTGAGCTACCAGTCTTTTTGTTATAACTAAATCATTTTTTAAAATTTTATAAAGCTGGAAATGATCAAATGCTGTTTTTTTCATTGTCAACAGTGTTGTGTTCATTTTATGTATGTTCCTTATAAATAAGGAGCCTTCAGAAAATAAAATTATTCAAGGAGCAGATATATTTTTGTTGGCTTTTATAAGGTTTTATTGTGCACCTTTGTATTTTAGTATTTTGTTTCAAATCTCATGAAAGGCACAAATGCAACATTGCAAACAAACTCATTTTGACTTCGCTTTTTACGTGGAATTTCAGGACTGTCATGCATCCCTTGTAAGTGATCTGGAAAATGCACCCACCTCCATAAATTGTGGTAGGTTTATGAGTTAAGCTGACATAATAATGCCACGCCCCGTCTGATCCAGTGTTCTTGCGGTTTGTCTGAAGGGAGAGTCATTGCGATGACGAAGTTGGTGGAATGGCCGGTAGTTGACAGGATCCCTCTTCTCTCGCTGGTCTTGTACACTGGGGCCAGGTAACTTGGTCGCTGTGGAATGTCCGCTCTCTTACACGGCTTTAGCCATATCTGCAGTAAAGAATAAAATAATCTTGGTTAAGAAAAAAAAAAAAATAAGGAAATGGTCTTGGATTGGCCAAAGTATTTTGACATTGTCGGTTTTTTGTTTTACTTTTTAAAAGATAAGCCCTGAAACCTCTTTCTTAGCAGATTGCTTCCTCTCCCAAAATATGCAACACCAAACTTACTTCCTGTCACTGCCATTATTAGCAGAGGATTCTCAGCTCCTCTCAGACACTTAATTCCTATTTCAACACAAAACATTACAATTCTTTTCTTTTCTAAGAATTACCCTGTTACTTACTTCAACACTAGAACTTAGGAGTATAAATTCTACGGTATTTGTTGGTATATAATACTACAAAATGTCACCAAATGAAAGGTACTGACCACAGGTACTGTATCATAGAGGATTTTTGGATGAGATTCTCCTAGCTTCTTAGTTTGCCTGTTCCAGCGTGCTCCGTCCAAGAACAATCCCTGAACGTAGACCCCTGAATCAGTTGGAAAAGATACCGTATTACGCAAAACCTGAAAATGTCTTCTAGCTGAGAGCAGCAGCTAGTGCAGCGCATTTTGCTAAATGTCAGTTAATTGAGTGTGTGGGACTTTTTGTTAGTTTTATGTGTTCCAAGTGCTGATCAAGTAACTTTGAGTATAATATATTACAATTTATTATGATTACAATTCTATGAGGTTCTATAAAGTTTCAGTGTCTAGCGATATCATAGTGTATCCAGCCTTTTCTGAATGTTGAATGAGAGAGCTTAAAAATTATTCCACAGTACAGGACACTATTTTTACAGTTGTCATTATCACGTTTTCTGTACGTACTACATATTGTCAGCTTTCATGTTTCCAGACTTGGAGGTTTGATCATATAAACAGTCTTTCAGTAGTTGTTTCACTGCTTATGTTTCAAAGTGCCCCTTGCTTATGCCTTTTCTAGAGCAGTTCATTAAAGGAGTAAAGAAAAAAGTCTTTAAATGTTTAAAAAACATAAATAAATACCTTTATTTCGACATGTCATAACAACATGACAGAATGACAGCTGTCATTCCATCAGCTCTCCAGAAGAAAAAAAATAAGTGACAACAACGTCTGTTTTTTCATCAAACTTGCACTTTCTTGCTCTGTAGACTGAAAACTGTAACTTCTAAAACAAAAAGTAAACATGCCCCAACAGGAAGTGACTTGAGACCGACTGGATGTGGCTCTCCCAGGCAACCTGCCAAGCCCTTCTTTTTACACAACTTCCAGGCAAACGTATCCTCGGAAGAGTGTTAAAAAGAGTATTAAGAACAGTTCAGTTTAATCCCTCCTTTTTTCTGAGGAAGGACAAGCGCTAACAAATGTATCTGCAACTGAAACCTAAGGTAAGTGATACATAATAAAGTGGTTTGATGAAAAATAGGGCTTTTCCCCCGGAGCGGTCCCCTATTGCACATTGTGATCACATCCGTAAGATATTTTTCTAGGGATAGTTAAAGTAGCATACCCAACTTCTCTACTAAATGTTTGGTTTTCCTTGGCTTAGGACAATATGTGTCTTCAGACACAGATGCTAATGGAGGGAAATAAAGGGGGGGGGGGGGGCGGGAAGGCAAGCTAGAT
>JAVKLA010000001.1:21235445-21276295 GCA_034782735.1 Sagittarius serpentarius
CCCCCCCCCCCCCCCCCCCCCCCCCCCCCCCCCCCCCCCCCCCCCCCCCCCCCCGGCAAGCTAGATAGCATTTGAAAGTGGGAAGTTTGGGGTAGGGTGTTCTTTTATATCTGCATGCTAATCCAGGAGGTAAACTAATCTCAGCACTTCTTAAGGACTTAAATAGTACTTTGCCTCTTCACTTGTGCATTTCATGGGGAGCAGTGCTGTTGTGTGTGTTTTCCAGCTGAATTCATTAATGTAATTGCATAACTCTTGAGTCTGCAAATTAATAGTTATCTTTTGAATACATCAGCAAAGGCAGGTAATTGTGCCGTGCATTTTACTTACCATCTTCAGGAGGAATTTCATATTCCTTATCTTCTAGCACTTCATAGTCAAATTCTAGTAGGTCTATTGGAATGGTGTATTTTCTGGCATAGTTCTGCTGGGCACCTGTTAGGAATGCTTGAGTGAAGAAGAATCCTGAAATCCAGAAGACCGGTGGAGTTCCATTTTCATACCAGAGCTGCAGCAGCAGAAGAGAGAGGAGGAGAAAAGAAAAAACCCTGCCTTTTATTTCTTTTAGTATTTAGGAAAACAAGTATCTTCTAGAATAACAGCAGAAGTAATTTCTCCCGTTGTGAATCCAGGATTGTCTTTTTCTTTTCTGAAAGCACTGGAACTGTGGATGGCTGTCATGTCTCTTTAAAATGTCACTAGCTTCTGTTTTTAAAAACAAAACAAAACAAAAAAAAACCCAACCAACCACACAAACAAAAAACCCCCAACACTGTTGCCTGGAAATCCTTAGCGTATGTGAGTGACTTACTCAGACTAATTCTGTTAAACATGCATCATCCTTGAAAGCTCATCAAATGAGTGTTCAGTTCTCCTTCCCTCCCTCGCTACTGAAGGCTGTTCAGCATTCACCTCTGTTTCTGCGCAAATGACAGCTTTTTTTTTGCAGGCAGTTTTCTCTTTGAAAGGGTCAAATATTTCCCTGCCAGGCCAAAGTCGCATGGTGTAAGTATGTACAGCAAGCGGAAGATGAGGAGGGATGATTTCCTCATGAGGAGGATATGTGGCCTAATTAAACTTCTGTTGATTTGGGGGTGTGGGGAGGGGGTTTGTTTGTTTGGGGTTTTTTTGTTCGGTTGGTTTTTTAACAGCTTACACTGTGGAGGCCTCTGTATAAAAATGATTTTTTAAAATGCCAAAATTCATTGGCTTTGGTTGTAATCTATGTGAGGTCTGTTGCCGTGGTGAATATTTACTGCATGCAAACAGACCTTTTTCTCATTGTTTCAAACATCAGTTTTGAATAATCTCTGAAAAAATTTTGCTACAGTTATCCGCTGAAGAGATTTACAGTGAAGACAACTAAACTAGTTGTCTCTACTAAGAAGTAGTTTTCCTTCCAAGAAATAAAAAAAATCATCCTCGTAGGTATCAGCAGTTTTCCGTTTGTACAAGTTTAAGTTCTGTCCAAGAGATGGCACTTTTGTTCTTTACACATACTGCTGTCAGGCTTGCTACAGAGGAAAGTGGAAGTTACAGAGGTGTGTTGACTGGGTGATGTGTGTCCAAAAACATAAAATAGAGGTTCTCTGGAAATGCAGGTTTTGTGAATAGCCTTCTAGACCTGAAACTGGATGCTCCTTTTGAGATTTTTTGGTCTTGTTTTTTTTAAATTTACTTATGATTTTTGTTCATAGATCTTTTGACTGTCTTGGGACCTGCTCTTACAACAGGTATGGGGAGTAGGCAACCTGCGATGAGATTGGTTTTCTTCAGTTGCTTGAGATTACTAAGCCACGGAATGGTGCTGAGACTCTAGATACTACTCGTGTGAGGTCAGCTTTGGGAATCTGCACTCCTACTGGTGAAGGAACCCCACTGATTCTCCCTAACTCGTCCAGCTTTCTTCTCAAGCACGTTAGTGAAAGCTTGGTATTTGGCTTTAACATGAGATTTTGTGTTAAAATGTCTTACTGATCTAAGTTTGCTCACTGGAAAAGAAACTCAACAGTATTTTCCTAAGTTCTATTTTAATGAACTTCATTACCACCACCAGATCCATATGCAGTTTAAGGGGCCCTTAGTAAATTCACTTCAGAAGGGCAATTCTGTCATACAGTATTACTGACGTACTGCAGCTCTCTTTTGTGAGGTGTAGGGCATGTGGCAAAATGCAGTGCTTCATTAGGTGCTGTGATGAGCAAACCGCTCTATGGAACAGATGCACAAGTGAACTGGACCGTTACCTGTCAGTTATTCAGCGGAAGTAATCCGTGTGTGTGTTCACTTGTGGCGCTGTCGCCTGACATCAACAGACAAAAATAATAAGCGGCATTGAACAAATCCTCATAAATGGGTGTGCTCACCTGTAAGAACTTCAGTCTGTTAAGGAAGTCAGTCACATAGCTGCCCAGAGGCTTGAGGCTTGGGTAAGACTTACTCATCCATAGTCCCGGAATTTTGCCTTTCAGAATGCTGTTTACCACTTCTTCCAGTTCAGCAGACATCACTACTAGCCCCTAAATGAAATTTTGGAAAGGAAGATGTCAAAATACTTTGCCTAACAGGCTTGCTGTAACAATTAAAAATCAACGTAGCACGCTGTCCAACAGATGTTATGGACTTCTTAGCTAAGTCAGGTCAGACAGGAGCAACACTGAAAACAAGAATAATGGACATAATGGATTTCATAAAAAGCTACTGTGGTCTTCTGTCTGATCCGGTAGTTAGTTAGTTAGTCACTGGATTGGTCAGGGAAAAGGACTGTAGCCTCTTTTGGAAAATTCTCCCTCCTCGTCCTTCCTCAGAAACATGGTCTTCCCAGAGCACTTCTGAGTTTAAATAATAATAAAAAAGAGCATTTACAGTTAGTAAAAGTTTCCTCAAAGCTCTGTGACATTGTTAAAAGTGCCTTATTCTAAAGTGGCAGAATTTTCACCTTGTAGTTTGGCTTTAGCAGGGAGAGTGGTGGTGTTTATTTGTTGGGGTTTTTTTTTTCATTTTTTTTAAATGCCTAACCAGCCTTAAGCTATAATAGGATAAATAAAAATTACCCAAACTGACTTCTTCCTGCTTTTTTCTGTATTTTGCACAGCTGTAGCTTTTGCTTCCTACTGAGAACAAATATCAGCTTTAGACTGTGGTATCATAACTGGAATCCTCACTGGCAGTGATTGGCTATTTGAGGTGGTGAGGAGATCTGCCTTCATCTGTAAAAAACTGTGTGAGAGGTGCTTCAGTCTTCCGTGCCAGTGAGGCAGAAAACCAGATGTGGACTCTAGTTCCTCCTTGTCTTACTTGCTAGCAAATCTGTAGTTAAAAACTTTCTGGTTCGATTTCTCTACAGTAGGCAGAACAGCACTTTCCTATTCCCTTGTGCTCCTATCAGTTTTAAGATACGGATCCATAAATCAGTTTGGAATTCGTATTTTTTAAAGCGTTTGACTGACTGACCTGCATCGGACGTCAGGTTCAGTTGTCTTCGGTACTTACTTGCATTGACTCTAGGTGCTAGGTACATGCCTTTAAAGGTTACCTTCAGCTCACCTTCACTGCTTTCTGGATGTTAACACAGGAGTCCCGTATTGTCTGCAATAACTTGTTAAAGCGTCCCATCTCTTGGACAAGCACAGTATTCATGCTTTGAGTATAAGTGGTTGGATATCTTCTCATTGCTGCTTCAATGTCAAAATTTGGAGGAAGTTTGCTCAGGATGTCACCTGTGACTTCATGAACAACTTCGCTGGCGGATTTTGCACCACCACCAGATGCCCGAGACTAGAGAAACAAACATTTGGATTTATTTGGAGAAAAAGAAAGAGGACTTCGGAAAGCGAGTAGTTAAAATGCAGGAAAATAGAGCTGTTATAAAGGCACTGTTTAAAAGATGATTACAGTTCCAACACTCTTCCCCCTGTGATTTGAAATTACTTTGTTTCAGAAATTCCTATATTATTGCAGTAAGTTATTAGCTTAGAACTAACAAAATCTGGTTTCCTACAGGTTTGTGTCCTCCTCATTTGTTTTGCTGAAATCCTGCTTCCACAGTACACCAGTCTTTCTCGCCCCATCTCGGAGGTACCCGTCAGCACCACTGGCTGGCCAGGTGCTGTGAAACGGCACAGAGCAGTGCCAAGTTCTGTCTTGCTGTCCCTCCATGTCCCACTTGCTGTCTATATTCAGCTCTTCATTTTCCTCATGAAGCTTACAGGAACCATAGTATCCCTAGACTGTACCTGGCTTGCTTTCAAACTGGACTGAAACTGGCCAAGAAGTTGGAAATTGTTAAAAGCTGGGGGGAAGTAGAAGATACGCAAACTGTCTGTACGATCACAGAAGCTGTGTTTCGTTAGGAAGACAGACAGGAAAAATACAAAACCAAAAAAGCCTTAAACGATTCTTACGTGGAACAGTAATTTCACCAGAATGGAGATACACTACAATAAGGTACAGTAAAAACTGAAAAATCGGAACATACTAATGTGGGGATAGAGTAGAAATTTGAAGTAAGATGGTGTGTGACTTTTACTCTTTACATACCTGGGTAAGAAGAATGTTATCAAATAACAGTTGTGTTTCTGACTGATCCTTGGTAATATCAGCATTTGAGTTCATTCCAAATATCTCCGGGGAAGGATTCAGTGGAAGTGTCTTTGTATATTCAATATAGCTTTGGTACTGAAAAAAGAAAAAAAAAACCCAAAGATAAAAGATTCTAGACTTAAAAGGAGATGCAGAAACAGCCAAACAGCCCACGACAGGCCGCAAGCTGTGTCTCAGTACCACCACAAACTTTCCTAGTGTAACGAATACAGCCTGTAAACTAGGACATAAAAGGAAGTACAGGGGCTGACTGTGTGCCTCACAAATTCGTTTGGTCCATCCTCTTACCCTGAAATCAGGATTGGCTTTACTTAAATAATTTCTGACAAAGTTTGATAGCTGTCGGAAATTCTCTTACAAAGCAAGATACCTAGCGGAAGGGGTTGCAGCCTCTTCCTGGGCCCACTGCTTGCCAAGTGTCTGACGGCGTTTTGCTGATGTGTGACATAACTCTCCTGTGTGATAAATTAAGCTGATGACTGTCCTTTCTACCTCCAGCAGGTATGAACAACTAATTGTCTTATGCCTACTTGATAATGCTTTTAACTTCAGCAGGCTGTGTTTCTCCCTTATTGTCCCCTAAGCGTGCTGACTCACACAGAGCAAAGTCAATTTAGTTGGTAGTAGTTGCGGGGGCGGGGGTTTACATCATCATTTCCATTTCTTAGAAGTCACTGAAACAAGTCCTAATAGAATGTGAGATTAAGCCACAAAAGCAAGCAGTGACGGCAGTGAGCACTGAGGCACATACCAATGTCAGTAAAGATAGATCTGGTTTTTAAAAAGATAAGCTGTTGGCAATTCTGTTGTTCTGGGATACTTACATCTCCTTCAGGAGGAGCAAAATAAAGGCCACTCGGATCAAATTTGTAATCTACATTTGTAATGATTTCTGAGCAAAAGAACATGTTCAGAATGCTACGGAGCGTACGCCGATCCCAGTCATCAGTGACTCTGCCACCATAATTACATTCTCCAGTCATATAGCGAAGAGCATCATATGGCACCTCCTGAAAAAAAGCAAGACAATGAGCTGAACTGCAGCCAAGCACTTCTCTGGACAGCCGTATTGCTATCATTGTAACTCATTTGGAAGTCATCCAGAATTCTCACCGGCAAGTTTAAAAGCTGTTATTTACTTCTGCTAGTTCATGCTTGTACCATTGATCTGATCTTCAAATGCTTTAAAAACCATCTATCAAGTGTCCCCCAGCATTGCTTCTTTTGAAGAATAATAGCACCAAAAATTTCTGTAGTAACGCAGCTGGAACTCCATCAGTATAAGTAAGTTTTCTGTAAACTTTTCCAAAATTATCTCTACTTGTTTGGCTATACATACTTCTAAAATAAATGTATGCTGTCACAGGGCTATTAGCTGTGCTCGGGTTTTTTGGTTGTTTTTTTTTGGTGTTTTTTTTTTTTTTAGAAAATAAACATGCTTGAAGTCTTGAGGTTGGGAGAAGCTGGATCCTCTTGGGTGCATAAAAGGAACAAATGATGAGTGATGAGAGAGAGATAAATTGTTTACGGGAAGTCAGGGCAAGAGCGGGTGATACGCTGAGAACTGGGATAAAGCAAACCAGTCAAAAAAAGTACCAAGAAATCCGTTTACTACGTACAAGTTAGTGTCTTTCAGGAAAAAATAAGCTTCCCTCCCTGCTAGGCACTCATTTGCTCATAAGCTGTGGTCCTATAATGGGGGAACATCGCCCTCAGCCCCCTTCCACCATTCTCCCGCAGGAAAAGAAACACACACCTTCCTGGAGTTGCTTTCTCACGCTGAATCGGAATTTACCTGTTCACTACATTGATAACCAAAACCACTCCAGGCTGCCAGTGGTTTGAAAATAACAAAGTGGGTTGCCTAGGAAGCTGGAACCTGAAGCAGTGTCAGGTATTGCTACCAAATTCCAGAGGGGCTTCTGTGAAACACTGCCTAGCTCTGCAAACAGGGAAGGAAACGTCACCTGCCACACGCACACAAACAGATCAAGGTTGTTGTTAAACTGCAACAGTCGAGGGTCGAGTATTATCCCTATCACTGAGTAAATCACAGTTGGCAACTAAGTGTTCTAGTATGATATTTTACAGCTTGCAGTAACGGCCCCAAGAGCTGAAACCGCAGCTCCTGCCTAAAGACAGGGTAAGAAAGAGTCCAATGAATAAGGCAACTATATGGAACAAACGCTGCTCTATTTTGCATGGTAGAACTTCTGAATTGTAATTTGAAAATTTCCCACATTAGTTTAGTTCTATACTGATCGTGGTACGCTAACCACTTACTTACTTACTTAAAATGAATGTGGCTAGCACTACTGCAAACAGACCTTGGTTTCTAGTTCACTGCCCCCACCGCAGCACTCAGCCTGCAATTGGTAGATGCACTAACTAACTGCCCTAGAAAGCGCAAGCAAGGGCCGGTGACCACTGGGAGGGGTTGCTGTACCTCGTACTGGTCGAGGAAGATGTGCAGCTGCTGCACGCTGATGCGCAGGTCGGTCTCGTTGAACTCGTACGGAATGTTCCAACCCAACGGCCCAAAACTCCGCCTTTCTTGCACCAGCGCGTGGAAGAAGCAGAGGCCGTACAGCAGTGTCTTGAACTCAGCCTTAAAACCAAATGCAACACCATTAATAGTTTATGGCCGGTTTAAACCGTTTCATTTTTTCTCACGTCCTGCACAGCAGTGCTGTCTTTGAGGCACTCGAAACCCAGCACCTCCTGCTCTGGTAACGTACTCTTTCTTTATGAGTCAGGGGTAGCTGCTTCTGGACATACAACGACCCTCAGCCATCAAATTGTCGTAAGCATCAGTTCTAAAGGGTCTCTTAAACCACTATGAACCCTCAAAGCAATTTTCTTTTTAAAGCTATATATCCATGTATATGTAATTAACATACCTGACACATACAACTATGCACATGAGACCATATACCTATGAAATTTTTTTTTTTTACACTATTGTATTATAAAACATTATTCACACAATATTTCTGCTTTTTTTTCCTCATTATCAAGATAAATTTCAAGCCTTTAAAGAAAAACCTCAGGTAGGAACTTTGGTTTTGTTTCGTTTTTCAGTTGAGGCCATTTAGTAAAGTATATGGCCTCATTTAGAATGACATTAATTATAGAAAAATAATGTAAAATATGCTTGCAAATAGACACCTAATTATGAAAACAGTGGTTAAGATTTTTCCCAGCCTTACTTTTTTTGTTTTTAAATTAGAGAGTTGTACTATTATTATTAATGCCATACCACAAAATCTCAATTGAAGAAGTAGCAGATGAGAAATAAAACAAAAATTAAATTTACTTCACTATTGCCAGTAACCAGAACCAGTGTCGTTGCAGTGGGAGACAACTATTTCATTTGGGAGGTTTTTTCCCAAGCGACACAGAGAATCATCAGGGTCTGCTTTAACTGATTTACAAAGTTACAGTGCAACATTACTCACAGGTTTTCTGCAGCCGTTGAAGAAGTCAGGATCAGATATTGGATCCATCAGGTACGAACGAATTATATTGGCCCGTAAACCTTTTGGAGCTTCATTAGTCATCTTCACTCCATTCTGAAGTACAGACACCGGGAATGTGGCAGAGGGGTAACTGGTGAGCCACATTCGGAAATCGGGATGTGTTGTATCAGGGTTTAGCTCCTACAATGAACACATATAAAACCAGGCAATTGGAAGACACAACAGATTTTAATATACATCTCAAGTGTTATAATTAAAGCTTTTTTTCTCTTAAGTGGGAAAATATACCAGTTCAAAGTTTAATTTTTTAGATGTTTATATGTGATTATAGTGAAAGTCACAGTTATCAATGACTCAATGACAGCTTGCCTTCTACAGCTGGTGTATTTTTATTCAAGACTTTAGTATTTTGAACTAAAATTGGTCCTCTCTGTGCATGTTTGCGGAATATATGAACAAAAGCAAGTGCAGGCTCTGTACTGCAAGAGCAATGGAATGTATACTTTTCCCATTTCCTGCACTCACTCACTGTCATACAGCTGTTCTGGGAAGGCCTATAGTAATACTATGTATACATCAGAAATGTGTTAAGTTTATGAAGGGCAGGGAGGGCGGGAGGGGAGAAGAAATACACGCTAGTACTTCTTTGGAAAAATATAGCTGTTCAAGAGTGAAATTCCTTAGCATACTGCTTTTCTGCAGCAATAGGTATATGACGGAAGCTCTTGGCCTGAAGAGGCTGTTGTAGGGGCTGGGACGTACCACTCACGGAACGGGCCAGACTCACCATGTCTGTGAGCACTTTCTATTCCAGCATGCAGAAGGAAAAAGACAGAATCACTCCCACATGATGACTGCCCTTACCTAATGGGAACCATCACAAAGTATGCTAAGCTGGCTTTTCAGTCACCTGTATGGATTAGACACGCCTTCAAAAGTATTTATAAGAAGAAGATAATACTTTTTTTACCTCACAGACTCTTTCCAGTATTGGCATCCACGAACTTGCTAGATGGCAATTTTGCAGAACTATCCATGTTCCTTCCTTTACTGCCTTCTCGATCATTTTCATGGCTATTGGGCCTTGGCCTTGACCAAGTGACAAAGAACTAAGCTTCGCGCCACCGTATCCCTGCATATAGAAAGCATATTATAAGTAAGAATAATACTGCATGAATACGCTAAACCTTTTGGTATGAAAGTTCACATCTATATGTATTCTTGAAATAGTTAATGTACAGTATATTTTAAAATACAGTCTAAATCTTTTTTTCGTGTCATTCCATTTGACTAAAACCTCTTATCTGTCTTCAGTGAAAAGCTCCAACTACACATCCATTTAATCTGGAACTGTAAAATTCTGACAGTTTCAAAATACTCCTGAAAACAGTACGCTCTTCAAGGATGTAGACTACCTACTATAAAGTGCAGGATACATTTGCATCTTGCGGGTTGGAAACTTGTCTGTCATTCTCAACAGCACAGAATTCTGACAGAATAATAGGAAATGTAAGAAATATATCTTACCAGAAAACAGCAACTTTCTAGTATTATAACAGTACTCTTCTACATCAGAACTGATCGAGGCTGTTGGGAATTTTTTGTTTTACATGCCATAATATAATGACAGTCAAAGCCAAGAAAAATCTGTATCTGAATTCTGAGGTGTAAATGCCACCCAAGATCCTAAGGTCCTATATTACTACAGTGTTTTTTAATTAAGCAATATAGTACACATAATGCTTATTAGAAAAGAACCATACCATTTTCAGATAAGATTCCCTACAATGAATATTTAAACCATTATGGTTTTTTTCTGTTTTCCATTTGAGATTACACAAACTAATTAATTAAACAGATCATGACATCACAACATTATAACATATGCCCAAAATATTTAACATAAATTTCTTATAAACAATAGACAAATTATTCATTCCTAGAAACAATCCACTTGCATTAATTAGTACTTTGTGTTAAAGAGAACCATGAGATCAGTTTAAACAGGGCAGCAGTTAAAAACACGTTTTTGAGCTTACTTGGGCATTGCAACTTTTACTTAAACAAACATCCTTCCTTCATAAAAACATACGCGCGCACACACACACACACACTCTCACACTATTAAAAAAGTCTAGAGATACTAAAATACCTGATCATCAGCAAACTTAAGAAGGGCTGCCATGGGGTCAGCACCAGGAGAAAGTATAAGTATCAGTGGTGCACAAGAATGACTATCAGAAAATGCTTTTGGCAAATCAAATGGAGGTGGCTCAATAAATGGACGGCCCAGGTTGTGAGTGATAAATTCCTGCACCATTGGTATTAGCTAAAAAAAAAAAAAAAGAAAAAGAAAAAGAAAAAGAAAAATAGAATTAAACTGTCCTATTTTTGTGTAAGCATTAACATACACTACTCTAAACATTTGAATAGCAATTTCAAGGACAGTATTCCTACATATAATATCAGATACAAGTACAGTCCCAGAGGAATCAATTATTTAGCATGCGTAAATCTAAGCAAAAAACATACTCTAAGAGGGCTGAAACTGGAAGTCCTATTGGACAGACTAATGTGCTGGTACAGGATGCCGGATTTTTTTCAGCACTTCCTCCATCTGTATTATGGAGCGGATTTCAATTTTCAGGTCTCATAATACAACACCTTTCAAAGGTGTCAAGATCTTGGCTTAGAAAACTGCCGAGTACAGCAGTCTTGTCCACACCGGTGTTTAAACTTCCTACTGAAGTTAACTGGGCTCTGTACCAAAATGAGAAACAATTTATAAAATGACAGCTTTATGCTTTGATCCTGTAAACTCTTACAGATATAATTCTTTTAAATATCACTATTCATTCTATCTCTGGACACACTCTAGAATATTTTACAATAACCACCTTCCCTTTAAAGAAATGCAACAGTATTTGCAAGTATGATACTAAGATTTAATCTCTGAACATGAAATTCAAGAAATGCTAAAGGTTTCAAATAACAATATTAATTCCACCGCTTTGGTCACAATCAGTATAATATTTTTTAAAATTTTACATATAAACTTGCTGTATTCATAACTAGAGGTTTTAACTTGCATTTTTGACATTTCAGTTACAAAATGTGTAATTTTCATACTGCATAGGTGCTTTCAGTTAATAAACACATACTGTGACCGAGTACACAGAACATGATACAGGAAAAAAAAATTTCCAGTAGCTTCATTTATCTTGATTTTCTTGCTCATAGACTCACCTGTGTTTTTACTTACTTTAAAACGTACCCTGCTTTCCAGGTGCAGTGAGTCACCAATTAGTATAATGCCTTAAATTCGAGAGCAGGAGGGAAGCTCTGGGCTATACTAATTGCAGGCTTTATAGATGGAGATGCTCTTGAAAGAGCTTGGTTTGGCTTCCAAGCTCTTGAGTGATTTTAAGGATATGTATGAATATGAGAACCGTTTAAAAACCTTCACAAACTGGCCTTTTATGGAGAACTGCAAATGCACTCCAGAGAATGTAAGTCTGAAAATGGGTATTTTGACTATGCCTTATTTTTTAGATACTGTGCCTGAATGTGAAGTCATTGTTAAGTTGGTTCATGTTCAAGAAGAGTTGTGAGCTTCCACTAAGCCTGAAGAAGATGAAAAGTTGAATATTCCAACTTTCCTCTCTGCCCTGCTCAGCAATACTGTAGTAGGATGACTGGCTTTTGCATGTTCAGTTCACTAGTCTAGCTATAGAACTGAATATAGTTTTCTTGTTTGTTTGTTGTTTTGTTTGTGTTTTTTTTGTTCTTGTCACTTAAAAGTTAGTTTCCTGTATTATGTAGTGTCTCTGGTTGCAAATTTTCATTCATAAAAAATAAGCCTACATTAGAAGAAACAGGCACGCATCCAGTAGGAAGGATGAAGTAGCAGAACAATCACTACTTAAAATTCAGAAATTGAAATTATTTAGATTTTAGAAAACAATGTTTATGTCCCTGCAGGATTTGACTTGAGCATTAAAAAAAATCCACCTGACTTCTACTTTGGCACACATATGAAACTTCCAGGGTGGATCTCAGATGAGTCCTACTGCAAGAGTTATCTGAGAAGCTGTGAGGTCTGATAACTGAAACAAACAATTTTTAGTGTTAATGACCAGATATGATTCTAAAGTGTTAAGAAAACACAGAAGTTAAAGATGTAGCGTTTTACTCGCATAATTTACACTTAAGGGTTCTTTACGTCCATGGTCTCAGGCTATATTCTTTCTCTGAATATGATCTTAAAGTCCTGGCTGTGGCAGATTTCATGCACTGCTACTGAAATGCCTGTGTAGCGTGGCATCTACTAGAAGCTACCTGGTAGAACAAAGCTACTCCAGTAGTCTGCAGATACCACAGCTATGCAGAGATCTGTTTACTACTTGTAGCCTGTTCCTCTACTAGTTGCTTATTTACCTGCTTGCAGTCCTCACACTTAAAATCTGGTTTTCGGCCTGATCTGTGCTGATAGACATTGTGGGGAAAGGCATTATTTGCAAGCTCTCAGAAACAGTTTGCTGATGGGAACGTGCGCAGTGTGTTGGATGAGGCTCTAAACTTCTATACTGTCCCCTGCAGATGGCAAAGGCGGGCTTTGTCCACTGTCCAAATGCAAATGAACCAGATGTGGCAAAATGTTTCTTTTGCTTGATAGAACTGGAGGGCTGGGAACCAAATGATGACCCATGGTAAGTCACAGATGTAACAACGTTCCTGAAGTATTCTTCCAAACTGCTTTGACAACATCCCGTTACTCATTATAAAATTACCAATTTCTCTGTAACAGTTCACAAACCTGAAGCCTAGTGGAAGTTTATCTTACCCAGTAACCTTGAAATAGTTCAACTTGCTTTCATCCAAGATCCACTAAAACCTATTTCATACGTTTTCTGTACAATACTTTTTCTACTGATAGACAGTAGGTGTACTGAAGAGACCTGTCTGTTGAGATTTCTTCCTCTCCTGAAATGTAACTTTCATGGGTTTAATATCCGTTCATATTCTGGGTTTACCTTGCAGGGAGGAACACACCAAACGTCACAGCTGTGGCTTTTTATCCCTTACTAAGGACTTTGATGACCTGACAATGGAGGAGTATTACATGCTGGAGATGACACGGCTGAGAACCTTTCTTGTAAGTGTTAACCAAATAATCTTAATATAAGGTTCAAAGCTCGAATGCAAACAAGAACTTCCATCTCTAAGATTTCCAAGCATCACCAAGGAGTGATTGTGTAAGGCTAGAACATGACTTATTCTGAAGTAATGATTTATGTGCATTGTTGGCTAAGAAATCTGCACCTAAACACTTCTCAGTGTAGTCTATTGCCTAGCTTTTGAAGGAAAACCCGTTTCCTTTAGAAATGTTTTTCCAACAACTCATTACATCAGAAAAAATATCTTGGGTGCAATAATCAATCAGTCCAGGAAGCTCTACAATGAGTAGCTCTATCTTTCCCAGGAGGGATGAACAACGCACGTGAAAAGACAAAATTTTACCAGATCATTGCTTGACATGTCCAGTTTTAGGTGTAAATCAGTCTAATTAAGCTTTCGAACTTTAAAGCCCATTTGAAATGTTTTACAGTTACCCAGTTTTACTCCTCCCCACTTCTGGGATTTCACGCATGCCATAGTGTTGACATACACAAAAAAGCATGCAAAACTGAGCTGCTTCAAGTAGCTGATCAAGATCAGCTGACCTTTGATATATGGCCCCTAATCCTACAGATAGTAAGAATCGGGTGAACCAAGTTCCCTGATGAGGCACAGTAAAGGTTCTGCATCTTACTTCCTGGTGGGTTTGCACAAATAAGATTTTTGCCTTGCTGATCATGTTCTGTATCAAAAACATACCTGGTGACTGTCACAGTTAGGTTCCCTGTATAACAGACTCAAATACATAAAACAGGATCACATGCTGCAGCGGGAACAGTCTGGTATCTTAAAAGGTGGACTAAGAGTGAGAAGATGATGTTGTTTATCTAACCTGAACAGTGAATGATTTAGAGCAGTGTTCCAGGGTACAAAAGGGGTCTCGGCCATAATATTACCTTGTTTCTAAGTACAATATATAGAAAACTTGAAGTAGCAGCTTCAAGCAGGGCAACTTTGCCCCCAAGAATACTGTCACCAATAGCCTGGAGGGCTGTGCACTAGGGCTGACCCAGAGCATGGTGCCATCTTGGAGCACCAATACCCTCGTGCATCCTGAGAAGCGAGATCACGCCTCTTCTTCACACAGGAGAGAATCAAACTGAAGTCTCCCTCCCTGATGTACTGTAAAATACAGCTAAACTGTAGGTTCACAATTTACTTTAAAAGTATACTAGACATACCCAAAAGTGGTCACTGAACTGAGCCCTACTGGCAAGGCTGGTGGAGGAGTTTCCAAATGAAATGGGGGTATGCATACGAAATATCTGCCAAACTGCTCTGCACCATTCAGACAGCAGTGTTGCTGACCATAGCCAGAAGTCGACTTCTAAGCTAGAATTAGTGGCACACCAGTGGGTTTTTGAGGATCTAAGTTTTTAATGTAGTTGAACTAGACAGTTAAATTGCTCAATTGAAAGTGTCAATCTTTTGCTTTGCTTTAAGTGCAAAACTGGCAGAAGCATAATAAACTCTTTTGAAGAGGAAGTCACCGCAACTAGGCAGCGTCTTGTGGATAACTTTGTCTCCAAGCATCAGTATACACCACCGCCACCAGTGCCTCTCCATCCTGAGCCATCTGCCCAACATTCTGAAAGCTCATACTGCCAGTCAAAAAAAAAATCCACGAGAAGTGAAGTGTAAAGTGTGACTCTAAAAGTTTCTCTTCTTTATATGGTACAAACATTCATATTTTTTTATCTGAGTATTAATATAAAACTAAACAGTCGCATGAGGAAGTGTAGAGAATTCCTTGCATAGGCTGTCTGGAACAGAGGTCCTAACTGTTTATACTAACTCCCGTCTTTCACAATGTGCTTTGTCATTATGGCTAGGTGTGGACTAATAGTATTCCCACTAACCTGTGAATATATGAAAAATGTCTAAGTGAATACTTGTATTCTGGTTTTTAGTAGGTTGACTTTTTTTGGAATAAAGATTCCCAACTGTGAGCACCTATTGTGATCTGTGCCACATTCAAACCTTACAGCCAGACAGACTCAAATCAGAACAGTTCCGCTTCAAAACACTTTCCATAGAACAAAATGGATCTGTGCGTCTGCAATAATTGCTGTACCTTTAAGCACCCACATTATCTACACTCCTGCTCACCATTAAATTACCTTCCTAGATCAGACAAAATTTACCACAGATAGTGACATCCATCGAAAAGTTTACATAAGCAAAAATAGCAGGTGTACTGAAAAAGGAAAACCACAGGGTTTGTAAGACATTCTTGAGGAAGCAGAGCTCTGAGGATTTTGGTGTGTATGCTGAGACTTTAAAAAAAAAAAAAAGCTAAAAGCCTACCCTTCTGTTTTAAAAAGTTTTTTTCATTATAATTTCAAACTTGCTGTTTTTTTGAAATCTCATTAACTCCTGTTTTCCTTTACGATAGACTGTTGTAGCATGGTTGTAGACAACAGCTGAAATGCATACTTGCAAATACTTTCGGTAAGACAGACCTTTTTGAATAAGGTGAAAGCTTCATACATACTTTGTCAGGTCTCAGGCAGCGAATGATAAGCATCCTTTGGAACTCCCCCAACTTGTCTTGCCACTCTGCAGGAAAATCCTCATGCTGGGGATCCTAAAAACATACGTATTTCAACATTCTTTAAAGCATTTGTGAATTACCTATAGCGAGAGTAAATTATCTTTTAACTTAACACATCAATCCATGATGTATTTTTTCTTAATCTACAGAAATGGGGTTGACATGCTTAAAGCTTTTTTTAAAAAAAACAACCACTAGACTTAAATATATGTTTATCTAAGAAGCTTCTCTTATAGCAGAGAAGTTATATTAATTTCTAAGTGTTTAACAGATAATAACCCAAAGTTCCTCTCTAGAAAGTGGAGAAGGAATGAGGTGGAAGAAGCCTGAAAATGCACTTCACCTCCCTCTTTCTCTTAGAACTGAATTATGGTGTCGGTCTTCAATATTACAGGGATATTACAATGATAACTGTATAATCAATGACAATCACATTACAGTATTACGTGATAACTATGAGCTAAGGTTGCATCTGAATGTGGAAAATGAGTGCAGGAAAACAAGAATTGGAAAATTAAGTCAAACAATACACTAGAGCGCTCAGTTTGTAAAAGGCCTGTGAATAATCCAGCTGTTACGTTGTTATTGCAGTTATCAGATTGGGAACAGCAGTTGTGTGGCATGTTACCTTCTTATGAGACTTAAGTACAGTGCCAGCTAGGGATGCCTTTCTGGAAACTGGTATTACAGCTCTGCTGGTGAGCCTCTTTGGCTTGCCTGGGGAGGGCTGGGCACAGAGGTATGCAGACAGACCTGCACAAACTGCACTCTGAGCAAATTTGATTTAGCGAATCAAATCGCAATGGCGCTCCTGTTCTGCTAAGGATCTGGAGCCTGGCTCCCTCCTTCCCCAACTCCTAGGCACTTAGTTTCAGATCGGAATCCAAAATGCTGCATTATATTTATATTAGTATATGGGGAAAATAGATACCTCAGAATGACATCTCTAACAGTGGTTGAACAGTTCAGCTAAAAATTTGCAAGCTTTGTAGAAAACTGAGCGAATTAGGAAACACTGAGGAGTGAAGGTTGCGCTAAAGACTCCACTGAGTTGTGCCACTGTGCCAAAAACTCTTCACTTCTCCGTAAGAAGAGATGCATCAGTAGCTGTGAGATTAAGTCAGCCAGCTAGAGGAGAACTGAGTTTCAGTCCCTGCTCCAAGGTGTGCAATACAACTTTAGATAAAATACAAGGAACCCTTACATCAGGGAGTTGAAGTTGGGTCTCCCCTACTTTTGGAAGCAATCTGATCTACAACTTTAGGAGGAGAAAAGTGCATTTCAGACTCCTTGGAAAAACATTCATATTCAGGGTGTGGTTGCTGATGACAAGGGGGCTCAAGCAACACTGACTTTTGTGCCCTCTCTCTTTAACACACATGCATACATGCATGAAACTGCCCTTCATTTAAATTTGTGTATCGCTAGCAAGACAGGAAAAAGAGCTGGTTGCATATTACTGGTGATAAACTATACTGGTGATAAAAAATACAGCTATTGAAAAAGAATCTTCCCTAAGACCCGTTAACTAGCATTCTTGAAAATTCTAGTGCATTCACACGAAAGTGCTAGTATTAAAGCCAGACAGGTAATGAAAATATTTTCACATAAGAAGTAAAAGGCATAGCAATTCTTCTATATCAGGACAGAGACAGATAATGCTATTCCTTTTGATCTTGCGTTCAGTAGCTGAATGTTCCTGGCTTCAGTGTTACTGTTTATTAGATTCTTTATCAGTTAACTGATGACCTGATGCTATAGATCTCATTTTATTGAATGCCACTTAAATGAAGGAACTTCTGTTTATTTCAGTTTGGCTGTGTGAATGCACACATAGCTTTCACACAGATCTTGAATCTTTACTTCCGAAGGTCAGTACCTTTCATTTATATTAGGCATTGCTTTAAAAAGCTATAATCCTGAAGTGTGTAACAAAGTAGTCCCCTCTCTCAATCTCTTTTTCAAATGTCATCATTTCTCTGTTTTCCAAGCGACTATTTCCCAAAGAACTGAAGCCCTCAGCTTGCTGTATCTTTTTGTAAAAGCCCAAGGAAAGAAGGAAAAAGCCTTATCTCTGCAATTTGTCTGTTTCCTGCAATCTGGACAACTGAAGGAGCTGCAGCTGCTTGGTTTCTTTAATGTCTCTCATCATACATTTATGAGCATTTCCAACCCAAAATCCATTCTCTTCCTCTCTGCATACTTTAAGCCCATTTTTTTTTAAATAGAAAGTATTTCTAAATCCTTGACATTTACAATGAATAAAACACACAATTAATCTTTTTGAAATATGTGTAAGAAGTCCTGAGTCATTTGACTGAATATTGGTGATAAATTTTCAAGTTAACAGTGAGAAAAGTGGTTCAATGGACTAGCACAAATGGGCAGTATTATCTGGACATGGAAGTGGTTACGGTGCAAGCGGGAAAGAAGGATAACATTTTTAATCATTTGTTCAGGAGGTATGTGCACAATGAGCACTTTGCATATCAAGAAGCAGAAGGGGGGAGTATGATAAAATAAAAAAAGGTGTCAATAGTAAGATTAAAGATGAAGCAAGTGCCCAAACGTGGAGTAAACTTCATCTGAAGAGCTTAGATTTTAAGGAAACAATGATGAAGTTAGATAAAGACAAAGTCAGTCATTAATGCATATACCAGATCACTGTGAGAACAGGGCATCACAGGTCTCCCAAATCCCATTCTAGTTTCTCTACATGGCAATAACTGTTTGTTTACACTTATCCAGGAAAGCAGCATGCTACGTAATAGCATAAAAAAGGCATCCTCGAAGCAGGGTAACCAAATGTGTAGACTGACGAGGGACAGTGGTTGCCTTAAGTTTAGCAAATTTCACTATCACCTTACCACTCCAGGTTTTGTTGCCTTTTTTCCATCCAAATTCAATTCAAATCATGACTTGCTATTCAGAAGCCACCTGACAAATTGGCAGTAATCTACTACAACACGCCCTTTGCTTAAATATTTACAGTCATATATGTAAGAACATACCCTGTAAAATGACAGCACTTTCTTTTCCCTGAGTAAATATTTTCAGTGTGTTAATTAGCTTATGAATGCAAGCAATCAGGAATGTTAACATACCACGCTGTCGTATACCAATTTCCATCCATCCTTCAGTCGCGTAAAATCCTTACGAATGCTTGTGAAGCACGGCAAATCTTCTAGTCGACAAATTTCATCCCACGATTTTGGAGGAAGCCAGGTACATGGATTAGAAAAGGGATTGTCCAAACCTATGCCTCCAGTCAACAAAAATTTCCACTCAGTCTCATTAATCTACAATGAAAAACACGGCTCTCAGGACTAAATAAATAAAAATCTAATGGGTTTTAGTACATTATGTAGAAAATCAATACATTTATCTGAACTCTTGCACTAGTTGAAAAAACTTTTATAAAACTACTAAAAGCTTATTTCCAGAGTATTCAGTGTCTGGTTTTCAGTTAAACATGACTTTAAGGAATCAAAAAATCTGCATGAGCCAATTTAAAGATTCATCTGCATTCCTAACTTGGGGAATGAACAATGTTAACTGATTAGGTTTTTAGACCCATTCTTCAAATCCCAAAATGTGGAAGGAAAAAAATACTGGACATATTTCATGGAACCATGCATTTTGCAACCTTTTCTTATAACGCAAGTCTAAACGTGAAAAGGAAATATCAGCCTATTACATGTCTCTCTCCTTTCTCAGTACTCCTTTATCTCGAAATTTCTTTGATGGCTTGAATTTGTAAATTGAAGTCCCTGTGAAGGGGAGAACCGTGTCCCACGATTATTACTGTCAGCTCTTGAAAGAATTCACGTCTATGTATTCCTCAAGATAAAAATTCCAAAAGTTTCTAAAATTTTAAACGTTTCCATATTACACTGAAAGAAACAACTCCAAGCAACCATAAGTAAGTACTGTTTTGCAGATGATATGGTTAAAATGCGTGTATTTCATTATGAATTTAAAAGTCCTGTAAAGAAATATTTTGTAAAAAATTACTAGAAATAAACAGAATTCAGTTGATACAAGTGTTTGATTTTGAGGAATTCTATGCAAAAATAAACAGATTTAGCACCTTAAGTGAAAAAGATGAGTAGTGTCTTAAATCAGTGGTTACAAATCACTTTGATACGCTCTTACAACTCGAAATACATTACGGTAAAATTCTGCAAAGCGTTCACTAAGAATAACATAGGCTGGGCTTTGGTTTAAGTAATGTTTAGAAAAATTGCTATCATCTAGCTCAGTTTTGCCATACCTTTTTGTTATATATTTATTTTATTCTAGAGAATCTTTTTCAATACTTACAACTGCTTATTAAAATGAAAATAGAACACCACAAAATTGAGGCTTAAGTAATATACTTTATATATAAACTTATTTTTCTATTCTTATCCTATATGTTCCTATTACTGATAGTTTGTATATGCAGTTTAACATATTATATGTCAAACTGCAAATTATTTTTCATTACTGACCAGTCTTTCATGTTTCAGGAGATTCACAGTTAGAGAAAAAGAGAAGAGCAGCTTGTCCTTTTCAAAGAGGGAGCGACAGACATTGACATAAAGTGAGTAAGTAAAATGATCCTTGAGAATCTTCAACCTGCAGGTGTCAGAAAAAGAACAGCCTTCCATTAATATCACTCTAAAGAGTGTGCACTCTGGAAACATATTACAAACCACTTAGGTCTCCTTCATTCTCTGGTTGCTTACCCCAAAGCAATCATTAAGTGCATGTACCGTTTTGCGAGCAAAATAACATAAAAAACATTTAAGTGCAATTACATCTTAGTAATACATGATTTTCAGAAAAAGTGAGAGGTCTCTTTTGGGAGGGGCAAAAAAGAGCGGCAATTTTAAAATTCATTATGAATATAAATACCAGGGCCACAAATCAACACAGTCCTTTAAAGGTTATCTGAAATATGGTTCCCATTCTACAGAGCATTTTCCTTAATACATTATAATACAAATATATTTAAAACACTGTGATTCATTATCAATAATTTCCTTTACACACAAAGCAAGGAGGCCGTCTATTGTTTTATAAAGGTTTAAGTTTGAATACCTAGGCAAACTAAGGAAAAGTCCATTCAGGTGGTTAGAAATGCAGTGTCTGAATTTGCACAACTACTTCAAATACTTCTTTCAAGGTAGTAACAAAGATGTGGAGAGGTGCTGTGGCTTTTTTCCAGCTACCTAGGTCACCAATCCCGTGGCAGGGAGCCACTCGTTCGGAGACGGTGATCATTCAGAAACCTAAGTGTGATCTATTATAACTGAAAAGTGGGAAGCTTTTCGCAGAAGATCAAGATTGACAGCAAGCTATCTTGTGTGATCTGTGTATCCTTCTCAGTCTTATGTTTCAGTCTGTTTTCGTTTTCTTCCACTCAGCTAACAAGAAAGACCATTTTAAATAATATTACTGTAATATATAAATGCTACTCATTTTTTATTAGCATTTTAAGTCCTTTCAAAATTACTAATTCCTTATCAGTTAAATGGATATACATACAATTTATACACAAAATACTGACAAAAAGATGGCTATAGGACAAAAAGTAACCTTTTTTCAAGTTACAGAAGTAACATGGTTTGCATGAGAAAAGAATGATTAAAAATAAACCTCAGCACGGAGCCTGTAGTAAAAACTGACTGACAAGTGAAGATAGCCTATGACAAACAGTCTCATGTGAATTGGGGGTTGGACTAGATGACCTTTGAGGGTCCCTTCCAACCCAAGTCGTTCTATGATTCTATGAATTACAAATTCACAGAGAATTTTCTGTGAGTCTGTCTTCCTCTGCGTTCACTGGGCAAAATTATCAAAATGGGCTTACGCCAATCATTCCCTGGGAATGCATACTGTCAGCTGGGATTCAAGTCCTGTATCTATATTTCTGCTGACAGAAAGGTTCTGAATCAAAATGAAATTATTTTATTTATCGCTTACTTTAATTTAGGCACACAGGCATATAGAGTATTTTGAGATACAAAGGAGTAAGATTTCAAGTCAAAGAGCTAGGTTTGTAGAACACAGATTGCCTTACTGGTAAAAGGCTACCTGGAATGTAGTTTCAAATATACCAAAATATTAAAGCCCCGACTTAAATGATCAGTAGCAATATCTTTGATAAAACAGTTATGCTAAACTTAGATTGCCCACACCTTGACTAAATTCTAATGAAAAAATAACCTTCGTGACCAGTCTGCCACTGAACTGAACGCTAAGTACTACCTTACCAGGTACTACAACTTACTTGTATTTAAATACAATATGGACAGTAATGGATAATTCAGAAACTGCCATTTGCAATATTAACTAGAAAAATTTTCTATGTACAAATTGGGAGAGTAGTTTCCCTCTCCCATCCTTTGTTCATTTGATGAACAGGCAAGTAGCTAAGTAACAGAAGCAATACTCTGCGATTTGAAGATCAAATAAAACCACTAAAGTAGAATTTAGTAACTGATGTGATAGAACACTGAAAAACTTTATTTAAACAATCTCTGTGTAGATAATTCACTTCAAGGGTATATTCTGAATAAGCCTAATGTGATCATAATAGTGAGGTCCATCACATGTAAAATAAGTTCAGATCATTAAGGACTGCATAGTTTCTCCTGTTCTCATGAACAAGCTGGAAGAGGGAGGGACGCCTTAAGTATAAACCAATAATCAAACGGAATTTAAAAAATGGTTGGGTTAATAATTACTGTCTTGCACACTCTTACAGCCAAGAGCCCCAGTCACAAGACTTCATTCTCTCTCACCAGTTGTGTGAAAAAGTTTCTTGTCTGTTTCTTGAAGACATACAAAGTCACTACATGAAATGAGATATAAAATCAAAGCAAGTGAACCTTTTTTATCTAACTGATACTTTCACACACAACTTGAGGCAGTAATTACCAAATAGAAATAGTAGAATATGTTGCACTTTTTGTTGCTATGAATAAATTATTTTCCAGAAAAATATCTGACATATATACGTACCAAAAAATATTTTAAAATGCAATGCCTGAGAAAATACACTTTGGAGAAATGACAGTAACATTTCTGGAGTAACTATGAATACATCACCAATTACAAATGGTGAATTATCACTCTTACCTTGTTTGTAAAACTTCCGATTGCTCCGAATTATCTATCGACATGATGAAAAGGTTAATAAACCACATGAGTGAATACTGGTACATTGGTTCAATGTTGGCTAGATCAGCAATAGAAAAAAACAAGATTGACGAATGGATAGCAATAGGACGATAGCCCATACGAGTAGCATCTATCTTCTTCTCTGTCTCTTCAGCTACAGCTTGCTTTTCAGAAATCTCATTAGCCAGAACTTTGGAAGAGGACAGTATCTTAATAGCGGTTTCATCCTCCAAAATATTTCCTTCTGAGGCTGAAAGAGCTTCTAAAATCTTGTCTTCTATTTCTTGTAACTGCCTAAAATAACATACAAGATTTTTCACATATGAAAATGACATCTGTTTTCTCTTAGTTTCTATAAAATAAGACAAATGCGTAGATTCTATTCACGGTGTGCAATTTACATAACTAAATCTTTTTTTTCTTATTAAATATGCCCTTAAATTTCTGAAAAATTACCCACTTTCAGGCTACAAATGGATGGCAAAGGGAGAAAGTGACAAACCATTCTGAACACTGCACATTTCAGGCTTTGACTCCTGGGGAAAGATGCCCTTTGACACGTACAATCAGTGCAAATCTAGCACCTAATGAAAACATTTCTAAACCACAACCATTAGTATCTAATTAAAATTTGCGAGGACAGCAAATCATATGCCAACATCATGGAAGGGACGCATGAAAACAGAGGACAGGATCAAAAGTTACATTTGCAATTACACAACCTGCAATTCAGCGCTCTAACATTTTCTAATAGTCCCAGAAATAGGAAGAATATCAGAAGAAGAAAGGCACAACCAGTAGGAATACAAGTAAGAGCGTGCATCCAAATCAGCCTAAAAAACAAACAGAAGCCTAAATTTGGACTCTTAAAAATAGCAGTCTTGAATTTCCTGGTAAATCAAACAAAAAAAAGGTCTCTCAAGTGTATTTCCCACGATTGTATTTCCTTAGACTGCAGCCTGCGTCTCTCCCTAGCACAGGAAGTTATCTTGATACCTTTTATTCTCAGCCCCTTGAAGGATGAGGGCTTGTTTTTCTTCTTCAAGATCTGGCCTTTCTCTTGCAACTACAATTCCAAGAAGCTGATCCTGCAGTCCTTCTGAAGTTATCATGAAGTTCAATAATGTTACCTGTTAGAAGATATTTTTTGAAAGACAGCACAGTTATGGCCAGATACATTTAAAATGCTTCTTCCTTTACAAGATGAGTTTTGTATAATATCATCGAATATGCTCAACCAAACTTTGAGATTAAATGAATTGCAGTTGAGGGTTTAGGACTGTGTGTTGGAAAGCTAACTCCAGGATTAACCCAGAAAGTTAACCATAAAAGGGATGTGACAAGAATTTATAGAATTTCACTCTGTTCCTCAAAATTACACTGAAACGTTGAATATCACTGCTTCCAGTGATTGGTCAATATAACAAGAAGGAACACTTTTACATGCAAGAGAGACCTACCCATTTGATACCTGTATGCCATCAAGCAGCCTTCACAGAGAAAGGAGCAAAACATTTCAATGAATGGAAGATCCAACTTAACGTACAGATTTTGTAAATAAATTCGGTGTTCTTTGTTTTCCAGAACTGTTCCATCTGAACATCACAGTGCAAGTGGGATGCTGGCACAGTATTTTGCAAAAATATAGACAAAGACGAGGTAGATCACATTTTATGGTGTTTAGAAACTTTTCAACCATAAAATTTTTGCTGTTGTCATAAACTAAGTGGTAACATACATGCTGGAGTTGTACTTCAAACTATTATTGCCTCTGCCACATATGTTTTCTCTCTTTAATGGCCTTGTTCACATGCAGTTTGTGGTGTTATTATTACAGGGATATTTGTATCCTAGAGTTAGGATAGCATCATGTTCTCTTTTTCATGAGAAAATAGGTGACTGGAAAAAAATACTGTTTAAAAGAATTCCATCCCATGACATATTTATAATGGATTCACAAAAAACCCCATGCTCTTGCTGAAGAGGTGGCAAAAACGTACAATATTTTACATGAGAAAGGGAAGGAATACATTACCAGCAGAAGGCTAGAAAAGAGTTCGATGCATGTAGTTCAAAACCAAGAAAAAAATCTACTTATCAGTCATCAAGACTGACGAAAGTATTGGTTGTAATTAATGGACTAGGTAATAGTGACTACAGATTCTTTTTGGGCTCCATCGACTTGTGTTTCAAAAGAACATTCGCCTTGAACATAGTGATCAGCTAGAATATGGAATACCTGTTAAGTTAATTTGTCTTGATCTGCCACTAATAACACCTGAAAGTTGTCCAAATATTTGAGGCTTTTTTTCATGAGTATTGCTTGTAAAGTTAGGAGGGGTAGTATTTTAACTTTCTAAAAATACATCACCAATCATTTTTTGTTGGAGTAAGGCTCAACTAAAAAAAAAAAAAAAAAAAAAAAAATATCGGAGCACAGATACCATATCACATTGTTCTTTCACAGAGGAATTTTGAGACAAGGTTCAGTTCTATTTGACACTAAGAATCAGTAAGATCTTCACAAGCAGGCCTATTTCTTCCTCACCTTATTTGACAATTTTAGACATTGGAAATACAAGAGGGACCTAACGTTTCAAAACTTCAAGAGTCTTCTGTAGGCTCCGTTTCCCTTCTGCAAAGTAAAAGGCTAGCTACGAACAGCATTACGAGGCAGCTTTCAATCACAGCTGCCATGCTCTGAAAGGCCGGCTGGTTCAGACACCAGCACCTCTGAAGTCTAAGCGCAAACTGCTGTCTACATTCTATGTTTCTCCTTGGTCCCTGAGGAACAGAATGATCTTTTTTTATGGACATGAATAAGTCACTTTCCCTCAGCGGTGCTGAAAATTATCTGATTTTTTTAGTGGTTTTTACTCCTTTTAATCAATAATGTTAGAAACAGAAAAAAAACTACCCCAAATGGCTAATAACTGCAAATACATATCTGTGTAGTGTAAATACACGTAAATCCATGACCTACGTCTCGTTGCAGGCTTCACTATGTAAGTCACATCAGAATTCAGTACAGTCTTTTTCTGAGAAATACGATAACCACATCAATAACCATTTTCCCTGGACTCATGTCATTAGCTAGCTCCTGAATAACCCTGGGGACAAACTCACCAATGGATGTTGCAATTAGCTTCAGACCAAGATGTTTAGATATTACTTTTCTGCCTCCTGCTCCCTGTACGTGAGCCACCTTAGCTAGCTCAGCAGTGTGTGGTGTAGCTGGGAGTATACCTAACCATGTCATGAAGCAACTGCTCCTCGTTACCGCAATTAACAACTTATGTCTGACTGCATGGAACCCAACTAGAGAAGATTCATCTTTAGAAACTTTGTCTTCTGAGGGGGGTGGGATGGGGGGAGGAACCAAAAAGAAAAAAAACAAACCACCCCAAACACAACCCAAAACCCAACAACTCTATTGACTGTTGATCGGCAACTAAGAGATTTTAATTGTCTGTTAAATAAAAATGCTCCTAGGAAATAACTTTCATATAGCTTTTAAATGTGTATGTACTCTAAGAATTAAGCTTTTGGATGTCCTCTTCCTTTCATACTTCATCTTTTTTTCTGAACATGCAGCTAATTACCTCATTTGATAAAAGATCAATGTCTAGGTGATTTGATGTGCATTGAAGTGAACAGAAGTTATTCCTTTTCATTATTTTTTTGTCCATTTTTCCTGCATCAGTATTCCTTCATTGTTGAAACAACTTACTGTTCCGTTTTACTGAATATCACAATAGTTTAAAAAGTTTTGATTTCAAGGTTTTGTGTTTCAGTATAAGGTATGTTTAACCAAAGCATAAATTTGCAATACTTTCCTACAAACAGTTCTTCAAAAAGAATAATAAATAAAAGGGGGAAATACAAGCAACTACAAAAAGACTAATTTTATTCTTTAAAGCAGGAAACCACATTTTTTGTCCTAACACAGAAAAATAAGAATAGCTATAGTTATCAAATATATAGATCTGTAGATATATTTTCTATCTGTTATACACAAGGCGCAATGCCAGGAATTGCTCAGACTCCTGTCCCTAACTATACTACGGATAAAAATCATGAATATGAAAGCTTAATGTAGAGTTTGCATGTGAGGTGACTATCATATTAATTCCTTGTAAATATTTTTATAATAAAAGGTGACTACACAGCATCAGGAGATACAGACTAGGAAAGGTGATAAAATTAAATAAATAAATAAATTCCTGACAGCATGAAAGAACGACAGTATTGCAAGGTGAAGCATTAGATATGAGAAATATCAACACTTCTAAGATCATACCAGTCTTCCAGCAGTGTAAAAAATAAATAAATAAAAAGACCCAAACCAACCAAACAAACAACCAGACAACAACAAAAAAAAGATGTTGGCAGGGGAGGAGGAATAAGCAAATGCCAGAAATTCTTCCCTGGTTTTAGCCAAGGACTCATGTTAAAATTAAAACAGAGTTGCACATTCATTTTCAAAATTCTCACCTTAACGGATGTTTCAGGAAGATAATGTGGATTTCTCAGCTTAGTTGTAATATAAAAGCGGAATTCAGGAGCATACTCAATAGTGGAGTCTCCAAGGCAAATGCATATACTCCCTGACTGCTTAAATGTCTGCTTGAGCAAAAGTGGCTCTAGGATAGGATCAAGTTCCTCTCCAATATTCTCCAGTAGCACTTCAAAAATAACATAAAAATTAGTAGGGCTTTCCTGGCATTTATATTACTGTTTGACTGTTCTTTACAATACATTGTATAATGTGTATTTACAGTGTGCAAACAATAAAAATATTGAGCAGTATCTAGAGATAAAGTGAATGTTTCTTACGAGTATTTAGCTGATTGAAACATTAATCTAAGAAATGTAGCTTTAATTTCCTTTTCAAATATTATATCAATTTGCAAAAAAGCAATGAACATGCTATCACTATTACTGCTGTCAATGGCTTAGAACAGCAGTTTAAGGCTACCATTTTTAAAAAGGGAAATAACAAACTAAATGCCACATGCCACAGAAATAATTTTGGGTAACTAAGTCTGCTTCAATTTTCACTGTATGCATATGACACTGTCAAAATCAAGAAAGAAATACTGGAGAATAAACAATCCATTTCTCTACTTGTAGTTCAGTTAGGCATTGAAAAATAGCTGGAGTTGTAACTATGTGTTTCATTAATTTATTTCTGTTTGAGGGTAATAAGACTACTTGCAATAAAGATACTACAGAGAATACAAGAATCATTAATGATCACAGCCTAGCAATCTGGTATTTATACTCTTCAAAAGCCAAGTAAAAACAACATTACTTTTTAGAAATAAAATGATCGTAACATGAAAACAAAGAAATGGCAAATCTCATAAAGCAATTACAAGACACAAATTAAACCGAGTATTATATTGTGCTAAGAAGTATCTTATAACCTGGGGCGAGGACTTCAATTACTATAGTACTAATTTGATTCAAAACAAGAAAAAAAATTCTTTACCTTAACCATGAGAACATTTGAGACTCGCTTATCATTTTTTAGCTAATCGCGCCCCCTCCAGGTCCTTCTGTAATTTACACTTTCCTGAGTCATTAACCTACCAGGACTGCCAAACTGAATGCAATTTTCCAGCGTTGTAACAAACTGAGGGTCGGTGAGTTTGATTATATGCAAACTATTGGCTTTTTCCATGTTCTTTATCCATTTATTTGCTTGCCCCTGAGGATCTATCATCAGAGGCCATCTTCTTGCATTGCTGAGGGGAAAAATACAAACTTTCAAAATTGAAATACAAGCTCTTCAAATGTTTAACTCAAAGTACTTCTAAGGCAACGTATTCCCTTTTGTCATTAAAACAAAAGCACGTCAGTATGAAATCATAGTAGGCGCATACTCAGGTATAATCCCTGATGAATTTAAGAGGAAATAGATGAATCTTACAGCTCTCTGTTTACAAAAAATAATTTCCCTCTTTCAAAGAAAGTACTTAGACTTCTTACTTCCTAGAAAGTTTAATTGCATTTAATTTTATAACACTTTCAAAATAAAAAGATAACTCTAAGTTTTGAAATTTTGAACAGCTGTGATACAGTCATATCCATAAGTGAGCATTTTCAAGTGAAAACGAATGGGATTTTCCACTAAAGAAACATTTTAGAGTCGGTATAAAGGGAAATATATAAGCAGATTCAAAGGTATCTACTACCTTTTAATCCCTAATCCTTAAGCAGCAACGGACATGAAGAATTTCTGGATCTTATTTTTGGCACTTAGTAACTACTTCACACGTTTTTTTACAGTATTCTCTACCACATATAGTTACATTACCAAGATATCGAAGACCAGTGACACGTGTTAATGGTCAATTACAATTACAGCAATAACCACCTAAATTAAAACCATCTAAGCAAGCAAAAGCGAGAATTCCAAAATAAAAGTCGTCCTAAAAATCCAGATCAAGGGGCCCAGTCAGATCCCAGTTGGTTAGGAGCCATCATACAGTCTACTACTGGAAGGAAAAAATCAGCAATACCTTTTTTTCCAAATTCAGCATACAAAGAAATCTTTCAGACTACTTCTATGGCCTCCATCATTATTACAAGTTAAATTATGCACAATGACACCGGCAAATTATTTATCATTAATAATTTTTTTTAAATTGAACCTCTCGCTCTTGAAAAATTTTGATTCACAAATAAAACTTGCAATGTAAATGTGTCTGCAGCTGTATTCTTATTTTCCTTAAAAATACTAACATGAAATGTATGCGATGAAGTAAAACACAATCTCATTTTTGTCTGATCTTCAAATACACCTTTTCTCAGAAAGAGCGATGATTTGCAAAAGGTTTCCATAAATTGTCAGCAGAAAGCGATAAGCCTTGAATTAGAAAAAGGTACAGAGCCAATAGTTGTAGATACAGCGTAAGTTCTAAAAGACAATGCTCAGGCAAACTTCATTTAATGTAATCTAAGTTCTTGCAGGCTTATTTGTTTCAAAATTGCTGGCAGGCAAAACCATCTAACACATTATAAACCTCGATCTTCCTTCAAGAGAGTAATTTTGAAACAGGTAAAGCACAGTTTAGGAGAAAATTCTCTATATTCTCTGTTACAATTTCTATTCCACAGACTTCTTATTAAGGACTAGGTGTAGTTGTAAGGCCTATTTATACACGTGTAAATATAACAACACACAAAAATATGCATGTAACCTTTAATCCAAGGGTTCCGCTATCTGTGACTCAGGTGCAGTTCTGTGAAGCACAGCTGTGTGGCTTTGGATTATCATTACTGAAAAAAAATATTTTTTTTAAGCTGGACAGACTGGATAAGCAAAACTATGCAAGATATAAAAATTGAAAACAAAGCTGAAAGGGAAGTTAGTTGCTTGGGAATAGTAACTCACAAGAAGTTAGGGAACTTTGGAAAGAAGAAAAAAGCAGAGACTGGTTTTTATTTTTTTAGCAACTGTTGTCAGATCTGGCAGCTCAACAAGATCAAGAACCAGTCCTTTCCAAGATGCACCGGAGGCCAACATTTCCCTACCTCAGTGTCAGCCTTCTGGCTAGCACAAACTTACAAAGTGTTCTTGATGCAGTTATTAGCAAGCTGATGTTTAGTTTAGTAGTGTTAGTCCTATCACGTATGTGTGTTAGTGAAAAAATAATTCTGTACTCAGAAATCATGGCTGATCCTGCTTGCAGAATCTCTGCACAGTAAAATGTGCCCAAATAAATGTGATCCCTTAGAAGAAGGAATATATATGTGGAGGTAGAGAGCACAAGCACCTTAGGTTCTTTGAACTGAAAGTGGAGATTGTAGAAGCAAGATAGCAGAAGTTTAGGAGCAAAAGTTTTGAGAGAGGAACGTACCGTATGTGGCAGTAGCCTGAGATTGTACCTGGGATGCTACAGAGGTTCCTGCTGTGTTATGAATCACATATTGGACTTGGGAGTGACCATCCACCAGCCGGAGGAGGATGGCTTTCTTCCCCCTTGTAGAAAGATTTAGGAAAATGGGTCATCTGGAAGGGACCCTTGTCCGGCTTACCCATGAAGGAAGCAAGCTTTCACAGGTAAAACGCATTGGGAGATTCAGGAAATGCATTCGTAATCCACCAAGACAGCGTGATATCTAAGCAGACATTAAGTTAAAATGTGGGCTTCGTAAAGTTGCAAGTATTCTGAATAATTTGATAAACACGGATAAGGGCAAATTTGGTAACACAGTAGGTCTAGAGAGGCAAACAGGATTTGAAATCTGAACATCTGTCAGATGAGGCAGTAGCATCAGCAGTATTAGAAGACAATCTCACAGTAGGTAACAGCATTCACCAATGGATCCAAAGCGTACCGAAAGAATTGCTGAGCTCCCAAATTGCTAGGTGGTTCAGTTGCTTATAAGAACCCACCGGGAGACCCAAGGGATATATAGCCAGGTGATTTGAAGAGTAAGATGATACAAAGTGATACAGCAATTGCAAACTGTAAACTGAACATAGTAAACATACATGTTAAGCACATTCTAAACCAGACAATATTTATGTAGTTTGCTCATAATAATTTAGCTTGTTCTTATTTTAAAACAGAAATTTAAGATTTGAGAAAACCTCAGCCAAAACCTACAGTATGTATTTCTTTCCCTAATTACTTCAGAGTTTCATTCACGTATTATTTTCAGCATATCCCATTTCAGACTTACTGTGTAACAGACACGAAATACTTAAGCCTGAATAACTGAAGAGTGGTTCTCTAATAACAGCCAAACAAACATAGCTTTCATCAACAAGAAAATCCTTCTTCGTTGATGGGAATGCATAAGCAGTCACTGTGTATGTTTGCAAATTATCCTTGAATAGCCCTCTAATTCTTCTTTTTAAAAAATCTGTTGTTATAAAAAGCTTGAGTTGCATTTTATATGGTTCCTGGGCTCCTAATATAAAATTCACGTAGCCATAAATGCCAACTACAGGCATAATATCTATCATCAATTTGAGGTAGATTCTATCTCACATTTCAAAATCAAACGCTATCATTACTTAGTTCTAAAATGCTAATCATCTTTCCAGTAGTTCAAAGAGAATTTTGATCAAAGCTTTATGAAAGTGAAGTGCCACTACTGTAGAAGTGTTGAATTCATTAACATTTGTCAACTGTTTAGCCTGAGTGATTGAATTATTAATACAGTAATTACTTTTTTAAAAAGTTACATATATAATCATAATCCCAGCATATATCCTCTAACTTCAGTAAGTACTTTTGCTTCCAGAAGTACAATGAATGCCAGTTTTTAAAGTCAAATGAAAGTACGTTGCGGTTCTTTAGCCAGTGCATTATTTTTGTCTTTGCTATTTCATTTTGCACTTTGTCACCTACCCAGTTGCCAAAGCTGAAGTATTATCCACACATCTATGCTTCCAAAGGTTAGCCCTATAATAGACAATTTCAGTTATGTGTGACAACCTAACAGTCACTCTACAGTAAAAGAAGTATTCATTCACCAGTGCTATACAACGTTAGACTCCTCAAACAGTCAGAAGAATTTTCAGGTAAACGGTAGCAAAAATGAAAGATTTATATTAGCAAGTTTCTGTAGTAGCATACTCTAAAAAAGATGCATACATGTTAGGTACGTGTTATCATAGACTTGGCAACCATTAACCTGGCTATGGAAAAGAATAATTATTTATTCATTATACAGAAAAGAAAACCAACAGACATGAAGTAAATGGGTAGCAATCACAAACAGAAAAGCAGTTAAAGCAACATTGTTCCAGTCAATTCAGCTACAGCCACGCTAAGAACAAAACCTAAAAGCTAAAAGTCAGGAGTAATGCACTAGCAAGCATACTGGACAGAACTGAGAGCTTCTTTGTTTACCGTCATAACAAACCCAAGTCCAAATGAAAATCATAACTGGTTATGGAAGGTCACAAAGCTTAGCCTATTGCAAGCACTCAGCTCTGTGTTTAACAAAACTGTCAGTCCCGTATGTATCTCGGTCATCAGTAGGCACATTAATCTAAAGCTAATACTAGTGAGACGCAGATATTTCTAGATGTTAAAACATTAACGTGGTCAGTTCCCATGCTATACGTTGTCACACAAATCACTGATGTTTGCACTGATTGTGACATTGATATATACCAGATGAACTCTGCCCAGACAAACGTAATTCTAGTGACTGACGAGAGACACAGATGTGCATGTATTAGAACACAACATAAGAATGTAGAATCACCTTGGAAGCGAAAGGCAATAATATTAGAGTTCATGGATCCGTATTTTCTTTCTATGAGGAATTTTGGGATTTCAGAATTTGTTTCACTTTCCAAATAAGAATATCTTCTAATATGCAGAATTTTACAAATGTTTCAGATCAAACAACGTACCGTTAGATAAAGTCAAAGTATTTTATTTGGATTTATCTTAAGATAATTACAAAAGGGAAAATTTAAAAACAAAAAGGGGATTTCAAAATGAAAAATAAATCCTTCTTTCCTTATCAGAACTTTCTTCAACTTGTGATAAGATTACTGCCATACTAACTACATTACAACAGGAAACTACAGTTGCAACTGCCAAGCCTTTAATTATAAATGGTATTTAGTAAATTCCAGCACTCCAAAGATGTAATCAGGTTTCTGCTACGAGTTCACGCTTTAATAATTTTTTTTTTTTTAAAGTTCTTTGAGGACTGGACTTGGTGCAAAGACTTTGTGGCACCCCATTCATAATGCCTACTAAAGAGGTCCCTACACTAACCCAAAACCCAAAGCTCTCAGCTTTTGTCTAGGAATATGCGAGGTTATTCTGCTCCAGAAGGGATCCTAGAAATTACTAGTCTGTATGAAGTATTGACAGTTAGGGGAATGAGGCCCTAAAGAAAACAGACTCCAAATTCCCAGTACAGATATACCTTTTCACCTTTCATCAAATATCTAAAACTGTCACGTGGAGGAGGAAGACCCATAGCTAACTCCCCACTGCCTGACGTGATGTGAAAGCACACCTTTCCGAAATCGGAGGTTATTGCAGGAAAGGCCTGTCCCACCTTCTCTTGCTGAAACAGATTAGAAGTACACAGAATAAAAGGCAAGAAACAGAGGAAGAAAGTGGCAAGAGCGTATGGTTGGGATCATCCCCTGTAAGAAAGGAGACTAGAAATGCTCTCCATTCTAGCTTTTTGCACATCCCTTACTGCCTTCAGTAGAAGATATACGTGGGCCTTTTTTTGTTGTTTTGTTACTACTATGCTGTAGCAAAATAAAGATTCAGCTCATCAGTGTAAAAAACAACACTTCAAAATGTCAGGGGTTTACACACTAAATATGTTATAAGCCTGGATGTTAAAATCTCCTACCAGTTGGCAACATAAACTGGGAAACTGTTTAAAGAGAAGTAATCGAGACATTATCTATAGTATTTCCAGTGCCATCTTAGGGAAAAAAGTGTGTGACCCTTATAGAAAGGCAAGCAAAATAATCTTCAGTACCTCTGCAGAAATACCTCTTGGTAGCAACTGATGCCAGCATATTTCTGTAATTTTAAAGAGCTTTAGCTTTTTAAAGGAGAATTACTTCCATATCTACTCATTATACTACAAGAATAGTATTAAAAATTCTATTCCTGAAGCATTTTAGGATGTCTTAAACTGAATCCATTGTTCATCATGTTTGTAAAAAAAAAAAAGGGGGGGGGGTATCATTATAGCAATCCATAGGAGTTAAAAATGAGGGGAGTGAATTCACAGATTTAAGAACTTTACAATGTAAAGTTAAAAAGTATTATTAGTATTTCTTATAAATTTAAACATCACAGACACTGTATAACTCTGTTAAACTGGATATACAGTAGAAAACTTTATAAAAATAACAGCTGAAAAGCATGTTGTAAGAAGCTATTTAATTAAAATTATTAATTGTAATTTTGTTTTGGGGTTTTTTTTACTTACGAGATAATGATGCCATTATCAATAGAAAACATGTCAGAAGGTAGTCCAGCAATATTCCAAGCTCTGATCTCCACTGCTTCTCCCAGGGTATTTGTTAAGGAAAAATCATCAGAACAAGGAATGTCTTTTGTTTTACATAGCAATGTCCACTCTTTAGTTTGCATCTAGATAAGAAGAAAAAAAAATATTAACTGAAGTTCTGACTATTCACAAAATTTTGAAACTATTAAAAAATGTATTTTTCAACCCATTTCCCACAACAGTTGCTACATACAAGATCACTATATCTACAAATGGAAACTCATCCTTCTGTATAAAATGTTTAAAAATGTCTCTAAAAATGCCTTTGTATGTGGTTTCTATATATGAAAGAGATGTTTATTTGGTCAGAGCCTCCGTATGATTTTGTTTACCATTTCAGCAGTAGTCTTCTATACTATAAAATGAGTGTAGAACAAATGCACATATTCCAACTAAAAAAAATAAATAAAATCTTCATTATTTAACTCTCAGGACACATAATGAGCACGTGTCAGGATTTAACCAAACTTAACAACTTAACAATCATTTAGAGTTACTTTTCACTCTCCCTGTCATCTAACTCACTACAGTTGTGTAAACTATACACGTTTGTATGGTGCATAATAATAATAATGAAGACACGCACCTTTAAATATGTAAACCAAAAAGCATATTCCTCTAGGACGAATGCTTCCAAAGAAGGAAAATGTATAGAAATAGCATGTTCCTATGAAAGGCACAATCTTGTATGAAAGCTATGTATAAGGTCAAAGAAATACGCTGTAGTATTCTAAACTAAAAACTAGCTGGCAAAGCCTCAAGCAACAAAACTCAGAAATGGCAGGTTAATTCTGACATCCAAAATTTGTTATATCCAAAATCAGCTGCCATGTCAAAATCTTTTTGCATTCAGGATTTCCGTTTATTTCACAAAGAGTTACAGGCACAAATGTGCTGTGTTACTGAGCTACTCTATCTTTTTGTCGAGAATTACTCCACTTTCAGAACTTGCTTAATTGTGTTGCTGCTGAAATAGAAGCTAATTCTGTTTTCTTTGAAGTTACGGAGAATTCAGCCATTGAATGGAAAAAGAATAACCAGAGCCATGAGGTATAAAGTTACTGGCAATTGCTTTAGAGAAGAAAAGCAACCAAAGGACTCCATGCTTTACACAGCAATAAGTACTTTGCAGTAGGACAAAGGTAGAACTTCCCCCAAGAGTCTTATAAACAAAACTCAAAATCCTACAATACAGTTCCAGTTCCACTTATGAATTCTATTAAAACATAATTTTAAAATATAAACTTTATATTAGAAGAAAAATTATTAAAATTTAGATTGCTACAATACATGGGGACAAAAATCACTGTATTACTTGTCTGTAGCTGGATGTAAAGGCTCCTAGGTAAGCTACAATTCCTGATGAAATAAGTATATCTCCAGTCAAATTGATGTACTGCCTTCCCAGCTCCAAAGCAGTCTCATGCCAGCGAGTTTTCTCACCCCCAAGGCCACCAATCAATTGTTCTGCTCGCTGCAGTTTTTTGCTGCATAAGTCAACCTCAGAATAAAAAAAATGCTGATTATATTACATGATCACTTTAAAGACATTTTACAAATAGCAGAAGCAATTCAAGGATTATTTTCCTGTGCAGATTTTTTTCTTAAGTAATTTCATCAAATAGAAAGAAAACATCTTATTATAATGGAAATGTTCCAAGAACAAAAACAATCTTGGTACCAGGACAGTAAAGTCTATTCAGTTATATTTTCATCCAAGTAAAGGAAGATGACCAGTATAAAACACGCAATTCAAAATAGCTCTATATGCGATATGGAAAATATTAATAGTCACGGAAATGATCTACATGTCATAACAGAAACAAAAACACCTTAAAGAGATCACTGTCTTGTGAAAGTAGGTACGTCCTTTTCCGAAAAAAAAAAAAACATCCTTATGAATACATAAATCTGCATTTCTGTTGTCATTTTTTAACTAAGCCATCTTTTCAGGCATGTTTACAATCTAACAAAAAAAATATGATTTAACAGGAATTTAATCCAGCTCTGTTAGAAGTCTTTACTATCTAGTGGAGACACATTTTGGCCATGGGATAGGAGGAAAATTATGCCAATTCTTGCTGCTGTTACAATCCTCTCCTCTGGTAACCATAGCAGCCAATTTAAACCACAGTCACAAACTGCTTGTGTAGTTTATCCCTCCCTTCTACTTCCAAACCGTATCAGGATGCAGAAGAAACACACAAAGAAAGAGCTGACTTTAGCTACAGACAAGAATTAAGACTCCATTTCTAATTCCAATACTATTTTGGTAAAAAAAGCTAATGATGACGTACTCCAAATCTTAAAAAAAGAAAAAAAAAAAAATCTTCTAAACATTGCCTATTTCTGCACACGTATCAGCTACTTAGCAGTCAGGAACAGAGTTTACCAAAAACATTCTCAAAATTCCATTAGCACAGAATGCATAAATAAACTTTCAAAACTTTAAATGTACTGACTTACAAGTTAATAGATGAATCAAACTCTTAGTACAATAATTGAAAATTTATCTCCTCACAAGAAAGCAGATACAAGTGAGGATGCAGGAGAAGGATATCAATTAGTAAATTCATAACATCTACATTTTCTGTTACTTTAAAGCATTTATTCCCCACGTTTTGCCCATTTATAACTTCAAAACCATTACACCAAAATAAAAAGATGGTTATCTAGAAGTACAACTTGTTAAACATATTGGCAGTTAAAATGAAAAATACCATTTGACAAAGAGACAAATTTTAAGTAATTTTTCTGGATATCAGTAGAACAACAGTTCATCTTCTGCATCACATACCTGATTTTCCAAGTCAGCCTTCTCCTGTTTCTTGGATTCCAGTGTCTGCTGGAGTACAGCCAATTTATCTTGAACCTCCCTCAGGTCTGCTTGTTTCTTTCTTAGACCATCCATAGCAATCTTTAATTCTCCTTCCGCTTGATTCAACTTTAGCTTTTTGGGTGCAACATTTTTTGTCACTCTAAATAAAGTCAAAGAATGAATGAAACATCTGAAAGATACACCCTTACTCCAGGGTTACTATTAAAAAAAATGAACATAGGAAAGATGAAGGGAAACCTCAGCAGCTCAGTAGCTCATGCAATGTTCCATTTCATAATTTGATGATATATGAAGACAACTGATTTTTACTTAACCACTTGTTTCTCTGCTGATACTGATTTATGCAGTTTCTGCAAATTTTTCTGTAATAACAGGTAACAATTAAAAGCAAAAAGGGTTATGCTTCCAAACTGTGTCCCATTTGATCACAGTTTAGAATCTATTATGGATTTGTGCCACTAGAAACACACAAATAATCATATATATTAAGTAACGCTCACAGACACTGTACACATACATACAGCCAACTCCATACACAAAATAAAAGAAAAAATTGACAGCTTCTCACATCCAAGGATCTATTTTCCAGTTTTGAGAATTTCCATCTTTTACACAGATATTTCTGTGAGGAGACTACTGGAAGTAACGTATAACTGAAAACATATTGTTTATCTTTCCAAAAACAATAAGCAAGAAAATGCACTAGAATGTCCCTGTGCTCAACTGAAACAATATTTCACAAGTATTGGCCTCATAATTAATGAATCCCCTCTCATACTGGTGTAAGTTGCAGATCTCCTCTAAAGTCCACCTTTTTAGTTAATTTTCTCTCCAGCAATTGGTACTTGTAATATTAATAGTTGTTCAAAAAAACTGAGAACTCTACCAAGTATGCATTTACTAATCTTTTAGTCAAGTAACAAAATATCCTCTCAAATTAAGGCATGCGCTACCTACCATGACTCAACTTTCAAAATGCAAATTGACCTTAGTTACCCAGTGCTGATTTACTCTTAAATGGGAGTTCCAGATGTTCCAAATTAGGAACTATCATAAAAAATAAGCACAGTTTTTCAGTGTATCAAATACAATGTGTAACAAAAAATATCCTTTGGGCTTGATATGACTACCAGAAACTTCCAAAGACATTTCAATAATGCCTCTAGTTTCTGCAACACACTATAAGGAAGTTAACTTTATTCACTAACTGAACAGATTGTTGCTCCCATGCCTTCTTAGAAAAATTCAGATCTGAAAATCAGGCTCTACACCTTAACATCAGGTATCTTACATGAATGAATCCTTATGACTGCTTGTTTGCACAAGTTTCCCACAAGTAAGAAGTAATTTCACATCTCTTTTGGTGTTAAACTGATCTCTTTAATCAAAGTTATTTTAAACCTTTTCTTTTATATACATACTTACGTATCATAAAATTCCATGGCTATGACCCATTTGCACAGACCCTCTGCTGCCGTGGAAGCATTTCGAATCTTGTCCGGTACAAACTCAGGGTTTGTAAGATACTGTTTTCTTATAATAGCCATGTAAGCAGGGGGAATGTTATCCTTGTCATATTCATGAAGAGACTGAAGAAATCTTATGTCACCCAGAAGTCTCTTAGCAGGACCCCAGAAATCCTCAATTTTTTTCCCAGAACCTGTTGGATCTGGAATCCTATCTGCTTTGATGCCTTTAAGGATGCATATAGCTTCCATTACAAGCTTGACACCAGCAGGAGGACTCTTCATGGACTTAACCACTGTAATATCCTTAAAATAATAATTAAAAAAAAAAACCTTTAGAGGTCTGAACAAAGGTGGATTAATTCTGCTATTACAATAGAAATAATAAGCCTTTTTATGTCAAGATAATATTTTTCCATATACATTTGCTGTTCTCATACGTGATAATTTTAAATACGCTATGATCTCAAGTTTATAGCACAAGCTTGGATAGTTCATACATATAGATCTCATTTTCTTTTTGCAAATTTTTATCTCGTTTGTTTCCATTGTCTCTAGTCCTTTCTTTAAGGCACTATGCAGGTTAAACTAACATTGACACCTGAACAAAAATACCTGAAATCTAGTTAACAATCAGTTTAGAGGAGACAAGAAATTCTGATCTGTAATTCACTGTTAGTTGTACTTTTTCTGCTCCTAATTCAGTAGTGGGCATTGCACCTCTGTTACGGAGTTCAGATGTTCCAGCATTACGCTCTACCCTTCAGTTCAGGCTCTAACACAATACTTCAAGCTTACAGGCTCACATCAGCAGTGGATTAGTAGATTTAAGATAACAAGGTAAAAGCTGCTTTCAACCCAGAGCTAAAGTTCTATGCTCTCCAAGTACAGAAAATAAATCAATTAGTATTCTGGTCAGTTATTAAACTCCCAGAGTGAGCTCAATGGGGGAAGAGGCCGCTAAAAGGGAGAAAACCATTGGGTAAGAAGTACTGACATTATAAGAAATAGCAGGAAATGAGTAAGAAATGTTTTAACTGCAAATATAGAACAGTAATATGAAAGAATGAAACACTTCAACACATATGTGTACAACTAATTAAGCAAGAGGTCTGTAAACTAAAGATTTATGGAGAAGAATCTCTCTCACTCTTCCCAAAGAATAACTCTGCATGAAAATGCAAATATTCTAAGAGCTTTTCTCAGAGAATACATACTCCAATAAATTAAAGGATTTGTAGAGTCTCATGTTTATTTTGCCAGTTAGCATTAGATTTTGAGAGCTTGCCCATGGTTTCTTTGAGGTCTAAAACCCTGGCAATTTGGATAGAAAGAGGTATCTTTTGAGTTCTGGGCATGTTCATTTGTGCCACAAAAACCAGAGAAATGTTAAGACTGGATTTAAAAAAAAAAAAACAAAAAAACAAACCACAATTATTTCCTTGAGACTGTGAACTACGGTTCCTGGAGCTACAAGCTTTTAAAAAAAAAAACAAAAACAAACAAAAACCAACAACATACCCCACCCCCCC
>JAVKLA010000001.1:21276395-21291762 GCA_034782735.1 Sagittarius serpentarius
AAATCAACCCACCACCCCAACCAAACAACCAACAACTGCAACCACACCAGTGTTCAGGATGTTCAGGAGAGGGAAACAAAAGCAGGTAAATAAAGCCAGGGAATTTCAATGAGGCACTCAGAAAACTAGCTGATGGGATCTCCAGGGAAGGAAGTCCTTGGAGAGGAAGAACAATCAAATTTAGCCAGCCATTCCGGGAAACAAAATTAAGGGCAAATACAAATTAACTTAATACAATGAAGGGTTGTAAGCAGAGTCAGAGGCTCTGTTTTAAAGGCTAAACTCAAACTCAACTGCAGTTAAAAGCAATGTGAAATATAACAAGAAAAATTCTGTCACGACAGTAACAGTAAGAAAAGCGAGAAAAGTGCAGGCTAGGTACTTAGTGAAAAGGGGGAGATACGAGTAAACGACATATAGAGTCAAAATGTTAATGCTCTTTCCATCTGACGTCTCTAAAAGATTAACTGTGAGTAAGTGACTAGCACAACTGATAACACTGTCAAAACACAGCAAAGATTTGACCATGGTCACGCAGGTCCAGACCTACGCAATATTTTCGTTATTGAAACGAACGATGGAAAAGAGAGTATGTTTATTAAATGTCCAACTGATAGAAAGCTGAGAGTAAATGCAAATACATTGGAGTAGAGAACAGGAAAAAATATCTTGATAAATTGCAGAACTGGAAAAGTATAGTAGAACTAGTACAAAAAGAAAAAAGAAAGGAAAAGCAATGATTATGTAATAGTGACTTTCAGGAAATGATACGGCTGTTAGCATGAATGACAAACTACACGTGTCAATAATCCTCCTCTACTCTACACAGCATTCAGCAAAACTACAGCTGAAATACTGTCTTCAGCTTTGGGCAATGCACCTGAAGTGAATGTATGGAGACCGTCCCAATGGAATAACCAGAAAAGCTAATCTGATTTATGAGAAAAGACTAAAGAATAGTGATTACTTAGCTTACAGAAAAGAAAACTGGAAGTGGCGAGATCCATGAGTGCAGTCTTCAGCTGCATAAAAGATGAAGAACCATGTCCACAGGACGGAAAACAAGGTTAAGTTGTAATGAGTAAGATCAACAGTAAACACCAGGAAAATCTTCCTAATGGTAAATATGTAAAGTGGAACAGATTACAAGTGGAAGATGACGACTTCCAGATGTCCCTTCCTAGTTCTAAATTTCAGTGTCTTCGTACGTGTATTGCTACAAAACTTAGATGCCAACAGCAAAATAACACTTCAAAACATTATACTTTTTCTAATCCTTGCTGAACAATAAGCCGCATGAGGTACACAGTTCCTTCTGGCTTTAGATACTCATTTCAGCAGTACTCAATTATGTATAGATCTGTTTCTCCAACCAAGTTCTCCAAACTCAATCTGCACATTTACGTACATGGATTTATGGGCACAATTTGCAACATGTGCCCTGCTCTGCTTTCCATCAGTGGTGGCCAGGGTGAAGGGTGAATCAAAAACAAGAGTCCTGTACAGGTACTCTAAACTCTCCTACACACAGATTTTTTTGTGTTCATCGTGCTATTTAACTATATCTCGAGGAAAAAAAATTCTGGTGGTTTTTTTTTTTCCCTTGTGAGTTCCTACTACATTTTTTTTCCTCTTGTATTATAGTACTCCCTTCTTGGAGACACTAAGCATTCACAGCAGCCAAAGTATTAACTTCATTAGCCTTCAAAGCCTCATTCTTGTCTTGTTATCCACAAGTATAATGCAATTGCCTTGAAGTGACTAAGTAGCCATCCACTATTTTCACAAAGCATGCCAATGATTTGACAATGCCAGAATCTAAAACTTTTGATACCAAGCAGTAGCTGTAGATAACAAACCACCTGTTTTCTATTTAAGTTTTCCCCAAAAGTTTTGAAAAATCTTGTTTTCAGCAACAATAGCTGGACCATACAGTCCATCCTCACTCTTACAATCTGGGAGAGTTCCTTTCATCCCACCATGAGCAGAACATTATCTAGGCAAAGAAAACCTGAATACCCGTAAAACCAAGGGTGGCTGCCTCCACTGTCATACTCCTACGAAGAGTGCTCCCTTAACACGGGGAGACACAGAATTTCAACCTCAATTCCTAGACTCTGAAAGACCGGATATAAAAATATTAGTTGACAGGCTGGCAGGTTCTGAATAAGAAAGTAAAAAGCACACATTTTCTAACTTCTTAATTCTTGAGTCAAAATATTTTTATAACTATGAATTTTGAAAAGTCTAGAATAATATTTGATCTTGTAGTCCATAAAAGTTTAGTGTTACAGCTTTTTCACTTGAAAATAGCATAACATTTTGCTTTTCAAAACTGAAAGCTTTCAGGAAGTTTCTAAATTATAAAACTGTGTAAGTGTAATGTAAAATCTGAAACGGCAGACATTCCATGCTTTTCTATATCTGAATACCTCTCCAGTGCGTTAATATGTGTTGTTAGCCATACCTGCGCCGTGAGAGTGTCAAGGGCAGCCAGAGCACTTTCTAAACAAGGCATGGCTTGTGCTAAGTCAGCATCACATTCATCTTTGATGGCTTTTGCAGCCACAGCCTGCTCATTTGCCACTGCTTCATCAGCTTTCACGACTTTTTCAGTTTTGGCTACTTCCAAAGATTCTTTTTGAATAACGACCATCATCTCATCAACCTGCTTGCTAGCTTCCCATAACTGAGGTTGCAGAGCCTCCAGCTCAGACTGCATCAAGGCTACTTGGGATGCAGCAGAGTTCAGTTTCTCCAAGCCAACTTCGTATCTTCTTTTCATTTTCGTCACCTTACTGAAAATAAATAGTACTTTATTACAAATATATTTTATCAGTACTTCATCACTTCATTCATTGGGATCCATTCCCCAAACTTCTCACTACTCTGAATAATCAAATGCTCTGTCAATCTTGTTTGATTTGCTTAACAAATAGTAAACATAGCAGGGATTACTTGAGCCATAGTCTTGAACTATTCTATCACGCATACTCAGAGACTGGAATATAGATAAAAAAGTGATCACTTACAGGTAAATAAGCAATTGTTAAGCTTCTGTCTCTTTGTTAGCAGGAGCTACAAAATCAAGATGGCATAGTAGTAACAGACAAAAAGAGGAGATGGAGGACGTGGGGATACACTTATGAAGATTGTTAGTTGAGGTGAGGTTGAAATAGGATTAGTATAATTGGGAAAATCATTTTAGCAGCAGAATGTGAATGGTGCTGGGGACAGCCAACAGTGTCAGAATTAAGGAATTCCAAAGGCATTGGATCACTACATTCAAAACTGTACTCTTATTCCAGGAATTTCTGTCTGCACGCAGTGTTGCACACAGTCTGTTGATCAAATTAAGCACTTGTCTTTATTGTTATGGTAGTGTCTTACCAATGAGAAGGACAGGAAAAAAAAGGAACTTTCCCTCACCAGCCATGAGAATGTAACAGATGTGCACATGCATACAGAGGTCCTTTCTGCACAGGCAGAGCACAGCTGAACCCTACTAGCAAGCCAACGACACCCAGCAACTTGGAAGCTGGTTTCCCAGATGTCATCTTCCCTACATCCTCCAGAGAACCACAGAGTAAGCAGGCTGGATTAATTACTCCAGCAGAATAATTTACATATTCCACATAAAGCAACATCACCAGGGATGTTAGAAGTGGTCTAATGCAAGTATATTTTGAGACCATCGAGTCAGACCTTTTGTCCAATAAAGAAGCATGAGTCCTAAGAGTACATTTTATCCATCTACCATTCTGTCAATTTAAATTAACTAAAAACAATTCACTTGTTTTGTTCAGATTAGCAATAAAAGATAGCAAATAATATTTTTGCTGAACTTGAGTTCCTCTAGAAAAGGTCACATTATAAATCCTTACGTGCGTTTCTTTTCAAGTAGACTTTTAAAAGTGAAGATCAATTCCAAGTATGAAGTAGGTGTAACATAGTTGTGTCTTTGAAGCTCTGCATGGTATAAGTCAGATAAAACAATGGTAGATGTATGAAAGCTTTTACACATATCTATACACCCACTTCGAGTTTCTTCTGACATTTCAACATCTTCCAAGAAGCGAGAAGCAACAGCTTCTAGAGCATCTTCAGGCCATGTCTAAAACAAATGAATAAATACCTTTCCCTCATTCAATACTTCACACTCATAAATCTCAAAACATTTTTCAAAAAAGTATCTTTACCCCATTTTATAAAGTTACTGAGGCACAGAGAAATGACTTCAGGATGAAAAGATCATCAAATAGGACAATAACAGAAATGGAAAGAACTAAACTACTTAGGGATTCAGTTCAAGCCCACTGTCTCATTTCACCCAATAGAAATACTGTTACTGAAAGGAAAACTTTGCATTTGCCATATGTCCATGTGTGTTTAACTCTCTCTGCTCTTCCTCTTCAAAATACCTTCTAAAGATCAAGTACTACATTTTAAAACTTGACAAAATTAAGTTCCTCAGATTCTTTATATGATTAAATTCTACATCTTAAATATTCTAAGGTCTTTTGCACATAACAGTCTGATAGAATATATTTTTATTGCAGAGTAGGGGGGAAAAAATCTGGTATTCTTCATCAAATATGTCTATTTTTGACAGGTATTTCAGTTTCAAATTTTGTTGGCACCCTAGATTCTGGTAGTCGGGGTAATAGAAGAAAACACTACATATTTAAATCTGTGATGTCTACAGTGCCATGTTCATTCAGTTATACACTTATACCACAATCAGACAGGTTTTTTTCTTGACGATTTCACATTCATCCTATACTGGCCTTTATTACAGTCAGAATGGTTCTAATGGTGTAAACAATTTAAAACATGACACGAAGAAAATGCAAGATATATTTCATTGCTAACTTGACCAAAGATAATCACTTGCTACAAAAAGGGTTGAAGTCATTTTTCTATTGCATTTCCATTAGAATAACAAGCCCAACAAAAGTTTTGGTTTTACCTGAAACCAGTCTAGCGTGCAGCAGTTGACAAGAGCTGGAAATTTACGAAGGCGATCACGGAAAGCATCTCCAATGGGACTCATTGCCAGTACTATATGAAGCTGATCTCGACAGCGATCAACAAACATGTTAAAAAGAGCTATAGGACTGCCATCTGTCTGTTTTGTCCTGTCCCGTTGGCGATCTACTTGACGCATTTGTTCACAAATTTCTTGTTTTTCATCTACTGCAAAGAGGTTTGGCACTTCACCTGCATTTAGTAAGTTGTTAATGTCTTCTAAGAATGACTCCTTTTTAATCTGTGTATCTGTGAACAAGAAAACTCCCTGCATTTCCCCTTCAGTAGATTTTCTTAGTATGACTTTTAAGTCTTTATGCCACTCATTGATACCGTAACTTTTAGTTATTTCAACCTGAAAAAGGTTGTATTCAGCCATATGAGCGGCTAATCGAGTAAGAGATTGTCGACCACTACCTCCAACACCAACAAGGAGGGCATGGCTGCGAGGCTGTTTCAGAATACGGGAAATTCTACAAATATGTTCTATAGCAAATCGGAACAAGACAAGCTGCACTGGCTTTTTGCTCATGTTATTAAACTCTTCAAGGTGACTCTCTACAACTAATCTCAATTGATCCACATCACTAATCTCTCTGTATTTAGTGTCCTCTCTCTTAGGGTCATGAAAATCACAAAACATTAAGCTACGCAAGTCATCTTCTTCCACTCTGCCATCACTGTTGAAGTCCAGATTCTGGAAAAGTTCATGGAAGTCTTCATGTAAGTCATTTTTCACTACTTCTTGGATAAATCCAACAAGCCAAGACCGGTCAGGATTATCCACCAAGCGATCATAATACACTCTAAGAACCTGTATAATAAAAATGTAATTCTTTTAATATTTGCTTCTGCTTTTGAATTTATACTTCTTTTAAACAAGGTAAACCAAATACAATTCTGAAAAAGGCTTCAAAATATAAACTATCTTAAACTCACTACATAGAAAAAAACAAAATAGATACTTAGAATTAATTTGAACAGTTGAGCCCAGTAATATTACTTCTAAAGTAAAGTGAAAATTCATACAGAAATACATACACACACAGACATATATGTATTTGTAAACATTATTACATAAACACATAAAAGGCTGCTGCAAAGAGGAAGGGAACACACTGGTCTTCCCACTACAGCTAGACAGGACAAATTACAGGTTTCTATTTCAAGAAAGATGACTGCAGCTGGATATTAGAAAATGTTTTTAATGAAAAAGATAGTGAAGAACATGAATAGACTGCCTGGAAGTCTGAACATCCTTCATCCTTAGAGGACTGTAAGAAAGTTTTAGAAAAAAACACCTCAAAAGTTACTGTTGTTCCGTTCTTTATGTGATCCTGCTTTGGGGAAGGATGATGGACTAGATTTGATTCTATGAACTATAGCTAAATATTTAAAAAGCAACAATTAGCAATGACCTTACTTTCTTTTAATCCAGGAAAACACCGAAGGGCAGATATCACCTATATGGGGCTTTTTCCTCATGTTTTTAAAAGGGATATTTCACTTGAGCTCTTTCAGTGTGTCTATCCTATTACGACTGAAAGACAGGAAGAATTTGCTGGAGACAGTAAACTCAAGAATTTCTTCTAAAGGCAGTCCAGAAGTAGAAAGGACTACTTGCTGTTCGTCTTACTGTTGATTTGGGTTTTTTGGAGGAAGGAAAGAAGAAATGGAAAGGACTGTGCAGGCATTCAAAGCAGCAAACAGATTACATAATCACATGAAAGTGAAGGTATCAACAATCAACTTGTTTACTAAGGTATGATCCATACTTTGAAAAAAGTCTGATTTCCTCTGCCCACACAGTATACAAAATCCTTTCTCCCGAGTATGAAACCAAGTCACACCTATCAGCCAATAGGAGATGGCATTAAAAAAAGATTAATACACAAATCCATATCTTTTTCTTATTTGTAATAAATATCATTTCTTAATATTGAGTGATTTACCTCGTGAACCCAGAGACGTTTTATCATTCCTGCAGATTCTGTTGTTTCAGGCCTTGACAGGCAAACACCTTGAATAACACGTGAAAAGTCACGAAGATTGAACAAATAGTGAGATTTGGCTGGGGAGGGAAGCAAATTCTTCATAGCTTCTTTGTACGTATGCATGGTTCCATTGATAATTTGCGGAGTCAGTTCTACATATTGCGATGGAAAGCTGTAACTGACAAGTTATAAAAGGTGGTAAGAACAGAACGATTCTCATAATTCCAGCATACAAGCATGTGAATTCATAAATAATATTGTATATGCACACTGATTTACTTGTAAGTTCATAGCAGTTTTCAAGTTCTATGATTATACTTCCTCACAGGAAGTTTTACAAATCTTAGTTCTCTCACTGGATTAACAGATTAACTCTGAAAATCAAATCTAGTAACTGTGGAACATGCTGACAAGTTTGGCTATCTTAGACAGCTAATTATACTCTTCCTCCCCACCCCCACCCCCCATTTTTATGACTAACAGCAGCAACAGGGAAGTCAGGTCAAATAGCCTCTGCTGTCTTCTGGGGCCTTTCTCCTTCAAAGGGTCAGAAGCTGCCAAATAAACTCTGTCTGGAAACTGGATATGAGCGTCTTTTGGGGTTTAGCTGTCAGAATGGATAGACAATGAAAGTTGAAGTCCATTCCTAATAATGGAATTAAAAATTATGCAGTGATGAAAGGCCAAAGAGAGAGCAAGCCTTCTCATACCACAGGAAATTTAAGAGCAGTTTCCGGTTCTATTCTTTGAACAACAACTAACGAAATTCTGTTCTTATTCATTATACATCAAAAAAATACTGTATTAAAGTAGTATCTCAACTAACTGAATTAGCCTTAGCTAATCTAAACCTCTGTTAGAGACTTCAGAACAAGAACTTTACCACTGGAGTATTTTAAGGTGAGCCCTACTTCTGTGGAGTGATGAATAACTCAAAAGGCACAGGATATAAAAGATTGTAATTTCTTTTCAAGAGCAGTGTCCTACAAACATATCTTGGAGACTTCCTAGTACCATAAACACTGACTTTGATTTTTCCCAATACCTACAGATCACTTACCATATTGTTAGATGCCAGTCTAAGATTCTAGAAAAAATTGTGTACATGGATTCATCATCAAACTCATTAATAGTAACCGTATTGAAGTGCCGCAAGAATCGTGGTGTTACTGGGTTTCGACCACCGCCTAAATATTAGAAAGCATTAATACTATAACTAATAGAAACATTTAAAACAAAACAGTAAAAACCTAGCAATTTTTTTCTAATATTCATCTTTGATTCAGCTAGCAGGCTCACACTGAAAGGTACCACACCTTGTTATAAACCTAATAAAAGCAACATGCAGTTCAGTGTCAATCTGTTCTCCTGTAACCAAGTCTGTAAAATACAGACTGAATCATCAAGTTATAGATAGATAGATTTGACACTATTTTAACTATGCTTGTTATAAAAGAAAACTTTTATTATAAACTCCAAACCCATGTTCTTCATTTTCAAAGCATCCCAATGAAAGAAGCCTCTACAAGTAATACAAGCTATATACTCTACTCAATTTAAATTTTATCCCAGTTCTAGAGTTAGAAGTTTTTGTGACTAGGTTGTGATTTGGACAAAGGACCTATGTATGGCAATAAGGGGACATAACTCCTTCTGTTTGGAATTCAGGGTTAAGCTGCTACACAATGTGTTCAACCTTCCTATAGCAGCAGATCAGAAAAAAGTAGCTGAAAAGTGGGCAACCGACCACACCTAACATCAGGAGCATAGTTAAGGGCAACCAAATTAGCATGGTAATGAAACTAAAACTCTTGGCCTGGAGCTGTCTCACATTCAGCCACCTGAGACTGCAAGCATAACTAGTGATTGTCTATATTGAACTATGTACCCGTTACTAGTATCTGCTGAGGAATCTCAGTATTTTATGCTAAACAGACCAGTTATTCATCCTACTTCCTTCTACCTCAACTAAGGTCACCTCTCAGACACAGCAGTTTACAATGCTTCGTGAAGTTTACGTGCGCATTGATGGCAAAATTACACAAGCTATGGGGATATAAATATGCATTTTACCCAAAAGATAATCCTTTCCTAATACAAATTTAACAAAACAGCTTCAAACGTTCTTTAAATAGCTTTATATTTGCTTCAATAGCACTATATACATGTACAGATTTCAGATTTTCATTTCATATTAGAAGAAAAAAAAAAAATAAACACAGGCTGGAAAGGAGAATATAATTCTGTGAGTTCTGGAAGTAGCTCCCTGTACAAAGCTACTAAAATAAATTCTTTAGCCTGAAGCGGAACTGTGATATTTGACACAAATATTTAGGACCATAACCTGTACATTTGATCAGTCCATTTTTCACCATTCAACCAGAAGAGTGCTGGAACAAAATTAGCTATAAATTTCTCCTGGGAAAGAAAAATTTGACCCAATTTCAGAGCAGTTGAAAGTCACTTCTACACTATCACCCTGGAATAGGAACATAGCATGAAGGGATGCTTTACAGAAAAAGCACCTCCAAGATTTGGCTATTTCCAGTGTCAAAAAAAAAAAAAGAAAAAAAAAAAGAAAAAAAAAAGAAAAAAGCACCTATGCAATTAAATTATGCCAGAACATAGTACAAGTCATGACTTCACTTAAGCTTTAGGAAAAATGAAGACATAAAATTTTAGAATTCTTTCACCATTTCCTTCTGCTCAGTTATTCCACAGACTGATACTTAGATCAAGCGCTTTGAACTGTGGATGAACACTGCCTCTGATTTAAAGTGATTGCAAGATGCAGTTTTGCTTCTTTAGGAAACCAGACGGGTGAAACAGCAGTAGAACCCTATCCCATGGGCATGCATCACCATCCCAGACACAAAAGTAACACCAGCAAAGAAGAACTGGCACGTTTGTGTGTGTAAACAACTCTACAAAAGAAAGGAGGAAAGTCCAGAGAGGCTGAAGCAGAAAAGAGAAGGAAAGCACCAATCCTAGCCTGATTAAACACTGTAAATGTTCTCAGCTATGACAAACTGTTTAGGTGGTATGTTAGAGACAGGGCTGTCAACAATTCTGTGAAAGAAATTCTGTAACTTGATTCCTGCTGTGGTGAAGCAAACAGATTGTATAGATTCTTCAAAAGCAAACACAATAACATCAAAGAAACACGAATTCCTCATTTTAACCTATAAAATATGTCAGATTCAATTTTTTTTAGCTAAATAGCTCATATAGTCAATGTGTATGCAGGCTATCAGACATATAATGACCTCTTACATCATATGTCTGTCTTCTTTTTTTTGGCCAAATTAAGTTAAGGTTTATCTGCCTAAGAACATCACTTAGTGCTCTCCAGGAAAGTTTTGAGGCAGAATAAAATTGACTGAAGGCCAATGGAGGCCGTCATTAGACCAAAGGGATTTCATAAATACTTTGTAGATACATTCTTGTCTTCCTGAAAAGCAGTATTTCTTCCTGGCAGGCTTGCGTAGTCTCTCTGCTGCTCCTCAACAACTCTACTATGACAGCTATTCATGTTTCCTGCAAGTAAAGGGTTCCTCAAGTCCTACCCCTAACCATAAAGACCCAAATTGTAAACCTATGCATCAGTAAGCATTCAGCCTTTGGAAATCAAAGAAACAGGAAAAAAGCACGTAAGACATCTCTTACCTGGTGGTCCCATTGCACACACAATCTGAACATCTACAAGTTTAATCATTGAGCAGTCTTTAAGGTCATACCAATTCCAGTGATCTAACCACTGCCTTAGTAATTCAACAGGCGGCTGAGCACCATAAACCTCTCGTGCTGGCATATTAACATCATCTACAAATACAACCTGAAAAGAAAAACAAAGGATTTTGCATTTATTTTACTGAATATATGCCACCATTTCACTTGATTCTGGAAACACTGCACATCAATTCACTCCCATTAAAATTAATGGGAGTAATACGTATAAATACATGTTTTTGAAAAGGGGCCCTAAGCTCTTAATGGAGTTGCTGCTGAGTTAAATAAAAGTCAAACTTACGAAGTAACAGTGCCACTCTAAAGCCATTAAAAACCATACCTATAGAGGAGAGAAAAACTGCGCTTCTCTTCTTATTTCGGGACTGTAATTAATGAAATATAGTGAAATAATACTTGCTATTTAAACCTTACTGTGCTAGTTACATGGCTTTTCTTGGAAAAAAAGATGGAGCCAAGACAACCCATAAAAATCTCAAACTTCAGCGAGACTATGGTTCTGGTTTGAAATCTATTAAACATTACACCTTTCTTGGCACTGCTGTTCCTAAAGTATAGGCCGGAAAACATCTTCACACAACTGACCTAATGCAACTGATGCAAGTTCTAGAAACATATTTATGCATTTTATCCCACTTTCTTCTCATTCTCTGATAGAGAGTAGAAATTCGGTCAGAAGAAAAACAAGTTAAATCATGGGCCTTGTATCTTATTTAGCACTGCAATTTGGGCAACATACTGAAATGATGTGAAGTGTTCTTGACTCATACAGATCAAGACAAGATTTATCCCTTCAAAGTATCTTTACATTTTTAAGACTGGGCTAAAATAGGTCTTAAAAGAATAGCTTGGAGGGGGAGGCAGCGGAAAACTTTAAATGGTAATTCTTTAAGAAACTAACATTAACACATTTTGCTCTTGATAACGAGTATTTATTAAATCATAGCTAGGAAATACTGAAAATAAGAAAAAAAATAAGGCTGCAAATACAAAAAGTCTACAGGCATCCTAAAAGTAGCAGTATGAAGTCATACGTCTATCTTTGCATTTTAAACATAATAATTTTTAATTTTCCCTTAAAAGCTAAATTTTTCCTTAATCTGGGTTGAAAAACAAAAAAAAGAGAGTTACTGGAAACTCCTTAGATTTCAATTTCAGTCTCATTGCATCTCTTCTAGACAAAGCAGAAAAGGATTTTCTCAGTGAAGAAAAAAAAAGAAAAAGGGGTCTACTCTAATACCCTTCTTGAGCTTCTGAGTACTCAGAGTTCCATCTATCTTGAAGGGTTTGGCAGGCATCACTGATAACAACACAGAAGATTTAAATCTCCTTTAACACTTCCAAAATCACTGAAGTATCCAGGTTGGAAGGAACCTTAAGAGTTCATCTAGTCCAACCTCATGCTCAGTGCTGATTTCTCGACAATGATTTCATACCAGCAGCAAGCTTACCCATACAGAACTCTTATCTCAAGGATAGTATCACAAAACATGGAGGGGCAAGTATGACAATGCTGTTCAGTTATTCATATCATATATATCATATTTTCTTCTGTTATTACAACAGGATGCATATTACAGGGAGAAGGGAGAAAGAACAGAAACATGAGGAACTGAATTAGAAGAATTAGAACTCTTGACAGTCTATTTCAAATTGAGCATCCTTTCCTGGTATCACCTGTGATCAGTTGAGAAAATAATGCATTTACAAATTTGTTTGCAATTAAATAGTTATTTACATACAGAGATATATCAATTACCATTCTTTTCCCAAGAGGAGGTCCAAAAATTCCTCTTCGCCTTTTATCTAGCTTGGACATTATAATATTCTGAGTCTGAGCTGCTGTAGTTTGTGCTGAAAAGTTAATGAGCAGTGGCTTGTAGACTTCTTTATTCAAATTATTTAAAAGAAAATTCTGGAAGGATTGTGAAGAGGAGAAAGTTAAACTATACACACAGATAAATTTTATAGCACTTCAGCAAATAGCAATCAAACAGACATTTTTGTACTATTTTTATTTCATTTGATAAGTAATTCATCTCTAAGAGAACTCTAATCATCATGTTTCATCAGATAAACCACTATTCTTGAATAATTCAAACCAGACTAAACTTAAATTGTCAGAGAAAAATTTCTACCTCCAATACAGACATTTCCACATTTTCTCAAAAAAAACCTCAAAACCTACCTAGTGTATTATATAAATTCAGTTTGTTAATATTTTGCACACATAATACTTCATAGTTCTAACTGGAGTTGATACATACTGCCTGTACTAATCGACACTCAAATCTGCAAAAGTATCCCCAGGTCAAAATATTTATGCCTAGTTTTGAAGTTTCCAGGAATATTTCCTTTGAAGGGCAAGCAAGAATATCTAAAGATTAGCTTTACCATCAAGAATGGTAGTATTTTATAATGCTAACTACCTTCCAAGTCCCTCACGTTAGCTGCGATTTAACCTCTGGGGTAAGTCTGGATCAAAGTCAGTATTTCAAGTAAGATTGGATGGGACTCATTTCTTACCCACATGGGAGTAAAACCACAGGGGGAAGATACCCTTCCACCCTTCCTTCCAGCAGTTGCTACAGAGCATTTCTGCACATAAATGATGTCTCTAATGAGTAGTCTAATCTCTGTCAACAGCTGTTGAGACCTTCCAGACCACATATAGCTCTTTCAGCAGAACGAATGTTTAATCTCTATCCTTGAAGAAAAAATCTGAGCTGCTGCACAAAAATATAATAATGACAATTTATGGAAACCATAGAGCAATGTGACTCAAGGGCCATATTTCTTTTATTCTTTTGATCAGTTCTGATCTCCCAAGAAATATCACATTCTTAACTATCATCCCAGAAATGAACTGGGCAGTAGAAACTAGTCATATTCTTCATTATAAACACATGTTTTACTTATGCTTTATTATATTTCTGAACACCAGCGTTCCAGGAACAGTCTTTTATGAGCAGATCTCCTTCCAGTCTTAGTTTTGAAGAAAACAAATATTATTTCAGAAAAGAAGTTAAAACCAAAACTAAGCTAAATAACCCTTAGTCAGTAGCTTCACGGTTGATTTTTATCACACAAAAGGAAGGAAAGATAAAAGATTCAAGACCACGAAGCCAAATATATTTTATCTGCTTATATAACTTTCAAGTTTTGCTCCCTCTGCAAAACAACTGAGTGTACGCAGGCTTCATGCTGATTGCACTGGAACAATCAACAGAAGCAAAATCCTCTACAAAAAGACATACTGGAAGAAAAAAGAACAAATAAAATCAATTTTGTGCTGCTCAGAGGAATGGCTTCTTCCTCCTCTCTTATGATTTACTTAGAGAATCTCATTAGCTAGAAAGGCAATAATGGCTTTGCTATATTTCCACTCACATATCCCCTTTTTGCCTCAAAAGTATACTTTCCCATGGATCTAGATGGAACCCAGTGAAAAATGCTGAATTGGGAAATTTTTGTAAGTGAACCTCAACTGCATGAACATTCTGTTGGCACAGTTCCATCGCCTGTCAGGTTTTAATGGTCTCTCAGGAAGATTGATGGTATGTGGATTTAACTCATAGCATCTGTCAGATCTGTCTGAATAATTAAAATTTATCTAAAATTTTTAATCTAGATCATGAGAATAATTTTCTGTATTACTCATATTGTTATTTTAATAACCACATGACAAAATTAAAATGAACAAAGCATCACTTGGTGACTGAAGACGAAAAAAAGCAAATACTCTATCCCAAAATAACGATGACTCAATTATTTCAAAAAGATAATAAAATCTGCTTTCAATTATACAGTCTGACTTGTCCCTTTAGACAGAAAGGGTAATGTTTGTAGACATGAAAAAAAACCCCCACATTTATCTTGATTTCTTATTCTAGTACCTGAAGTTACAATGCTTTTTACAAGATTGTTATTCCCTTTGCTTAGAATTTCACAAGCTCTGAGAAATAGATTGCATTTGGCTGTACTAAGTCATTACTTACACTAAATGTTTTTATTACTTACTATCATGTGTTTTGATTATCATTACGTACACTCAGAACTAAGTATATCTTGGCTCTTTCAATATAAAACTGCACACTGGTAACTTAAAAAACAGCTGCCAATGATTTGTTTTCCCTTCAGTGTTCAGCGCTCATCTTATTTATTAAGCAGAATTCAAATCATATTCAAAGACAAAATTAATAGTTTTCTTACAAGCTTTTCTATCGTACACACCAGTACAAAGATACGGAAAGATAATGGGCAAAATATTATCCAGCTAGATACCTAACTTCAAATAAGAACAACTTGATTTTTTAAGAACAGCACTTGTGCAAATCAGAACCCATGGATTCAAATCAGCCCTCCAGCAAACGAGGAACACAATAACTGCCTGTGAAAAGTTTGACTTTGTTGACTCGTCTACTGTAACAGAAGACTTCTGTCACTGACAGGGACAGAATCCATCCCCCAAAGCTGCGGTTTTTCTGCATTTACTACAAATTTTTGAAGCTCTGCAAGTGAAGGACAGGTTCTACATAAACAGCCTTTTTTCTTTTTTTTTTTTTTTTTTTTTTTTTTTTTTTTTTTTTAAATTTGTA
>JAVKLA010000001.1:21294165-21320998 GCA_034782735.1 Sagittarius serpentarius
GTACTGCAAAAGGACTTCACAGGAATGACAAACTCAAAAAAAAAAAAAAAAAAGGTACATTTACTTTATCTTGGAGTTTCTGGAGCATACTAGATCCAGTGTGTGAAGTTTTCTTCACTGGAAGAGATGCATCATGGATTCACATCTTAATCCCAGGAAAAAGGGGCAGAGAAGAAGAGGCAGAGAAGTAGCCTGCTATAGTAATGAGAGTGTTACGGCCTAAAGTATATCAAGTGCTTCCTCAAGCTAAGAAAAGGGCTGAAACCCAAAATAAAATAATCTTGCAAGAAATCAAGAATAAAAAAATAATAGAAAAAAATAACTGGTTGAGAGTTGCTGCTAACTTGTTCTGCCACAACAGGCAATTATTCTGGTAGCCAAAAAGACAGGCTTTGGTAATGCAAGTCGCAGCCAGAACACTAGACCATCGCTAGCTTGCAAGGATGGATGTCTGGCCTATGCAGTGATAAAAGAAGCAGGCAGCAGAAACAAATTTACAACAAATAACAATACACATCTTGTAGCATTCATAAAAGATTCCTTCAAAATGGAAGTCCACATCTTACTGTGCGCAATCCTCACCTTTTTGACAAACCGATAATCATAAATTGTTCCTTCTGTTGGAAATGGGATTGTGACAGCTTTTGAAGGCTGTTGATCAATACTGCTCAACAATTTGTATCGTTTTCTTGTCTCCTCACTAACTGGTCCATTAAGCATTTCTCGCACAACTTTGTCAAATTTCAGTCGATCATCTTCCTTACAGCTAGCTCCTACAGACCATATCAGTGAAAACAAAAAAATACCCTAGAGTTGGAAAAAACCAAAATTTAACTTCAGTACCTGCATATTACAAAGTTCTTATTCATTGAAGTCAAAGAAATCTTTGCCACAAATCACAGTAGAATTACACTGGACCAACTTGATTTTATGTATATGGTATGGAACCATGCTGCTGGTAAAAGAGAACGCCATTATGTTAACTATCAGCATCTGATCACCTTTGCTGTGCAGCAAAATGCCTGACCTGCTCAGCACAGAGCCATTTTTTTGAGAAAGTTCAAGCATAGACTGCTTTTTATTCCAGAACAATTTAGGTTATCTTTCTGTTATTCAAACGCCTGTCTTGTACAGTGATGGCTATGTCTGTTAACAGGGCATTCCTTGAATTGTAATCCTTACGTAGCGTTGATCTAACTACTAGTAAACTGAGACACCAGAAAGTGGAGAATCATACACAATTTTGACTGGTTTGTATAAAATTCATTAGATTTATACAAAGACATCAAACATGTCAGACTCAACTATGTATCAATTATAAAGAAGGTATTTTCTTAGATGGACATTACAAAATACGTACTCCAATTATGAAATACAGGTTTTATTGCTTGTGACGTCCATTTCACTAAAGCCTGGTTTGGACTTCCCTATTCTGTATGTTAAGCAAACTGCCTACCTCAAGCCAAGAGAAAATGTCACGGTCATTCATAGCTTTAACTTTGGCTTCATCAGCAAATTCATCCATCATGCAGTCCATCAGATTCATTAGTGATCGAATTAAGTTTGTATCTGAAGTAGGAGACAGCTCCTGAAAAGAAAGAAGAAATACTCTCACAGTTGCAGGTGGGGCTTACTCACTGAAAAGAGACTGCTAGATGGTGGGGGGTTTTCCCTCACTGTGAGGGTTAAAAAAACCTGTAGGTTAAACATGTCTAAAATACATTCAAGAAGCAAGTTAAACACCACATAGAAACCTTGCTCACTCACAGTCTTCATCTTAACAGCTGTTTTTAAAACTCAATGGATATAAACTAACATGTCCAAATAAAATTATTTGTTCCTTTGGCACCTGGAAGTGAAAATAATTCATACACTCTTAGTTTCTCGGAAAAGTTCTTTATCCTACCTTTGTGTATTTCCTAATGAACTCAAGACAGAGCGGAACCATTCTGTCAAACAGACCTATTATAAATTCTTTATGCACAGAGCTGATTCCTGAACGCATTGTATTTAGCCAAGAAATCATTAATGGTCTCCAGCCTAACATATGGGGCTCCATATAGACCATACCACATCTTGAAACCTAAAAATAAAGAAACAAACAGGTGCGTGTTATCTTAGGAGATCACCAAAGATTTTTCCTATCTACAAGAAATTAAAATAACATTCAGTGTTATAACATACAGCTTCTGGAATTATTAGAAGCTGGTATAAAGTGTACAGTGGGGTTCTGTGAGCCCTGAGACAGATGAGTTTCAAACCTAGCTTTAATTTCTTCAGCCAACGGGAGATGTAATGTCAAAGACAGATTTTCCTCTTAAATAGAATTAGTTCCCAACATTAAGCTCACAAAAGATAATAAACTGACTACTAGAGTGCCTACCACTTCATTTTTCATTAGGTTTTATATAATTTTTAAGTAAAAATCCCTTCCCAGTATGACTATACAGATATTTCATTCTGTTTATATTATTATCTGAACCTCTATTCGTATTCAAGAGAAGATTTTTGCATTCCACAAAGTGCCATCAGAAAAAATAGGTGTGATAGATACAGACAGGTGCCGGAAATGCAGCGACTGTTGGTTTTACCAGAATTTGTCTGGAAGATTAAAGATTTTCACATGAATTATTTTATTTTTCTTGGCAAGCACTTGCAAGAGCTGGACTCTGAACAGTTACAGGGTCTTCTGTGTATGCAACTTTACATTACACATGTAAATATGAAATTTTTCACATCATATTGTAAGATCATGAAAAATTTAAATAAGAAAACCAAGCTACCATGATATATGTTTAAAATAAAGAACAAAGAAATACAAAGGTATTATTACTATTCTCAGTTAAGCATATTTTTTAAAAATTAGAATATGTATCACAATAATCAAACACATTCGTAATGACTCTTTCAAAGACAGGTACTTACAGTAGCAGGAGAAGCAACTTCCAAATCCATTGGTTCAAAAATAAGGCTCATTTGCTGTGACATTTTGATGATCTCTCCACTCATAAGGCACAACTTTTTATTATCATCAAGCACAGTATTCATATTCTCAATCCATACCGCATCCACTGGTCCATCAAAAACCAGCCATTTTCTATCTGGAGTCTGATTTGCAGAAAGTATTTTTAATCAAATATTTGCAATTTATTTTATTACGTTTCTCTAAAATAAGTACTTTAGATCTAAAGTTATTTTCCACAAAAAATAACTGAAAATACTCAGAGTACAGAGTTGTATTCACAAGCAGCTTCTGAAATCACAATCTATATTCACAGTTTAGTTTTATAACTTTAAAGCATATACTGTATTTAACTACAGAAGCTTAGTATCTTTGACTGGTTTCTTTCAGTTATACTTGCAATGCATTACACTGCAACATATTCAAATACTTTGACTTATGACAGTGAGACTGTTAATACAAGTTGCTACTCATCAGTAATACCTACTGCACACTTACCATTGAAGTCAATAGGACTAATTTAAGGAATATAGTAATACCTAAATGTAATATGTCTCGTTCTTTACAATATAAGAAAAAAGTCATAGGTACTCATCATATTTCTTAAAGGAAAATACAAAGCAGTTGTGCAGTTCTGCAAATGTTATTAGAGATGGTGAACTTCACACTGATCAACTTCAATATACTATTAGTTTATTTAAGTTTATAGGGGCAAAGAGTTTGCTACTGCAATCAGTAGCAAAAAAATAGATACATCCCTTATTACACTCGGTGAAAATATTTCAATGGACTTTAATGGAAGGTCAGCCATAAGCCACACTCAGACAGTAGTTTTTTCCAAATTAAACTTCAAAATGCCCATATACATAAACAGCACAGATATGGGCCATAATCAGACAAAAGAAGGAATGACAATATGGTAAAATGATTAAATATTCATTTATCTATAACATACGCAAACAAGCAAACAAAAAACCCTTTTTATCTTCACATGAGAACTTCTGAACCACAAATCTTAGTTCACTAGCATCCAAAAAGTACTTTGCTTGGAGCATACTACAAACAATCAAGCCAAACCGCAGTCTCTGCATTCAAGTGATTAGGCATATGAATGCTACAATGGTTGTGCAAACAACATGGAATTAATATCTAAAGCATATAAATTGAAAAGTCATTTCCCAAAATGCTCTAAAAGCCTGTTAAGCACCTACTGGGGACGAAGCAAACGCTCTGAAGCTCACTGCTAGGATGCCATCTGACCATTCATGTGATACTGGATCAAAGTGTCCATACAGCTGACCCATTGTTATGGATTTGGGATTTAAAACAGTGATCTGAACTTTGTTTTCTTCCATCAGCCCCTGAAGACACAAAAGTAATAAAATCTGTTAACAACAAACATGGAATTTATTACGCTATTTGTTTTACTTTGAATTTTACAGTTATATATTATTAAATCTTCATAAAAATTTCATCCATTTACAGCAGGAAAGACATCACACATTATGTTTGAAAGATGGCTTACAAGTGTCTGAAGACAATTATCCCTACTTTATCATATGTAGTTGGAAGTCTAATTTCATAACTGAACATTGGCTTGATAAATTAAAAAAGAATTCTTTTTTTTTTTTTTCCTGTTAGTGAACTGGACATCAGGCAGTCAATCAAGAGACCCAAGTTCTATTCTTACACTTACGGGGATTACAACAGGCCAAGCCCTTTTATCTCTCTCTCTCTTTTTCCCATGTTTAAGGAATAAATATGACTGCCTTGGTAAATTCCTGAGACTGATGTCAAAATGAGGTTACAAAGTCGATTTGGGGTTTTGGTTGTAGGGGTCTTGTTTTGTTTTGTTTTTTTACTTAAACCATGTAAAAGTATCCGATTTTACTTTTTGATTAAACTTCAACTAATTCTTTTCTTCTCTCCTTGTACCTAAGTATGACATTTAATACTGCACACATCAGAGCTCAGGTGGCTGAAAACCACTGTTCTACAGGAATTAATTACAAGCAAAAGTGACAAACTGCAAACATTCATTTGAACACCTACTTACTATAGTCTTAAAATATAAGAAACATCTAACCCTGATTTAAGAAAAAAACCTCTTTCCTTCCAAAAGCAGCCCTAGTGTTTATGAACTTGAACTGAGAAATCGGGAGTTGAGCATCATTTCACGCCTGTTCTGACTGCCTTCCTCCCATAGATACACATAACCTTTTATTTGTTTCCCTTCACGAAATATAAAATGCAGGAATTTTTATTACACTATTTCAAAGGAAAAACAAGTATGTTTATAAAAAAAGTATGATTACAACTTCCTTTTCTGAGAGTTTGTATTGAATTACAATTCATTCTAACATACTTTTTTATTTCACCGAAGTCAACATTCAGAGGGAAATGTAATATTTAAAGAAAGAGGAAAATGGATAATATCTTCTTGGAAAGAGTTATAACCTATGTGAACAGCAAACACACAAGCATGACAAAAATGCAATTTAAAAAAGAACTGAATACAGCTACTTTGACACTGTTGCCCAGCTAAAAAATTAAAACACAGTTACAATGACAAAAATTTAGATTTATAATCTTCAAGATTAGCAAGTACATTACAATTTTCTTTTGTATTATTTCTGTTAGCAGCTTCTTACCTCATTCATCACAAATTTCTCCTTCTCATCTTACTCATCACAATGCCCCCTAATTATAAAATTCAGATATAGTCTCAATAGAGCTGCTAGAGTTCCCAGAACTATACACTAATCAGTTCAGATCAATGAGAAGATTTTCTTCAAGATGGTGAAAAACCTCAAAAAAAAGCAATTGTTATCATAATCAAGACAAAATTTTGTTGATTAGTTGGATACCAGTTCTTTTGCGGGGGGGCAGGAAGCGGGGAAGAAGCTCCAATAGGTGTGGTGGCCATTAAATTAATCATTAGAGTTGATCGAGAAGATGAGCTAACAGGAAGAAAATCATCAGATAAAAATTTCTTACTCTACCGCATAACTTTTTTCTTTACCAAACAGAAAAGGGAAGGAGTGGACAATGAATCACTGAATTAAAAGGAATAGCAGGAAGTTCTATATTGTTTTATTGGAGTGACAGGCAGGAACAGAATTTCACCAACATACTTAAAGCAAAACTTCACAATTTAATCTGTAATATAGGAAGCAACTACATAACAGCTTTTAATAAATGAGCATAAGAATAGAGTTCTGTTTGATAGCAATACCAATGTGAAAGCCTAGCCAGTCTAGTCTTGCTGATATCTGCACAAAAATACAAGGTGCCTGAAGATCACCATTAAGGAAATGAAACAATTTTGCTAAGGTGGCTGGTTGCAGGTTTCAAGTGAGCGATCCTGAAGAAATTCAGTGTCCTGAGGATCACTTATGCTTCATGGCTATCACTATTTTTCTCTGAGGGTGCCTGGAGTTCACTGAGGGGGGCAGGCACCGCTCAAGTCCCAAATCCTAAACGTTTCATTTCAGAAACAGCTACAAAAGTGCCTTGTACGGGGTTTACGTCCCATCCTAGTAGATCAGACTAGACTAAATCTAGGGGTCCTTAGAGCACTTAAGACAATAAGTACGATTAGATTATTCTGCAAAGCCTCCACAGCCCAAGTGGCAGGATTCCAGAGATCCCATATGAAACGTAAGTATTTTGATGGCTTGAATTTAATCAAGATTTGGTATAGCTATAATACTGGACCACTTAAATGTTCCACAGATAACAATTATTACCCACTTTTCCTATGTCCAGTAAGAAGTTATTTAGCAGAACAGATCTTGGGTTTGTTTCAGATCCAAAATCTGTCTGAAACACTAAAATACTCTGGTTTCAAAAATAATCAAAATTTGAGACTATTTAGTTTCTGGGTTCACATGGGTTTATTATATTCTTATCAGAGAATATTCAAAACTTTGTATAAGTTTATGAAGCAGATCCATTCTTTGGTGTAGTTCTAAACTGAATAATCTCTGTTAAATGAGAGTTCAGCAGCTCTCGTGATTAAGCTGGAAATCTGGTATGAAGCTTTCACAAGTAACAATTTATCATAAAATTGCAAGTAGCTAATTCTCTCCTTGTCCAATCCAATGAAACAATTTAGAAAAAACCACCATATGTAGAAACGCATGAAATGTATGAAAAGTGTATATTTAAAATTGGGTCATGTTATCTTTTTTAAGTTTTGAAGTACAGCTTCTAAGTCAAATTCTTTAGCTTTTCCTTATACTTTTAAGTTCCGTAAAGTAAATTCTGTATTCAGGATAAATACTGAAATATGTTTATAAAACTTGTTTGAAAATAGTTTTCACCAGAAATATTTATAAAAATGTTTAGATACCTTCTCACATATGTCTCCCAATGCTCCTGCCAGAACTCGGTATGCACATGTTTTTCCTCCAAAAGGCTCTCCAACTATCATAAAGCCATGACGCACAATCATCATCTCGTATATCTGCAGGATCTTCATAGTAAATACATCGGTCATTTGCAAATTCATAGCATCACAGTTTGTTTTGATGGCTTCCAACAGGTCACTGTAGTTTGGTTTTGGTAGCTTCACACCAGGAAACAAATCAGAAGTAATACCCTATCCAAACAATTAATCAGAAAGTACACTTATTTTCACAGTAATTTGGTTTGAAACTCATGCAATCAGCCCTTTGTTGACACTAGGCAGACTAATACCTATATTGATTAAAATAAAATAATTATGAATTTCACATGTCACTCTTGTCTGAGCCAAAATTCTGACTTTGTAATTTTTTACTGATATTTCATCTCTCTTTTTCACGTTTACCTGGGCACATAGAGAAGTGATTAACTAAGCATATTCTTTCCTGATAAACATTAGCTTTTATCGAACTAGTTTATAAAACTTGCAGTTAGAAAGTGGAGAAAGCATTTACCTTTTTCCTCAATAACTGAAAAAATAATGAACTGAAATCTAAATTTAAAAGTGAAGATCCTGCAGTTTTGCTTACAACAAAAGAAGAAAGATACAAAATAAACGGAAGACACAACAAATGAGAAAAAATCTCTGGGCTATCATTTCAATGAGACACACCTGCAGCATCAACTTGGAAAGCAAAGATTACTGAAAAAAAATCAAAATAAACCATATTCTTTAGAAATGATGACAGCAATTATTGGTGAACTTAAAATCACATTATTTGACATTTTTCCTGTTACTATGTATGTTGGTTTCCTTCTACTGTGTGCCTTGGTTTTCTTTTTGCACTGTTAGTTTCCACTGCTCACATGTTAATGAGCATACCACATCCTGACCTTAAAGTGTTTGTTTTATTAAAGCATGTTAAAAACATATGTTTAACGTTCTGTGCTACCAGGGGCACGTTTTACAACTGACTGACAAAACCAGGGCTTTTCTGATGAAAATAATCATACTTCCTAAACAGAAATATCAAGCTGTGTTCAAGGTGAGCAGCTTTTCTTGTCCGAAACACGTTTGGTGTAAAATTTCTGTTGGTCATTTATCTCCTGCACTTTTTCTCCACACTCTGTCAAACAATTAAAGATTTATACGCTTGTGCTAGAGTGTGGTCTTTCTACGCCTACCAGATTTTATCACTAAAATAATGAGAGAAAAAAAAATTTATTAATCATTTCCTTCTTACAAAATGGATGACATAAATATGGGGAAGTGGAGGAATACCATATTAAAAGAAAACATTTACTATCACAGCATAAGTTGTACTACTGCGCAGAAGTGTCATCTTCACAACAGAGCAGGATCAATATTATTAAAAAAAAACCCAAACCAACATTAATAGGGTCCAAAGACTTCATGATAGGACTTTACGATAGGCCAAAGTGCAATATATTACAGATTAGAATTAAAGGAAATGAAAGGAAAGTCTTTTTTTTTTTTTTAAGTGTTAAAATTCAACCTTCAAAAATCTGGACAGACCGTAAATAATACAAAACAAAGTGAAGCAGAGTTTTGAGCAAAATAAGACAGAGAAAGCATCTATCATTTGCATGCCTCTACATAAACACAGAAGAGTTACTGTGTATCTCAAAAGCCAGATGTACCTGACTACACTGGAGACCTGAACAACAAAGGCAAAACCAGCAAAAGGAAAATAAATGAGGGAGGAAACGGATACTTCCCATTTCTCTTGGGCGTGATATGTAAATTGAGGGAAGAAATTAGTATCTCTCCTAATAAAACTGGAAATCATCCTTAAAAGCATATTTAAAATTTTAAATTACATTACTACTGCTGAACCTAAATCTTTTTATAATTCTTTTGTAGCTGATAAGAATTTCAAACAAAACTACGTTATACCAGAACTAACACAATGAGGCTATTACAATTCCCACATACTCTAGGCCTAACTTACTGTTGACCCTTAAATCTGTTCCCCAATGGATAACTAATTACAGTGACATTAGAATTATAGCACGGTTTGGGCTGGAAGGGACCTTAAAAATCATCTAGATCCAACCCCCCTGTGCCGTGGGCAGGGACACCTTCCCCTAGCCCAGGTTGCTCACAGCCCCATCCAGCCTGGCCTGGGACACTGCCAGGGAGGGGGCATCCAGAACTTCCCTGGGCAGCCTGTGCCAGGGCCTCACCGCCCTCACGGTGAAGAACTTCTTCCTAATGTTTAGCCTAAATCTACCCTCTTCCATCATGCTCGTTTTGTTGGTGTTCTCCCTTGTAACATGCACTTGTTCTGTACTGACATAATCATCTACTTTAATTCCATTTATTAGGCTTACATTCCTTAGCCGCCTTTTGCTGTTTACAAGTTGATAACGTGATACTTCCTAGTTTCAACTTCTATTTTTTTCCTATTTTGGGGATATGCCAACAAGCAAAATATTAGTATGTGCAAGGCTATTTCATGTCTAAATCAACATACATCTGTTATTCTACAAAGGTGAAAAATGTATAGTATTACTTCATAAATATACTTAGAATTAATTTCTGCACACTAAATTCTTAACATTGCTATTCTTAAAGATGGAAACTTAGAGAAACAACTAGTGAAGATGCTTCAATTTTCCCAGACTTCTCTAAATTTATCTCCACTATTTCAAACTTACAGAAATATGAAATCTCCCTTCATGCTCATGACTTGTTTTCAGGAACAAGTGTGTAATTTAGGCAGATTTTTAATTAGGTTAGAGTAACAGCATCCAGAGACATATGTTCAGCTTCTAATTCCTTACGTTTTCATATAACTTTGGGCAAGGCAATTACCTTTCCTGTGCTTCAGATTTCTAAGGCTTTTTCTTAAAATTCCTGAAGGAAAGAGCTTCCCATATTACTTTCATGCCCTCATGGATGTTTTCTTATAGAAATTACCTCATTTTATCCCATTATAAAATTACACAAAAGTAAGTATTATGCACTGCAATATAGTTGCAACTAATATGACTCCTAAACTATAACTACTACTATCCAAAACAACTTGTGAGAGTTTTCAATGTTGCGAGTGTATAATTGCAGACAAACTCCCATGGCTGTATATGAAGAAGCCATTTTTTTCCAAAAATAAGATCTTCCCACTAATGTTTGAAAAGGCACACATGAAGGACAATGTTTTCACAGTTTCCAAACATCTATATACACCAGCCCAGATCCTTCTGTTTCTAAGAGGACACAGAAAGCTCACAGCTACCAAAGACGATTGCAAACTTTTCCTAATGAAGTTCACAGCTCACATTTGTGTTGGGCACGTCTGGTTCAATCAGAGGTATATTAAACACCTACTGCTTATCCTGCAGTAACAGATTAGAAGCCCAATCCAAATGGCACATATTAGGACACAGACTGACTGTGTTAGTGCACCCTGTAAATCAGGGGAGCAAGTTACAGACCATTTTCTCCAGCTCAGTTCCCAGGACAAGAATGAATGTGGGCCACTTAATCTATTTACTGTTTTGCACAGGTTTTAAAGGAAAATCCAAATTTCCTTTTATAAAGAGGAGACTATTAGTACTTACCTATTTCCTAAGAATATAAGGTACTCTGAAATCCTGAATACACAATATATAAAAATAGTATGTTACCATTTCAAGCAGTAGACTTGGCAGAAACTTTCATTGGTCTAAACTATCAAAACCCAAATCCTCACTGTATTTGCTAGGAAGGAACAGTTAAGACTAAGTTTTAAAATACTTACAGGCTAGATTAAAAAAGTGTTTCATCCATCTCTCTGATAAACCTGTGATATAATATTTTTAATCAACTAGTATTTTTAGCAAGCTCTTTACATTACTAAAAATCTGTATGTTTTCTACCTCAAAAAGCGGTAAATCATGAGACAAGAATTTAGGCAGGTTGACATCTGTAATGGATCTAAGGAGCAAAATTTCTTCATCTTCCAATGGATATTTCAGCTAAAAAATACAAAATATAGTGTTAATTAATTTTTATGGTTTCAAAAACCAGATGCTAAACTTGCCTGTTTTACTGAACATTTCCTGTTGTGCATCTATGCAATTATTTTGGCAGGTTCAAGACCACTGATAACAAGGTATGTTCTGGACGTATGTGTATACATTCATATCAAGGTGTTTGCAGTAGGTTTCTATAGTCAGGCCATTTTCACTGTATTCACTTTATTTTCACCAGTGATGGGTGTTACTATAAATTTGATGACATTTTTTCCTAAACCATTGATTTTTTGCTTTCAAAGATGTATTCCTTTTCTTCCTAAGAAGGATAATTTTCCCTACTTCGACATAAAACTTCTGCCTTCAGCAAAGTGGAAATTCTAGAAGCTTGCATATAGATCTCTTTCCCAGGTTATTAAAAAAAAAAGTGCCTCTTTTGCCACAATACATAGCTTAGTTACTGATTCTGAGTTTTGTAGGGTTTTTTTGTAATAGTAGGATTATAGGTTGAAAAAAAATTGGAACGGAAGAGAATTATAAATTATACTAGTCCACCTAAATAAAAATAACTGAATTAATAAAAAAACAGCTTAGTTTCTTAGTAAAACATATGCATTCATCCACATTGCAAGTCAAAACAAAATACTACATCCTACAGCATTTTTCTTAAAAGAGTGATCAAAGTCACATGCGGCAGATATTAGCCAGTGTGTTACTGGAAGGTGACCGCATATTATGGCAAAGGTGTCTGAATCTGATGAGAAATGCAGAGCAAAGCAGTGGCCAACATGCAAACAACTCAGTAAATCCGCATTTAACTAGAATTCTTGAAAGATAATCAGCACACTTAAGAGGCACGTCACTCAGTGACAAGTGGTGTGGTGAATGGCCCCGTAGCTTTGTCTCTTCTTGACTTTCCTCAGCTTATGCCCTAACACATAACCTTTTCATTTTTATAGGTATCACAGGACGAAATTTTAAACAGCTGCTTGCCATTATGTAGAATAGTGTACCTTCTGTTACAAAAGAGACATGTTGCTAAGTTACTGGATGACAAAGAAAATTCAAAAAATCATTTACCTTCAGGTTGCCAGCAGCAGTGAGTACTGACTTCACAGCTCTCATTCCATAATCATAATGGTGCTGAGAAGACAACTGCTCTGAACACAGACGATATGTAGCTACAATTTTTACAGATAGAGGTCGAGCAGTAACAAAACCACAAGAATACAGAACAATCTCTGCAATCATGGCATAATCAGGAACCATCATAGCTACTGTTCTAAAGAGAGCCTGTTAAACATACATATGAAAAATCACATCAGAAAAGAATTATACTACATTATTATATACAATTTCTTCTACAGTTACACAAAACACTTTTTTTTTTCATTATTTCATTAATATAGTGACAGTCAATTAAATTTAACTATCACAATTATGACTATAATATATTTAATGGCTTTCCATAAAAGCTTAGAAATATTTCATTTTTGATTGTGACTACTGATGGGTTTAGGTCTTCTTCATTCAACATTAACAACAAAACCACATAAAGCACCACAAGCTCTAAAAGGAATAGTGGAGTGCAATACAACTACACCGTAACTAAGTTGATGCTGTCAAGACTCCTCCTAGCATTGTTTAGCTGCAGCCTATGCTTCAGTTTTACCACTGTTCTACCAAACAAGCATCAGAATACTTTCAAACAGACAAAACTTCTGCTACGTTTCATATTCTACCAGAAAGTTTTTTAAATTATCCTTTCATCTATACAAGTAGTATTTTTGAATCTTGTATTCATACTATATGTGAGTAAATTTCCCAGACAGATCTGAGAAATATTTACAAAGACTGTATGTTCCTATGTTTTTATTAATTTATCAAGATATTTGCTCCAATTTCCTTTTCTTTCTATGGACAAAGGACAAATGTATTTAAAGGGTAAGAAAGGATGTAGCACTCTCGTAACAATCACTCAGTAATAAACTTAAGCAGAATAGAAATCTCTTACATTAAAAACACCGCAATTCCCTTCAGATCAAGCCAAAAGAGCAGCAAAAACAGAAATTAATAAAAACCCGAGGTTTTATTCAATATTAAGGTACTATTCACTGCTTGTACACTATAGTGTTGCTTTTAGGTTTTGAATTTTCAGGTGCTTAGCCAAGAAACACATGAAGTTGTTTTTTTTTTTAAAACGTTCTTTTTTTTATCCTGACAGTCAGACCTTGAATCAAGCAACTACTTCCTGACATTTTAAAATTTAGTTTATTCCTATTTTTCAGTCTAATTATCCTTTTCACTTTCTTTTTCTTCTCAGAGAAGATGATTTTTACACTAGTGTAATAAAAAACTGAAGCTAACCGATAATGAATATTCTTAATAATTTCTGTGTTTAACAAAGAGAGATTTCTTTTTTTACTTTCTGTATTAGCTATTAAAAGTAATAAAACGACAAGTGTTAAAATACCTTAAGATTATCAGGAAGCTCTGAACGCCCAGCATAACCAGGATTCATGGTAATGAAGACAGCACATGTAGGGTTCAGTTTCAGTTCAGTTCCTTCAAACACTATTAAATTAGATCCTGAATTAATGCCTATGGAAAAAGAAAAATTAATGTAATTGCTAGGTAGGTTTTGTTGCATCTTTATGCTTTGTCATATGTAAGTGAAGGATATGATTAAAATAACAGGTTACCTCTTTGGATAGTAAAAATCTGCTGAGCAACCACAGAGAGTACTTCCAAATCAATCCTGTTGAATTCATCAAAGCAAGCCCATGCCCCACAAGACAATAAACCCTAGAAGAGACAGACATATGACTAATTAATAGGCAACTACTTATTTTGGACACGCTTATCAAAACAATTCTGCAATAAGAAAAAAATTTAATGTGCGAAGAAAGGACTTATATACGTGATCCAGGGCACTAACTTCTAAACAAAATCACTCCACTTAGCGTTTGTTTCAAAAAGAATTACAGAAATTTAAAAACTATGTTTGTTTGTAAAAAACCAAAACAATTAAGACAAAAAACCTGTACAAACTAATGCAAAATCCTAATTCTTCTGTCATATGCAAAGTGCCTATGAAATACACACATTTTGCATGTTTTACCTTTATAATCAGTATTTTGCAACTGGACAAAGCGGAAGATTTCAGCACCAAACAAGCCTCCAAAAACCTTCCTCTTTTTTTTCATCTATGCTAACAGAGTTCACAGTGACAAAAGGCAACATAAGGAATTCTGCACGGCTAAAATTAACCATTTGGTTACGGCATCTTATGGCATACCATGTTTCTTGAAGTGCAACTGAAGAGTAATTCTCTTTTCCTACAGTTCTTGTTAATTCAAAAGTCTTTTCTGAGATACGCTCCCCAAATGCTACTGTACCGTCTCTGCAGCACTGGTAGTCTTTCAATGGCATCTCACGCTTTAACAACAGTAATTCTAAAATTCCCATTTAAGACACAGAATTTTGCTTTCATCATTCTAAAGAAAAACTCTTAATTTAGGTTATTTCAGTGAACTTCTATCGTGTTGAATTTTGAAGACAGATCACGTCGTTTCAATGCCACCTCTGACTCAGAAGGTAAGAATAATGCCGGGGAGGAAAGCATACTTGCTCTATTTTTGTATCCTTCCAGTCCAAACCAGGACACTGGGCTGTAAGACACAGATGTCCATTCAGGATACATTTTCGTAATACAGAGCTGTCTACTCAGGCTAATATCGAAATGAATATATGCTTGATTTGTATAATATAATCATTTTTACCAGCTTATTTAGAGTTTAGATTAAACCTCTAGTCCCCTAAAATTTGCAATTAGCTATTAAAAATGCACTCATTAAAATGGCATCTATGTTGCCTATTTAAAGCAAATAAAATCATTATGGTATATTTCATTTTCAAAGCACATAAAAGAAATTTTGGTATCTCAGTTGGATTCTAACTTACAGTAAGACCTATCGGCACAATACTGGCATTATATAGTGGCCTGGAAGTGGAAAAAGATACATACGCAATACCTTAAGACCACTTCAACTGCCAAAATAATTAAAGGGCTTTAATATAATTGAGAATACAACCCTCAAGATTTATACAAACCTTAAAAAATTTTCCTAACGCAAGGTAATCCAATCCATCAGAACAATTGAAAACCACACACTGTTTAGCTACCGCCTTTGCTAAATCTTTCGTAGTTTCTGTTTTTCCAGTTCCAGCAGGGCCTTCAGGGGCACCTCCAAGATGTAGGTGTAGTGCACCAAATAGGGTTCTGGAAATAAAATAATAGAAAAAATTGTACGAATTTTTACGCTGTTTTTCCAGCTGCTTTAACTTTTACCAGAAACTTTTAAAAATTTGTTTCATGTCTGCATTTTCCTATGATGTTACAGTTTACTTGCTTCCGGCCAGCTGTGGTTTACAAATGTGTAGTAATGTATGAGGTTTACAACAGAGAATAGCTTACTTTCCACTTTCTAAATCCTCTTGTAATTTATCACCAATTATAGTGTCACAAAAGATTAATTTTATCACAAATTTAAATTAGAATACTCATACAGGATTAATTCTATTCCACCAAAAGAAACATATCCTACTCTAATTATGCAAATTATGTAAAAAATACAATTCTGGAGTCATCTGCTCTCAGGACTAATTAAAACATCTCAACTAAATAAATTCTTGCTAATACAGTGCATTTAGTAACTTGCAGTTTTACCTGTAGCATCTGTCTGTAAGTGGAGTAATAACCAGCCTAGGGGTATTGCCAAGATATTCATATCCATACCTCAGTCCAGCATTGATCATCTTTGTTTGTAGATGCCCTTCCTAAGAAACAAGGTAGTAATTTTATAGATTCAAGAAATAAATTTAAAAAACCCCACAACTCAACACTGTTTCTCAAGTTCCTCAACAGGCCTGATGCTGTTAGAAACAACTACATGGAAGAATACCGATTGCTTTGAGACACTAGTTTCAATGTGACTCAAATTAAAAAAATAATTGCCAATTAATAGATACTAAAGTATTGAACAAAAAGACCATTTTTTTACATTAACTGATATCTAAAAGAAGGTCCTACTAACCATAGTGCAGAGTAAAACTGTCTTGTGTAGCTACTTAGAAAGTTAACGGACTTTCTAAAAGGTAAACAGAAGTAATCATGACCAATACCTGGAGGTATGGTCAATCTGATGACTCTGATACAGCAATGTATGATCCCTACATATACAATTTTTTTAATTTCACACGCAATGTCTCTGTATTATGGGAAATCTTGTCCTGATGAATAGAAAATATATCCTACCACTATCCAGTATAAACATTGTTATTTTTCCAATAAATGTAATGTACAAATAAAATAATATTTACAATAATTCATACTAAAAGCTCTACCTGAAAACTGTCATCCCTATAGCATTCTCTACCCTGCAGAATCAGAAAGACAAAATAGTCTTTGAGTGAACAAATTTCGTCTATAACTCCCCCTGCAAATTCAGCAAAAGTACCGAGACTCAGCATTGATGAAAAAAGTAATTTTAATTAAAAACTGTTTGTGGCTGGCTACTGGCCATTCTAGCTAGCAATCCATTAAATGATTGGTTATAGGTATTCTCTTATCAGCAGAAATTCTCATAGTAGCGTAACCATTCTCTGTGTAAGCAAGCAAGCAGAAATTGAAAAACTGTGAACAGAAATTACCTTCTAATAGGATTGAGAAGCATCACTTACCTCCCAGTAGTACCTAAGCTGACTTAACCATTCAAAGTCACTCTCATCTTTGACTTTCTTGCTTACTAGAGATGCAAGAACATCCCTAGCATGAACATCAAGCACAACAAGTGCTCCTAGAGTCACTCGATTCTGCTTAGACAGCTTTCCTCGCACCAAGGTGACAATGTCCTCAATCTGTCTATTATTCTGCTCCAGAAAATCCTCCAGTGCCTGCAAAAATTTTTAAAAGCTAAGAAGTTGCATGTCTAGTCTAAGGCATGATTATTTTTTTCTTATATTATTTTTATTTCTCTGTATTAAAAAATTCCTTCTCACTATAGTGGTAATACAGTGTCCTTCATTCACTGGTAGTTCAATAGGGTTTTGTGTTTTGGTTTTGGGGTTGGTGGGGTTTTTCACAGAACTCTATGTAAAACACTAATGATGCATATCTGGAAACAAAACAGCATACGTTATTTTCTTCCTGGAACACACGAAATAGTCCTGATCTGTTTATACATTTCACATTAAGAAAAGGAAAAGGCCACGTGTGTTTTAAAGATCTACTTATATGTATACAATATACTTTCTACGGTTAAGGGACACTGTCACACTAGAAAAACACCTTTATGTCCCACAACAGTTAGAAACAATAACACAGCTATAATTCAAAAAAGTTAACAAGAAAATGCATTTTTCTACAGTTTTTCAGTTCATTGACTTCTGGTTATAGTCTGTCTTCAGTTAGCTCAGTCATTTCTTTAAAACAATAATTGATAGTTTCTTTCATGCTAATAAGTTGCCAGTAAACAGGAAAGGCCCAATTAAGAAAAGCACTTGTATCATGACAGTACCTAGATTTGATGAAGTGCCTTACTGAATTGAAATAAAAAAGTGGGAATTAACCTTAGTTATACATTCACACCCAAGCATGTTTCTATAGAGGAATGGCTTCTATTTGTCTGGAGAAAAACTTATCTAGGCCTGGTTTAGATTTTTCTTCCTGCTAGCCTGCTGCTCCTCCCCAAACACACTGGCACTGGTAACCCTCAATAGATTATGATGGTTTTGAGATCCCTCATCTCAGCTAGTTATTTTCCAAACATTAAGTCTGGATAAACACCTGCTTAGTATGACTTCTTTTTATTTATGAGAATAAAGCAGTAAATACAGAGTTCAAAAGCAGTTCAATTTCTACAGTGTTGCATGAGAAGTTCTAAGCAGGACAAATTCTGAAATATCTCACTCAAGTCGGGGATAACCACCCACTTGCTTACCGCTAAGCTTTCCTCAGCAAACACGAGAGATCAGCTGAGGCACAGAACATGTCCTCAACCCCCAGATCAGCAGCATTCCTTGGTGCTATCCTTCTGACCATATGACTGTATATCACTGAGAATGCACATGATCCACAGGATGATGCTCTCAAAATTTATGAAACACCTCTGTTTTTATACAGCATCTAAGTTCATTATTTGCTTTAAGAAAAGCATTATTTGCTAATAAGAAATTTGCACCTTTATGCACAACAGTTATTTGCTGGAAACGATTAACTCAAAAATGTTTGAAAGGGTGCACGTGTGTGTGAACACATATTTAATATTAATGAGTCACTTAAATGATACTGGCACACTGTCCCAGAAAACACTAAAGTGCTTCAGGCAGAATGCAGTACTTTTGACCTCTCACGTGGTCACTGATTGTCTCTCATTTCTTTTGCTTCAGTATACAACATCGGAATGGAAAAGAGAAGAATATTGAAGGCTGTAAGACTGAGAGTTCTCCCTGCCACAGATTTGTGACAGATTTTCAGGGTATGCAAATGCCTCTCCACCACTTCACTACATACAAGCCCCTTTCCACAGCAGAAAGAAGATTCTTGGTGCTGAAGCCAGATGAGCAGAATTCCCACTACAGCAGAATTTGAGCGAAGGCTACAGGAAGGACAGGTTTCCCTGCGTGCCCACATACAGAAAAGGCTTGATACAGACCAGCGCAAGAGCTTTTGTCTACACTCAGAATTCTGTAACAAACATTCCCAAAAGCAAATTAATTTAACCCTTGCTTAACTTCCTCTTTTATTCACTAACATTAACTACAGACTCACTAAGGTGAGGTTGGCTTTTTTTTTTTTTAATCTAAAATCTCTAAGATTAGAATTCCTGTCTCTCCTTCCTGAAAGTCTTTCAGCAACTGAGTATAAACGGTGCAGTATGTAGAAGCCTTATTCTTTCCCCAGGAAACTGAGGATCTCCTTTATTAGTGGGAAAAGTAAATATTTTCAACATATTTCTCAAATCTTCAGGTATGTTGCAAGATTTACTCCTTGTATTAGCAGATAATGTCCCCTTCTTCCTTTAATTCCCCCTTCCAAGCCACTCAGAAGCTTCTTTTCCTTGCACGTCAGAATGCAGCTGCTCAAAAAAGCCACTATTACCAGGACCCATTGCTTCAACTTGTGAATGAGCAGAAAATGTTATACACCCTTAAAATACTACTCCGTATATGGATTAAAGATTAGATTTAACTTCATGTTTGTGGTACAGCTTAGCTATATATGAACAGGGAGAATCCAAAAATACATGTAATTGCAAAAAACAGGAATGAAGAGAGTATCGTGAAGTATCATGAATTTGTAACTTTATGTATAACTGTGAAAAACTTGATGTTTCTTTCTTTCCAGACACCAGAGAATGAAAATCTAGTTGCCTCATCTGATGGTGGCAATTCTGGAAGACTTCCAAATACAACAGGGGAAAGCATTAAGCCTTAGTGATAAACAGAAAAAAGTTCTACAAAACACATATCCTGAATCTTAATTCAGTGCCTTAAGTACCTTTATTTCCACTAGCAGTAGCTAATAGATTACAAATTTTTTACCAGTCAGGCATACGTATTCACTATTTGACAAGGGTGAGGATGGCATTTATCTTCTAATGCTAGTCCCAGCCCATCTTCATAAAAAGCACTAAACATTAATGAATAAGTTTAAATTTAAAATATCCTTACCATTTGGCCATTTCTAATACACATCTGTACTTGCATGGTCCAGAAAGTTTGGGATACACAAAGAACTGTTTGTCCAGGCCACTCTCTTACCCAATTAACACGTGGAGTTTTTGGATAAGCTTCAAGTGCATCCCCAATGACCTAGCCAGGAAAAAGCACAATAAAATTACATGAGAAAACAGGTAATGTTCAGCTTTAGAATTGATTTAGGTTAGATCGTATTACTGAGAATAAAAAATAAATCAGGGTCTAGATTCAAGCCTCCGATTCAACTCTATAATACTGACATCTTGCAAGCCAATCTCTTAAAGCTCAAAACCCCCAAAATGTCATAATATAAGGCGATCACACAAAGTTTCTGAAAACTGATTTCACAACACATTCGGAAAGTATTCTTGGCATCAGATACTTAAAATTTTCTAGCTCCATCTACAATGAAACCAGAAAAGAAGTACAAATACAATTTAGTTAGAAGTAATATCCCAAACTGAAAGTTAATTCATCTATTCATTCTATTAAAAACCTAGAGCTTTTAATCTTTTAATTTTGCAGATCATATTATCTAAGCTTATATCTAACTTTAAGTGTAATTTGTAATAATAAAATGATTAACCGGGTTCTAACGCCACTCAAGGATAATCCCAATGAAATCAAAACTTGCACTGGAAAAAAACTTCTAGTCTATACCAACAGGTTATTTTCCTCCCGTTAACAAAACCCAAGCAAGAATGAAGTCTTATTACCAACAAACTCCTCAGACAAGCAGTGTAAACTACCCGAGTGAAAATCTGCCATTTGTTTTGCAGTTCCAAGCATTTTTGCTTTTAACAATCTATATACACAACAGCAACAATTAAAAAAAAAAATAAGTAAAATCCATGAGGGAAGAATGTGTCTGTACTGACATTAAAACTATGTAAATGTTATCTGTTTTAAAGCATTACAAAAGTTCTGCAGTCAAGGCTAAATGCAGACAAATGGTGCTTAACCTTTTCGTATGCATGCAGCTCAGTTTGTCTATGTATGATAAGCACCAAATAGATCAGGTTATTTACTTTCTTCTGTACTGCTATGCCACTACAACAATTAAACTGTTGTACTGTAAGACAGTGTCAGAGAAAGTGTGTGCACATTTAATTACCTCCCTTGACATTGAAAAGGACCACAAAAAAGAAGACAGAGATGGTCAAGTATATGACACAATGATGAGACATCGTAAAGACTAGAATGATACAATCTGAAAAGAGTTAAGGGTCTTGATTAAAGTAGTCATAATTAAGAGGAATATTAAGAAAAACAACAACAAAAAAAAACCCCACAGGCAATCTTTCAGTTTAATCTTGTCTCTCAATACTACGTCAAGTGTAGAACAATCTCTGGCAAAAGAATCCTTGGCACAAATGTTTTTTACTCTACTACTTAGTTTTAAAGAATTTTAGAGAATTTTACAACCAGAAATTGACACCAGAACTAATAAAAAAAATATAACCTTCAAAGACTGAATTAATTGTTTTCATGTTCATGCTAGGTGCAAAGAATAAAAAGTGATTCCAGTATATGTTAATGTTTACTGAAGAAATCAATGCTGAATGACATTAGCCTGGAAAATAAGAGGTTAGGACTTGTTACCTTGTGGACAGACTTCAGCATAGCTGCCTCCAGTTCAACCAGCCATTTTTCAACTTGACCTCTAGATTCTGATGTCGAGATTGTCTCTATGAGTTCCACAGTCTCTCCTTCACTACTTTTAATGTGTGTAATATCTAATACATCAGTAAATTCCACTCTTGCAATTCCTTCAAAACACTTTTTCAAGTGAGGCTGTACTCTAGAAAACAAAACTAGTATTAAACAGCTTCTGATAATTTTTTCTTGCCAATACTACCAAAGATCTAATAAAAAAAATCCTGAACAAATTACTTCAAAGATTTTAAGTTTGTTAAAAAAAAAAAAAGCTTCTGCTCAACAGTAATTCTTGTGTACTACCCCCTGCAAGATGCTTACCACAACATTTTTTGAAGAACAGTTTGAAGATATAAAACGTTACTTATAGTCTCTAACACGTAAACTAGTAAGGATAAACAAGTAATCTTTAACTGCTAATCCACCTACAGTACATAAAATTCCATTACTTATACCTTCCCAACAAACTATAGTAAATATTAAGGAATTTGAGTAAAGCAACCGAGTACAACCTTAACAGAAGAGTTTGTAAGTAAAAAAAAAATAAAAATAAAAAAAAAAATCCTTCGAGTTCCTCCACACCCACCCCCCCACCCCCCCAAGATCTCTTGCCTTGTTCACTGCACTGTATGAATACCTCTCTGTGACTGAGCTGGCATTTTATTTATCATTTTCATCCTTATTTTTGCACGACCTTGCACTGCATTCACTGCACACTCTCAGATGTGTCTATTGGGAATCAAACCCCAGTTCCTCTGCTTACAGTGAAGGCTATATTGCTTAACAAGACTGCTTCTGCAGGAACCATCATAGAGTTAATTCCACTCAGTATAAGAAGGACTAATACTGAGTTATACTTTTTGCAGTTTAACCCTGAATGAGGTTGTGGACTAGAAACCCCAGAGAGTGCTAAAACGTGGCAAAAAACTTCTGAAATACTTTAATTAGGACTGCCTCTAAAAAGATACAACTCAAGTCAGTGGTATACAGGTTCCACCTGATTAGTCAGGAAAAATGAAGCATGTTAATTTCACCATGAATTACGATATAGACTTCTGATTCTTCTGGAAACCAGTGTACAGAAGGGTTATGAGTACAGAAAACAGAACTGAATTTAATTACTCACGTTAAAAATTACTCTGCATTCACCTGTCGTAAAATCTAACCGAGTAGATACTTAATACCATAACTGTCAGTGAGGAAAAAAGAGAGTTCTGGGCTCAGAGAAACAATGTGACAAGACTATCTGCATGCATTCTGAGTCACAAATACATCTATCAAATATTACCATACCGAGTAGGATCTTTGGTCTCTGAAAGAATCTCAAGGAGTTCATCATTAGATAAAAAAAAGAATCTGGGGAAAAACAGGCGCTTCTTCTCTAGGTATTCATTAAGTCCCTTGAGAATTAGCTCCAGAAATTCATTGCACTTCCTCAGTTTTTCCAACATCTTGTCTATTATTACTACTGCCAGCACATGCTTGTCCTGGAAAAGAAATTATTCCAGATAAAAATGTTAACACCTTCTTAAGTAAATCACCACACCACACTGCAGGAAGTCTTAAGCAAAATGAATCTTTATTTCAAATTTTGCTTTACTCAAACCACTGTCAGGTTTACAGTTTACTAACCTTCTTCATTGCCATGGTTCACTGGAAAAGTAGTCAGGCCGTTAGGATTAAAGTAAATTTTTCAAAACATGAACTATTATTTTTGAAAATAATTTTCAAAACAGGATCAATTCATCAAACAGCACAACTCCCATCATTCTGCTGGAGCAACATCAATTTACACTGGCTATTCAACTGGATTACGTAATTAAGCAACATGAACAATTAAAGCATTTTGATGGATTTTTAAGTGTACTTTTATGACAACAATGCAGTCACATTTTAAAGCGGTAATCCTCTGTCAGAGCTCAATGCAAACAAAGGGTTTTCCTTCCATATAAAATATATAAACAAATACACAGGATCACAAGTATTGAGATGGCCAAGTTGTACACAGGCAACACTGACACTTCAGTACTAACACTAACTAGTAACGTGATCTAAAAAACAGTATTCTCTGACCTTAATGTTTACCAGCTAAATACACGTTTAAAGATTTTTGCTAGCAAAACATGAAAAGTTATACTTGCTTTAAAAATATAAAAAGTGGTATTTTTATTTCTTTTTACAATAGCACCTGAATAACACCTGTCAAGATACACTACTGGATAAACACTGGGTTTCTTATATTTATACATTGTGTAGAGGACAAAAATATATATTAAGACACAGTGCTTTCCAAATTCTTTCTAGGGTTTTCCAAATTAACCTCTCAAATTAAATGAATGTAAATGCTTAGAAAAGCTACCGCATAAGGTGAAAGTTAATGAATACAAATACGAAAAAGATCTTGCAAAAGACCTAAAGGTTGCCAAGCTACGAAGCTTTAAAGAAATTCAGTTGTCTGAACATCAGGCTCTAGCATTTAATATACCTTATGACCAATTTACAGCCTAAGCATCATTACATTTTTTTAATCTTGCTCACCAAGTATGGGGTTTTGGTGCAAAACGAGACAGACATTGAAAAGTAGGAAATTATGCAGATTTATGACGGAGGAAGTCAAACCAAGCAAATGCTTCTACTCAGTTCCTATATGGGCTTGGATTCACCTGTGACTGAATTTATTCTAGTTCAGCTCTAGTACGGGCCCGTACCAGTACATTAACTGACTTGCTGACCGTGAACTGATTCAAACCCACCCATGTTATACTACATAATGTTCTATAATGACAAAATCCTGGCAAGGAAATAGAGAGTGTTAATTGCAATCCCCTGCTCCACTTCCCAAAGTCTGGGAACACAGCTTCTGCCATAGCTTCTTCTCCCTTACAACCTAAATCAGACTGCATTTCCCTGGAATTTGAAAGGGGCCAGAATGACTACAGGTGAGATGGAAACAGAGCTAACTAGAAATGTTAGTCAACCCTTAGGTGCCTTCTGCTCTGCCCAGTGAGTCTGCACCTGTAAGCACACAGCACAGAACACCTATCCAGGATTAAAATTCAAAAGAGACACAGGTATATCCAACCATAAGAAACACCAAACAGATAGTTAGGAAGAATTTCAGACTAGTCAGTCTACTGAGGGCTTGTTAGAACTGCTGACAGTAACAACAAAAAGTACTCCAACAATGGACAGCAGAATTCAAAGATGCACCCAGACTATTTCCGTTAGGAACAGTTTTGTCAGAGCCCACTACAAATACAAAATGTCCCACTTAGAAAAGTCCTTGGTAGGGCTTGCGAACAACACAGTCTCACAGAGCAGAAGCATGCAAGGGACAGATGAGGAGAGACAGGCTAGACTGCTGTACAAAGCCCAGAAGGTGCAAAAGGTATCTGTAAGAAACAAACTCCTCACAGGGTGACAATGCAGATTTGACCCAGTAACTTGACTGCTGTTCAGCTTCAGTTTGGAGAATTTAATAATAAATTCCAAGTTCAGTTTCAGTTCAAAAACTTACAACATTTTGAAATTATTTGCAACATGCATTCAGCTTTGGTTCAGTTCCCTGCTCATGTTACACATATGCTTGCAATCTACTGAAAAAAACCCAGAATTGTACGTTTATCTAATTGATCTTCATGGGGGTGCACCCCCCTAATACAATAATCATAGTGTTCCTTTGTACATTAAATACATCTGCCTTCTGTCACTTGCCTTTTGCATCATACCAAACCAGAACAAACTCAATAACTACATATACTTTTCATCCATACATAGACAATTAAGCTGTCAGCATATATAGTTCATAATTGGTTTTATAAAACAGTTTTTAATGCACAAACAACCGTATAACTACACGTTGTCAAAAGAAAGAGGTTTTGTTCCCTTTCTGAGCATATTTATCATCAGCAAATAGAATAAGTGCAACCAGCAAAGCACATCAAAGCTGTGTTGCCAGTTTTATAAATGGGATTCTTCCTGCCTATTTTTTCTTTCATATGAGACAAAGTCAGGGAAAAAAAATAATTTATGCTTCAACATAGATTTTCTATTTACAGTTCTGCTAAGGCATGAATTAAAAAAGGGAATGCCGTCATTCTCAGTCATTCAAAACATCAGCATAACCTGCTTTGTCAGCGACACTCTCGTTGTCAATTAGGAGAAAAAACTGTATCAAGAAAATAGTATACATCAAGTGTATAAAAATAGTTTGAGTACCCTGTTGAAAGACCATCACTAACTCTAGTTTCTAAATATAATTTTTAACATATCACATGTTGCAGACTGGGATTTTTTCCCCTTGGGGGTTTTTTGGTTTTTGTTGTTTTTTTTTTTGCTTTCCTCCCCACAAAGACAGAAAAGCTTCCATAACCCAGATTTTTTTAAAATTTATGGGAAGTGGAAATTAACCTACTAAGTAATTTAACCCTCATTAATGTGCATTGCTTAAACTAGATATTTAAATAAAGTAATACTATATGATTATTCAAATTTGTGATTAAAAGCTAAGCAAATAAAGGAATTTTATAATACACAGCAATTTTATAATAAAATGGCATATAAATGCAAAAGAGCACAAACAGACTCAAGTTAGCTTTATCCTTTAAGAAAGACCATTCATATAGAACAGGGAAGAGCATTCTTTCAAGCCATAAAACTCAAGCATTGCATTTGTGGAAAAAGAGTGCCATCTTCTGGAAAATAATGCCTACTTGCTTAGCCAAAATTAACGAGATTGTTGAATTCCTATTCTGGCATTTACACTCTCCTGGACAAACCAAAGGTGATTCTTTTTTTCTGCCAGTGATAACATATATCACATTCAAAAAATACTTTGCATTTGATTAGCACTGAATATCTGAATTAGAAGATTTTATCAAAACAGATCATTCAGCACACAATGTTCAGAAATATAATACTCAAGAAAATTCTGAAATGCTTTCCCTTTTTTATTTTTATCCAATTTCTTCCCCGAAATGAATACTATTGCTTTCACAGCTCAATGGGATAAATTCCTGATTTTCTCCCAAATCAGACGAAAAAAGCAAGAACTGGCACAATGTCCATCTC
>JAVKLA010000001.1:21321098-21347353 GCA_034782735.1 Sagittarius serpentarius
AAAGGGGTGGGGGGTGCCAAGGTGTGTGCGGGGGGTAAGACAGAAGGAGAAAAAGAGAGAAAGGGAGAAATAGAGGGAGAGAAAGGGAAGGAGAAAGAATAAAAAGAGAATAAAAAATAACTTTATTTTTAAGTGATCAAGCTGAATTGCCAGGAAATGAAGCAAATGCTTCCTTTTGTGTATTACACACCTTTTGTGTTCTTACATTAAGACCACATCTGCAATCTGAAAAGAGCTCAGACCAAAAGCTTTTAGACTGAGTCAAGATTTTAGCATTTGTCCTAATGACATAATGGATCTCTGAAAGTTCTGCAAAGGCATGAGACAGATGAAAACAAACCTTCTAATTTTTTCCTTTAAACAGCAACCTTATATCCCTACCCTGGAAAACAGTGGACCTCATAAATCTTCTCAAGCCCGTTGAACAGTTTAGTAAGCCCAGTTAAAAAAATATTAAACAAGCAACATCCTAGAAACATCCTTGATATTAGGGAACTTTTTCACTTTTAGAAAATACTGAAAAATACTTTTTCAGTATTTTTATTAGAAGCATTAGAATTTTATAATAGGACTACCAGAATTACTAGGTAACTGGGTATTCCCTGAGGAACAGAATTTGTAGAGCATGCATTCAGACCACTGATCATCGAACTGCTGAAGAATCAGCTATGCCAGTTTCAGGTGTTACCTCTTCCCTCGCTAGTACCACCTCTTTGCTGTAAGCTATCGCCCTCTCAGCAGAAGAGACTGCAGGAGCGCTCTTCATCCAGTTAGGCTGGCAAATACAGCCAATCTAACCTGATCTAAGGCTGAGAACATCTAACTACTGAAGCAAAGAGCATTCATATAATCTCATGAATTGATCCTAGTAACAGTGCTAACTTCCGGAAAGCGTCAGCTAAGAAGCAGATTGGCAAGACAGTAACGTTTTGCGCTGCCAGGCATGTGCAGTGATGGTGTCTGACAACTGCTTTATGTACTGATTTATAGTAGATCAGAATAGTACTTTTGAAGCAAGTTAAATACCTAAACCATTTAAAGTTACAGAGGCATCTCTACCATTCAATATGCAAATAAGCAGCATTTTTCAAACAGAACAATCAGTGTAAAATTTCATTGATTCACGTCAGTTACCTACAGTGCTATGTTACTTTGCCTTGTATGCCGCTTAATTTTGCTCACCAGAAGGGCACATGGCCTATGAGAAGAGGTTGGGAGAGCTGGACTTGTTCAGCTTGGTGAAGTGGAAATTAAAGTAGAATTTAACTGTAGCCAGCAATTACATGAAGGGCAATTGAAAAAAAACAAGAGCCAACTTCTCAGCAGTGACAGCTGGGCAACAAGGAGCAACAGGTACAAATCTTTGCTTGGGAGGTTCAGCGTGGACATTAGGAAAAAGTTCTTCACTACGAAGGTACCACAGCACTGAAGTCTCTGGAGGTAATCTGCAAGAAATCTCCCTCCTTGGAGATTTCTGAAATTTGGCTACACAAAGCTGTGGCTGACCTGATGCAGTGTTGGCAAAAGTTCTGCTTTTAGAAGGAAGTTAAACTAACTGAACCCCAGTGGCCCTTCCCAATCAATGCTTCCATGAATCGACGTGAAATGGTTCTGCAAAATCATTTTTTTAATAATCTAAGAAAGGGGGCTAGGATGAAACAGAAAACAGATTACTATGTTATCAGAAGCAATATTTGTTTTGGTACATACTACAAGTTCACTCTATATTCTTAAGACAGCAGTGCTTACCTGAAAAACTGATTTCATTAAGTCTTTCCATGTCTTAACCACAGCACTGAATCGTCTACTTTCCTCAGGCATCTGAGCCATGATGTCAGGAGAACTGAAAATTGGCTCCAAATAAAGCCAAGTAGCCTGAACCTTCAGCCATTCATCCAGAATCTCCTGTACCAACAACAGCTTTCCTTCCCATTCCCTATAAAATAGCATTAGTTCAAACACATTAACTGATGCTTCCAATGAAACATTTCCAGCAGACTGCTAAGATCTTTTGGGAAATTTGCGTAAGATGGCAAAAGACAGACGTGAAAGTGATCTAAACTACTAAACCAAAAATACACAGACATTATCCTAAAAAGACATATGGTCTTAATTAAAAGATTTCAAGTAGTAAATAGCCCAATGGTTAAGTCGCATTTTATTTCTGATCTCAAATTCCAAATATGAATGTTGAACACATTTGTTTGATACATTAAAGAGTCCTTCATTATTACACCACTATGGATACACAATATTATAATTCAATAGCTATTCAGTCTTCCCTTTTGATAGCCAAAAATTCAAGATCCTTTAGTCTATCATTTTTTCTAAGTGTCCTCAATTTTTCTGCATCATTTTAAAATTATTAAAACCACCACTTGACACTTCTTACTATCTCACCAATATCAGACAGATGTGATATTATCCGTTTTCTAATGTCATTGGTATTCCTAATTCACTGACATAAGCAATTTGTAAAAAAAGTATAAAAATAAAATGCTATTTATAATCCTATAAAGTACATATAGTCTTCTTTCCTGTATAAAAAACAGTATTATTTTTTTTTTACAACTCGCATACCACCGGACAGTACGGATAGAATTATTATAAAAAGTGCATGCTGTTAAAATACATATTGTAAAAATGAACCACGGCAATAATTTTCTCAACAGGACACTTGTATATGGGCTGCACCGAGTTCTGTAAAATGGTACACGTGAGAACATACTTTACTTCTTCCTTCACTCATTTACCTGACACAGATTCTAAACAACAGACAGCTTTGCTCGCATGTACCTTCTCCTCGGCGCAAAGTCCCTCTTTCATCTCTTAGGTACTGGCACCTCATCTCTGGTGATTTTGCTTCTACCAAGAGGTAGAGAAAAATACAGCTTTCCAAGAGGAAAGCGAGGCAGGTCAGTTCATTTGCTTACACGAAATATACACCAAAATGAAGATGAGGAATTTGGAATCACCTCTGGCAGCAATCCAGAATTCTACATGCTTTGTTGGGTTATTGAGAAAGCAACCACTGTGTAATCGCCTAGATCTCAAAGACTGAAGGAATAGTAATACCTTGTATTATTACAAATGCTGTCAGTCACCAAAAAAATCCCCAAACTACCATTTTACATTAATAAGGGAGGAACTCATACTACAGTACAGTAGTAAATAGAGAATTAATACTTATTGGAACATACATGTATGTATTCATATTTATTGAATATGTGCTGAAATCTTAAATAGCATTTCTGCAGGTTAATGGGAGTTCGGAGGAACCTATATAGCTAGATAATTATAGCCAAACTTTAAATGCAAAATGTTTGGTTTTCCACAATATGGCTATGTTTGGGGGATTTAAGAAGCAAGTAAAGTATTTATTGAGGAAAGAGACAAAACCAGATTAAAATCTATGCTCAAAGATAGAAGTATAGAATTTTTAACATGCAATGCTAAGTTTTAGAATCTAATGTTCTGCATTAGGAAAAAAAGTATCTTTCATCACTTCCCTGAAATTTGTCTTGTCTTCATTTTCTTCATTTCCCTTACATAAGCCCTAAGATTTTTAATTGCTGAAGAGCTAAAAGATTCAGTAGCTTTACAATTTAGGTAGAAAGCTTAGACTACTACACTCTCTTACTCTACAACCTTTCCATCTATACCTCAGATATGTTTTATCTGGTAAGACAAAGGTAATGTTATGATGCATCTGGTACCTTAACTACCACAGCATGTTAAAAAATGTTTAGCAACCGCTCCAATGCATTAGCACTTCATTAATTAAAGGCAAAAATCAGCTTTATGGGATTAAATAGCTGGTAGCTGACATGGGACAAAAGCTTTAGCCCTTTAAAATGAGATTAATTCACTGCTTAAGGAGGATAAACAAAAGCATTTGAAGTCCCTATGTTTTAAATGAAGCAGAAAAGATTTCTTATTTGGTAATGTTACTTGGTGACTTTCTATTAGGAAAAAAAAAATTACCTCATTCTCTTTTCGTAATGTTTAACAAACGGAGATCCTCTCATAGTCTGAGTTTTGACAATGTGGTCATCTAATAACATCTGAATATCATCTACAGATGACAAAATATGGGTTCCTGTGTCTCTGTAGGCAAGAAGAGTGAACTCCATTTGATCCCATTCAGAAATCATTTTCATTAAAGCTTTCTCAAGTGAATGTTCTTTGCTTGCTGTTTCACTGACGGTCTGAAACTTTTCTAGGAATGGTTCAAGATGCAAGTTAATGTATGACAAGACGTTTGAGTCTTCAGAAGGAGACAGTGGTAAACCAGCAATTTTTGACATCTCTTCCCAGTGCCTTTCTTGCAAACCAGGATTGCAAATCACCTGGATTAGAGGAATGTGGCATTTGAATTCCTCTACTTCTGATTTAACCTGTCTTGTTATTGCTAATGGATTTGGAGTATTGTGGAAGGCTTTTTCTAGTTTATACAGTCCATGCCAGTAGTTTCCTACATCTACCTCTACTTTGTCTGGATTCACTTCTGTAAATGATCCCTCTGTCCAGTCTTTGTGTTTTCTGTTGAATTCAACAGTCACATCATAGAGACGAAGATAGGGAGCAAGAGTATTCCGGACGTTTTTATGCTGAGGGTACTGAGATACTGGCCATCCAAAGGACTCTTCTTCGGAATTAAACTGATCAATCTGTTGAGACATAAATGAACTCTGAAATACAAACAAAGGTGCCCGTGATACCAGGTCCTTACCACAGGGATTAGGGAGGTTTTCCGGTGTCTTCGGCAAGCTTCAAATTAAGTTCCGAGTTACTAAACCAGTCTATTATGTAACTAGTGCCACGGACTGCAATTAAAGCAATCTTTAACAGTAACAGCTCAGCATTTATGCTAGTCAAGAGAGGAATATAGTTAGAGGCTTAAAATCGTACCTGGGAATTCCTCTATAATTTGTATTACCATGGAGCCTTTAACAGACGGAAGGTAATAACAAGCGTCAGGAATTACACTTCCAAGAACATAAAAATATAATTTCTATGCAAAACTGTGTGAACTTAATCCACTCTCTCACTATGCAAAGTGCTGCTGTATTACCTCAAGACCACATAGCAGCAAATTACCGTGCTCAGTAAATTTGCAGTTTAAATCACAAATCATGTAAAAATATTTCATAGCTGAATTAAGAATTATTTTGCCACATCTCAGTAACTGCATTACTAAGCAAACTGTTGATTCTGATAACAAAAATATTAAGATTTACAATTTATACTATTGGACTAGAATCTGTACCTTATCAGCAGCAAGATCCAATTTTTTATTTAACGCTTGAGCTTTCTTCAAATACCTGTTGACTTCCTGAGTATCTCCAAACGTGCTAAATTCTTCAACCTGCTTAGAGTAGCTTTTCAGTTCCTCAACAAATTGTTCACAGCGTATCTAATTAAACATCAAGCAAGCATATACTCATTTAAAAAATTCACAGTAAATTTCTGTAAAAAGAAGGAATAACTATTCTGATTTGCTATAGGAGGATACTCTATACTTTCAGAAAATCCAAGACATCCAACATATTTGCATATGAGTATTTATCTACCCAAGTTACAGAATTTGCCCTGAATCCCACTGCTACCTGCAGTGACTTAGTATAAAACTACCTTACTTGACATTAGCCTAACAGCAAAATCACCCTTACAAATTAATGCAGATTTTTTTGAGCCATCATAGAAATTTCATATACTGCCATTGACTCCAAAGGGACTGCTCATGTACATAAATCAAGCCATGTACATGTCTTTAAAGGATCTGTCTGAATTTTACTTTTTCACATAAAGACAACTTTCATCAACATCACAGAACTGGAAGTTCTGTAACCAAAGAGCTTTCAGAGTGCAAAACGTGAGATGTGGCTTGTCTTGCAGTACTCACGGATATGTGAAAAACAAATGAGTGGAAAGCAGGCAAAACTTAGCTAATACCAAGAATGATATAAAAACACCTACTTCAAACTTCTTTTTAAAATATATGGGAAAATAAAAGAGGTTATTCCATTCACTATTTCATGTCCTATATGCCATTCAAAATTAGTAGCTCAAAGATTTTAAAAATACTGTCATTACAAACCTTAAGACCATCTTGAAATAGATCTGTTTTTTCTTTTATTATCTTTCTGTGCTCTTCAAAGATATCTGGCATTCGTGCATACCACTGGAAAACATTACTGTTCAGTCGAATGTCTGCTGGTGAAAAGCTGACACATTCTATCAGGAAAGCAACACAATTTACGGCATCTGCTAATTTCTGCTCCAATTTAAGCATGTCACATGTTTCCACCTTCTGCATACAGGCCTGGGGAACAGAACATAAAAGGGAAGACTTTTTTTGTATAATTTAATGTCAAAATATAATGCCTGAAGTAGTTAATACCTAACTCCAAAAGCTTATTTTTCACAAGGAAAATTAAATAAAATTAGAAATACCTGATCTGAAAAGGTGTTTATTTGGAATGGCATGGTATTAGCCGTTTTTGCAGAATATAACTAGTTAATACAACTGCCTTACTAGCTATTTTATTGAATAAAACTCAAAAGAATGGGTGAAGCTCTATGCACAAAGGTTTTGACTAACAGAAGCCAATCCAGACAGCCTGTCGTAAGTGTTGCACATTTGGGAAAGAAAGCATGGTGCTACCAAGGGAGAATTAGTAAAGTAACCACAAGAGAAAAGAAAGACACACTTCAGAAAGGGAAGTACTGGATGGCCCAATGTAAGATTAGGTCTTCTCTAGCAGTAAGAGTATAAGGAATATAGACAGCCACTGTACTGCTCATTATGATTAAAATAAAAATTATGCTTTTCTTTCAGATTTCAAGAGTTAGCAGTAAACTGCATTGACACATGTAGCATTCTGTATGGTACTTTCAACAAAAGAGCAACACAGACCAGTTTGAACAATAATCCATAACAAAGCACTCTGAATGATGCAGTGAATGAATTTCACTTGTGGTGCTATGTCTGTAACCTTACCCCAGAATCCTATTTATTCTGGTCAAAGAAGCCACTCCGTCAGTGGTTACACTTGACCAGTTTTTCCATAAAGCATTGTTTTTATTGAAGTAGTCATTTAATGTTGAGAATGTATTTTCTCCAATACATCTTTCCTTCAGTGGCTCAGAAAAAGGTAATTCTTCTTGCATTTCATTATTGAAACAGAATCTAGCAAATACCATAAACTGAGATATGCTAAACATCTGTACTTTCACCCAGCTGTGCAGCAAATCTCCCACACTGCATAATTCATTCTAATACTTGTTTCTACAAACATTCAGCAATGTTTTCCATGAGCCTTCCAACAGTATTTGCTGACAAAGAAATGCATTTTAGTTTGTCAGCATACTGTTTTTCATGTATTATTTCAGCCATTTTTACCACAGCAGGAAGAAGAAATGTTTCCCCAATGATAGGTGGCTTTTTCTCTTTTACTATAAGAGGCTTCTGAGTCTTCTAAGTGTGCATCATTACATTTTGTAGAGTCCTGGATTAAGTACCACAAGACTTGAAACTTCACTGAAAAAATTTCTCTTCGTGATCCGCATACTTAGTTTTTACATGTCTTGCTAAGTGTGATGGTTTCATACTGTCATTAATTAATATCTCAAGGCACAATAGGCATCACAGTTCATCATAAATGATATTGGATGCAAATTCATATTTCTAATACTCTTCCTGGCAATTCTGAATTTTTGGGGGCAACTTGTCAAATCTGATTAGACCATCGTTATTTTTACCTCGTAATATGGACAATGAAGAGCTTATACTAGGGGTAGAAGTGTCAACTCAGCCATATTCTTGTTGATCACTTGTGCTTGCATTATTACTATTATCTTCAATTAGCAGTTCCTTTGAGGGAATCTTTTTCAGCCATTTGCCCATTTTGTGAGGCTTAGGTTAGTTAAAACTAGATAACATAATCCATAAATCTACTGAACTGAGCACACAAACTGCAATACATAGTAAAATACTGAAAGCAAGTGAACAAGTAAGGGTGCCACTGTTGAATCCCTCCAAATTGTGGAACACCCACTCTTTCCTCAGAACACCTCACATATGTAATGTAACGCCAGACCCTCTGACATACAGGGTGAGTGAGGGCCCCAGTGTCCATCTGTATATTAAATATCGGTAAAGCTTAATTTCTTTCTCACTTTTTTCAGATAAAAAATAAACACTATTTCCTCCATGTACTCCAATGGATCATCTTGCGCACCCAGGGGGTGCACACACTCCCACAGCTGCCCACCAGGGTTTTGATCCATGACAGCCGTCATTCTCGCCAATAATGCCACTGTATAGAGCAAATGATAGCAGAAACAAAGGACTGTTGCAAATAGGCAGTCTGGTTGCAGCCATGACATTCTGGTGGGGAAAAGGGTTCAGCTGCATGTGTGAGCCACGCTGTGACATTTAGCCTCACAGCCAAAGACCTGTACTTTTGTATTCGGTAACACAGATACGGCACCAGTGGCTTTAACAAGGCCAGAATCACACCTGTAAAAGGGGGCAACTTCCATATGCTATTGCTTAAGACCGGAGCAGTAATATTGGTAGCTACTTCTTGCTTGGACTCATAAAAAAAAAAAGAATACCTTAAGTTCCATTAGTTCCTGTGTATTAGATGGAGTAGTAAGGGCTTTTGCTGATATTCTCTCAAACTCATCACATAGTCTGAAAAATACATAAAATAACCAGTTTGCACGTGTGTTTTGTTTTAAACATCCTTGGACAAATCACATACATTTGTAACAGCAAAAATGAGATCAACATCTCCTTTAAGGATTAAAAAAAAAACAACAGCGGAAACAAAATTAAGTACGTTTCAATACACATTTTCAGTTTGAGAGTTACCTCATATTTATGTCTTGATGATCTTTGAACATTTTGGAAACAACTTTTTCACAAACATTATCTGCTCGCTTTACCAAAGCACTTATTAATTCATCACAATGCAATTCAAACATTCCTAGATGGAGATACTGCAATACAAACACAACAGTTGTCAGAATACGGAATAGCTTTTACCTATTTTCTTTCACTGTCTTAAGCGGAATGTCAAGAATCTCACCTAGGAATTTAGTTAAACAATAAAATCCTTTTAAAACTTTCAAGTGAGGAAGGGAAAGAAAAAGCTACAGTTGCAAACAACTGTTCTTCTGTATCTGCACATCAAACTTCATATAAATCTTGCTTCCATTGCTTTTTACCTTAACAAATAATCAATCTACTTCCTCAAAAAAGAAGGGCATCTACTGTCTGCAGCAGTGAGTATTGTCTGGTGAAATTACAGAGTTTGAGATACATCTAAATGTGGTAACCTTGCTTCACTGTTAGAGACATGTGACATTCCTTAGGATTAAAAAGGGACTCTGCCTCCCAGTGAGTCTCCGAATCCAATGATTTCTTTGACTAGCAGGCAAGCGAGCTTGACTTCCACACACAGAAGCCCTCAGGACAGGCCTGTAAGTACTAGTTTCTCCAGAACCCAGGTTTGCACTGAATGCTAGGAGAGAAACAATTTAAGGAAAACAACTTTAGCCTTCTGAGTTCTTTTTCAGAATGGACGGACAAAGGATTCTTACCACAGAATATCCTTACAGGGACAAAAAAAGTGGTTCATGTTGAGGATCCCCTCTCTGCCTTAGATGCTTGGAAGGAATTTGGAGGTGGCTGGACCCACACTTTCTCTTACTCCTTCACATCTAAGATGAGCATACTCTGAATCCTTCAGAAGTCCCAAAACAATTTCTAGCAAAAATAACTAAGTCTCACTTAGGTACAGCAAATACACCCCCAGAAATGGTAACTCTTGAAAAACTCTTTCTGAAAAAAATTAATTTTATTTCACTTTAATTATCTCACAGCTAATTATCAACACCTTTGACTGACAACATTCTTAGCACAAAATCAACATTAAATTATATCCATATCTCATTATGAATATTATTATAATTTACCTTCCCAGAAGTATATTTTATTTCCTTAGCAAGTTTCTGGTACTTTACAATTTCCCTTTTCATTTCTTCAAAGGTATGTTCCTCTGTCAGGAATTGATCGATATCTTGTTCAGCTTGTTTGTTTATCAGGAAGCTGTACTTATCATACAGCTTGAGATGTTCCACAGGTGCAGCACTTTCTTTAATAATTTCTTCTCTGATCCTTTTCTTATGTTCATCCAAGATCTCATCTAGGATAACAGGCTTCAAGACAGTTGATGAGGACTCACCTTTTGGCTTTGGAAAAAAAAAAAAAAAAAACCAACAACACAAAAAACCAAATACATTTTCAGATTACCCTTATGTCTGCAGCTCAGCTGTGTCATGAAAGATAAACAGGATAAAAAAAAAATTCAACTAAATGTTACTTCAAAATCTTTCTAATTAAAGTCTGATTACAAACCTAATTTTGCAGATACAGCTATTTACCTTCTACTCCCAGATTTTTTTGAATCCTAGCTTATGGATGTTTGCCTCCAACAAGTCAGGAATCAGAGCTGCTTCATTCAGAAACTCAGAAGTCTACATATTTATACACCCAAAACAATTCTATCAACAATTTTAAGTTTAATCTACATGGATTTTATTTTTCCTGAACCACAGGCACAACTTCAATTTTACTATCAAGTGATGAATCTGTAATATTAGAAACATGGAAAACACCTTCCCGCAACCCCCCAGAAGATCTAAAGCCTTGCTCTTGTGTATTTAGATATGCTTGAGGTGCTTCTTCCAATTTGTCATTTCGCAGGTTATTGATTAGTGCTTTTATAAAGCGCAGCATACTACTCAGGTTTCTGCTTGGTCGTGTGTTCAAGCATATTAACAAAAATGTTGAGGGTTAGTATCTTTATTTAAAATTCAAGTTGGTGCTAAACAGAGAGGGCAACAGAATGTCCAAATGATATTCCTCCAGGAAAAAAGAAATCTTCATCTCCCACAGCTCTCTGGGAGACGATCAAGAGAAACCACAGGGCATTACTTTCACTCTCTCCATATTAAAAACTGACTGCTATACTGAAAGTAACATGCAATTCTAAACTAATAAAATAAACTAGTCTATTCTTGGCTTTTTATTTGCTTAGAGAACAGTGACTGGCCTTTTATTAATAAAATTAAGATGATTTCAAACTGTTCCAAATATCCTGAAAGAGTATTATAATACTAGTATGTGAGTTCTGACAATAGGGCTATTCATTTAAATACCTAGGAACTAAATGTAGCAACAGTATAACGATAAAAAAAACCCCATGAGTATTGTCGTTTCTTACCCACTTAGAAAATAATTTGGTCTCAACTCTTGGTATATCACTGACAGCTTGAATCATAACAGTATAAACATTCAGCAATACGTCCTCGTAGTCACTAAAGTCAGGTTCAAATTTAATACCGTCATTCTCAAGGATTAGCCTCAGGATTAAACCTGGGTGTTTGTAGGCTTGCACTGAATTCTAACACACACACACACATACACCAAAAAAAAAAAAAAAAAAAAAAGTAAAATATTAGTTAACCTAACTCATGCAGGAATAGTCAAAGGATCATTAAAAATTACTCCATCCAGCATATGCATTTTAAATTGTAGGACTTTAATTGCAAATGGCATGCCATAATCCTAAAAAAAATACCTGTGCAAGTAGGAAGTATGTCTCTGACAAAATTCACATAAAGTGATGTTCATTAAGATGTAATACACGATTTTTAGTAGGCACAAGAGGCATCCTCCATACACAAGCCAACAACTTTTATAAAGTTGTTTGCATAGACTGAGGCAGAGTAGCTTTACAGTAGTAGCCGTCACAAATGTAACAATATATAAATTACTATGTGTACAGCAGTACATGTAGTAATCATCTGGAGCCGTTACTATGAATGTACTAACCTTAAAAAAAAAAAAAAAGAGGCATTACATCCAATTTTATTTGCTAAACAAGAATCTGATCCACAAACACTAAACTATTACGAGGATTATATTTGCAGTATGGATTCCCATGTATTCCAGTATGAAAATTTGTATATGCTTTTGTCCTTGGTGGCATAATTCAATTTTTCATCATATCTTTAATCTGGATCAGACATCTCTTAACTTTCCCACGTCTGCTAACATATTCTAACTACACAAAAATTTAATCAGGAAACAAAAGGAAGCATTTTATCACTACTAAGTAGCATGGGATCACCATTAGGAAGGGTAAGATTAGAAAATATGTACCTATTACTAATAATAACAGAAAATAGTACCATAGACATCAAAGGTTACTTAACTCAGAAGTATACAAAGAAATTACAGGGGAGTAGAAATGAAAACAAGACACTCTGCTTCCACAACACTACTCCTTACTTCCTTACATTCTCTGCCTGTTTTTTCATCAATATTATCTGCAGGCAGCGTTCTGTGGATATTTGATGGCAAGGCTCTATTAACAAAAAGCTGAACAAAGATCCAGTTGCACTCCAAGACATGAAATATCAACGAGAAATATTTATCCCTACAATAGACATTGTGAGTGTAAAAGAGAAACTCCTTATTTACTCCCCCCGCCCCCCAAGAACTATTCTGCCAAAGCATGTAGTAGACACCTACTAATAGCAGAGAGAAGATAAGACTTCTTCACAGATGGGTATTACAGAGAGACAGCACTGGTGCAAGATGCAAACAGCCTTTATAGTAATGCATTTCTACTGTACGTCTAACTGACCGCAGTGTGTCTTGAGGATAACAAACTTAAAATATGTTGATATTTCCCTCCTCACATTACCAAAAAAAAAAAAAGTTATTTCAACTCTACTTTAATAAATAATGCATTCCTAAAATATTACTCCTTTTTTCCCCAGAAAGCACATGCCACCAGAGCTCATACTTTTTTCTATTTTTTTTTTTTTTTTCAAAAGAAGCAAAATAAACAGGAAACAAATCGCATGTACATGGACAAACAATGCTGCTAGTATGCATATGAAAGACTACTTACTGCAGGTTGAGCAATGAAATCTGTAAAGTCTTGAATTGAACGTAAAAGTAACTGTTGTAGCTGACGAGTCATTAAAGTGGCAGCACAACCGAAGAAAGACTCTAATTTAGTGATGCTGGCATTGCTGGGTACTTGTTTTCGTTTATTACCTTGGTAAAAGATTTTCTGCACTTCTGGAAACCACCTTAAAAGAATACAGTATTTTTAAGCTTTTCAACTGAATAGCATTAATAAACCTGTGGTTTTAAGTTAATTGCTATAAATGCTTATATTACATGCAGTCAAAAGATGCTGCAGGATACTCGGGAAACTATAGTTTAACTTAAGTAGGTCATATGGTAGTATCTTTAAATCCTAAGGAATCGTGCCGCTGAAAATGTTATCTATTAATATGGAACCATAATTAAAATATAATATCTTATGAAAGATAAATTTGCTATCTTGCTTTGGTCTCCTATTTCTCAGGCCAGAAAGCAGCACACTTATGTCCTAGGGGTTGTGCAGTTCATTATACATCCTTGTAACCTCAGTAGTTCTTAAGATGTGAAAGCAATCCAAAGGGAATTCTGCCCAGTTGCCCTTAACCAAAATGAAATTGGCTCTGGCATTGCGGGGAAATAGGAAGAAAGCACAGAAGCATGCAGCCTTCAGTTCAGAGCAGAAAGGTATCTTCAGGGTGAGGAAGAAATACATCTGAAAACAGTAAAGGCACAAAGTATAAATACATAACAGAATCATAGACAAGTACGGAAATGAAACCCTTCAAGGTTAATAGCAGGAAAAAACAAGTATTTGAGACTACAGCAGTCTCGCCAGTTATTTAATTAAAACCTGAAATAGTAAAAATGCAGTAATACCTAACTGCAGGAATCAAGCATTATTGCTTAAAGAAAGATCAGATGCATACAAACAAAAGAGTTTGGCCACAAATATCTGAAAAAGACCTAGCAATTTTGATGCTTTATTTGAAAACTTAACTGCAGCATACTGAGTGCACTACCAGGAAAACTGCCTTTCTTCTTTTAAAATATCTCAGACTGAATACACAAACATTATGATACCCAAACATTTTACTTTTGAAAACGTTAGTCATAATCTCTAAAGTCAACGGATCTCATTAGTACATTTCTCAGATGACTCTGCTCTCAGAAGCAGCTACAAAACTGAGAATAGACAAAATGAAATTCCAAAATCATCAACAGATGTTCTACAGAGATACTGTTACTGAAGTGATACTGGATTAATCTTCCTATCCATGAGACACTTCCTTTGTGTGAAGTAGGGATGGGGCAAGTCTTATTAAGTTGTATCACAGTTTATATTCTAAAATGTCATCAATTATTTATAGTAGCAACACTGTATTTTCTCATTTATCCAGCACAAATGAGTCCACTAAATAAAAGCTTTCGTCATAACAGACTAAAACACATATATTGTTAATGTCCCTCTAAGAAGCGAGCAAAATACGTCACACCAAAATTCAGAATAAGAAAACTGCAGAACTCATGATAACATGCTCAATATTTACACAGCAGTTTTCATTCATAGGCCTCAAAGAATTTCACAACACTGCATCTCTTTAACATGTATTATTAAAATGGGTCATTCCTTCTCTCTCCAGAAAGTTCAGAGTTTCAAAAACAGCTGAAGAAAAAAAAAATATTTCCCTGCAACTTAAAAAATATGGATACACTGGATCATACTTCTTAGATAGAATCATTCTGGATTTTCCAATTTCCTTCATGACTTGATTCTGGAAAAATGAGAGGTCCTCAGCTTTGTGTTTATTTTGAAATATTTCTGTATCAAGAAGGCGTAAATTTCTGAAACAGAATATAACAATAATATTTTAGGAGCATATTCACTGTATCCTGTTTTTTATTCTTTTGTTTCCATAAAACTTCTTTTCATATTTCACATTTCAAATGTAAAGGTTTTTTAAACATATTTTAAACACTTTAAAATAATGTTATTTTCAGAAATTAACTTCTATTGTTTCAGAACAACCAAATATAAGCACTGCAGTACTGTCTGTATGCATGGTCTTACACTGAAGAAGTAATTACTACATTTAAGCATATTAATAACTATTTTCAGAATCAGAGTTTGTGTATATGTTACTCATATGTAGGAACAAACATTAAAAGTTCTGAATGTGTTAAATAGCATTCCTCTCTAGGACTGGATGGATTTTTACAAATACTACAAAACAATGTAAAAATAAATAAATAGCCATCTAAACCTAGCTTCAAAATAATTTTCAGTTTTTATATTTTAGAAGACATTGGCTGAATTTTGTCTCCTACTTAGCAGATACAACAAAAATTTGGAAAAAATAACAAAAACCAACAAAAAAAAACCAAAAAAACCCACTCCCTGCAGCTTGTACAGCACCTGGCCTGGAGAGGTCAGTTCATTCTCCTTTGTCTCACCAGTCAAGAAATAAGCAAGTGGTTTGGTCTGCTCTGGGAACCAGAAAATAACAGCCCTTCTAATGCCTTCTTCCCTTGTTAATCAGATAAGAGGAAAAAAAATATAAGTGCCCTGCTAGATAGGACAGCAACCATTCTCTTCTTGGGAGAGAGACTGTTTTAAACATTCCTGACTTGAGAAAGACCAAAAAAAAAAAAAAGTGTTAAATTTAAATAAGAGATTAAGGGACTATACTAAAAGCAAAAAAGACTATTTAAAAAATGGAAGTTATATCCAAAAATAAATTATTTTTCAAACATGTCAGAAGCAGGAAGCTTGCCACAGTCTATAAGATAATGAAGAGAAAATTTAAAAATTTAAAAAAAAAAAAAAAAAAGAGCTTAGAGAGGATAAGATCATAGCAGCTCTGTTCTGGAGCCTTTCTGTACAAGGAACATGGTGTCTCAAATCAAATTGTCAGTGGAACAGGCTGTAGAAAAAAACCCACAACAAACCAAAATCACAAACTGTCAGGTCCAGGTGGCATTTCATCCAAGCTCTAAAGAAAACCAAGTACAAAACAGCTAAACTATTCAACTTTCGTGTGTAGCTTCTTGCTTAAAACTGCCTAGATACCAAAGGATATGAAGATGGCAAAGCGTTCTACGCGATTCCTGGGGAAGTACAGCTAAGAAAGCTTGACCTCCACAGAGGAACAGTTGGCAGAAACTCTTCAAAGCAGAAAGTTAGAGGAAATACAGGCAAGTATATTTGGAATAATTGCTTTTGAACAAAGCCATCATATCCACGATCAGTGTTTAGACATATATATTGTCGCAGTCTCAAATGCAATAGGGCAACTTGGAAATCCTAAGATGTCAACATCCATTATTTCCCTATATAGATTCTGATCACTGAGAAGCTGAAACCTAAGAGATATAGGTGACACTTACTTAAATGAGGTCTCCCATAAGTTCAGAAGAGCAAGCATTAGAGGATTTATTGCATGCAAATTTTCTTTCATGTAACTGCAAGCTGACAAGAAAGACTTGTTCCAAGGTTTTGGCACTACTTCTATTCTAAAAAAAAAAAAAACCAAAACACAAAAAACCAAATAACCACAAAGCCAAGAAGAAACAGTAGGATGAACATAGCCTTGCTAAGAACCAAAACATTTATACATTTGCTTTAAGATACTTGTTTTGTATCCCAGAAAGCACAGAATCCAGGAGATACATGTAGCTTTCTGCTCATTATTCAGATATCAAAAAAAGTCTTCAAATACTGACCACTGTATAAAAAGAAGAAATAACGTGAGCAAAATATTGGCCAAATCCTACGAGATCTGTAACCTATTCACAGTCCTTTATATTTAGCATGTAATAAAATTAAACTTAGGTCATGTATTTAGTCAATTAATATGCAATGATCTACAATAAGTAGTATCTATGTTTATGCTCATCACATCAAGTCTGTAAAAACTCATAAATTTAGAGCATTTTCATAAACATAGTTGGCCTGCTTTCAAATTTTTAAAAACATTACGCTATTTTGCTGGTGTTTTTTATATACTCATAGGCTTTTTTTGCTTTAAAAATTGTCTTTCTACAGGCAGTCTGATTTTACTATTAAAATATTGAGCATTGCAACTTAATAAGTATACATTGCAACCTCTGGGTTACAAGGGAAAAGCAAAAACACTTCTGACAAATTTGTCACATTTGTAATTCTTTTGTTCTTGTTTTCGTAATGAACTCCTATAAAAAAAAATTTCTGACATAAAATAAAACTTTTATCCATTGCTCACTGAATCTGTATTCTATAGGAGACAGAAAACGCAGCTACAAGGAAGTTAAGTTAAAAAAATTCAAGTTTTTCCACATCTATTTTACATATTTCTTTAGAAGAAAGTTTCATAGTTCAAATACTGTTAATGGAATAAAACTGTTTTACCAATTATTATTCTACTAGGAGAATTTTGTACTTTTAGATTTGCATGTAAGCATGCGACATAAGCTTATATACAAACTACTGTGATGTCCTACACAGTTCCTAGGAGATATGGAAGATCTACAAAGAATCAGATGTAGGATGGCCTCTTATCCAGGGGACACAATAACAAAAATAAATTCAACATATATTCCTTCTCTTTTTAAGATGCAAATTGCTTAAGTAACATCTGTCACAGCCACCTCTTCTATTATATTCTAATGCCTACCATTTGATAGCTAAAAGCATCTACCTCAAACCACAGGCCAGAAATTATTGATAACAAAACTTTTTCTGTTTTTTGAATCACTCAGTAATGCTACCCCCAATACATAGCCTGGTTAATATCGGTGGAAATGTCCTGTTTCTGCAGCATTTGTAAGATTTCATTCCTCCACGAGGCAAATTCATCGTACCAGGTTTTGGCTATACCTGTGAACGAGGTACCTCTTCAGTTTCACATCTCCGGAAGAATTAAAAGTATGTTCTAGGAAAGCTGACAGTAGGTAGGCTGATCCACACTGGACAGATGTATGATCTTGGGAGTAGTGCTATACTTGCTTTCAGTAGACTGCAGACTTTTTAAAGCAAGTGTGAATGGAATGGAGATAGTCCATTACTCTGAACAAAGGCCACATCTATCTACTCCAGCATGGAGGTTGCTACATACTGGAAAACCGAGTCAGAAAAGCTAAGCATCTATCACTGTTTATACTACACATTGCCAAATTGTTCTGAGGAACAAAACAGTCTGTATTTATTACATCCTTAAACCTGTATGTATGGAAGCAAACTGTCACAATCTGTAAATAAGACAGAGCTTCGGTGAAATCCGTGCAGAACGTGACATTGTTCCATTGATTACAATGCAGTTTATACATCAGCATTTGGCCTGTTACATCAAATGATTAATTGTGAGACTTCTTACCAGTTAAGCACTGCTAAACAAAACTAATTCCAAACAACCTTTCAAGGTAGACACATATTTTTCAGGGTTTTTCCAAAGATGCTGTATAATCATTATTTGAATTTACATAACAAATAACACTTATTTACAGCTGACACTGACTACCACTATTAGACTGTTCCTTATACATGCTATTCTACCCCACTGTTCTCTAGTCAGTGTTTTTGAATAAACGTATTTTCTTACTCTGCACGATGAGGTAGAAGAAAATCTTCCTTCTTGTCTTCATCTTTTTCCCTGCTGTCTCTTAAAACAAAGTCAACTGAAAAAAGTATTAAAAAAAAAAAAAGAAAAAGCAAAGCCAAAATAAGCTTAGTGAAGGAATAGGATTATAGAATCATTTAGGTTGGAAAAGACCCTTAAGAACATCGAGTCCAACACTTAACCTAGCACTGCCAAGTCGACCACCAAACCACGTCCTTAAGCACCACGTCTACACGTCTTCTCAATACCTCCAGGGATGGTGACTCCACCACTTCCCTGGGCAGCCTGTTCCAATGCTTGACAACCCTCTCGGTGAAGAAATTTGTTCTAATACCCTGGTGCAACTTGAAACCATTTCCTCTCGTCCTATCACTTGTTACTTCGGGGAAGAGATCGAACCCCACCTCACTACAACCCCCTTTCAGGTCACTGTAGAGAGCGGTAAGGTCTGCCCTCAGCCTCCTTTTCTCCAGGCTAAACAACCCCAGTTCCCTCAGCCGTTCCCCGTAAGATTTGTTCTCTAGACCCTTCACCAGCTTCATGGCTCTTCTTTGGACACCCTCCAGCACCTTAAAGTCTCAACCAAAATGTTCAAACGCATAACTCACCGAGATGAACAGTTTTATCTAAATACACACGAAAAGGGATTTAGGAGACAGCTGTACTATTAAATAGGGAATTATAAAATGAAATAATGTTTCTTACAAGTGTTGAAAGATCAAAAATAATCAATATTATCTTTGGTCATTACAAGGACAAGAAAATGGGAGTGTTCTTTATTAAAATGTGCATCTAACATCCAGGAGAGCACTTTTATAACTCTTTCACAGTGGTAGCTTTCGGTAGTAAACAGCACTCAGCAATGAATGCTTCCAAATATCAGCAACTTGGGAGAAAATGCAAGTAAACTCCTAGAAATCTACCTATAGCCTTTTTTACGCTCAGAAGATAGTCTTCTTTCATTTCATCAGTCAGTGAATGTATACTTTCATCAAGTACTTTCAGATGCTGTGGAATTAAAGCTAAGATGTGGTCTAGCCATGATTCATCCATTGGGGCCACATTTGCTGCATCAATTCCATGGCGAATGTAATAGTAGTATTTCTGCAGGATAAAAGAATAAGATGCACCAGTGAAGCCCAGTACTAGATAGTCATTGCTACTACAGGTTTAGCTAGAGATACAGGCTTATTTAGTAAAAATAAATATAATTACTACTAAGTACTGATTTATGTTGTACATTATATATACACATCACTACTTCTGATGTAAATACCTTCATCAGCCTGCTAAACACTACTGGGTAGGATAAAAAGCTGTTGAGATAGAAGAACAGGGTATAGTGGCACAAGCCTCATTCCGTTTCTCTGATCAGAGCTAAATAACAAAGATTTCATTGAAGAATGGACATATCTCTCAGAAATTTGGCTTTTGTTTTGGTTCTGCTTTTACAATTCTGGTGAGATGCCTCTCCTTTGCACTGTCCCAGTACCAACCTTTTCCTTAAATAAATTTTCAATATACATTCACCTATCTCATCATTCCAGTGCTGCCATGATTATCAATTAGCTTGGGGCTGGACCACGTATTCAAAAAGAAAGCCATGTATTCTGCAGAGATTTGTGCTGATATGCAACGTAGGGCCAATGCACTGCTCCGAATACGAATGTATAACCACAAACAAGTACACCTGCTTGTATACCAGCATTCAAACAGGCATATGAAATCTGATTAACAAAAACTCAGAGCATTAAAGGAAACACAGATGCAGAAACATACCAGCCCAAATTCAAAGAAACGCAGAATGGAATATCAGCTGGAAGATTACCAACGTCAGAAAGTAACACATGAATCTATTCCAATCAATTCGTCCCAAAACGAACTTAATCTACTTTAAATATATATAAATCACAAAACTGGGTATACAATTGTGTCATACAAGGTATCTTAAACCAGAATGAGAGCGAAGAACATCCTAGCCCTTAGATGAGGGTAACACAAAGAGAATTGTCTTACGGATTCTGTCTGCTCAGACAAAGCAGTGCACCATCCCTTGCAAGTTATTCTCACCTTCAGCAAGCGTAGAAAAGATTCATTTATTACTTCCTGACATTGGTTATCCTCCGGTTACCTGGAGTACCTTCCATTCTGCAGTTCTCTGAATCATCCATACATTCCGAATGCTACATTCTGAACAGTAACACTATGAATAATATATCGTGTGAAACTAATAGTAGAAGAATATGTCACTGTCAGTCACGTCTCATTGTGTCAATCATCTTGTTAGTATTTTCAATAAATGACTGGCACTGTATTTCATTTAATACTCTAGAAAACAGTCTTTAGCTACCAAAATATCTTTCGCTATTGGTGTAGATGAATCTGCTCTTGGAGGCTTGGTTCCATCAAGGGGTGGAAGCTGTTCTTCAGTAAGGTCTTGCTGCCTGAGACAAAAAACCAAGCAAAATAAAAAGTATGCATCACATACTCCAGATGCATTTTACTGGCATAAGTAATATATAGCCATTCTACACGTCAGTTGTGAACAAAAAACAAAAAAAGGGAACTGGCAAAACTACAATGAGCACAAGACATTCTGATTCAAAAAGAACACTGAAGCACGTGACCAAATTTGTATTTTACCTGCTAAGGTTCAGCTTTTAAAATTGGTGATACAGTTCATGCTCATATGCACACTTTCAATTTGCAATCATCAAAATTTAAAAATAATTTAATTTAAAAATTTGGTTCATCTATCAAAAAGGAAAAACACATTATTCAAAGATCAGGAAACTCACAGTATAATGTCAACAAGAGCACTTCTGAAACTTTCACGGTTTTTTTTCAGATGACTGCTGCTCTGCAATGTAGAAGTTGATAGCCCAGCACCTGCTTCATTATCTCTAGAATCCTGTATCTTGCGTCTCACCTTCAAATATTCCCCTTGCAGAAAATACATGAAATTAAGTTTAAAAAATGTTAAACATATGTTCATGTTTCTCAGAGGTTTTCTTTAGTAGTACTAAAAATGTTAACCTTACCAGGTGAATATTCATTTTTTACAGTAAACTTATCTGACTCGTCATCTTTCTGTTCTTTGCTCAGATGAAATGAAGGACAAGTCTGCTGCCACAGTGGTTTAGAACTTGCCTGGAATAAATATTTTAGTTTTACACTTCTTGTAGATGCTACTAACACACACTTCAAGACTTCTTAAAAATAGTAAATCAAAGAAACTGTAGCCTAATATACAGCAGGAATAAGGCAGCACAAAAATCATACAATAAACTACTACCAATATGTTGTCCTCAAATTCTAAATATCCAGACCATTAGAGATAAGCATGTCAAACTTATATGTGATGTTTGTAAACTCTCTGGTTTTATACTTTACTTAAATATTTTCAAACTTGTTCAAATACTCCACTTTCAATGTTTGGAAAACACTGAAATATAAACAATGCTCCACATACAGATATAACATACATACATAGTGCAGACAGAGAAAATATACACCTCAGCATGTATTTGAATGAGAACCATGGTCTTTACATAACCATGCTGTGACACACATTTTAAACTGAAAGCTTACAAAAAAAGCCAGCACAACTACCTGAGACAACTGTGGTAGTAAGTTCACATTTCTCTTCGCCAGCTTCCCTTTGCCACTTGGACCGGGCTTGAAGGAAAAAAAAAAAAAAAAAAAAAGGAAAATCACAACGAGACATGTAAATTACGACTAATATTAGACTTTCAGGAGTACTTAAACATATAATCTAGCTATAATTCCATTCTTACCTCTTATATAATAATTTTTACACCTACAATTTCATATCACTTCCCTTATTCTTCCTAGGGTGTTTCCATGTAGAATTCAACTTTCTCAAATGTCTTTGAAAAAATCATGTCTTTGAAAAATTCGTTTTAGGCTGGGAAGCATTTATGTTACCTTTTTGCCAAGATATACATTAAAGCATTACAAGATACCATGAAATAATACAAATAAGAAATTAATTTTTTTATTCCCATTCTTCAGTCAACATTTTTTAAAACTCAAAATGGTCCCTTTTTTCTAATCCGTAAGCTTTCATTTTGAAGTATCCAGTATTCCCTGCTTTTCCACAACACTGATGCCTCAGCATCAGAATCAAAGCTGTTCTGTCCAAACGCACCCTCTGACCACGCCCAGGACTCTGGCTAGCACATTTTAGCCAGGTACAGCACCTTCCTATAAACAAACAAGACGATCTAGTTGTAAAATTATTTAAAATTGGCTCTAACACAACTGCCTTTGGCTATTATTCTATTTCTCCTCTGTTTCACACCACCACCAATACCCCTGGCACTGCCCGCACCACCTCTTTCCATGCAGCCGCATTCGCAGTAATACTGCACGTCTATGCTACAGCCACCCTCTTTCTGCTTTGTGTCTTACGCAAAGGCTGTAACGGAGGAAAGACACCAAAGCTCAGAAAGTTTGTGCAGACATACCCAAGCTACCCTTAAACAAGTCAGGTTGGCTATCATTTGCAATACAGTTGCTGTAGTGTAGAACTCATACAAGTTTCAGGCACTTAACTATTTACATAAATTTTGCAGTCAAGGGTAAACTCTGGCAATTCCCAAGTGAGCCAAAAATCAAATCAGGTTCCAAAGAAAACCTCCTTCAAAACACTGGAATTCAACAGTGATAAAATATATATAGATGTACACTATCAGTTGTTCACAATCTCTTCATAAACTAATTTGTGGTCCAACTTGTAAAAGGGGAGCAAACTCATTCCAGCTCTACAGAGTTCTTCCCCTGAACGCGATGGGGAGAAACTCCTTAACTACCACTGGCTGCAAGAGGAAGTCATACAACAAAATGTTTGAAGTATCTTGTTTCAAAATCAACAGCACTACTCTTCTAATGAACAGAAGATCCATCCCCCCTTCTCTCCCCAAACGAGATTAAACACATGGCTGGTGAATTAAACACCAAGCAGGCCCATTTTGATATTTTTAACCTAGCTTTTTGGCAATCACAGAAAAGGTGACTGAAGACTTTGCCACAATAACCACGTATGTCTTTCAGTCCCTCATTTAATGCTTTCGCCAGTCTATCTTTCAGTTAGGCATGGTCCACGTGCAAAATTTTTCACGCCTTGACATTCTAACGCCCGTACCAGCCTCATGGTCTGCAGTGACACAGAGGATGAACTTACTCCAGCATAAAGGAGGGAAAAGCAATATTATAACCAATACATAAAGATTTACAGGACAAGCCTGCTTTTTGTCTGGTAATTGGAGCAGTTGTAACTCTACTGGGAAAACAGGAAGCCAGTTATTTCTCTGTAGTCTAACATACTCAACTGCAAAAAGATTCTTACCGCAGACAGTGTAACAGCTACCGGCCTTTTCTAATACTAGCATGAATACATCTCCTAATAGTGTAGCCACACTGCATCATAAAACTACTGCTTACCAAGCCAGTAAGCCTATAGGATACACTGTAGACTACGGACAGAGTTTGAACCAGTTTGGACGCAGCTCTATACAAACATGCTACGATAGAATCACAGAAAAAATGAGGCTGAACAGGGCCTCCGATTATCCACTCTCCTTCTCAAAGCAGTACTAACTACAAAAAGTTAGGTCAGATTGCACGGGGCCTTGTCCAGTTGAGATCTGAAGTTCTCTAACGCCGCTGCCTCTCTGGGCAACCTTCTCCCCTGCTTAATCATCTTAGTGTCAAGAACGTCATCCTTACACTTCGTCAGAATTTCCCTCCCTGCAACTGGAGAGCATTGCCTCTCCTGCTGCTGCACACCACCAAGAGGAATTTGGCACCATTTTCTCCCTAGTTCGGGCACTGGAAGACAGTAACTACATTCCTCTGCCACCTTCTCTTCTCCAAGCTGAGCAAAGACAGTTCCCTCAGACTGTCTTCATACACCAAGTGCTCCAGGCCCCTAACCATCTCAGTGGTGATCTGATGGACTCCGGTTTGTCAACAGCTTTACAGCTGCTGGACCAGAGCTGGCTCAGGCAAAGTCACCTTAGGTGGTTCTGAACCTCGAGTGTAGACACGCTCTTTCTTCTGCGTGTCTTGTGTAATGAGACCGAAATACAAAGCTCATTGTTTCTCTAGTCCAGATTCTAAAGCAGATGGTGAATGCTACCTACTACCCTCTGAAGGGAATGGGGGGGGGGGTGGAATCTTTTCTGTAGGAGAAAATAATTTTGAATTCCTGGAAGAGTATTATTTATTTCTCTCAGTGACAAGGTCCACAGTCTTAATTCTTAGATTCCTGGTTAGGAACAAATAACAGAAACCTGGGTGGTTTTACAAATAATAGGGCTACAAAAACGACTAAGACTATACCTTGTCTTCATACGCAACATTACACAGCTTTGTTTAGATTTTGTTTTGTTGAAAAACGTAGAATTCAGCACCACAACTTATGCCTCTGAGCTGCTGGTACTGATAAACTCAGTGCTGCAATCAGTTCCACTGAAGACAGTGTCCATATTTTAAAATATCATACTGCAAACTTACTACCGGCAGTAAGATAAGTAAGTACTAAAAAGAGAGTTCTGGACAGTGAGGACTATCTCAGATAGTTATGAGCAGCGAACTCACACCCTCTACTGTGCACCTCAAGAAGAAACACACCCGAAGAAAACTTGGTGAACTTTTAATTCACTGAAAGAAATTACTGAATGATTTCACTTAAAATATCTCACACACTTCACCAGAGGAACACAGACCTGAATGAGGACATCAAAACCAAAACAGACTAAAAGAATAGGATTGACTTACTGACAGAACAACATGATTTAAGAGGGCAGACTCTTCCTTACATTAACCAACTACAACCCAATCAGGCCACTAAAGAAATAATACAAATTAGTATTGGTTAATGCCCAGTGATTTAAAACCACATTCATAGCTAAAAGCTTCTACTAGCATTTGCCTTCAGCATTTCAGCTTCCTGCAGTTCTGGAAATCAACCGAATTAATTCAAATCTCCTCACATTTCATGTTTAAAAAACCCCAAAAACCTAACCCCAAACAAACAAACGGGGAGAGGGCTTACGACATAACATTTTGTACCACGGCAAAGACTGAAATTCATTTCTGTGGTTTATAACGGGATACCTTGAGGGGGGAGTTACTCTCTCCGAAAACAGTGCAGGAACAGCAGCCCAAACCAAACCCGTCTGTTTAAATTTGCACTGCTGAAGTAACTAAAGGAAATCTGGGCAGCTGCAAGAAGGACTACGTTGCTTCTAAAAACCTGGTTTAAGGAGCTCGCAGCACAGACACCACGGTTTAATTTTCTGGAGGGTATCAGTCACACCCAGCCTGCAACTAATGGGACAGCGTACTGGAGCCTTTCGCTACGAACACGGCTGCCCCACCAGGTCTCCGCTTACAGAGCGCAAGCATTTAATTAAGCGTCAGGCGTGAAAAACACCGTAATTCCAGAAGCTTAATTCAAGCTTGTTATTTAAGGCTTAAACCAACACTTTTCAGATCAGAACAAGGCCCCTCCGGTAGCCAGGTGCACCCCAGCGTCCTGCTCTCTGCCCGTCGCTCCCCGGCACCCAGTCCTGCCCCACAGCAGCCCACCCCCGAAAGGCAGAAAGTTGAAAGAGGCGCCGGGCTGTGAGAAGGGGCCGCTTCACAAGGGGGCGGGATTT
>JAVKLA010000001.1:21358482-21374790 GCA_034782735.1 Sagittarius serpentarius
ATATATATATATATATATATATATATATATATTTGCATGTGCTTACGCTTTTGAAGTCCTATGTTTTATACGTGCCATTGTAAACAGGGAGGCTAATGAATATTCAGTCATTAGGTTTCCAAGGAGGGCCAAATAACATTATGTCATCAACTCTTTCTGACATTTTGCAGTGTTTTACTCTTCCAATTCATCTGGCATAAAACCTTGCAAAATGTAGTTACTACCAAACAAACCACAGACTTACAAAATTGTTCCTTTGGATAACCTAGTATAGTGCTACTACAGTTTTCATCATGTTCTGCATTGTTAAGTTCCACAGAACTTGCTGGAAATGCAAGAGAGCCCACTACTTGTCCTTAACTCTACCAGAACACATGTGAATATTTTTTGGTCAGAGAACAGTCAACTGTGTAAAGTTACAATTTGAGGACAGATTTTTCCTCTTAAGATTCAAGAGGGTATAGTCATCAAGAATTAGAATGGGGGGGGGGGGGGTTATTGTATATTGAGGATATAATGAAGACTCTGAGATGCCCAGAAGCAAGAAAGCAAGTAGAGTGGTAACTGTGACAGAAGGTCAAACATCCTGTAGGTCCACACTAACATTTATCAAAGCAGGCTCTTCATAATTGCTTTCCTCATGATACTATGGGTTTTGTGCATTATTCCAGATATTGACAAACCCTCGATGCAAGACGCTAAAATAGAAAGGACCATTCAGATGTGAGTTTATATGGAGTCCTTATTTTAAAGTAGGTGCTTCGTGGATATCATCTCCCATCATGCCCTCTGTCAAAGAACCTCCTTGCCAACCAAACAGGGTCACTCCTGCTTGCTGCAGGGACTACTGTCTCACCACAAATGGCAATACCTAGCACAATAATTGATAACACCTGACCACTAAATATTATTTCCCCATATACACCTTTTAGGGTGGTGGGTTTGTTGGGGGTTTTTTTGTGTGTGTGGTTTTTTTTTTTTTTTTAAACTGCATTTGCTGGTGCAACAGTTGAAAAGTATCCAGATTTAATGCTATACAGCAAGTGCAGACACAGTTAACATCTTTAACTCTCGCACTTTCAAAGACTATCTTCTCAAAGTTAAGCTACTTCGAAAGGCCTTGATTAGAGTCTGAAATCCCAAAGACTGCAAAGTTACAGAAGTGTGCCTTTCAAACAAAAAGAAGTTTGTATTTTTGATTGAGAACTTTTTTTTTATTAAGACTGAACGTGGCAAAACACCTTATATTTCTGAAGAATATATGCTCAGTCAGAAGACTGCCAAGTTTTTATATGAAAATGTTTTGAAGTAGAAAGATACATTAAACATAAGTCAGGAAACAAGAAAGTACTGCATCAAAAAGATTACATTTTGCATCTCTAAATTGTGCAATAAAAGGTTAACTTATAGACAAGAATGTGACCTTTCTACAATATATTTCATCAGATTTGCTAATAATCTGTCCTCTGAATGAAAATATAAAGAAATTCAAATTACAAAACCCAGAGCACAAGCCTGACTACAACAACAGCCAGACAGTGAACCAAAGATCCTGTTCATACATTATGGAAAAGCATAAACCTTACACTTTTAAATATCCAGCTGATAATATCAATGTGTTGTGAAATGTCTGATTGATCACATCAGTGGTATTAAGCTCCCAAATAAACATTCGGTTTTTCTAGGTGCTCCAGAAACATAAAGGATAAGATTCTTGCCTGGAGGAGTTTGTTACTTACTCCGGATTTTTTATGAGAAGTTTTTGAATGAAGTCTTTGGCAGGCTGTGAAACTGATGAAAATGTTTCTTCTGAATAATCCACGTTAACTTGAGATATATTAAGGTAAGTTTCTTGATTATCAGCTCCCACAAATGGAGATTCTTGTGTCAGCAGCATGTATGAAATTACACCTATATTCCTGAGATAAGAACACAAAGTATAATCCTATTAGGATACCTAAACAATATACCCCCCATATTTACTGTCCTGCAGATCAAACTTCCTGATGTATGCTGCACTCACAGAATTAGAAACATCATATGACATCTCAGTTTTATGTGATTCAAGTATGTATGCACATGCATACACAAGGAAAGCTACGTATATATCTCAAAGAGATTTTTGAAAATTGCTTACTTTCAATATACTCTTTTTTTCCCACTGAGATTGTTAGGAAAAGGAAATACACCACTTTTACGTAGGCCATTCATGGATATATGGCAATTCTAGATGACAGGACTGCAAAAAGATAAGACTTTCTAATTTGCTTGTAAATAAAACCCCATCTTTCACTACAATTCTGGATGAAGTATCAAAGACTGATAATTAGTCAGCCTTTCTGTACAACTGACATTCAAGTTGCATTACAATATCCTCTTGCTGAGATGTTTTTCCCTGAGAACATGAACATGAGTACCACACATCACGTGATTGATTATAAATCTTAAGATGGTTTCTTGATGCATAGTAAAAATGGTTTTGTGATTCGATACATCAAACCTTAGTATTCATTACAGTGTGGAAACAAGCAGCTGCTGTGTTTGTCATTCTGAGTAGAGCGCCAATAGTTCGTTTTTATGTCTTCCCACAAAAGCAGGCAAATAGTAAGTGGTTAAAAAACATTCATGAACAGATTTAATTACTATTATGAGCTGAGAATTTCAAAGGAGTAATTAGATCATAACTTTTAAAACTGAATTTTCATTATTTAGATGCTCAAGAAAAGCATATGAATATTTTATGTTTTTAAGGAAGCATCTCAAAGCTAGCCTTTACACTAACAAAGCTCACAAAATTAACAGGCTACAAAGGTATACTTAATAAAGCTGTGGATCAGTTTAAGATACTTGTCTCATTTTTTATGACTCATTCTGTAGATAATACTCTAAAAGATAAGAAGTAGAAAGTTAAAATACTTCTTATTTGTGTAATAAAATTATTTAATGATACAAAAGTGGGGAGGGAGGAGTGTCCAAGAGCAGTTAATACCTGAAGCACGTCACCCAGCAGTAACTAATTCCTAAAGATTGCTATCCAATCATTGTTATTGTTCCCTTAGAACAAACACCCATACTCTGCACGCTCGGAAGCCGCCTGCATTCCCTACTAGGTGTGCCACAGACCCATGTACAGTAATTCCTGTAAGCCCCGAGTTACATCCTGAGGGGTCCTTCCCCTCCCAACTCTCCCTCTTGGGGTCAGCCTACTAACAGAAGGGTTTTCTTGGAAGCCAGATAAAACCTCACCAGAGTCTGGATCTGGCCCCTAGACCGTTAAGTGGTCACGCCAACCTCAATAAAATGAATTAACCTGTACAACCTACCACATATCTGTAGCTGTGGTAATAGGATCGTAGTTTAAGATTTCCGGAGCTAGAGAAAGAGATGGGGAGAAGAAAAAACACTTTAATAGATACATTATTCAAGTGGCCTTGAATCATACACAACATTTCTGGCAGTTTTTTTGCCAACCATTATGATGAGACTAAACATGCAGTTTCAATGATCAAGTTTATTATTTTCAAGCCACAAGGGTGGAAAAAAGTTATTTCTGTTTGATTAGACACACTGATGCTTAACTGGTTCACACTAAAATGGCACTATATGGCTTAAAGTCTATTCTATCCAGGTTCCAAGATCTTTTCTAATCAGATGCATGCACATAAAAGATTCTTCTAAGAGGTTTTCAAGTATATAGCTTAAGGGAAATGCATAAAGCCGTCAACATGTTAATACTGCAAAGCCAGATGACCAAGCCAATTTTAGGATCAGTGGCTGTTAGCATATGCTAAATAGCAAGTTGCTCACTACAGACTGAAGTGCTCTTAAAACTGAGTGTAGGCAAATCACTAAGGAAACCTGCCCCTCGGAGAGGGCCAAGTGTTAATGGCAGTCTTTCCCTCTCTGAGGAGTATTTTAATCTCATTAAATCATCATAGTAAACAGCATTCCTAATTCAAAGAACGTTTCTTTGTGCATGCTAATGTTGTATTTCAACTCTAATCAAAAGAATCTGACAGACAAAATTTCTTGTTGATTTAACAATCTGCATCACAGCAAACACTACAGCATGAAATTAAGGGTGCACTTATTGATATAGTTTGGGATTTGTCTGGTGCAAATATTTGTTGACTACTCTTAAAAAAAAAAAAAAAAGAGCCCAAAACATGTTGCCTTGTCCAGTTGTTCTTTCCCCAGTAATGACTGATAAGTTGATAAGCGCATTACATGAACTGTTTGTTTTCTCAAAACCACACATCAGAAATTGTGAAGCAACTCTTCCATACCTAGATACTCTGTTGTTCCCATGATCTGCCGCAGTTCACTAGAATTCTCAAGCTTCCGAGACATACCAAAATCTACAATTTTTACATCACCAAGAGGATTGATGCTGCTCAGCAAAATATTTTGAGGCTAGAACAGAAAAGATTTGATTCTCAATTAATAAGAGACAAACTGCAAAAAACCCCAATGTACTAAATGACATTTCAGTTTCTATTATGCAATACTTACTGCTAAATTTTATTTTTAAAAATTACTTAATCTCTCATACACTCCTTTTTCTGATTTTTGTTATGTATTTAACAAATGACTTTGATTATCATAATATTAAACTGAAGATAAGGTACTAAAACAGAAAGTCTGCTGCAGCCTCACCTTTAAATCAAGATGAACAATATTGTTTTCATGCAAGCAGCAAAGTCCTTCAAGTATTTGTCTTATAAGTCTTACAATATCCCTTTCACCAATTCTGTCATCCAGATCTGGGACACACAAGTCAAATATTTCTCCTCCAGCAGCACTGAAACACATTCAAGAACATTTATGTATTACGTTTGAATTTTCAAGCTTAAGTGAGGAAAAATTTTACACGTAGTACCTATTTATATAACATATATTCGTATTGTCAGAGAGGCTGGGAATATTGTTATTATTACTATTTTTTTTCCCTTTTTTTTTTTTAACCACACACCTATGCCAAGACACATCATATAAGCACTTAGAAAAGAAAAAAAAAAAATCTGATTATGCTTGTTCTTTCCTCATAGCTGGCAACAGCAGTTGAGACAGTGAAAGAGAACTTTGTGGCTGACAACCTCATAATACTTTGGCATCCTCAAGCATGCTTTCCTGTAAGCGAGTATGAAGATGCCTTCAGGAAGAAGAGTTCTATCATCATTCCCTTCTCTTCAAGTCAAATCTAAAACTTCTTCCATTTGACCAGTTCCATAAATAATTCAGATCAAGAAAGCCCACCAGCACTCCTATTCTCTGAATTTGAGAGTAAAAATTATCTTTTTTTACATGATGTAGCTGCGGTGTAAATGCAAGAACTACAATGCAATGGACAGCTAGAGCTACTGAAGAGTATTTCTGGAGTGGGAGCAAACTACATACTTTCCACCCTAGGTCCTGCCATTCTGATGGACGACTAAGAATCAGAGAGGTACCAGGAAGAAAATCCAGCATGCTGCTGCTGATTAAATATACAGTTGCCTAGTCAGTGAGCAGTATCTTCCAGAACTCTAGTAGACACAGAATATTCAGAAATACAAGGACTCAGCTCTGTCACTTTCAAATCGACTATTTCCATACTAACAACAAATATAAGACTGACAAACTTCATGTTTTCATACAGCATCTCAAACATATGTTCCTCAGGAAAAGGCTGTTTACTTACAGAAAACCCTCCTATTAGTACAGCATAAAGGAAGCATGGAAATAACCGTGTTGCATGTAGTTTATTAGTTATACTTCTACACTTTGCCACAGTGTCAGCTGTTTCCTTCCGTGCTGGCTTTGAGATCATTATTCAGCCTGCTCTAACTGCCTGAAGTTCTCTCTCTTAAGGATAAAGGGGTACCTCAGAACTACAGACCAGGAAGTGTGCATTTCATCGTTAGCAAAATGGTAAGAGTCTAAGAAAGTCTGACAGCGGACGACACGGATAAACACAGTCCCTAACCTGCTGCAGCTATGTGAGGTGCCAGCAATACCTCCCCTAGTTGCCTTTATGACAAAATGTAGACGAGGGGAAGAGCAGTGCATGTCATTTACTTCAACTTTAACAACATTTTCAACACTGTCTCCCACAGTATTCTTGTATCCAAGTTAATACATTACGCTCTGGACGGGTGGACACCCAGATGGGTGGAGAGCTGAACAGCTCTGCTGGAAAGGATTTGGGAGTCCTCACAGGCAGCGAGCTGAACGCAGCAAAGAAGGTCAGCAGCACCTCGGGCTGCAATAACAGGAGCACAGCCAGTAGGCTGAGCAAGCGACTCTACCCGGCACGCTAGACCACAGCTGGAATGCAGCACCCTGGTTTTGGCTCCCCAGTTCAAGGAAGATGTTAACAAATTTAAGTTCAGCACCAACTGAGAAAGCGAGTAAAAGAGCACCAGATGACCTGTAGCGTACGTTAATGTAAGATATCTTCAGAAAAATAACCCAGTAGAATCCTACACAATGCCAAACTTTGAACTGGCAGGTACAGCTCAGGAAATTTTGATTGACAGTTCTTTGAAATAAATGGACCAATGTGCAGAGCAGCCAAATCAAAGCCAAGACACATGGCTATCATCAGGATGGCTACTGGGAATAAAATGCAGCAAAATGATGCTCAGTATAAAACCACAGCATGTAGTTCTGGTTCCTGTTTCTTCAAGAAGCACGTAAGATGAGCAAAGATACAGAGAAGGGCAAGTAAGAGGACAGACAGTTGATTTACAAGAAGAAACCAAAGAAAAACTATTCAGTTTGGACAGAACACCTATGAACGAGACTTACAAAAACACTAAAACTGGTTTACAGATGAACAAAGAACTGTCACTCACCAAATCCCACAATATGAGAACTACGAGGCACCTGATGAAACTAGCTGATTAGTTTAAAACAAATAGAAGAAAGCATTTCTTCACACAGTAGGTGATGACCATCTGGAATTTATTACCACCAAAGTAGACTGTATCAGCAGGTTCAAAAAAGGACAAAACGGATTCACAGACTACAGGTCCATAAACAGATACTAAAAGGAACAGGCAGAGGGGTATCCTTGGTACAATACCTCTGTTTGCTGGGACAGTGCAAAGAGAGTGGACAGCAAAAAGTGGACAGGCTCATACACTCCTTAGCTCTTCCCAAAGAGCATCTCCCTACAGCCATTGCTGGAAACGGCAGCAGGTTAGACAGACCACTGATCTGACTCTGTAGGGCCTTCCTCAGTCCTTCAATGAGCAAAACTAGATAGACTGGAAAGTTAGTACAGCTGCCAGGTTTCTCTCTGAGTAACTGGATTCCGCCAGTTACCTCTGACCCTCAGATTAGAAGAGTAACAACCTCTGTGTGGGGCCTTTGAAGAAGTTTTCACACCTTTAGTAATTCCCTCTACAAAGATGGCCTTATTAAGAACTCGCATCCATTTCTCTCCTTTACTTAGAAAACGTGCGCTTACACAAACTGATTCTTACTACTACATCTTCCAAAGAACCTCACCAATACAATCCAACAACAGTGAGGACCACATGTAGGACGAAAGATAAAGCTAAATAGGAAATGCTTATCAACTATTTATGAGTAAGAGACTCATTTCTTGCAATTCTTTTAAAGTACTGCTTCAAAGTTCTGGTAACGAGAAACAACAACAACAACAAAAAAATCTGTATTCTGCTACAGAAGGACATAGTTTAAAAGCATAATCCGCCCTCTGCTTAGCCCAATAGAACTAGGAACACTTACTGCAAGACTTCTGAACACTACTACAAAGCAGACCATTAACATCAATGTAGTAGAAGGAAGTTGTTTCATTACAGAGCTTTAATAAGCAACACAGAGTTAGCTGAGCTGAAACAGAAGCAGGAAAATCAGTATGGCTTTTATGTGAACTTGCACTTGTTCTTGATAAAATGTTCGAAACTTGTCATCTGGACTTTGTCTTTACTTCTACATTATTGTTTTAGCCTTCTCAGAACAACAAATAATATGTTAGGGATCATCTAGTTACAGGAAAAAAGCTTTTTTTAAAGATTATCTAGCTACATTCTTTGGAAAATTTGAATGAATTTGTCATGGTGTGCGCAGACCACCATTAACAGCTCTTCAAATACTTTGTACATGAAACTTCAGTCCTAGATATTCTGAATTAATTTCACAAGCTGCATTTTTGTTCCTTACATTCCAAACAAAAATTTACACATACAGATCATTCAAATTCAAACTGAATTCCCAAATTAGAGTTGTTTTCAGAGCCAATGAGAAGCCACAGGCACATCTAAAAAGACATGGGAATTTTGGAGGAAACATCTGCAAAAGCCAAACAGTTTTAAAACAATAAAACCACTAAATTTAGAAGCTCAGAACCCACAAAGGAATTGTGAGTTTTCAGTCACCAGAAAGTGTCAAGTGGTGACTGAAGTTCACAGAACATGGACAAGCTCATCTTCTCTGAAATCTGTGTACTTAGTATCAGTGGCTAGGTTTTTTTTTTTTTAATTATTATTTTGTATGATTTAAGATGCATCAAAGCACTATGCACTTTCTATGGGATTCAAGAACATTCTCACTGGTCAGCTTACATGAAAGATTCTTTAAGGGGGGGGGGGGAATCACGCCCTAGAGTTTGTATTCAGGTTTTATATTAGATTAGCCTGACCTGAAAATTGATCAGAGCTTTTTACAAAAATCCGTCTAGCAGAAGAAATAACCTGTTCAAATTAAACAGGCAAGTTTTAACCAAAATTACCCTCCTGAGACAGTATTTAAAGGCACAAAAAAATTTCAATTTGAAATTGAGTGAAATCGTCTATGAAACTGAGTTATGCAGTGAGAAGAAAGAAGAATCTATTTTTCGATAGCTTTTTGTAAAAAAAAAAAAATAAAAATCTTTCATCAGTCTATTTTTTTTAATTTTGAGTACAGAACTACTACAGGTTTTGGTGTATTTTGTTTTATGCCTTATTCCATATTGTTTCACATAACTCATTAGCTGCAGATGTAACAAAACACATGTATAAAACCAAAGGTCCAAATTAACAGCAACTGATTCAACTCTTGTATTTACATGAAAATAAATCATATCTAAAAAGTCCCTAAGAGCTTATAAAGTATATCACAATTAAATACTAACATAATGTATATAGGGCAGTGTTGTAGTTGTTCTGGGTGTTCAGGCAACTCATGCAAAAAATGAGTATATTGACAGATTTCTAACTACAAATGTGGAACATCTGAAGGAGGCATACTTACTATTCCAACACTAAAATGATTTCATTTGCTGTTTCATAGACTTCATGGAGATTAACTATGCGAGGATTAGATTTCATTAATTCAAGTACAGCAATTTCATGAAGAATCTCTGCTTTGCAGTCTTGACCTCTTCTTCTTTTCTTTAAAAATTTAGCTGCATACGCTTGGCCTGTGGATTTAGCTATACATTTTCTAACCACAGCACATCTTCCTCTACAAAATAAAAGGGAAAACGTTAAGACCCAAGACATAAGAAGTATGTAAATTGCCATTAGAAATAAAGGCATGGGAAATAATTGGAAACTACCAGGGGGATGCCACGTTTGGCCTGTTCTTACACTATTCCCTGAACATTTGCTTTCAGCCACTGTAGGAGAAAGGATACTACGCTAGATGAGCCTTTGGCAAGACCCAGTACAATTCCCTTTAAACAGACTAGCTAGGCATTAAATCAGAGTATCAGGTTACATGGACATTCTCACTGCAGGGTAACAGAATCATAGAATAACTGGGGTTGGAGAGGACTTCTGGAGGTCTCTAGCAAAACCTCCTGCTTAAAGCAGGGGCAGCTATGAGATCCTACCAGGCTGCTCAGGGCTTTGTTCAGGTTGGCAATATTATATTAAAAAAATCTCTACCACATTATAGCACTTACAGGATACAGTAATAACAAAAGCAAAACCCTGTGAAATACAGAGAATGAACACAGAAAATAAAGCATATTTGTATGCTGGGGAAGGGGGGGCGGGGGAAGGTCTTCAGTGCAGAAAATTTTGGAGTCGTAAAGAGAATTTTCCTCCACAAATCACGTAGTACTGCTAAAAAACCCCAGGTATTCGCAAAATGTTTAAAAACATCTTAACAGAAAAACACCAATTACTTAGCATTCTCTTTCTCAATTACAGTTAGACAAAGTGCGTTGCTTTATTTCCTAGGCAACTGTTTAGGTATGGAAACAAAAATGTATTTTGGCAAAGAAATGTTTTTAAAAGAAAACCACATACTGTAGTTAAAACGCCAAGCTGACCTTTTAAAAAATTAGGGGGAAAAAATGCAGATTTTTAAGCCAAGTTATAAACTCCTGAAAAAACAAAGCTTTATAATCACAAGTTTTGCATTCCGAGAAATGGCTAGTTGCATACTTGCAAAGTGTTTTCAAATGATACAAGAAACATTATTTAAAAAAAGAAAAACAAACAAAAAACCAACTGGAAAGGCTAAAATAAATTGTGTAAAATTCTAAAACCAGTTGTAAAACTGTGCACAAAGAACGAGATCTACACTCATGTCTTGGAAAAAACCAATGCCTTTCCAGGCATGTTTTTTGTTACCACAGCATATTAAGAACAAACTTAATGAAGAAGCTTAGTACGAGCTATCCGAGCTGTGCTTTTTGAACTACATTAGCTTCTTCAGTAGAAAAGACTATGTTGCCCTGCAGGCTTTGCCTTTCTTCTGCTGCAAAAAATCCAATGCCTAAAAAAGAAGCATCTCGTAAAAAAAAAAAAAAAAAAAAAAAAAAAAAAAACCACCCCCAAAACCAAAAAAACAAAACAAGGCATGTCTGAGGCTTTTTGAAAAAATCTAGACTTCAGTATTTAATCAAAAAACATACAAGCATCTCATGAAAAAATGAGATTTCCATTTGCAAATAACCGTATGTTAAATATAGTTTGTACAAATCTGACTGAATTATTAAACATGTAAAGTTGACCATTAAGCATACTCCTATTGCTTATTTAGAAATGAATTCAACAAAACAGCTTCTCTGCATCATTTGTTTCAACATCAATTAGTTGTAGGATTTTTGTCCCTTTTTTAAAGCACTACATTTAGAAAGGTAAGAGCACAAAACTCAAAACAAAAATGAATTTAAGAGGTGAAAGTTCTTTAGTCTGATACTTGCACACTCTTCATTTTCGCAAATATTTGTAAGCCTGAAATGGCTGAGTCCTCTCCCAATTGTTAAACCAGATTATTGCAGAGCATTTTAAATTATTGACCTGAATTTCGTAATATACCAAAGTTTAAGATACATCCCCCCGCAGTTTACATTCTCATTTTAACATCACCATCACCCTGTCAACCACAAAAGTTTCTCTAAAATCAAAAAAGGGGAACTGTTTGAGTTTCATGAGAACAGCAAGATCTTCCGTCATAGTTTTCGCACATCTTCCTCCTAGTTGCTGCAGGTGTAACAGCTTTGAAGGGTCAATGGCATCTCCAGATTGATGATGTAAGAACTTCACTTGTTTATACTGTATTTGTAGTATGCCAATTATTAAGACAAAATTATTAAGACAAAAATTGTTTTAGAGCAATGGAATTTCCCCAGAAATGCAAAAAAAGTCCGATCTTCAGCATGGCACTGAAGCAAAGTGGTTCCCACTCCTTGTTGCCTGCAAAGTGACTGCTTAGCCATCACATTTTACAGCCCAGTTTTACGAGATAAAAAACAATTTAAAGTTGTTTTCATATCCCAAGTTATAAATCACAGAAATTCAACTACTTCAGAAGAAGCCAAGCCATCCACAGACTGGGGACAAAACTACTTAACCCACTAAACAGAACCTGCCTGCTTCCTGAGTCAGTGTCTCAAATACTAAAGGACCTAAAAGATAAAGGTGTGGGAGGAAGAAATGGGACTTGGGAAGCTTAAGCAGAGAAGAACAAAAGAACTATTAACTAAGTAACCTGAAGAGGAAGGAGAAAATTGCAAGTGAAAAGAAAAGCATATTAAATCTTTTAGAGAAGCTACAAAGAAAGGTGGATTTTACATTACTTAGGAAGTGTTGTAAACGCTTCAAACATTTAAAAAAAAAAAAACCACATACACACAATGTTAGGCCAGGAAAAGTCAAAAGCATGTTTGGAAAACATAATACCCTGCTTCTGTTTCTTCGCATTTTGGCACTTATTTTGTTAGGCCTGGTTTTGCATGTACAGAAAGTATTAAAGACTCTGTTTGGGAATCCACACAAAATCTATACTTTTGTTAGCTTTAGACGTCATCTCACAGGTACGTACAATCTGAAAATCCAGTATGTTAAGAATACTGGAGTTCTAGAGGATGGTGCATATAAACTACTTCTGGAAAGCCTAGAATTCAAAACTAGAGCTGACAAAGGGGTAAGAAAAGAGGAAAGTTATGGACTGCAAGGTGCACTTTTATAAAACTGTACCAGATAAAGCACATGCTAGGGGAAAAAAACCAAACCAAACAAGAGAACAATGAAAGCTAAAGAGCTTACAAATATCACATGCAGAAGAGCATCTTTGCTGACAAAACAAGTTGCAGGTGCAAAAGATCGCTATGTAGCATAGCAAGGCACAACAACTGTAAAACTGGCCCACACCACTTCTGTTCGAGGAGCTTGGAAACACAACCACAGCATTACATTTGCACAGTGTTACACCCAATTCACTGAATATTTTCAAAGTATGAATTAACTCAGTGATTTCAAAAAAGCATTCACTCAGATGTCCAAGTATCATAAATACCAAGGTGGTTTTTTTTTTTAATTTTGTTTTATTTCCTACTTTACTTCTGCAACATGAGCAAGGGAAGCAGGCTGCAAAACTACTCTGAAACAGCAGGTTGTTCGAAGCTTAGGCTAACTGCTTGAGGGTGGGAGGGGGAGAGAAAAAGGTCTTTGTTTTCTGGACTTCAAAAAACTCAACAAACAACAGGAACAACCAACTCAAAATCCCCATTCTTTGTCTTGCAGTATTACCCTATGTCATCTCTTCTTTAGTCTATGTACCTGGAATGTGATGTGTGACTAGACAGGGGAAATGGAAGAAAAGAAACATAATCCCAGATCTACATGCCTATGAAAACAGGCTAAATCCCTCTGACATGGAAAAGGCCGGCAAGTTATGTCTCACTGTACCTTCTCCTGGTCCCTAGAGAACTCATTGGATACTGCAAATAAGGGGGTGGCAAAGGAAAGATGCATCCTTCATTCCCTATCTACTACCATAAAAGTTTGCCAGAAAAGGTCTATCGTTGCACAAATTCTCTTGCAGCAGAAATTCCTCTTACTATAATAAAATAAATAGGAATAAACTTACCTTCCTAGCTCTTTTGATTCAAGCATATAAAAATTATGGAAACTGTCTGTCTTGATTTGTGTCTGTAGAGATGTGACTAACAAGCCAGAAAGGCTTTTATTCTCCAACTTTCTCCTCGACATAGTCAGGAACAGGTCTCCCTCTTCTACCAGTCACCTGTTAAAGCAAAGCAATCAAAAGTTTTGGAAATTCTATAACTACAGCGCAGGAAAGTATCCAAATACTAGAGTTTAGGTCTATCAGAATAGAATAGCTTTAAGTTTGTTCAGTACTGACCTGAAAACAACACATTTCATCACTGTAAAAATAAAAGCTGAAAGGAATACTAATCATGACATGCTAAGAAAATGAAAGAGGTTTTTTTTTTTTTATTTAATAATTTTAACATTTGAGATAAGTTGGGTTTTTTTCCCCTGGCGTATATCCATAAGATATTAGGGATAAGCTTTAGTTCTAGAAAAAATGCTAATAACTACTTAACTATTAATGATATGTACCTTTTTTTTTAGCTTTCTGAAAATAAGCTTTAACTCTTCTTTGGATTCTGGGTAAGTTCCAGCAATTCCCTTAAGTTTATACTTTTAAATGGTATCCCTGGGGGACTTAAGCAAAACTCCTTCCTGTTTGTAGTCTGCAATGCAGCAGGAATAGCTAACCACAGGGAAAAAAAAAGTGTTGGGGTTTTTTTTCAGTGGGAAGATTCACATTCCTTATTAAACTCACTCACAGCTCATCTAAGTTTCATTTTAATGCTTGATTAATTGTCAGAAAGCAGCATGAACGGACAACATCCTCTTTGCAAGTTCAGATCATTTAGAACCAAATGATGTAGTAAACCTGATTAAATTACCTTAATAAACCAGCAGAACAACACATTATGAAAATACACCCACCTACATTATTTCTACTACTGTTAAAAAAACCCCAAACAGTAAAAATACTGGGTTTTGGCATTTACGTTTATAGGCCTGCAGCATCTCTTCAGGTAAAATGCAAAAGCAAGGCAGAAAAAGGTTACTGAAGGATAAAAGAAGTCTTAATTGATGGTTTATTTTAAGTTAAGGAGTAGGTATACCTTTAGTAGTGAAGGGGAAAAAAAAAAATCACTAGGCAAGTTACAGTTTAGATACAGTTAAACTTACAAAAATACACTTTCAGTTTTCAAATGACAGAAGTGTACTATCAGAAACTTCTGGGGGAGCACTTGAACTAGTTATGATTCAAATATAACCCAGTACCCATCAAACATTGCTCAAATTAGCAGTTCTTGGAACATGGATATTCATATTGGAACTATTTTGCATTTAAATCACGATTTATGCTTTAGCAGGAAAAGAAGTACTACACAGTTTAAGAACATCTTCAAAGTCGCATTTGATAAGCATGAAAGAGCTTCCTAAAAAAAATTATCAAGGGGTCACAATACAACCTAGCATACAAGTCTTCGAATCACCTTGTTTGTAACGTATGTGCATTGCTTTTTCCCCCCATTATATCACAGCTGATCATTTAAGAGACCAATTCAGATGCCTGAAATTTTACATGGCTCTCCTTAGAGCTGTACTCGCTAAACACAGTTTAAGTTATCGTTACCGCAGTACTTCAGCACAAAGAGATTTACTTATATTAATCAATTGCCCTAACTGCTCAAGAGCTTACTATTATCAAAATTTATTATGTAAGCTTTCATTCTATATCATTATTCTTGAAGAGTAACTATTAAGGAGAACTTTTGTCTTACGTTGAATTAACTTAGTTTCCCTAGCAAGACACCCCATCTCCTCTTTTTAGCTTAGTCTCGTCAAGAATACAGAAAAACGTATCTTCATAGCAGGCAGCAACGCACGAACAGGCACATCACCCATTCAGGAGAAGGGGATCCACGTTACAATCCAATTAGCTATGAAAAAAGGCACAAATTCCAATACATCAACTATTTCCAAAATTAAAAGGGATACCTGCGTTGTTACACACTGCACCAAAAGCCCCGAGTAAGAGACATTAGAAGCACGGATCTCAGAAGCCTGCGAGCTTCCCGTCAGAGAGAAAACTTCCCACTAAACTATCTTTAACCGGGCAAAAAGCCACTCGCAACAAGTCACTGTCCCCCTCACACCTCCTCGCCTCAGCCGCGCTTCAGCCTTTCGGCGACCGAAGGATACGAAGCGCTCCCTCCGCCCTCGCCCTGCTCCCGCTGCCGAGGCAAAGGGAGCTCCGCGGGGGCCGCCCGCTCCCGAGAGCGCCGAAACCCGGCCGGGACGGGCCGCCAGCGTCAGGGCGGCACCCGGCCCAGGGCGTCCGCCCGCGGTGCGCCCCAACTCTCCCCGCCGGCACATCCCCGCGCCTGGGGGCGCTGCCGGTAGCGCTCCCCGCGGCCCGGCCGACGCGCACCGGCGAGATCCGACGGCCGAGACCCGCGATACGCGCTTCCACCGCCCACCTAGCGCCCCACCGGATCCGCCCGCCCTCATCCGCGGGGAGCCGCAACCTCCAGCTCGGGCACACTCACCTCTCTCCGCCGGACGCCCAGGAAGCTCCTCAACGGTCGCCACAACGGCCCGCGCACCCCACAGCCGCCCCGCCCGCACCGCCGGCGTTTGAAAAGCGCAGCCCGGTAGATGTGGCTGCCCCGGCTGCGCTCGCCCGGCCCGCCCACTTCGGCCGCAGAGAGCCAATCCGCGCCCAGCGGGGCGAGCCGTCAGCCCGGCGATTGGTGGGGCGCTCTCCGACCGGGGAGAGCCCCCGCCCGGCTGCCCTCGCCCCTCGAAGGCAGCCGGGGCGGGGCGGAGCCGCTACCGGCGGCGGCGGCTGAGGCGGCCGGGAACGGCAGGTGCTGCCTGCCCGAGCCGCCGCCTCCCCCAGCTCCTTCCTGTGAGCTGAGGGGGCGGCGCTGACGCGGCCGGGACGCGCTCCTGCTCTTCCTCCGCCTCCTCCCGCGGTGCTGGGAGACGCGGCCTTGCCCGGCCCCGCTGAGGCGTGACCGGCCCCGGG
>JAVKLA010000001.1:21375189-21412693 GCA_034782735.1 Sagittarius serpentarius
GGCGCGCGAGGCCGCAGCCTTCCCGCCCTTTTCGGCTCTGGCGTAGCTGGGGATCTGAGAAAGAAACTCGCAGCCACAAGTAACACTTGCCGGCAGCGACCGCACAGGGTTGCGCTTATTATCTTGACGCAGGCTGCGAAGTCTGGGGGCGACCATAGTCCTGGCTAGGTCCAGCTGAAAAAAGAAACTGGTAGACCAGTTCTCACTGACATTTGTATATGCATGGTCAAACGGGAACAGAACGTACTTTTTATTACTTTTACAGAAGTGCACATCTCGCACGGAGCCTGTTCGACGGTCTCTTTTTTTTTTCATGCACCTAAGTGGCAACTGGGTCTTCAGAACCTCTTGCTTGGAGGAGCCCGGGGGGGGGGGGGGGGAGTTAAAAGACTGCAACTTGTGGTTTCAAAGACCCTTTTTGAGGATACAAAATAGCCTAAAGCATGCTTTAGAAGTAAGTTGAAATTAAGAGTTCCAAAATAGCTGCAATTTGTTTGTCAAATTGATTTCCTCTGTGAAGCAATCCAACCAGCTGCCCTAGAAATTTGCAAACATCCGTTTTATAATAGATTTGTCATAAAGGCAGTAATAGTAACGTAGCATAAGAGTTAAGAGTTAGAAATTTAATTTCAGCAGTGCACCACTGGAGTTGCTGCATTAATTTTATGCCGTGGCACTGCCAGTGAAATGGGTAATTGCGGTGTGCGTGGCGAGTACGTACCAACATCACGCTGTCACCGCAATGCTTACATTAAGATTAGTTAAAGTAGTATAAATGAAGGTGAGATAAACAGCTCGGGAGTTTGAGAAAACGGGAAGTATTCTTGAAGACTTTGGAATATGTTACACCATGCAGCTGGCTCAGTAAGATATACCTACTTAGAACAAGAGCTGCTTTTCAAGTGTAACTCCTGCTCGCTTGAGCTTCCATCTAAATTTTTTAGCATTTTTGAGCTGTGGATATTTTTTGACAAAGTCCGAAATCTTCAGTCTCTCCCACAGAGTTCTACCCTCTCTGCAGAGTTCCAGACCATACCCTTTCTTCATTATAACATGATTTCCAATACATCTGCCAAATAAAAATAGAACATGTAGAAAAGATTGGTTTTGTTGAGAAGCGTTCTTTGTGCAGTATGAAAAGCAAGCAGCATTCCGAACATACCGAATGATCCACAGGAGTAAAATCAAATGACTGCAATTAAGACATTTTAGGTTATTATAGCACGTGGTGCCAAGAAGTAAATGACAGTGCTTACGTTTGCCTCCTTCGGTGCTTGGGTATCTATCTTCACCGATCCTTTTCGAGGCCAGGGCTTGCTCTACTCTCCTTTCAAGTTCTGAAAACCAAATAAATACTAAAAATGCTTCATGACATGCATGTTATTGTAGCCTTGGTTATCTGTTTATATAATGCCATAGAAACATGTATGGCACTTAGAGAAGGGTATAATTGGCAGGACTCCACCCTGAGGACTTTGGAATTTTACTTCGCTACACCAGCACAGAGGCTGACAAACAAAGGGTGGAGAAGGGGGAGTGGTAGGCTGAAGGTCACAACAGTACCGGATCATGAACTATGCTTATTACTAATGCATACATTGGTCATTAATTGCTATTTTTTAATTATCCCAAAGGTGTTAGCTTCATAATTCCCATTCTTCTCTTGCTGTCCTTAATTATCTATCCATCACAAAGCTAGCTTTTTTTTTTAGAGGCTTTGATGAAAAGAACTATTTCTTCTTGATCAGGTTTCCATTTGGCAAAGCTGTGATGTACCGCACCCACTGATCAGAGCCATAGGTGTTTCAGGAGGCTAACCTCGTGGAAAAGCTCAGTTCCCTCAAGAAGTGCCGATTTCAACTCAAACCTGTCGGGGTGTTGATGTACTTTGGACTGGACAGAGAGCAACCTACCCTTACCAGCAGGTAACTCCGGCACTGGAGTGGGGGATGAGTGCACAACTTTAAGAGCCACGCAGATGGAAGCTGAGAATGTCTGAGCCGCCTTCTCCAACTCGTTTGCGGTAGCTTCTTTGACCAGACATTGCCAAGGCGAGACCCTGATCCGCAGCACCAAAAAAGGCCTCCAAAAAGAGGAGGCAAAAGAGTAACTCCACCAAGCCGTTAAGCCTCTCTTGTGGCGCAGCCATTCCACAGGGCAGTACACGCTTAGGTAATGCAACAACACATGCAAAACAAAGCCTTACCTGAGCGTCGTCAGTATCCCGCAGTTCAAAAGTCATGGGGAAAGATCCACATCTTCTACACGTTGCCTCTGCTACTGCAGCCTTCAAGAAGCAAGAGCAAATCTGCCTGCAAAGCGGATGATCCTTGTGTGCCCGCAGCTGTTTGCTTGGCGAAAGAGCATGGAGCTGCCACACCAGAACACCACACAGTCGTCGGCTGGCTGAAAAATGTGCTGATTCAGTGCATCTCAGATCACAGCAGAAAGCTGCCTGTCTTAGGGGGGGATACTCCTGTATTTACACGGCATGTTGTTTCTCTCACTCTGTGGGGATAAAATAAGCACCACCACCACCACCCCGCCACCCCGCCAACCACCGCCCCATAGAGAAGACCCATGCCCCAAACATCTACGAGGGCACTGTTAACTGAAGCAACCTCTCTGATACCACCTGCCAACCTAAAACATGAAAAATTCAAAGCACAGAGTGAGATTTTGCCACAGGCCCCTCAGAGTCAGCATGCCACCTCTTACGAGTCTTAACGTTCAGAGTGACGAGAGAGAACAGAGTCTGAAAGGGCTGAAGTCTCAAAGCCTCTTCCCGCAGCAGCTCCCTTTCAATGATTTAGGTTAGCTTGCATTGCATTGCGGGTAGCAGCAAGGTAACGCAAAATAACTTTCTAGAAAAAGTTCTAAAATAATAGAAACATCGCTTCAATATTAGATTCTACAAAGAGTTTATGTAACACGCAGGAGAAGTGACAACTTGCCCTTTAACCATTCTAGAGAGCAAAGGTTTCCTTGGACTGTGTCTTGGTGGGGAGAACCCTCGCCTAAGCGCTGAACAAAGACCAGTATCTCTCACTGGAACTAGTAGTATCTGTTACAGAAGTAGAAGGAAATCTTTGATGGGGGCCACTGACTTCTATTAAAGACAGAAAAATGTATTTTTCCCTGAAGGTATTTCTGTGTGAAAATACACTGCTTTCCTGTGTTACAGCCACTGTTGTGAATTACGTCGCTGCCAGTTCTGACGCTCCATTCAAAAGCCGAGGCTCTTACACGAAGCCTGGGCCTCTCCAACGTCTTGACTGCAGTATCTGGTGCTTTGCTTGTTCAGTTTGTCGTCATTCTTGTTTCACGTGTAGTTCTTGTTCAAATTACGTCGCGTACGGCTGCAGAATCCTTACTTTCTCTGCTTCCAAAACTACAATTTTTGACATGCCAGACTCCATGGGCCACCAGAAGTCACTTAGAAAACGTGATGTAAGAAAGAGAATCTTGTGGTTTCTCTAAAGGTTTTAAAACAACGCTGCAAAGGACATAGAATGACCTAGAGATAAGACGTACTCATTTAAAAAATGATGTTACAATATATTCAGAGGCACAATAAGAGTTGACTTCCAAAGTGGATTTTGTAAGAAGATTTATTTTAATTAAGTGATTTCATGATGAAACATGGTCTTAAACAAAATAGAGATCAGTATGAAAATAAAATTATACACAGAAAAAATCTTTTCCCCAAATGTCTGAGTAACAGGAAATACAACACAACAGTCCTGTATTCAACTGAGTAGATAATTATGTAAATCTGTGAGCAGTCAAACATTATAGTACATTCCTTGAAGCCAGGCACAACAAAACACATTGTGTGCCCCTGCAACACAACACATTTTGTATCTGCTCTCTCTGCCTCAAAGGAAAAAAAAAAAGTGAAATGTAATGCAATGTAAATGGAGAAAAGGACATACACCATCTTAATGCTTGAAGCACATATTCCCCATTTAGTGTTTTGTGAAAGACATATACCAGATTCAGACGAAACTTAAATTGGCTTGTAGAAAGATAGAAAAACTTGGTATTGTATTTGATATACAGTCTTGTGAACACTTAACTGAAAGTATGGAAAGGATTAAAAAATACACCACGTGTTCTACTTAAAGCTTAGAAATAAATACGCACTCTGTATTCTCAGTGCCTGAAATTCTTTAAAAACAAAGAACTTGGTATAAAATTATATCAAGTAATTGTCAAAAATGAGGGAGATGCACCTATATACCTGTTACGATTCTGGATGCCTGCATCCCCACTACAAAAACTTGTAAAACTGTATGCGCTTTCAAACATGCTGAATAACCCAAACTGTAGCCTAGCAAGGTCAAGAATATCGACTGACTCGGGGGTACCAGTATTACACACCACATCCCTCATTACCACCTTCTTCTCTAAAGTTTTCCCCTTCCATACTGTACCAGCCCTTACGAGTACAAATGTTTAGTCACTTATACAAAAAGCAGCCTTGCTGATCGGGATTCATGGATGCCCTCAAGGCTGTGTCATTCCAAGGAAAAACAAAGTACAAAGAAAAAGCATCCTCCTAAGGTCATTTATGTACTTAATATTATTATGATTCTTCATCCTCCCTGCAATGCTGAGAATAAACAGTAGTCTCCTGAGTGCTGCAGACTCAGTGCAGAAAAATGTCCTGCTATATGGAACTACTGAACCATTATGGTCCAACATACTAGGTGTCTTCTCATTTAGGACTTAAAGTTCTGTATTAAACTCTTAACCACCTCAGTTACCTTGTTGAAGAATAAAACTTGCAATGAATTCTTCTTTTGACTCTTGTACTGACTTACCCAACAGCCTCAGCTTTCAGGTAGAGAACCAGGTCAGCTTTTAGGTACAGAACCAGATCCTGAAATCTTCCTGCCCTCTTACACAGTATTTTTTCTGCTAAAGTCATTAGAGAGTGAATGGAGTCAAGACTCGCATCAGCTTGGCCAAAGCTAACTAGATAATTGAGAATATTTTAATTACCTTAAATAAACTTTAAAAACGTCGTAGCAACCCCTCTCTTTGTGGAAATTCGTGGTTCTTACACAACCGTAACACAAACCCCAACCATCAAAATAAATAAATAAATAAATTACATTTTCACACATCTAAAGATTGGGGATTTGGCCCATCATATTTAAAATGAAAGTCACCTTCAGTAGTGATGATTTAACTTCTCATCAGATGTTATTTATCTTGCCAAATGCAGCTAGTAATAAACACAATTATTTGTCCAAACAATAAGAGTAAAGAGGACTTCCAGACACCACCCTTATTTTATTTAAAAGCCTTCATTTTCCTGAGAGTAGTCCAAATATATATATAAAAAAAAAACCAACCCCAAACCAATAAAACAAGAAAAACCAACACAGAAGTAAGTTTTCTGATTGTGTACTTTAGATTTTCAAAAACCTAGAAATTAGGTAAAATGTGTCTCGCAGTTGCCGTAACACTCGTGTATTTCAGGATGAATAGGCATTTTTTCCTGGGTACGTTATCATAGCCTGATTTTCAAGCAAGAAGTATCCCCTTTGGTATACCCAGCGGTCAGCACCGCTCACTGTCCTGCTGCCCAAGTGCGAAGCGTAGTCCTTTCTCTGTCCCTACTCTTTCAGTCTTGTCTTCGCTATTCCACGGTTGCATTTTGTATGCCCTATCTGCTGTGTGCAACTGCCATATCTTATCGTTACAGCACCTGCGATTACATTCCTTCCTTAGCATTATTTATGAGGCTTCAGAGATTTATTTGCTTATTCATACAGTCGGTAATCTATTTTAAAATTACCCAGCTCCAATGCCTGACTGCAGTCAGCATGGCAGTCAAATACGATGTCTCAGCAAAATCTTCTTTTATTGACCTGATTTATACTGCTAGATGAGTATTTCTAACTACAGAACCTGTAATTCTCATCTAAAATGAGGGATGCCGAATAGTCAGTGGAGTATGTCAGGAGCTGCTTGTATTGCACTTAGCAGGCAATGCACATACGAACGAGCTTTTGGAAGAAACCAGTTCGAGGGCTGTACGGCAAAGCCTCCACCTGTGGAAGGCGCAGACCTCACTAAGGCAATACATCACCTGCCGCCGTGGTTGCTGGATCAGCACTCACCTGCCTCTCTGCAAGAGCTACTCGCCCTTCCAGCCAGCTGCCTGGAGCAACCCAGGGGGGCTCAGAAATTCTGGCGATAGAACGCGTTGCCAGAAAAATCCCCTGCCTCGTTATTAATTTTGCAAAACCAAAATCAAAGGACATTTTACCCTTGGATACCTAATCAACTGTTTCCCAAAAATCTTTTATGACTGTTTTTCTTAAACCGCTCACAATCCAGATGTCAAGAGCAACGGTGATCCTATCGACTCTGGACTGAAGGGAGCTGCTTCTGTTCCAAAGGAGGCCAGTTTAATTCTTGATGAAAAAATAAACAAACCCACAATCTTACTCTGATACTATAGCTACAGTCAGCGTAGGTGGTCAGCAATTGTCCCTGGGTGTTTGCAGGATTATGTGCAATTAAAAGGGAGAGGACGGCCAGCCTTTGGAAGGCAGCCCAGAATAAGGGAGAGCCGAGTCCTGTGGAGTTTTGTAGGTCTATACATTTAAAAGCTGATTGCACTGATGTCAGCAGAAAACTATGTTACATTAGTGGAACAATATACCTCCTGAGCGCTTAGCAAAAGCCCTCTAAGTAGACAAGGCTTTTTTTTTAGTGGGGGCCGAGTGAGAAGTTTCTGAAAGTTCTAAAAAAGAAACAACTGAAAAACCAAAAACTTCTGAGTAATGAAAATTGTATTTGAAAGGGAGGAAGGATTGAGGGAAGCATAGCTCGGCTCCCTTTCGCATTCGCCGTTAACTTCAGGAGATGCGTCAGAATATACCTGTAGTTAAGTTGTTATTATTATTATTCTGCAATGTAACCTGACTGCATTTGGTACAGAAAGGAAACAAGGTCAAAATTCCAATCACTGATTTAGAAGGGAGCTAATCAATGAGTGTAGTAATTATTTCACATAGTCCTCAGGAGGTATTTTAATTGTTTTCTGAATACATAGACACTACGATGCATTGTAACCCTTCCAGAGGAGTCCTTGACTGTCATCCTTTTACCTACAGTCAGGAGGAGCCTTTCTAAGCAGTGACCAGGAGGTCGTTACAATGTCACCGATATTAAATAGAACTCTCAAATTCATCAGGAGTTTACATTAAAATACCTATAGCATAACATGGCTCTGAGCAAAGCCTATGAAGTACAGCCCTAAATGAAGTTTCAGCCTGAACGATACCTTTCTTTACAGTTAAATTATTGCAGAAAGTATGAGAAATGTTTGAATAAAAAAACTTTTCATAGCAATGAACATTCTAAATAGTCGCAGTCAAGTGTTGAAACTAGTCAGTCAAACTGAATAGAAGCACTACGAAGCTCGTGGTCTGTTTGAAAGAGATGCAAAACATACACCAACACACACTGTGAAAACTGTGTGTTTATACGGTCAGCTTTATAATTTTGCATACTGCTAACAAAAATGGGTTGTAAAAAGGCTTTTAGCCTTACTGGCTTTACAGTAAAGATCTTCTTTTCCCCTACTATTTACCTAATGTATATTTTTTTCCCAGCAAAGAAGCAATTTCAAATTCAACCTCCTAACCTCTTTTTTATTGTAAAACATTTAGGTAAAAGGTTAAGACTAGTCCAACAGCAGCCACTGTTGTTGTGCTAACAAAATTGTAAAGCATTTTTTACTTGCAACTGGTGGGCTAGTCAACATTTCGGCAGTTCTGTTTTGTACCACGTAATTAAGCCAAAATGCAAACAGCTTAAGAAGCCAGATTTGAGCAATTATTCTGAAATTTTGCTTGGAGTTCAACTTGCTTGCCCAGGAAGGAAAGGATGAGAAGGGGAAACAGCAGTGACGGTTGAGTATTAATACTGTAAGGTTAACGTTAAAGCTAAGTCTATAATCTTACGACTGGAAACCAAACTTTTGCTCAATTCCCGTCAGTGCTAACAGGAATAAGTTACCCCTCCACATAAAAACAGTGGCGAGAAAAACGTAACTACTAGTATAATTTAACACAAATAAATTTCATTTGCTGAAAAGAATTAACTTGTTTTATGCTTTGGGAAATGAACTTACACTGGCTATTCAAACACAGCTGCTGCAGATTCCCCTTCTGGGAACAGGAATTCCCTCAGTCCAGAGACAGCCTGCTTGCAAGTATCTCCGCAGACGTCTGCAGCTACCACTGCAGAAATTCAGTAAACGTCTGCAATTAATACTCCTGAGATAACGTTTAGCAACCAGATACCATTACGAGTGCTTCGGAAGGAAGCTTTTTTTTTTTATTATTTTTACTTTTAAAATGATTAAAAATACATAAGAAACCACAAAACTCTTTCCTTTCCTATAATTTTAAACCGGGCAAACTGCAAACTACCAGTCCGGTGCTCTGCCAGTTTCACTCATGCCAGAAACTTTTGTCTGATGTCCTGCCAGCATGCTGCTGCCTAGATTTTCGGTTTCCCCGAAGATGACATACATTCATCATACCCTGTATGACCCGAGGTTAACCGCCTCAATGTGGAGTTTATGTGGTGCCCAGCAGGCCTGTGTACGCAGATGGATTTCACCCTAGATACTCTCTAAGCTATATTAACACCTTTTTATGGTAGCTTCACTGTAAGGATGATGAAAATTGTATTTAAAAGCAAAAAAGGCAATTATTTGATGAATACTAAGGAAAAACAGCAGGTGGGGGTGGGTGGGGGGGGAAAGGTTTGCTTCTGGTCAGCAGAACGGCGTGTTAAATTGGCTTTTATTTTGCACTGAAAGAAGGCTTTCCCACATTACCCTGCAAGGTGCCGCCGACAGTGTGACAGAGGTGGCAGACGGCTGTCTCCTGCCTGCTGCGGCCAAAACCTCCGCTACCCGAACTGCTGCCGGCTTGCAGATTTGGAACGGGTAACTGCTTGCTACAGTAGGTGCTGCGTTGGGCGCTTTCATCGATCACAAGCTTTTCCGGTGTAGGGAGAAGTGTTATGGCTAAATGGCCTGCTAGCAGCGCCAGCGGAGCCGAGCGGAGCCCTGCGCGGCTGGGATGCTGGGACCCGGGAAGAGGTGGGCCTGGCCCTGAGGTGCCGGGGCCAGGGGCCCCGCTCAGGCACTCCGCTGCCAGCCCGGCCAGGCGGGCTGCAAGGGCCAGCTAGCTGCTTTTTTGGCTAGCAATGCGTGGCTCCGCTTCCCCGGCAGAGCAGGAGACACGGGCAGCTCACTTTAACTCTTGCGGGGACCTGCCCAGAAGACTGTCTGATGGAGAGGCTGCAGGTTAAGTTAGTATGGGCTGTCATCATGCTGTAGCTGAAGGGAATCTTTTGTCTACTTCAAGTTGACTGGCTTTTTTTTCCCTCCCTAAATGCAAAGCTCCTTAGCACCGTCTGGAAAAGCTCTGAGGAGATACAGAGCTTTCAGAAAGGCTTCTCAGTCTTTCTCTGTCTGGACCCTCGTGCCCGCCGCAGCACGTCGTAAGCAAAAGCACCACGGTCACCTGTTGCAGCCATCTGCAGGACACGGAAGTCGGCTTTCACTTGGGACATGTTTAACAGGAACGGCTTCCCACACCGAAGGGAGGATATTCCAAGGAGTAGCCAGGAGATGTGAGTATGTCAGAAAGCTCAGGTTTCCTTTCCTATACTCCCTCCTTGCTGATCTCTTCAGAGCAGCAGCATCGCTTGTGTCGTCAGAAAGAGCCAGCCAAGTGCTCGCGGCACCACAGGTAGCCACATCTGGGCAGCTAACTCCTCATCGCTTTCAAAGGGCGTTTGTCTAGAGTCCCCCAGGTGATGCTGGCAGCAAAGGAGGAAGCAGCAGCTTGTCCTCAGTCTCTCTTGGTCTTAATGCTACAAGGATTATGGATTTTTTAAGTCGTCTTTTTTTAACTGACAGCTGCCCCACTGGTGACCCTGTCACATCTTTACAGAATACCAAATCATCATGGCTGATTTCAGTTATTTTTACATGCATAAATACAGAACAAATGTGTGCAGTAGATATATTTAAATAAAAATCAGCAAGATGCATTTATTGTTTTAGTTTTGTACAAAAGCATAACTTAGAAGGCGGACTAGTATAAACTTACTTTGTGCCAAATATTTAAACTTTTCATTCCAAAGAGTTTCTGGTTCAAAACTTGTAGATACAGTTTCCACCTGGGAAATCTCCTTTTTAGACCACAGATAACACAGTATTGTAAAATCAAAATTCTGCAGTCCTTCAACCAATCCGCTTCGAGTGCCCGAGTTTTAGCTACTCAGTGAATGGATCATAGGAAACATGAGCCATGCTGGAGCGACCTGATGAAAAGTCAGTTTGCCTACTGCTCATTCGTGTTCTGAAAAAAGATGTCATTAGGGTCTGTGACATGCAATCTTAGCAAAGACTGATAAATATATGTGTAAAAATAGGGTGACATGTTTGGATTTTTCTTTGCTACTTCATACCAGCCAGAAGTAGCGTAAGAAAACCTATGTTACTTTAAGCGAGTCCCGGGTGTCATGCAGAAGCTCAATTATTCCTGAAATAAAAGAATGCTTTCACTCTGATTTTGCAAGTGGGTTTTCCTTTGCACAAGTAACATTTTCTCAGTAAGCCTGAAGGGTTTTCTCAGTCTTTGCTGCCACCACCACAGCTGCACCTGCCTTCTGACTTGGGAGGGTGGAGCGGCAGCCTTTGCTGACGACATCTCCATAGACGTTCACCTTCAGTGGAAAAAACCTCCCACAAGAACAAGCAGGATACCTCCCTGAGATGCCCTTTCAAGAGCCTCCAAAGTGAGAACGTTACTTCCAAAGCTACTTCTCCCATGGAACGGGGCTTGCTGTGCTTCAGTGCCATCAAGAGGGCTAGCGCAAAGCTAGATTCCCGTTCTTGTCATCCAGTATCCAAGTGCAACTTCCTGGAATTTTAAAATGCGGTGGATGCACTGCGTGACAGCAGCTGTGCGAGAAACAGCGCGCAGCTGCAGAAGTGTTCCACAAGACCATCTGGAGGAAAGTACCAAAAATAGATGCGAGCAAGCCTCGTGTGTTTCAGCAAAATTAAGCGTAAAGAAATTGGTGTCCATGCAGTGTTTGCTATGCCATAAAAACTCCTTCAAATAACATTTGATAAGAAAACTATTTATCAGTGAAAATGCAAGCTTAGACACTATGAACAGTTTACAACCGGTAGGTGTTCACTGATACGGGACAGCGGCATTATGACCAGTGGCTCACCTTAACGTAGGTTACTTACGGGTTTCCAAATGTGCTAGTTTTTTATGGTGCTGTACAAATAAAAAGTTGTGGGGAGCATATGAAATATCTGTATCAAACTCTACTGCATTCAGTTATCCAATGCATGAAAAATGACCCAGATGCATTTAAAATAAATGCATATTACAATATCACATATAGTATTATAAAATTATTACTTATGTGCACAGTCCTGATACCTATAGACATGGCACCGTGAAGAAAGCCTGGTTCCTAAGCGTTTTTATAGATACTTCATAGTGATGCAGTTTGCTATCAGTCAGATCATAATGTCCCTTCAACTTTGGTACATTCAGTGCAAAATATTTTTGGGAGTTTTTTCCTCTTACAAAAATAAAAAGCGTTTTTTTCCCTTGAGAGTGCTTAAAGAATAAACACTAGCAGAATGTCTGTTCAAGCATGGAAAGGGACAAAAACAGAAATAGCGTTTTAGTTTGCTTGTCTCCTGTTTACACTCTAAGAAACAAAATATAATGAACCTATAAAAATAAACAGAAGTCACTGTGTTAGGGGTTTTTTTCCTGATATGCTGTGATAAATTGCTAGTTTCTTCTTAAAATAGTTTCCATGCAGTATAAAGCATAAAATCTGTCTTAGTGAGTTATTAAGTTCATTATAACAGCTCATCTTTTGTCATACACACCACTGGCAAACACATTTCCACAAACCTCCTTAATGCAAGCTGTTGTTGTTGTTGTTACGTCCTTTATCGCTGACTTTCCTTCCAATTCACTTCTGCCCCAGGAACTTGAGCTCTGTGGTGCACACCGTGCAGGCACTCCTAGTCTTAGGTAAAGCAAGTACTGGATATGCTATTATAACATATGGCATAAAGTAATGTACCTGCGTGAATTAAAAAAAAAAAAAAATCTATTGTATGATTTTTTTGGTAATTTACTGGGCAGGTAAGGGGCTGAATGATTTCACATTTTGACTTGGAATTTTCTATTCAACAACTCTGATGAAATCCAGTTTTCGGGTACACGTCAGTTTTGCAGTAGCCAGGTTGATCACAACATGGGATCACGTTTCTCGTTTGCTCAGAACATAAACTTAAGAAGTTTGGCCGTCCTGAAAAACCATGGATTGCAAGACTTGGTTTTCCCTGCACATCAGGCACACTCGAGTTCCACTGTAGAGAATTCTGCCACTACCACAATGCTCTTTAATTGCTTCATAAGCTCTTTCATGGAACCTCATTACTCCAATTGCACCATGAAATTATTTTCCTCTAGGAAATCCAATACAAACGTTCATTCATTCCTTGAGAAGACAGATCCACAAAAGTCCAATGAGCTGGGCACTGTGGCTTGTGTATCACTCAAGTCCAAAAGTACTTGTCTCTTCAACTGCTGTCAACAGTTTTTCATATAACATAGAGAATGACGGATAAGGGGGAAGGTCCAGACGATTGAAACAAGTGTGAGCCCTGAGGGGGGGAAAAAAAGAGGAGGTGAAGAAGTGCATTATTTAAAAAGTTCAAAAGAGAACACACAGACCGGTATGTGCTTGCGTAGAGATGGGCAGATAGCATTCTTTCAGAAGACTTTGTTCTGTCAAATGGTTTTCCAACTGAACACTGAACTGAGGTTTAGTCTACTTTCTTCTAATTAAAATAAGCCAGTAAGAAGCATTTATGAAGGTCTTTAGAAACACACTGACAGCCCAAAAGGTGTGGGATAAATTTTATCCATTAAATGTGCATGAGAAAAGAACGACATAGCGTGGTACAATTCAAACAGCCTGTTCTGAAATCTTGGCTTTAACTGTATCTTCTGAGAAGTAGTATTTTTTTCTGTACTGATGATACTTGATACTGTATTTGTGACCATGAACAAGGTGTTTCAGTACATTGAATATGCATAAGGTATTAGATTTGATGAAATATTTAAAAATATTCTAGATATACAGGAAACAATCCCACAGCAGTAAGGGACAGACAAATTAGACGCTCTTACTTCTACATTTCCGTGGTGTATGGATTGTGTTCTTGGGAAGTTACTGCTTGTGCTGATTTATACTATGTGCATATCTGGCCCTGCAAACCAATGACCTTTAGAATAATAGTTTTTGTAATTACACAAAACTATGCATGTACCTCTAGCATACCACCCTGCTTTCTCAGGAGGACAACCACATGGTTTATTTCTCAGTTTCCAAAATCCATCTACCTCAGTTTTTTTGACACACTTGGAACCGACTCTCAAAAACTCTTCCAGGGACTGAAAAAAGGAGACAAAGGTCTCTCCTCGTAGGAGAATAATGGATGTCACTGCCGGGCCTCAGGGCAGGCCAAGGATCATACTTTCTAAAACATTATCGTGGACGAGCCTGCCCTAGTGAAATAGATAGCATAACTATTAATATGCAATGGGTTCTTGAGGAAGAAATGATGTGAAGAGAAACTGGAGGAGGCATCTTTTCCGCTCTGAAGCTCTGTACCAAAGCCTCACTTTAGAGGATAAAAACCTTTTTGTGTTTTGGCAGGTCTCTGTTTACAAATACTTTCCTCTTTTGCAATAAAACACATCACAGAGTTATTTAAATACAATCCAGCTGAAAAACTAACTTTTCCTGCAGTGACCTGCCCTTCATCAGTATGATCCGTATTAAGTGTAAATGTGTAACACAATGTCAAGGGAAGGACTGAACGAGCTCCCTCCTCACAGCAAATGCGGCTCCTCATTTAACCTAACCACTCCCAGAAATCTGAGTGTCTACAACAGACCTGTACCGAGCTTCCTCTGAGCCAGAAAGTGCCGCCTTCCATGGGAACAAATTCATTAACTGCTGTTTTAAGTGGCTCTCAGCTCCCAACTACAGGGATGGAACACGAAGTGAAGCGGGTGAATCTCGTTTGTTAAAAACATACAAGTCCATTAAAAACCCTCATTGAAGCTGGAACACCCACTTAGCTACAGCCTTAATAGTCTCACAAAAATGTCAGGTTGAAGAAATGTATACCCAGTACAGAAGGTCACACTATTATTACAAATACAGCCCAAACATCAAATATGCAATCACTTAAAAAAGCACTGAATTTTGCACCCTCCCCAAATACAGTACGCGCTGAAGTACACTGCTAGTGCATGCTGTAGAGCCGTGAGGGCATTTCCCCACCCTGTATTCCAGGGGCCTGGTAAAATTTCTCCACTCAGGCATCCCTCTCAGGCTCCTGGAGGAAAGCTTTCTTCTTCCTCCTCGTTTGCCTATCCGAAAACCTTACAAAGTCGTATCTGTGAGACAGATTAAATTATTGCATTTCCTGCAGCATAGTTAAAAAAAAAAAAAATTAAAAAAAAAAAAAAGAATTCCCTTTTGAAGAAAGACCGATTTAGACCCGGCAGCAAACGGGCAACTGGAACTCAGTGATCCCTTGAGTTCAGTGTAAAGTGTGGAAGAGTCTTAGGCAATTAACAGTCTAACCACATGCTTCTGCTGCATGAGGCTGACAGCCACTCATTAAAACTATGGATCATGCTGTGTGGGCTGTAAAACCACAAGTTATAAAAGACATAGTATATAATTACCAAGGGATTCATTACAAACTGGTTTAATAGTAAGCTGGCATGTTGTTTACATTTATTAAGAGAACTGAGTATTATCTTAATTTTGAGGGCAATTTTGAAAATGTAATCACCTACTTTGGAAAACCGAGTCGTTAAAAAAAGACAAAAACTTAAGATCTTTGTCTTCTGAGGGAATGCATGCTTTTCTCACCCTAGCAAGCAAGTCTTCGAGAAGAAAGGGTTTTTTGCCTCTGGACAGTATTTTCCCCATTCCAACATTTCAAACCACATGGGCACTAACAGTTCATCTTCCTGGACTCACATTTTATGACAACATGAAAAACCATCTTGGTTCCCAATTAATCTCCCCTTCATTTTGATTGCAGTAGTGAAATAGAGTGACTTAGGGTTAAAACCCAGCAGTCGGACATAAATACTATTTGCATGTGAATCATCACAGGCACATACATACAATGTATAGCAATGAACCTGGAACCAATTCCTCAGCGTGTAAGTGAACTGAAAGAGTAACAGTCCCTCCGATGATTCAGTGTAATCTACAACACGGCGTGAAAGAAGGAAGTAGAAGTGGCTTCAGGGATGGCAATAGTCAAGCTAAACCTGTAATAATCAATCTTTTCAGGGCCTTTTACATGCTACTGACTTACTAGTGTAAAAGACAGCGATACAAGCTAGGCAACCTGACATGCACCTCACAGAAATCTCACTACTCTGATGCAGCAGAACGAATTACACGGCAGTCAGAACAGTGGGAACGAGGTCAGCATCTACTGAATACTTTTGTGTTTATAGTCACAGCTGCTCCGACCACAATCGCATACCTAAGTGACTATATTAGTTGTTTTCTGTGTCTCAAAATCAGGAAGAAGAGATGGGGATGGGTATTCTTACACGTGTTTTCAGCACTGCAGTAGTTTTTTTAGAAACAGAGGAAGAAACATAACGTCCACTGGCTTGTTGAGTCCTAGCTTTTGCCACCCTCACACCAAGTATTACCAAATTTCACAAGCACTCCCACTGAAACCAGAAGGGCAATTTGCGAAGTGTAACACTGCTACGAGTGAGTGACGGTGCCTTAACACAAATGCTTTAGTTGTCTGAGAATCAGTAAGAGTCAGAGAGTCCTAGGGCAGCATTCTCAGCAGATCCAGCAATGTGTTTACACACGCAGGGCTTGTTTGGAAACCTCCTGAAAGTTTGCTACTCGGGGTTGTTGTCAGCGATGTCTTACCTCCAAGCCAGTACTACTTGGTGTTTGCACAGGAAGTCTCTGAAGCTGGTGAGATGCAGGCTGAAGCTACACTGCACGCAGGAACGAGATACGTAAAAATGCAAATACTGCTTTCTGCTTAGGGCTTAGCCCATTTAAGCATAAAGATGGAAGATCATTTATTTTTTATGAGATCAAGGCTCCCCAAGTATGAATGCCAGGAATTGCCAGTTCATGACAACTGTAGATGTTAGTCATATGCAGTTGTTTTTATTTTAACAAAACAAGTGTGTTGTTGGTTTATTTTAATTCTCACACTTGTATGTTAAAAACTATCCACACAGACAAAAATCGAATGTTTCCTAACCAAGGGAATCATAAATGAAATTTCAAGGGCATGATGCAGTCTCCTAAATGTGAAGAGCTGACGTGTTCCCTGTGCTTGCTGAACACCCTACGGTAGCAAAGATTCTCAACACGTTTCTCCATGTTGTACTACAGGAAGCAAGTTTTATTCTGCAGTTTTTTATTACAACCAGGGCTCTGCATAACCTTTTCAGAGGAAATTCTGAGCATCCTGTTCTGGCATGTCCTGACCTTTTCCATATTGCAAGCTGTGCTTGTTAGCACCAGGAATTCCAGTATTAGAGAACATACGGGAAAAACTCCCACAATCTCTTTTCTTACTTAAACTAGAAGAAAATGTTGTATTTTGAAGTAAGAAATTATTTTTAAAAAAATCAAAGCTTTTTCTTTTTAAACAGAATCAAAGCTATTCCATAGGTCAATCGTAATCAAACTATAAAGCAGACTCACCAGGCTACAAGGTATTACTAAGCTCCCAAAAGATATCAGAGTATTTGATTTGAAATGGCAATTTCCAGAATTTGCTTATCTTTAATCCTCAGTTGCCTGGCTCTCATTTGTACTGTGAACTGGAAAGATGGCTTTGTTTAAAGGCCACCTGCTGTGCCTGTGGGTTTCACAGTGCCACTTCGGCGTCTTTGACTTTCTCAGCGCAGTTCAAATGGCAGCCTGCAGGCAGGAGCCAACCCAAGAGACGTCTCTGCTTCTGACTTTATGCTGGAGGAAAAAGCTAAGGGCTGCTGGTCAGAGAAACTCTCTGTGTGTCTGACAGCCACCTTGTATCTAGAAAGAGACTTTGAATGCAAGCTATTCCTGAGGAATCTTGTTTATGAGGAATGGGCTAGGATTAGGGTTGAGTTTCCTCCCACTGATCACCCCAGCTACAGGCTACAAACAGCATACTAAAGCTGAGATCTGATTAAGCAGAGTTAGTTCACCCACACTCCACACACTAAGCTGTGTCTAACCACTCTTAACCCATTCTAGAGGCTACAGAATTCTAGAACTGGATGAAAGGAAATCTTCCAGAAACGTATCAGCCTGATCACAATATACAGAAGACTAGAACCTGTCATTTTTTGTCAATGAAGTGTCCATGCTAGAAGATGTTTCTTGCATCACTCATGTTATTAGTCTAGTCCTGGTATTGTTACCACAGGCCTTTGAAAAAGAACCCCTTCTCCTGCCTTTACAAAATAGAAAATTTAGAAAAGCAACTTTTTTCTTTAACCTTCTCAACCTATCCGTCCAAACCTACCATTACCCTGTCTGCAAGGGCTTGTACAACTCAACTCCTGCTTTCGTATCTTGACCTCTCATACTGTTCCTTTACCCTCTTCACATATTTCAACTGACCCTACTCGTTCTCTTTGAAATCACCTTCTCTTGTCCCTGTGCTGCCTCTTAAGTCAAATGACCGCCTCCTCAAAATACACCTCTTCTGCAGTTCGTAACTTGCTTCTTCCGTATTTGTTAACACTCTTGACACCAGACAGCATAAAAATTACATCACTAAACTATACTGTAAACGCTGTGTGTGTCTAATGCAAAAAGTCTGACACTAGCTTTCACTTAGACAGTCACAAGTGCTATTTAATTTTAATTCACATTAATTTTTGCTCCTAAGTGATGAACTGCATGTTCGGGAAGTAAATACTTGCACATTTAATCAAATATAACAAAATCAAATTCAGGAGTAGTTATCATTCTAATATAATTTTCCATGAAAAAAGCGTTGCAATATGGATGTCAGCCACAGTTACACTGCCTTGTCCATCTCATGAGAACAAAACTGAGTTCAAAGAAAAGTGTTCCAGACACTGGAACAAGGAGGAATTTTCACGCAAGGCATAGTATATTTGCATATTCAGTCAAAGCTTGTTTATACTTCTCGAGCAGCTTGTCTGTTATGCCAGTAACTGATATTCTGAAGTATCTCTAACATTAATATACACACAGTTGTACCTTGGAAGAGCAGTGATCTTCCCCCACTTCTCTACGCAGAACCTTCTTGGACCATTGCTCCCCCGTAGAGAGGCAAATCCTTCATAGGGTATGCTGGACGTGCCTGTAACAAACTGCCAGGGCAAACAAAACATCACGGATACTGGATACAAATAAATTTCTAACCAGCACCATCTGTGTATCAGCATACCCACTCAAGTCCAAATGCTTATGTAAAAGCATTTGCAAAATAAGGAAATTTGTGAGGCGTAAGTGACAAATGGTACTTTAAATGGAGGATAAGGGAAAACAGGCTATTTTCTGAGAAGGCTCTAGAAGAGACAACTTAGCAGATGAATTTCCTTCAAAGGTTTCTCTTTGAAGGAGTAATTATGCTACATAAATACTGTAGAAAAGAACACTATTAATATCAAGTTACTTAAACTCAGGCCTAAGTGAGTTTTTCCCTACTGTCTTTATTCTGTATTAAGAGGAACTAATAAAAAAGTAATAATGTATGATTGTATGATAACGGCTTCATGTTATGCCTTTTCACCTGTGTGGATTTCAGTATCTTTATAAACCGCTATTAAATACTATAAGAAAAGGACTAAAATTCTGAAGGTTAGGTAGAATGCCCAGTGACATTTGCTGAAACGCTGTCTGTTGAGCAGATTTAATTATAACCTCTCATGAATAGAACAACATGGGTTTTGACAGATCAGAGGCTGCTTAATTTTTAACAATCTGGATATGATAAAAACTTTTGGCTACAGATGTGATAGAACATATAAGCAGGTATCTCTGGCTCTCCATCAAATGAGATGTCCCACACTGCTTTTTACAGACCTTTAAGTACTTACAGAGATAAAAAAGAAAATCCTTCATCATACTTACATAGGTAATGATTAGATGCAAATTCTGAATTGTTAGAAAAAGTGGATTTCATAATAGATCGAGAACATGGTGTGGTCTGGGGTGGGGATTTGTCTGTTTCTTTACAGATACAATGGATATAACCTGAATTAAAAAAATTTAACTCAATAGTAAACCCAAATGTATAAATATTCCTCTGTTGAGAGGTTTTTGTCCTTCATCAAGGACATCCATTCCTTCAATGGAATTGGACCAGTTTTCATGTCTTCATCCTTGTTTTCTAATTTGAGGCACTTTAACTTCCATTTAAGCTTTCTCCTTCCTAAGCTGTACAAATATTACTAAAATTTCTACCTAATGATATAACCAATTACACAGTTTTCCTTTTCTATCTTTACTAGTCTTAACGTACTTTTAATCAAACAATAGTGAAGGATTATTGACGTGAGATACTTAATCTTAAATGTGTTTTCTAACTTAGAGATCTATAAACATAGCTTGTGAGCTTCAGTCATGTAAAATTACTACAGCTAATCTCTGAGGATTGTCAGGTTATTCCCACTAGCCAGCATCACCATCGTTTTTGGATGTCATAAACATGAATGGCACTAGTTTAGCATCTAATTTCAATGACGCACCCTATTTCTACACAGATCAGCTGATCTTACCTGTAAAAGTCTTAGTCGTTGTTCATTGTTGAACCTTTCCACAGCAGCCCAGAACCACCGAATTACAATGTGATTGTCATGATAACCTGTTAAAACAAGAAAAGCCTTTCTACCTTTATGTGCCACAAAAGTGGTTGAGAGAACAGAAAGTTTTTCCTAGTTTGGCCCTAGTCACAATAATGCCGTATTTCTTAGCCAACTGCAGCGAAAGACCGGAGGTGAGAGAAGAACACTCCTAAAACGCTTAAAAATCTTAAGGGCAGAGAATTAATGTACTGTGACAAAAAGGAGTGAAATCTCTTTTGCAAGCACTTCTTCCCTTAATCAATGACTAAAAGTAATGGCAATTCTTGAAATATTCCGATGCTGTGCTTTTTGTATATCTAAAGCTAAAAATGATACTGCAACCACCTATCTCAAAGTAGTTCCCAAATTATCTCAACTGCCAGCCTGGAGTCACTGGGTTTACTTTTAATTTCCTGTCTTCTTTGAGAGTGGAAAAGAGGTAGATCCTACTAAGAACGGTTGCCGTTTCCATTTGTCTCCAGTGTCTGGGTGGTACTCTACTAGTGTGCAGGTGAGCACCGTACTCTCTGTGGAGAAGACTGCTCTCTTACGCAGTCCAGATAAGAACAGTAAGGGAACAGCTGCATGCGGAAGCAATGAGGCAAACTAAAATGGACAAATTACCTTCTCCTAACGCAAAGTTAACCACAGAAGTTCAGAAGATACTAAAGATGTATCTCAGGGGGATGGTTCTTTAGTGTCTTAGAAGCTGGGAAATTCCAGGCCCCCCAACACTGTCAGTGAACAATTCAAAATTAAGGTTACCTCCTCTATACTCTGTATTATTTCTCCAGTCGCTCAAGTCAATTTCTGCTGTTCCAGCTATAACCAGTTCCAGTTCTCTGGCATCAAATACAGACACAAGCCTTGCATCAACCACCTGTGAAAGGAAATAAAATGCATGGCAACATTTCTTCATTTATTGGTTTTTGCCTCCCCATAAAAGACTCCTCTGCTACGAAGACATTTATCAGGTAGCATTTCTCTCACAAACAGAAAGAATTAAGTTTTTTTTTCTTTTTAAAGGCAAATAAATGGAGTTATTTTTCTTACACTGCAGATGATCACAGTGATCGAGAAATAATTCAGTTATTATTTGCCAATAAAATTCTTTCAGGACAAATTAAGTTCAATACATTCAATTTAATTGTCCATGTTAACACAGGCAAGAGAAATACCTTGAAATACACTCAGTCTACTGTGTTACACTGAGTACGGCATGCACACAAAAAACCTCAAAGGCCCAGTGAAGAAACGGATGGGTCACTTTAGCAAGCATTCACTGCTAATCACACAAATAGTGATCAACAGCATTTTCCCATTTAAAGAAGATACATAACTACAGTGTTTAAGTCAATGACTAACAAAAATTCCACACACACCCACACCCACCCAGATATCTGTAAGGGCTCTTCTGGTTATATATGTATCTGCTTTTTGGGACTCTATTTGGGAAATGTGTATGAGGAGAAAAATATTTTGGGAGGGTAAAGGAAGAAAGTAAATTTAATTTTGGAATTTTTTTACCTCATAGAAACCACGCACTAGACTTTCTGTTTGTTGTACGACTCCTCTCTCAATTCTCCATTTCACCATTCTTTCTATATATTCTTTCTTGTTCTTTTCAGTGACTGGGATGTTGGCACCTCCTGGCTTTAGCTCCCGTTCTGTGATCTTTGTCAAAAAATAACCGAGTGACAACACAGTATTATAAAGACAGAAAGAACTGCAATAATTTAATCTTTTAAGTTGAAGTAATTCCTCAAAAGCACTAGCCAAGGCTGACTTTAGCAAACTGGAATACGTGAAATAAAAGAACATACAACAAACCTTTTTTTGGCTAAAATCATATTTAAAATCCCATTTAGTCTGAAGAATCTTCATATTTAGTATGAAGAATAAGCTCAGAAGAAAATCTTTACAGCGACTAAAGTAGTGAAGTCTTTTAAATATCATAACAAAGGTGTTGTAATACCTTTGAATGCTAACTCTGCTGCGGTTAAATTCAGGTAAACTACTTCCAGCAGAGCAATCCAAAATTTTGGTATTTCAGATACTCTCCAGAAAATCTCCTTACCCAGAAAGACATGTTTGGCCAGTTACAAACAATAACTCCTCCTAGATTTCAACATTGTTTCCATCAACTGGAATTTTATAAAAACAAGTTCAAATCAGCATGGAATGACAATCATTCTTCTGTCCAAATAAATGTTTATCTAACAGTAGAATACACAAAGGAAATTAAATTAAGAACCTTGCACACCTGCCCAAAAACTTCTTCATTTACAGTAAATGTGAGATCCAGGATATCATGTATATCATTGTCTTTCATCCACTGCAGACTCTGGTGAAACTCCTCATCGAGATACTCCAGGTCACTCAGGTCACAGAGTCTAACATAAACAAGAGGAAAACACACAAATACAGATGACAGCAGTAGCGTGTGCTCAGTAACTAAACTCAGATAGGACAGTCCTAAAAAACAGACTGAGAATGGGAGCCAAGAGAAGAATCAACAGAATAAAGACGACACTACTTCAAATCTCTATTTGCCTTGTAATAGCAGTTACTGTGTAACACAAAATAATTTTGTTAATATAAAGAACTTCAGAACTTATTAATTTTAAGACACATTGCTTTTTAAGCTTATGGTGAGTCTGTCCCATGTTTTCCTGTGAAGATGATTTTGGAATTAAGAAAATGCATAGATTGAAGAGACAAAAAATTCAGATCATAGAAGAAATGGTTAAGTTTTTATAACAAGGAACTACTATCCTTTTTCCTTACGTGACTACACTGCCACCTCTCTCGTCTCGTCGTCGTGCAGAGAAGTCTGTTCAGATACCCTGCTTACCACAGAAATATCTTTTAACCTTTTGCCGTACTTCCCCTTACCCGGTCCTTCTTTTACAAATCTGGCCTGTAAACCAACTGCCCCTTGCTGTCTTTAACAGTTACTACTCCAAGCTTTGAACATGTCATCTGTTAATAATATTTAACACCATAGTGGCAATTTCTGCCACTCTTCTTAATTCCTTAAATCCTGTTCTGTGAAATAGGACACTGGGGCTATTCATTAAGTTGCTTTTCAGCTGCAGTGTTCTCCGCCTGCTTCTATTCTTGGGTCTGTATAAAGGCAGAAGAAAGCCCTGTACTTTTAGTTGGACGCTCAAGTGTAGTTTAAGTGACATCCTGCAGTAACAGCCCCTACATCAAAGTTGATGGATTGGGCACAATGTCCCGTCTGCAGAGGTAGTCTGGATGGCTCATCAGTTCCGAGGAAAGTGAAGGTCCAGGGCTTAGATGGGGAAGTTGCATGAATTAAGCTGTGTACAAAGGTGGCGACCCCTCATTTTTAATGTCACTGTTTAGAGAACCACCAAGTTAAACAATTAATTTAATTTGGCAGTCACACAATATTAGTATTAAAGTCCATCTGGGGTAAGTTCTCATTCTTATTAAAATGATGCTGTTAGCATTTAGGTACTTTTAAAATGTATGCGCAATAGGAATGGATGCATTACTCCGCACTACTAGAACGTATGATGTTTTTATACAAAAAATATCCTTCCAGACTTTTCAAAACCAGCTTTCAAACGGAGGACAAAAAGTGAAGCACCTTAAGCTCATTAGGTCTTAAATTCCAGACATGCTGAGCAGGTGCAGCCCTCATTGTTCCAAGCCAGGAGTAGTAGTTCTGAAAACAAAATCTAAAGTCTATCAAAGTAAAGCTCCTCAAGATGGAGATTGCCAACAACCAGTCCACCTCTGAGAATGAGTCTTGCAGTCTAAGTTACGAAGTGATTCATATCCTATCCTGTGAGTCATTACAAGACAAAGGAATAAGAACTCTATCAGTATCAGGAATAAAACCACAGCACTTCACTGTACAACTTCAAATGTAAGATTTTTGTAGAAGAAAGCTGATAACGTGGCTAAAACAAACCACGAGGCTTTCATACTGACCAAATACAACATTCTGAGTTATTAGGTAACTGGCTAGTAACCATCAGCAGAAACAAGTAAATTTTCAAAAAAAGTCTTGGATTGAAATGAAATGATTATATTCTAAATAATGGCCTGTCATCTTTGATGATAAAACATCACAATTTATCCATACACAAAATGGCATCATCCACGGGGAAGGAACCAAACACAAAAGAAGACAGAACAGTTCTACTCACATTCGGAGGAGGGCTTTATAAAAGGGTCGTGTAAAAAAGGCATCTAGCAAATACTGATGTATCAGAGCAAGACCAAGAATTCGACCACTAAACCTGAACCTGGAAGAGAAAGAGTTACAATCGTTATACGGAAACTCTGTGGTTTGTACACTGCTCTGTCATCAAAACTTACATATATTTCCAAACAGCATTTTAAAATCAGATAGCTATGTCTAAATTGTGGTGGTTTTTTTTTTTTTTTTCTTGTGCTTCTTTTACATTCTCAGTAAGGCACAGAAAAAATGCAAGTCTACAGGGTGTGGAAAATCCCTCAGATACCTAAGCTGCAACTTCTCAAAAATGTCAAATCCATATTAACCCTATCAACCCCTGCCAGACTAGCCTCTTTATAAAAGCTATCTTCCAAAATGACAGCCACTGTCTATTTTCTTTACACACCTCATATAGGATTAACTTGTTTTCATGTTACTGGGAAACCAAAGGTTCTTCTACCCTTTCCCAGCCTGACAGTCCTTGCTGTCTGTCTTTTCTGCTTACAGTGGCTCCCTGCTCCCTGTTCTGACTGGTGATTATGGAGTTCTACATATATTTACACAGACAGTGGCTGGAAGGTTTTTCATGTATCGCAGTGCTCTCCAGCCCTATGTCAATGGGACCTAAATGATCTCCTCCTCTCCCCTCTTTCTTTCTTTCTTCCCCTATTATGTTCATTTTGGCAGGTGTGTAAGGAGGGTTGGGGGGGAAGCAGGGAGGTTGACAGATCTGAGATCCCATGAAAGCAACTTTGAAATAGTAGGGTCTTTGCAAATATTCCCATGAGCACAAAGATCTATTGTGAAAAATCCTCCACGTAGCTGGAACCAGATTTAAGTCTAGTGTTCTTTTTCAAGGAAAATAATGTTTCTTGAACTTTCTGTTTATGCATCCTCAGCAACATTTTTCTTGGAAAGATTAGAGCTTTACTGCACCTGCCTGTACACAGGGTTTGCAAGATGAGGATGTGACATGCAGAGCCTTCTCCTTCCATGCATAACTGCTTGTCACGGCTGCATTTTCGGAATTCCCCCTGAGGCTGTACAAGACCAGTGCTGTCACTGGCACCAGCACTCCCAGAAAGAGAGGGAGTCATGCCTCTCTCACCCCCAAAGTCTCTGGTCCGGCACTGCAGAAGCCAGGGATGAGTAAAAAATGTTGGCAGAAGCGGCACAGCATGTAAGTTTTTTTCCTCTCCTTTTTCCCAGACTGTTCTGCTCTTCCAATACAGCACATGCCATTTATTGTTGCAATATTGGAGTTCAACAGGTAGGTTGCTTCAACTAACTGAACTGGATGCAGCCAACCATTTAATTTTCCATTAATTTTTAAAACTAGTAATGAGACTAATTTCTGATATTCATTCTTCATAACTGGTTTCCAATAAATAAGAACTCAGTACATATCTGTCCTACAAAGATGAGCAGCTGTCATTCCACTATTACTGTAATCTAACTACCTACACAACAGAATTCTCTGTTAATGTTCACAGCACAGCTTTACAGACTTACGGCGACGCCGTGGCTTACATCAACTGAGGGCGATTTAAACTGGCTTATAATTGTGAAAATGGGATTATGTAAAAATCCTCGATAACTGTATTAGAAGTATGTGTGTACGTACAGGCTTTGCTTAAGAGCTAGGTAATCAGCAGTCTTCCCCCCGCCCCAATTAAGATAGCTCCATAGATTTCCTTCCAATAGATATGTTTTTTTCCACTGAGGAGACCTCTGCACATTTTAGGAAGATGCAAACAAATTACATACCATAATACCTGTTTGAAATCTCCCTTAATCTCCTTAGTTGACAAAATGCCAATGTTTCATTCATTTTTTTAACGCACAAGAGGCTAATATTGCTTTCATGAAATTACTGCTAATGTACAAGAAACGCAGAGAGCCGAGTTGTGAGACAATCCCATGGTACATGTTCCAAATCATAGTTTTGCTGACCTTGTAAGAAATAAGATCACTTAAAACCACAAGAGAAAAGAAAATCAGGAAAGTCTAAAGCAATGCATTTTGCTGCTGGTTAAAAAGATCAGGTTTTGTATTATATGTCTGAGCAGATATGAGCAGTTGTCTACAAATGGGAACAACAGAAAACATATCTGAAAAACAAAATGAAAAAGAATTCTTACCACTCATGGTGATTGTCTACAAAAGCAGACATGGGACTTATTTGTACTGTATAGGTATCATTGGCTGAATATTCAAACAAACCGTAATACGGATTGAAGAGCTCTCTAGACACCAGGAAAAAAAACTCCCTTGAAGGTCCACTGTAGTCCAACCTTTAAAGAGAAACTTGACATTAGTATAAAGTATGCATTGTGTGCAAAGAAAGGCTTTTTGGAATCTACATTCCTTACGCTATATTTTAATTAAAATTTCGTAAGATTTTAACCAGAACCCTTATCCGGCAGATTGCTTAATGCCAAGGTATGTGAACTCCTTGCGGGGCTATTCTGAAATGGAATGGCTTGGAGGACTGGAATGAAGTGCTCTATGCGGGCTGCTCTCATCAAAAATTTTGGCTCCAGCTGTAATGGCCTCTTGGCCACAGGAATATAAACCAAATAATTGGGGGGGGGAGGGGAGGGAACATGAAAAGAGCCAACATTAGACCTATCTGCATCTGACTAATTAAGAATGAAAAGGAACAATGGTCATATTTTCTCTTTGCAGACTTGCAACAACAGGACAATTTGAAGGATATTATTTCTCTTTTCCCTAGCAATATAAACTGAGAATACTTAAGTGATTTATCTTTCTTGGTCTAAATTTTGTCTGTTTTCCAAACTTGAGTGCATTTAAATGTCTTTTGGAGAGTGCATTTCCTTTGGTTTTGGGTTTTTTTTTTGGTTTTTTTTTTTTTTTTTTTTTGCTATTTCAAGATTCCAGTACTAATGAACAAGGAATCTAAATAACCCCTTCTTCCCAAATCATAAACAAACTCATTGCTGACAAAGCACTGAGGCTGAATTTTGACATTATGCTGCAGGTCACCAGTGAAATGAGTTAAGTATGAAGTTAATTCTCTGGTAGAGTTGGAAAACAGAGAACTAGGTATTTTCCTATGGGGAAGAGAGATTATTATAATCCTAACAAACAGATACAAAGATATATCTTCTACAGATTGAAGATTTCATACTTGATTTTTAAGAAGGTCTTGCTTTAGTGCTAAGACAATGCACAGGCAAAAGTACCACAGAGAAGGTCAGCTTTCACATAGGACTTCTGTTACTCGTGTTTTGGCTCATGAACATTTACAGAAGACAAACATAGATGAGAGTTGGTTTTGAGGATGAAGTTGTCAGGAAAGTAAAGGCTAGGTACCATTATCACGTTGAGGACAAAGCCTCTTTCCTCTGTTGAATGAAAAACATTTCACCTTCAGTCATTTGGAAGAACTTTGCTTCTGCTAAGCTTCAGAAGTGAAGTACTGAAACAGATCCTCACCCTGGCAAGAGGGGCAGATTCCACCCTCAAATTGCAGAAAAAAAACCGAAAATGGTTTGATATCATGGACAACTGCTGGACCTTAATCTTGGCACAAGTACCAGGATCAAGTAAAGGATCATCTGCAAGGCTCTTGCAAATTTCTGGGATAATCAGACTCACTATGAAATCTTAAGATAGAACAGAAACTGTGTGCTTGACTATGAGCCACTTCATACAACTCCTTTTGTACGTGGAGTTACTGTGAGTCATGTTAAATAAATCAATCATGAGAGTCCTGCACTGCCAGTCAGATTTATCCCACAATTAAAGGCTTGGCACAAGGGTGAGAAAACTTCATACAAGAGGTATGCAACCACACAACAGCTGCAACTGTGGGGCATTTGGGTATTCAGGAGTAGAGTAATATGTTGTTGGCAACATGACTCATGTCTCCTAGGAAGCACCATTAATACTTCAGATTTACCACTCTTAAATGCAGAACAGCTTCTGCTAATAGTTAATAGAACTCAGGGGAAACAACTTTAAGGAACCATATTCTTTGTATCAAAATTTTCTTCATTTATCACCACACGGAAGTATGAATGTAAAAACATTAAATTGGCATCACAATTGCATGACCGTAGAAACTGAAGGTTCAAGGAAGATACCAAACATTATGAGCCTTATGATAAAAATCATACGAACAGCAATAACTATGTCTGAGTTGCCCCACTTACTAATTTATACACTAATAAATCAACAGTTACTAAAATATTTTAATTTGTGAAGATTTCATCACCCATTACTTTAAGACTTGCACCTCTTTACTGAGAGGAAAAGAAATGCAAGAGCAAACTCCCACTTAAAAACTTAAAAAAGGAAAAGGAGGAGCAAATAGGAAACAAATAACTTTCAGTAGTATTCCTCCTCCTCATCGTCCTCCTCTCCTCCACCCTGACCTGTCTTTCTACACCTAGCCAAACGAATAGTTTGATGTGATACATATCCTTGCACCATCTCTGATGAAACAATACTGCTTGCACACATCATTTCTTCATTCAAAACACAGATTTGTAAATAGAGAATTGACATCATTTAGATTTGACTTTGCTCTTAATTAACTCATTCTTTTCCATTAAGAAGACAGTCTTGTGTAAAGCTGGATATAATGGGAACAGGATGTGTCACCCCCATTTCAAGGTCACTCTTCATCTTGCTGTACTGAGTGATGAAATGCAAAAGCCCCATGTCTGATGAAAGGAGAGTCTATCTGGATCAATCTCTATCTCACATTATGATTTTAAAATTTTCCCTTTCATTTTTAAATCCGAGCCGAGGTTGTAGCTGTGAAAGTAAAGGCCGGTAGGGCTGTGTAAGACAGGTCTCGTTCCCGCATCCCCACCCTGCTCTGTCAATATAGTGTAATCTCATCCTGCACCAGCCTTGTCATTCCAGTTCTGAGTTTTTCCTCAGACAGCATGGTGATATTTATATGAACAAGTCCACACTTGGCTCTCAGCTGTCAACATTTTTTATTTTAAGACTTCAGTGAGTCCTTATTAACACTAAGCACTTCAGGGTGAACTTTAAACAAACAACAGGATTTAGGGGTTTTCAAAGACAGATTAATTTTATCTAATCTTGTATGAGATGTTTCTATTACAACTTCACTATTTTAAAGACTCACACATCACATGGCAATAATGCACACTACAGCATTCCAAGAGCTGTGTGCTGCAGTTTCCTAAATATCAAGGAAAAAAATTTTGAATGTATTTACAGATACATTCATGAAATAGGTCAATGAAAATATTTGTGCCTAAGGTAGCGCGGCTTTTAAGATCTGACAGAGGGGGCACAAATCAAGAGACGAAAGAGGCAAATAAGCACATTGTTCCAGTTTCACTTGCAAAGAAAATCTAACCACATCTTGCTTTGCAATGCACATCTCTCAACCTGTAACACATTAGACTTCCATTAGACACAGACTGAGCATTCTCTGAAGCGACTTTGAAATGCCAGGAATATTTGTGTTTATCTGACAACTAGCAACAGCCTAGTTGCTTTTATCTGTGATGCAGGCCCTGGCCTGAAGAAGCAATGAGCACCTCCTGTAGCACTGAGAGTTTTCAGGTCCCATTGCCTCAGACAGGAGTTAAATTAAGGACTGAGCCTCTAGCCCACTCTTGAAGCACCCTCCCTCCAACAAATGGCAGCTGTCTTTTAACAAGCGGTGGAGATACCATGTCAGCATGGACAGAAAAGAAATATGAATAACACGAGAAAGTTGTTTGTTTTTTTCTTTGCTTTCCCAGCAACATTCTGAAACACACACCAACTATTGTGAAAATTCACATAAACACATGCGTTACTTCTGCAAAGGCAGGATACGTTACATTTCACAATGCCTAAAAAGTCATCTTGAACAGCTGTATGTTCTAGGCTTATGTATGTGGCATTTCCTGACTGTAATCCTTCCTCTTTTCACTCTAGACCACAAGAAGTCTGGTGAAACGGCAGCTGCAAGACACACTGAGCTTTGAGATCACATTTACTTCCCTGTTCTACTCACCCTTCTTCCCCAACAAACGTGACATAGAGTTTATTTCTCTGCAGGTCTTTTCTTGAGTAGCCCATGATCTGGTTAAAGGCATCTTCTAGCAAGTGATCTCTCCTGATGATTAATCTGAAGAGCAAAATAATTTTGAAACAGCAATTGGTGAACATGAACCAAAGTTGGAAACATTCTTTTACACTGCAAAGTAACAGGGTGACTTCTTAGAGATACATGTTTCTGCTGGGTAATTTGATCCAGATCAGGCAGCTTCTGCCTGTTAGTTCGTCTCCCTCAAAGATCTACTTTAGATTTCAATAAAACGTCTCTTGTACAAAAGAAGTGTAGTTCTTCCTTAAATTAAAGGTTTCAGTGGGAAAGGTCCTGAAGTGGGCATTTTCATTACGTTCAAAATCCTTTTGTAAGGCTGGGCCTCTAAATCAACCCTACTGTAAGCAAGAATCTAACCTTTTATGTAAAAATCAGTCTCTTGACAAGGAAAAAGATAAAACCATGGGAAGGACACTGAATGGTAACTCTGGAATCACACATCTCTAAGTTATCCCCAGTGTAAGTATGATGGGACAAAAAGTCTAGCAGAAATGGCAACTGGTTGTCCAAAACCACACAGAAGCATCACATGTGAAAACATAATGTACCTTCTAAAAGAAAAATTGCAAAAGTAAGGAAATGTCATAAAGATCTAAAATAAGAGGTGAAAGAATCCTCCTTACTTAAACATTTTATCTTCTGCCAAAAAACCTGTTTAATTAGTTTCCTGAAACTTAGCTTGCTTTATATTCAAGTACTGCCTCATGCATGCGTTTGATCAGTCACTCAGACCGAAGCTGGGAGCTGCTGCTGCCCGCAGAGAGGCAGCTTACCCCACCACGCAGCCTCTTGCAAAGCCCTTGCTGGCCTTACTACTTGTGCAGAGATAGTGAGTGATGGCACTGTGCTATCCTGTAGAGGACACAGCAGTGGAGAGGCCAGGAACTGGCACGGTACCCGGGCAACTCGAGGACCCAGGCAGTATGCAAGTTGTGCTGGGGTCCTGGTTTGAAAAAAAGGAGGAGGTCAGTGTATGCCTGGGAAAGGAACCCAGAGAAAACTTCTGTTCAAGAATCCAGCTGTTGTTCTGCTTAAGAATCCACAGTGGGATGGCAAATAGGTCAGGACAAAAAGGTGCAAGAATTGTAATGGATCTTACAGGTAGCAAATGCCATCCTCTTCTACCAGATATTTGCCCAAACGCTGATGACAAAACTTTCACAGATAAAGCTTTAAGTGTTTATGATTTCATTACATTATAGGCAGACAACGTCCAACCCCTGCCTCTTAAGACTGTCTAAACAATGCCGTTTTAATCCCATTTCAGTTGTGGAAAACTTTTAACAAGCTCACATAAATGAAGTCTGAGGTCTGCACAAATTCCTGCAAAATGTGAGAAGTGACTGGCTGGGAGAAATAAAACAACCAACCCTACCCCCCTATTCTAATAGAAGAAATGGTTAAAAAAAAGTTCTAGTGCCTAATGGCTACTATGGGAGCATCAAACTATGGGAGTTTGATAGCTGGCACAAGACTTGGTAATTTACAAAATTATGTAAGTATCTTATGATGATGATCCTTAACATAATAGTATGTAATCCCATGATTACCAATAAATGAAGGAGGGAAGACATCACTCCAAGCACTCCAGCATTCAGAGTGTTGAAGTAAAAATGCTACAAGTTTTTTAGGGTGATCCTTAGAATTTAATAACATTTAATTTTATGAGTCCTCCCTACTGAAGAGGACTGTGATATCAATACAGGCAATGATGTACAAAAGATTAGCCTACCTAGTTTTTTCAGTGAAAAAAGACAAGAGAAAATATAACTGTTTGGATCATAACAATTGCTGTAATGGAAGAATTCAGATGCCTTCTGTTTTGCATGCCTCTAACCAAAGCGCTTTTTGGCACTGTATTGGTAATACTGTTTGTATGAAAATACAGTTGGAGGAAACAGAAAAGAAGTGCACAGAACTTGCTGTATCCTCTGCTATGAATCACATGCTGGCACTAAGTCTTTTATGACAGGCTTTGTATTTCCTGAAGTGCAAGGGTAACCATAACATCTGCATTCCTTCTAACGGGAAGAAGCTTGTAGACGTGCAAGGCAAGGCAAGCTGCCTGAGAAACAAATCCAGTTTCATGAGATTCTTCAACGTACTTCAGTTTCCCTGGGCCTTGTCCATATCCTTTAGTCTCCAACTTCCTGTAAAAGTTCCTCAGCTTGGCTTCAAAATCTCTTTTGTAAGGAGCTGGAGCTCGGGCATTGGCACGCTGCGTACCTGCAGGAAGCAATAGGTAAAGAATGAGCTGTAGCGACATGAACTGATGAATGTCCCATCCTCTACTGAAAAGGCTCTTTAATAGCAAAAGGCATGCTATGTGCTTGGTTTAGTCACCTTTATGAAGACTAAAAGCTGCGTATCTTCAAATCTGCTCTGCATCCGAGGCTTTTTGGTTGCTTATTTCCAGTAGTATCATCTTTCTAAAGTCACTCTTAACAGAGCAAAGCCAGGTCAATGCAAAAGATGGATTAAAAAAACCCAGCACGATCAACTGGAAAGACTTAGCTTTTTTTGTCAAGTACACTTTATGTCAAACCTTTAAAATAGCTCATGCAATAAATGTTCTGCTCTGTTCTGGTTTTAGTATTATCAGGAAAAACAAGAACTCAGAAATAAAGCATGAACAGACTGTATTCTGCTGTGCCCCTGCTGAATACATCAAGCTGAAGAAGAAAGACTTTTGGAAATTCACTAGTAGAAGTTTTTCCTTGGGGAAGTACAAGGATGAAAAACATTGGAAGAATGGAAAGACTACCAAATTTAAGTTTGTGGATGGTCATACATGATGGTCATCTAAGTGAATTTCTTTTTGAAAAACTGTTTTGGAGGGTCAATTTCTTAAAAGCAGGGAGAGATGAGATCTGTACGCCAAAAAAATGGCATAACCCCACATCTGCATGTGCAAGTCTGGTATATACAAATAAACTGTTTAGTCTGATCTGTTCTCAGTATTACAACCACTAGAACTTCCACTGCCTCCCTGGAGAAATTACTTAATTGATTTGCTTGCAAGACAGTGTGCCAAAGAGGCAGTTAATCCTAGCCCTTTTACATTCATCTTTTCACCCCTAGTTTTTTTTAACATTAAATTCCTCCCCTGCATGGCTGTGTAAACATCCACCACAAAAAACTCAGAGGACATTTAAAATTTCTCATGCCCTATAGTATACGTAGGTTGCCAACTACTTATCTGCAACTGGTGGTCATCTAACAGGCCCATAATGCACTGGAAATACAAATGAACAGTTCAGAAGCACGTATATGTAGACTTCTGTCTTTTAAGTGACAAATCAGTTCCTTATGTGAGTTTTCTTTTGGTTCCCTGTATGAAACTAAGCCAATACAGAAACAATTATTGCTACTATGGGAGGAGGCATGAGAACGTAACGTTTCAGGTTATGGAAGGGAGAGGACGTATGTCTGTTCAGCCTGTGTGCAGAGACCAGGGGAAAAGAGAGCAGCTTGCTTAGCCACGAAACACATGGGTCTGACGGAAAAGGCGACGAGCACATCCTGCGGAAGTGGCTGCTGGAAGAAGCTGCAGAGTCAATCTCTCTGCAGAGATCAGAGGGAGAACAAGGGAGATCAGTATTAACACTGAATGCTATCTACAGGTCTTTAAAAGACCTGTCTGACCAGAAAGACACTTGCCACTTGCTCTAGGCTTAGAGTGATGTTTGGGAGGAATAGAAAGCGTCAAGGAATCCTCAGAGCTACAACAGGAACATGCAGGACCTCTCTGGAAAAACAAATCATGGTCATTGATTAATCTATAGTGGTTATCCTCTTTTACTGAGAGCACCAAGGGCTTCTAATGGTACACTCAGCTGAAATCTCTAGAAAAATTACAGAAACTTGAAACTATAAACAACCTTTTAATTATAGGCCTTTTCCCCCTACTTTGTTTATTTTGCTTTGGGTCAAAGTAGGTACAAAAATGTAGTCATCAAAAAAATGCAACAAAGGCATACTTTAATCTTAACCCCTGAAGGAATTTTTTGCTGAGAGGTACCTCAGAACATTAAATCTGGTAACACATTACTTCACGGTCCAGAAATCAGCAGTATATTATTCTGTCAGCACATGACAAGTCCTCATTGCAAATCAGATGCATATGCCAAGAAATTCCTGGGCAATTATAGTGATTACTTCCGCCTTTGGAACAAAAGATGTTAATGGAAGACCTAAAAAACACCAGTGATGTGATAATCATATTTGATTTTCAAAGAGCTTATATTCTAAAGCAGATATAAAGAGTAGCTTCATGATTATTCATCTTTCCCAAAAGAGAAAGTACAACCAATTGTGACTGAGCTGAACAATGATTCCTTAACACGCAACCTCATGCAGTGCAGCACAGCCAGTTTAGCTGCTGAAAAAACACAGAGCCTCCATAGAAATGACGGGCTATTTACAGTTTCTCATCAAAAAAGTCATTTGTACACCAACACAAACATGCATACTCGCAGCCTGACAGGGAGATTCAATGGCCTCTCTATATTTTTTTATGAAAGAGAATAGAGATTACAATTTTAAGGAGAACGGGACTAAAACCATCACTGTTCATCCTTTACTGTGTGCTACTTCTCTGAGGAATAGATGAGACTATCACATCTTAAAGATTGAATGCATCTTGAAATTACTTTGTTAGAGTGAAGCCCTGCCCAGCATGCTTTGGTGCTTGTGCTAGCAATGAAGAAATTATAACTCTGAAAGCTAAAACTGTGTTTACTCATAAAAGACTTCCAGGTTTGCAGGTGGAAATAAGATGCATACCTGCAGATTTCAGTCTTCCTTTGTCTTCAAAAAAGGGAAACAGTTATACCTAAACCATACATGTATCGAAAATACCAATACATGTGAATATTGCATGTTGCTGCTTTGCAGAATGCCGTATGATCATTAAGGTCTTGGGATAGTTTTTTCGAATAGGTCCTACAGAGGTCCTACGTCCAGCAGCAGGAAAAGCTACCACTTAGGACATGTTTATGAATGGTTTTAGTCTGGTTTCTTGAAAATGCAAAGCTTTTTATGATCGTGAACTGGAAAATGCCCATTAAAAAAAATCACGGTACTTCTGATAAAATTTTCTTGTGGTCTGGAACTATCTAGAGTTGCTTCCATCCCAAATGTTCTCTGTTTATCTATACTTTTGTTCTCAAATTTGTAGAAATCCCCTTAAGCTACTTCCGATTTACTGCAGAGATTTTATTTTACTTACCCAATATCTTCTTGAGGAAACTAGTAACAGCAACACCTATAAACTTCAAATTGTGGTACTTAGCCTTCAGAGGTCAAATGGAACTTCCCGTATTTGAAATGATCTAGTTCTGACCCACAACTTAGTTAATATGTGAAATACCAATTTCATTCCATTCCGACCTGTGTGTTTCCATACGGCTGCAATACGCTATCTTTTGAACCCATGTTAAGGGACAACAATCTGGCTTTCCATAAAATTGTCACTCATTGCCCCACAGCTGCATTAACACTGGCATTTAAATGTACAGTTATAAGAGCTCATATTTTTAATTATCTAGACATCAGGATCCTGGCACAAACAGCCACTTAGTTGTTTCACGTCAGTGAAAACCAAGTTTGCATGTTTTACAAGTCAGAACAAAATCACAGCCTCTGAAGCTGTAGTACACCGAACTTTTCTACTGGCAAAAAAAATCTTGGGAGCCCAAGGCAAAGGTTCAAGTTTGACAGTCAAATGCAATCACATTTGTTGACTTTGCTCAAAAATAGGACTACATCTTTGTTGTTGCTGCAGCAACAGAACTAGGATCTTCAGAAAGGCAGAAAGTCATTACATGCAGCATAATGTAAGCTAAATTATGGGACTAGCTCTACTGCAGTATCTTACAGATACCATCATAATCAAAGTACTCCAGTGACATGCTCACTGACCACTCAGAAGGTGCTTCAGCTCGTGTAACCTTACCCATCTAAAAGCTGGGAACCACAAAGGGGAATAGGTTGTAGTTGCCAAATAGTAGGTTCTTGGCTTTAGGCTGCCGTGGATTTCAATTTGGAAAGCAAACAAAAAAATTACAGTCCAACAATTTTTCTGTTGTTTTTGTTCTCCGACTTCTGGGAAGGCAGCAGGAGCGCGCTACTGACTTTACTGATCTGGAACTGGTCCTTACCAAGCAGGAGAAATGGTTTCATACAGCCCCTGCAGAAGCCGTGCCTGAGCAACTTACCTGGAGAGTTCTGAGGCGAAGACACCGGCGAGCCTCTTGGGGACTGGCAATAACTAGGATGAAGTAAGGCATGTGGTGGCACATAGGACATTATCTCCTCCTCAAACAAGCTGGCAAAAAGGAGCAAATAAGAAATAACATGAAAGGTTACTTCTTTATTTTATCTTTAATGCTAACACTGTTGCTGAAATGGGTATCTCATCTAGTCTGTTCAGGCTGAGTTATTTCATGCCTCATCTATTATTGCTACACAACTTTTAAGGGAAAGACAATAAACATTTTGCAGCCTAATCACTGCATCTGTGTACATGCAGTCTGTATACATATTAAAATTTCAGTCTTTTCCCAAATTTGACACAAGCAAATAAAAAAAAGAGACAGAATATCTAATATCAGAATGGATCTAATATCAAGGCCTCTGTTGGATGTTAAACACAACACAGGTAAGAATAAACTGTTGAGATACTAAGTAAAAACTATTTTCAAAAAAATGAGATACAGAAAGAATCACAAGCAAATCTTTTACTGTAGAGCTCAACCAATGAAAGCAATGTTCAAATAAAAGACGTTTCTTACTAAGTTTGTTAACCAAACAAATACCTAGAAAAATTTTTCGCATGAGATTTTTTTTTTTTGGAATGGGTATTTTCTGGGAAGTTCTTTTTACATTCATGACCATGTGTTGTTTTCCTCCAAGTTGCCTTTTGTTGCTGAAAATGTGGCAAAATATAAATGACTATTTCAATCTTGGATTAAATTAAAAGTTAAAATGATGATTGGTGTTGTATACCAAACAACATGTTTAGAAGAATGTATTGGGTTTGCGTGGCAAGGTTTTGGTAGCAGGGGCGCCTTCTTTCAAAGTTGCTAGAAGCTTCCCCTGTGTCTGATACAGCCAACGCCAGCCGGCTCCAAGACGGACCCGCCGCTGGCCAAGGCCGAGCCCATCAGTGACAGTGGCAGCGCCTCT
>JAVKLA010000001.1:21412793-21491861 GCA_034782735.1 Sagittarius serpentarius
TGTGAGGAGTCCTGCCCCTGAGGAGGAAGGAGCGGCAGAGACAAGGTGTGATGAACTGACCGTAATCCCCATTCCCCATCCCCCTGTGACGGTAACTGGTTAAGTGATCTCTCCCTGTCCTTATCTCGACCCACAAGCCTTTCGTTATATTCTCTCTCTCCTGTCCAGTTAAGGAGGGGGAGTGATAGAGCAGCTTTGGGGGGCACCTGGTGTTCAGCCAGGGTCAACCCACCACAAAGGAGAAACTGTAAACTATTTTCTTCTTAACATATGAAGCATAATATAATGCTCTTCTTAGAGTATTTTCAAAAATGTGATGCATTGTACCGCCTTCAGTCCCTAAACACACAGGGGTTAGTTGGTTTGTTTTTAGTTAGATGCAACTTACTATTTACTGAAATAATGTGAAAAAATGTGCAGTGTTCCCAAGCAATAAAAATATCAGAAACAGTGATTCCACCTAATAATTCACTACATCGCAAGAGTGCTTTACAGGACAATTATACCATTCCCCCCCCAACTGAAGAAACAGAGGCAGGGAAATGGGTACAGTCTTCCCCAAGGTCACCCAACCAGCCAATCTAGATACAGAAACCAGGTGTCCTGAGCCCCAGGAAGATAAAGTCATCATGATTAGAGTGCAGTTTTTTCAGAGTTTCATAAAGAAGGGTCATGATGACACCCTGCTAGATGATACTGTTAAACATAAAAATCCACCAAGACTAAATAACGGTAAGAAAAGAAATTTGATCATCCCGGTACACCACTACTTTAACTTAGCCCTCCTTTGATTATACAGCAGTTATTTACTCACAACAAGCTCACAATAACTCAGTCCAACATTTTAAGAAACTAACGGATGCATAGATAACATTTCATCAATAATATATCCTCGGAGCAATGGTACTATTAGATTATTAATAAAATGGGAAGAAAATCCTCAAGCAATGCTTTTCACTTAGGTAGTTTTTTGGGGAAAAAAGTAGATTAAGAGAAATAAAGTCTGAAGAATATGATAACGTTATTATAGGGAGGCACTGGCTACTACTTTTAAAAATTTGTTATATTGATTATTGTTTTTCTATAAAAGAGAGATTGCAATCAAAATTTTGAATTTGCTTTATATATATTTACATTCTTTTATATATATGTATATATAAAAGAATTTTTGGCAGTCTTTGCTGTTAACAGAACACTAGAGGAAACAAAACCCAGTCACAGAGCAATGATAAAATCATTCATGCAATCTTTATTTAAAACTAAATAGCTGAAGCCAGATTTTTCTATGTAAAATCTGTGTCATCTCCATGCATTATACACCAAAACAAAAATATTTAAAGGTTTTTTAAGAAACAATACTCACATTTAAAAAAAGCTTCAGCATGGCTTTAAAATGAGATTTTTTTTTTTTTTTTTTTTACAGCTGTAATTAATTTAGAGATTTAGGGACCAGGAAGGATTATCATTATGCAACCTGACCTCAAAATACTACTGCTAATGCCAATCCTATTTCATTAGATTAAATTTTAAATGTACTTGTGAATTTCTGGATGCGCTTTTACAACGGAGGAGAATACACCATCAAGATACAAGGGTTTAATTCTAGAAAAAAATCTGCCTGATTTTTTGAGTTAATTGCTTAAATGAAAAATATTAAAGCAGCAGCTTCCCGTTTCCTGAACTCTGTACCAGTATCTCCTTTATTAAAGGGGACAGTGCTTGACAGCATAGAGAAGAGGCAGCACAACATTAAGTAATAAAAACACATCTCAAGTATGAACGTTCACAAGTACGGACTTCCCAAACCACAGAACTGAACAGATGCATTCTTAAAGCAGTAGAAGGCACATTCTTGCAAAGAGGTCTAAACTGTACCACCTATCTAAACGTCAGAGCTGGACGCAACAGCACAATAAAAGGTGGCCTGGGCAAACCCATATAAATCACGAGCACAGCACCCTTGTACTCGCCTTCCCTCAGACAAAGTATCACATTACATCACTCCTACGAAAAAATGTGACGTCCAGCTACCACCTAGAAACTGAACATGATGAAAATAAAAAAAATCTGACCCTTGAGTTGTAGCTCTCCCAGCTGCAGGTCCAAGTCCTGGAAGGGGAAATGATTAGGTCACTAAATCAGCACACACTACTCACTGAAAGGCTCCTCAGCAGCTGCTACAGCGTATTCCATATGTGCATCAGAAGCAGCAGTGCCTACCTGAGTAACATGACAAGGTCTGCATCACTGGATAAGCGCACCAACCCAGGTGTTCCCTCTGTCCGGATGAACTGGATCTTCTCCCTGTGTAAGCAAAAAAAGACTTCCAAAATATCTCTTGCAAATAAGGCACCAATGTACACCACAGCAACAAGAAAAAGTATAGGGTACATCATAAAAACCTCTGGGTTATGCTTCTGTATTTCAGAAACCATTTTTTTCCTTGCCATACATGTCCATGTGAGCAGCAAAATATTACAACCAAAAAGCTAATTTGTTCTGAGGAATGATTCTCCTGTTGTTATCTCTTCAATGCTCAGGCTGCTTCAAGTACAGCCATCCAACTAGTAAAAAACCAAAAAAAACCAACAAAAAAAAAATCTAAAAAAAAAAAAAAATCAATCCTTCAAGTTCATGCTAGCTGTGTCCCTGAATTCAAAGTAGGAGGCTGAGCCCTGCGGGAGGACATTACTATTCTGAAAGTGAACTGTTTAAAGAAGCACTGTCTTTTTTGAACCTTTGTACAAATGCAAGCCATACATTACAAAGCACACTTTTGATTTTAAAAGCAGGGGTTTTGTACCATACTGCATTTAAGAGATCTTCCAGAAAAAACCCTGTACTATTTCTCCCCCTCTGTCTCACCCAAGGACACACCCTTCCTCCCAGACCCAGTTTGGTCACTATTGTGGCATCTACGCATCCTAAACTCTGAGCATGGTAACACACAGATTTTTAGGATCTATAGTGAATATAATTCCTTGGCTGATTCCTGTTCTTTTTCTCTGTAGAGTTTTCTCCCGCATTCTAAAACAGAAGTACAACCCTTTTATTTTCTCTCTATCAGTACAAGGTATCTGACGGTGCAGTAGAGAGAAATTCTAATTTGGCTTTACTCTTCAGGAGGAAAAGAAAACAAAAAACAAAACCGTGTAGTAAAAACTGTCAATTCCACAGGATAAAACTCCCAATCAAACAGAAAAGTAAAGAACTCCCCATAAGAACAGCAGCATTGGCTCAGCCCAGAGGTCTGCCTACCCTACTGTCCTATTACCAACAGTGACAAGAAGGTCAAAAACGATCCACGCCGTCGGCACTGTAACAAGGCTGCTGGCAGCTACACGCAGTTTAAGCTGCAATATGAATTTCTGGAACACATCATTTCATGCACTGCAGTTTCAACAAAAGGATCAAACCAAATTTCTTGCCACCTGTCTCGAAAATCACGGTGCATAAAGACCTTCTCAAACAGTGGACTTAACGTACATTCCCTGGTAACCTGCACTACATTTACAGCGTATTCAAGGGTGAAAAACGGTTGTGCCCAGAGCCCCCCGGGGTCCCTGCTTGCCAGGGTGGCAGATGTGGCTGTAGCAGGAGTGTGTAATTCACTGTTTCTCTATGAAGAGAGGCACTGAAAGTCAAGCACTTGCTTCATCAACACTGTGGGTGCAGCCAGTCAAGACTCGAGGTCAGCTTGGAAGCCCCGTAGGTCCACTAGCACAGCGCCAAGCCAAAGCCAACATGTCCTGCCCACCGGCAAGGATGGCCCTAGAGTGCCCAGGGCAGGGATGTCTGGGCACTTCCAGAGCCTACTCCAATTTACATCAGTGCCCAAATCGCAAGGCTTGAAGAAATAAATGGCGGATTATGAAATACATCTCAGCGTTTAGTTAGCAGCAACACCAGGAACCAGAAGGATGTTTTCTGGGTTAACTAATGTACGCAGCCCTCCAAGTGAACGCAATCCGTGACTTCTCAGGGTTACCAGTGAAAGTTTTGATTTCAATGATATTTTTTTAAATATATGCCTTTTACTTTCTGTTAAGATATAAATTATTTTTAATGTATAATAGATGCCTTTGCCTGAAGCCTTTTACGTTATTTAACGGGCTCTCAGTTTTATCTGTGGTGGCTTGCAATGAGATTTGATCCTGGCTACATGCTTAATAACAGTATAACTACGATGTTCTCGCTCCACCATAAGACCCCCGAATAACAATTTTCTACCTGTAGTATACTTTCATTGTATATTTTAACAGACCCTCAACTTCTTATCACATCTCTTCATTCTTTTTAGGAATGAGAAATTATTGTAGACAGAAAATGTAAGAGATCTTTTCAAATTATCTCTGTCGTCTTCCACTGGTGAAATACTGGTTTTCCTCCTCACCTATGCAATAATAATAATAATAGTAGTAATAATAATATCATTCTACTTCAATTGCCTTGAGGTCCTCAAACAGATTACAGACAGTTGTACTAATCACTACACTAAAAAAAATGACACAACGAATTAAGTGTGGGATTTCACTTCGGTCTTAATTCAACAAGTGTTACAGCAACGTCATTGGAATTGCTTAATCTCACAATGTGTCAAATAGACATGGATTCCAATAACTTGCTAAATCAGGGTCTTAAAAGACTAACTAGGAAAAATGAAACTGGGATCTTTATAAAAATTTAAGAAATGTTACTGAAGCATCAGCTCTAGAAGAATATAGGAGAGGTATAATGGAAGATACTTTAATCAAATACGCTAACTTCAAAGACTAAGACTAGAATGGAACAATTTAGCTTAACAGAATTGCTTCTCTGACCAATCCCACTTAATGTAAAATAAAACTATGTTCATTAAAATCCTCAGTCATTCTGCTAAAGCAGGTTAGACATATACCTTCAGTCTATGCATGAAGTAAGCATAAAGAAGCATATGTAGTCTCAAGTAAACGAGGAGTTACAGAAACCATTATCATTTATCCTTTGATCTTACATTTTTAATCTGAAACCATCTTTTCTTGAGAGGGGCTCACCTTCTGGCAAATTATTATTCTGTAATCAGGAAGCAAGGTTCTACAAGAAGCAGAATCTGATAATACCAACAAGTCTTTTGAACAGTCTGAACTCTAGATTATCAAAAAAAACATAAAACACATGAAGAAAATGACACTCTGATTGCTAACAGAGTAAAGGAAGACAAGCACACTGGGGAAAGGAAAAAGGAATAATAAAACTACTAATAGTTAGAAATTGTTTGTATACTGTTTCCCAACAGGTTAGCCTGGTGAGACAAACTTGCCTCTAGTGATACGGGTGCAACATAGGAACTGTTTTGACAGGCTGAGAACTGTAGATTTTTGTTTTCCTCCTTTTCTCTGTATTTTCTAGAGAACGTGTATTCTGCTAGTATGTCATTTCAGGTTTGTCAGCCAGGATTTATTTAGGGGGTAAACCAAATGTTTAACATAGAAGCCTCATCACAAAACTTGTTTGAACACGATGCTTTGGGAAACTGCAAAACAGGGCAGCTTGTTGAATTTCGGGGACTTGCAGGACATGGAGGAAAAGGGATCAGTAAGTAACACTATGAGAACAAAGAAAAAAAAAAAAGAAAATCAATGCTGGCTGCTATGCCAGTGGATAGGCATCTGGAACACAGCGCACTGCACTGGCAGCTCTTTGCACAGGACAGACCGCAACCATCAAACCAGTATTTTTTAAATTTAGTGTCCAAGGAAGAATAGATACAGTCATTTGAGTAATGTCACTAATATCCAAGTTGTTAGTTATTCCATCTTCTACAGCCAAGCACATGACCTAAAGCATCTTTGTGCGGGATACACTTTAAAAGGGATCTTGCCACTTTCCGAATTTCACTGTTTATCATTCCTAGTCTAAGCACACGAGGGAGTTATAACAACCATGTAACAATCAAAGATCTCACTGGGCTATGCAAAAACCTGTAGATACCCATTTTGTAAATTTTGGAGAAACAGTAAAAGTTCTGATTGATACAAGATTACCCCAAGGTAATTAGGTCAGGACAGCCTTTCTGTAAATGTGCATTGAGAAGGTAAAGACAAAATCAAATGCCCTTCTGCCTCACGCTCCCAGCTGTATACATACTCAAATGAATGGGCACATTTGCTGTGCCATCCAGCTGTCTTGGCACATTTTGAAGACGACAGCAGATCTCTTATGCCAGTTGTTCCAAACATTTTCTTGTAGGTACCTTTATTTGGTAATAACACATTGCCTCTGTTCCCCTAAACCTTATTTCAGGGAGTTACAGAGAAATACAATAAAGAACTATTTCCCACAGCTTTATGAGTATGTTTGAATAGGCCAAAAGTCTGTTGTGTTCCACTGCTAATTTTAATGGAAGAAACTAATTTAATTAGCATTTTGTACTGAAACAGGAATAACAAACTTCACTAATTTTATTACCTGAGTGAATGATTCCTGGTAAGATCTGGTTGACGCTCTTGTAGAATTTCAAAGATATTGGGCTGCCGCAAAAACGCAACAATCTTGTCATTGTAAGCTGAAAACATCAACAAAAATATCATGCTGAAACAAGGAGATACTAAAAGACAGGACTGCATTCCTTCCGAGTGCTGAACAATAATGACAGCAGACTTCATCTTCACAGTTTTAAGTTTAGAAATACTGTGTTAATACTTTTTCACGTAAGGCTACCGATTCTACTATCATTCAGGAAACACGCTTCTTGATTTTGAACCAAATCTTTTTGTGACATGTCATTCCCACCGCTAACAGCTCTAATTCTGTCAGCAATTTCTATTATATTTTCCCACACTCTTAGCTAAGGTCAAATTAGAATAATTCATTGCTAGAATAAAATTGCAGGGACCTTGGTTTTCACTGCGCTGAAATCCATTCTCAAACATTAAACACGCACTGGAAACACCCATATCAAATCCTCACTAATTGCTGAGCCTGCAGTGTATGCACACCATGTCCGTGGGCAAGGGGAAGGATTTAAATTAGCAGAGATTTTCAAGTAAACATTCCACAGTACAAAGAGCCAGTTACAGTCAATCAGATTAATTTCTCTTGATTTAGCACAATGTGACAGCTGTTAGATTCAATAAGCTAAGTTCTGTTCTTGGTGGTACAGAAGTCAGTAACTTTGTGTGTATGTAACTGAGAACAGAAATTAAGCTAATGACTAATTCCAAGCTGATTAACACTTTGTGGAATGCTGCCAAAATAGATGCTCAGAAGTTGTATAAAAATCACTGGGAATACAGGGAGACCAATTAGGACACAACTTGGTTCACTGGCTTCAACTCTTCCTGTCACCGCGCAGAGTAAGCGAGCTGGGAAGGCAGAAGTTTTACATCGGTTATTTGGTTCTACACAGACACTTTTCAGTATTATTCCTGCAGGTTGCAGCAGGTTGCAGCTGAACAGTTGGGAAATGTTGATGGAGAGAACAAATGGTAACTTCCGCCCACCCCAACCACATGAAAAATGCAGCAGTGCGCACGGACATGACACACTCAGTCACGGAGAACTTCTCTGAAAAGAGGCTGTATGCTGACATACCCACTGGAACCACATCCTGGTACTGCGCTCTGCTGACTGTATTAAACGTGCTAGACGGTCTTGGCAAAACTGGTGGTCCTGAATGACGGGAGTCCTCTCCAACCTGAAAATGTGCAAGTAAACCACAGTGAGTGTCTCTATGCCAGCGTATGTACTCAAGTACATAAAAGTGAGAACTCGTACGGCTTAAAATTAAGCATGTATGTAAATGCTTTGCTTGATCACTATCCTCAGTAACCGCTGCAGCAGGAATCAGCTGTGTGGTATGACAGTTACTAGTAAAACATTTTTTAGTGTACTGTGCCTATTAATATCAAGAATCAAAACTGATTGAAAGTTTATTGCTATTTTTAAATAGTAGTCCCATCCTGAAAAGGGACTAAAAAATTCAAACTGGGATTCCTTCAGAGGGTCTTTTGTACTTCATGGACATCTTTATCCATATCAAAGGTTCTGAATATCAAATTCTGCTCCTTCATTAGCACCTCTATTACCTCTGTGCATGAATGGAGTTTCCCTAAATTTGTACTGGAAACAAGTTTGTGGCTGAAGCAGGAGAATAAAGAATCGAGTTCACATTCAGGCAAGGCAAACGAGTCCAAAACTGGTAAAAATGTTTCCTACAATCGTTCAGTAAAACTGTTCTGATTTTTTTGTGTCCACCTTCTGGGATTAAAAAATGTTGCATATGAACATTTTTTAGGGTAGAACCACAATGTAAAATTGTTCCTGGTAGCATTTGTGATGTCAGGGCAACTTCTGCAGTTTTCTGTGCGTTGAGGCTTCAGTCATTTCTACAGTGTCAGTATTTTGTATTTTATCTATATAAAACATTTTGTTCAACCTCTTTTTCATCCTGCTGAACCTTTATGTTTACTTCTCAGTTCCTCTGCCTACATGTAATGGTTAGCATTTGAACTACACTTCCAAGCTTCAAAGATCTCTAAAACATCTTAACTGCAAAAGATCAAGGAATTATAAAGGTTATTTTTAAATCCAGTCTCTGAAATCACGAAGAAGCAAAAGTCCTGAGATATCTCCCAAGATCTTTGTGCTCTCTGATAACAGTCTCTCAGAAAAATGAAAAATTATCTCCCGTAGGCACTGTATTACTGTTAGCTCCAGCTTCACGCTGCAGTTCAGCTTTGGCTAAAAAGGCATTCCTTACACTGGTTTATGTTTGCTTTAGAGCATCTCCCTGTAAAAATGGGGTCAGTGGCTTCAGAACGTGAAAGTTCGTGGCAAGACAAATCCAAAGAAAGTATTTTGAGAATTTTTTTCATTAAGTATTCATCTTTTGCGATGATGTACAGTTCCTTGAGGCGATGGTTTAAAAACAGGAAAAATGGCTGCAAACATACAATATTAAAGTCATAAGTGCAGAAGAAAAAGTGGTGCTCAGATTCATACATATGCATATAAATGAACACCATTACCTCATTAATCCCAGAATGGGAATACTGTATTGAATTGCTATGTTTGAGATTCCTATCTGGAATTATATTTCTATTCAATACAAGTTACAATTGTAACAATATCAAGGAAATACTTTTAAAGTTACATGTAGAAACATGGTTTAAGGCATTTTATGTACCTAGAAGGAGTGAGAAATTTTGACAGGTTATCAGCCCTGTCAATATATGCAATATATATGATGAATTCCTGTAGGAAAACTACACTTATTTTGCAGTATCGACAACTTCAGCAGCATGGTTGACATGAATCTCTGTTTTAAATGCAGAGGTTCTGAACACTGCTTAAAGATAATTTCAGTGCATATTTGGTAAAGTTAAGAAAAAAAAATTATTTCTGCTCTGTTACAAGTCGATCACAACAGAAATACTTGCTTTACCCTATTGAAGATCTGAATAGCTATACAAAGACACTTCTAGCTTCCTTGCCTGCTGTAAGACATCACTGCCTACAACGCATCACCGAATTGACAGAAAATCCTATTTAAAACCATTTGTAAAATACACCTTACATTGGGGGTGGGGGGTGGAAAGTATTGTGGGTGACTAAACCATGTTCAGACAGGATATGACAAGATACGCAGCCAGTGGTATGGCACTCGCTTGCTGCAGCTCAGCGGAAGCCCTGCTAGAGAAGTGGCAGAGAAGATTCGTACTTGCTGTGAAACAGACCCCTGGCAGAACTTCACCTGCAGCAAGACTGAGCTATAAAAAGGTTAAATCCGAACATTTCTCTCACTATGCTAAATTGTATTACCTTTAATTCCTGGCATGCGATAGCCCTCCCCTGAGAAGACAACTTACAGACGACAGTATGGAGGTTAAATAAAGTACTACTGAAGTCTAAGTCATAGTACCACACTTGCTCACAAGTAAAAAGAAGTTACAACAACAATATGGAGACTGCCAATGAACATGGTCCACAGCGACATGTCAACAAAACCGTGTTCTCTGTGTATTTCTGTTTAGAAAGTAGAGATGAAAAACATATGCAAACGCATATAACAGTCTGATAAGCCTGTATGTGGTAAGGGTTTTTATACGTATTTGGAAAGTTGCACATCTAGATGTATATACACATGTGCACTCCCCCCCCCCTTATTTGCAGAGTTATATCAACATACTTGGCAGACACCGTGCTGGACAACAATACATATTTTGACAGTAAAGACAGGATACAGATACTGGTAATCTGTAATCAGATGCTCTCCTGTGGTTTAATGGGGTTACCGCAAATTAAAAGAAACTCGTGTCTGGTATTTTTCCTCTGAAATCATACATTTCAAAAGCAAGAATGGCTAGCAAATAAAACAATAAATCTTTACGGATGAGTACCATACGCTTACAGAAGAATCATGCTCCTCACAACATGGAATTGTGAACGGAACGATGTGAAAGAGGATGATCCTAAAAACCCAGTGGTTCCTGAAGAGGTCCCACTTACCTCACCAGCGCTGTGGCTGCGTTGTCTAGTTAAGTGCTGCCGATGGACTAACGCACTAGTGGGCCTGCTACTCTGCAAGGGAAGCCGGGGGTCAATGAACGTGGTAGTGCGGGAGTTGTGGTCAACAAAGAAAGCCTAGAGAAGGAGAAAGAAGAAAGAATTTATAGCCAATACTTTTTTTTTTTTTTTAATATGTCCGAGGTTAATGTCTATTCAGGATCTAGGCTTCATTTGCTGATGTGAGGCTTTGGAAAAATCTTCCTCACATTACTGTGGCTTGCATTTCCCTTCAGCAGAAGAGGGATAACAGTTTTCCATCTCACCGAAGGGATGAATTCTTTAAAGCCTTACTTCGTTCCTGTCTATAAAGCCCTTTGAAATTCTGCTCTGACAAGCAGCAGAAGTAGGAATGATTGTCAAGAAGAGAAGACTTAAATGTTTAATAAAAATAATCCTGGTGTATTGTCCCTTTCATTTCCTTATAAGCATCTAAAAAGATGTCATGAAATGGCAAAACCATTCCCTTCTCTGAACTATTTACCATATAATTATGAACACAATTGGGTGTATATATGTCAAATGTATGATTGCATCCTGTGATGAACTATGATTACAGGCCAACAGGCATTTTTGCCATCCTCCTGATAGAACTATTCTAAGTTTGTTAACCTTTTAAAAAAAAACAAAACAAAACAAACAAAAACCCCCCAAACCAATAAGAAAGGTCAGTCAGGGACACAAAGATGATGGCAACAAAAACATTTAAACCAGGCAACTATTGAGAACTACCATGTATTGGCCGGTCAGCCATTTGCTGAAAGCAAGGTCACAGGAGCATGTATTCTGGAAAATGAAAACCTCCTACAATTCTGTCCAGTTTGAATCAAAAAGGTTTCTAAGCCATGAAATTTAAACTTCTTCCAGTGTTAATGTTGCACTTGGAAAGCAGCACTGTTCTATTTCAACACAGTTAGCTTTTTTCAGTCACGATGCTGGAAACATGTGGAAGTGGCAAAAAAAGATTCCAGTTTTGAGCAGGAGAGTTACAGGAAAGTGACATCTGCTTTGAGGAATCAAAGAATCTGGACCAGCAGAGAGGTGGTCGGGGACAGCGGGAGCCACTTCTGTGTTTGGATACCAATGAGGTACTTTGACCACAGTTTCATAAACAATTCAGTCCTGCAGTGTCAGCAAAAGAAACATTCTCATCTTCCCCGATCCTGACCATTTATTTCATCCCTTGCGAACCCTTCCTGCCTTGTGTTGGCACAAGTGTTTGCATAGCCACACAATGAAGCCAGCTGGGGAGCTGGTCCAGGCTAAAATTACTTTTTGTCCCTTTCCTCTCATCTTGGTCAGCCCACCAGGGACGAGAGGAGAGCAGTACTGGCTCTTTTGGCAGCGACACCACCTTATAGTATTCACAAAATCATTGTTTCAGACTGCTTGGTATAGCCAGACCAGACAAAACGCAACTCTTCTGACTGATATGAGGGTAGGTAGACAAACCAGTGTGTCATGCTATACAGCAACTAAATACCATTATGGATTGTGGTGGGAGAAAATGCTCATACTTCCATTTCCCAAGGAAGGAGAAGCATATGGAGGTACACCAAAGTTGCAAAGCCTTAGAAACGCTCCAGAAGAGGGCAGCAAGCCTCCTACAGCACTAACAGCCGTCCCCTGTACCTGTAACCTGTGCCTACAAGCAAGGAATCACATTACCTGAACAGTTAGGATGAACTCTGTTCTGATCATCGGACATAGTTACAGACAGGCAAGTGAAACTGACTGTTCCACAACTCAAAAACTATTAAGTGTCTTCAATAAATGCAGTTTTAATTGCAATATTTGAGCCTGATGCAGGACTTGTTCACCATGACAAATAACAATGCCACCTGCAGTGCAAGTATACAGGTTAGAGTCAAGAAACCAGTGGGAAAGCAGAATGGAAGCCATCCTGAAATTTCAGGTCTGGGCCTGGAAAATGACTGGAAGAGGCTGCTGGAACATATCCAGGCTTTCTGAAAATTTTACTCCTGATTGATAGATTTATTTCACTTACGAGCAAGTGGTTGGTATAGGGTTTTTTTAAAATGTCCCTCTATCTACTATTCTATCTAGTCTGGTTTACAGCTATTTATAAGATGTGAAGCACTTTAATCAAAACAATGGTTGATTCCATTAAGTCAACATTATACTGTAAAATCACTTAGGAAAAAAGGTACTGATTCAATATAGGAGAAAGTACTACCTAGAGTTGTGCTACACAGTTCTTTTACTTAATGCAGCAATCTAATATTGCATGTAGTGTTCTTTAGCATTACATTTAAATAAACAACTCAGTTTAAACACTAAGTTAAAGGAAATCATGTCTTATTAAATATGAATGCTTGCAGGCCAGCTAGTAGTAGCCTACTTTAAAATAGAGCATAAATTACTGCTTTGAAGCATCGGTGAACATAATCAGTGGAGCTTCAAGGCTTTGGGCTAATCTGGACATTGGCACACAGCTCAAAACTCAGCGTGGCTCACAGTCTCCTTTCAAAAAAATTCCTCTCATAACTCTTGTCTAGCTATAATCCATAAATCTATGATGCTTGAAGAGACTGACATAAGATGGGTAGTGCCAAAACTACATTTAGTCCATTAAACGTGGATAGTTGCCCAAGTTATCTTTGCAATTGAAGTCTATGAAGCTTGCTAAAATACCTTTTCTTCCTATTGAAGACATTAGTAATCAATTACGATGGATTCTTTCACTGTCGAAAGAAAACCCAAAAATGTCCTACAATAACTTATTACGTATTTGTACATCTTGCAGAGATCTAATTAAAAAGTATACACTTTTGCATCTGGCTTTAAAATATGAACATGCGCTTACACATATTGCACAAATGCACTGGGATGCTTATCTGTATAATGCAGGCATGTATGCATGTGTATGCAGCAATGCAGAATTTCAAAGTTACCAGACTGAGTTCAGCTCACGGACCTATCTAGTTTATACGATGCTTCCTGCTACCATTTTTCAATGGTCTTCTGCCTCCCTGTGGTCAGTGACTGATGAAAGTCTATCTGTAACACCAATCAGGAACTACATCCTATTTACACCAGACCTTTTAGGGAGAACTGCATGCCACATGAATTTTATCTTCTGTGGGGGACACATGGAGGAGTCAAAGGGGAGCGGGCAACTGGGCTTTGCTGTGCAGCTTTGAAGGGAGTTCAGAGGCAGGCAGTCCCCAGCTGACCTTGGAAGACAGCCTGCAGGAAGACGACAAGCAACCAGGAGTGCACTGACACTGGGGAGTAAAAACTCTACCACTCAGGACTGCGTAAGGTCAGAACAATCACTGTGCCTTGTGAGCAAGAGCACCAAGATTCTTACTATGATATACTTGGAAAAATACATACTCTTCCTGTCTCAGCAGGGAAAAGTAGCCAGGGAAAGGAAATATAATTATATATTCTGGCATGTCCAATTTCTACTCGCTTCTCTTTAGCTTTATGCTTTAATAAAGGCAGGTCCAGTTTCAGTTTGGTCTCATCAAGCACTGGTTTCACCATGTACTGGCCATCATCTCTCTCAAGTGCTGAATAGGCTTTTCTACTGGCCACAAGTGCTACTTGTGACAAAGGCAATTCAACATAATGAAAATGAGTAACACTGAGTCTAATTCAAAGTGAAGAAATCCCAGTGGGGATTTATTCAGTGCTTCCTCTTGTTGATTAATGGTGTGGTAGCATCACTGTTACCAAATACCACACCAGAAATCCAAAGGTCTAATTCTCTCTATGGAGTGCCTATTAAAGTCAATTGAAAATTGCTGTATTCTTCCGAAGAAAGCCGGCCTCTGAAGAACAGAACAGAAAAAGAATGACTTAAAATAGAAAAGAGTGAAGGAAGCAAAGAACAAGGTTAGTATAATTGCACATTCCTAATTGTGTTTCTAATGAAAAAGCACAGAGCTTTCCAGAGTTAATAAACCCAAGAAGAAAACAACCCTCAAGCACTTTTTCTGCCCTTCAGTTTAGCATCTGCCTGTAATCTTTTCAAGCATCAAGATCATTATTCATATGGGCACTCATACATAGCTAACCATACCAAGACTGATAAACGTAAGAACTGAGAAGCTTAATATGCCTATAGTCCTAATTAGGACTTCTCACATGAACTGATAGCCTTGTCACTTCCTCACATGCTAATCACAGTCTACTTTTAACCCTCCTATCTTCCACAAATAAGATCACATTCTAGCTAGTGAGGATACACTAGTTTAAAGTTACATTAAAATTACATTACTACTATAAAAATGGCTGTTCTTTGATTTTAAAATAATTTGTTAGAAATTGAAAAGTGATTCCTGTTTTGAAAAGCAGTAAGACTTCCAACTCTTCAAGATCCCTATTAGTGAAACCCATGTCACAATTTCTTTCATGTTAACCAATACATAACCAATAGAGTGATCATCCCCAGAGCTATCCCAGTCTTAAAGGCATGCCTTTTATCTCAGAAACTGGTGAAGACCGGACCTACTTAGCATTTGGGTAGAGGACTCAGCTAGGAAAATGGTTAGCTATTAAAGAAAAAAAGTGCAAACAATGCACACTAATGAATCCCACTCAAGACTCCCGAGGTTGAAGAAGGAAGAAAAAAAAAAAAAAAAAGCCCTAAGGAAAAGCTTGACAGTTAAAAAAGAAAACACTAATACAAATGGTTCAACAATAACTAAATAAAATGCAGTAGATAATAAAGTAACATTACATCTAAATTGTCTTACAAGTACACAGGTAGAACTCCAAAGAACATCACTGAACTGCTTATATTTACACGGTAGATAATTCTTTTCAAAAGAAGTTTTAAACATCCAAGGGAATCTAAGCAACTGATTTCACTATAAAAAGGCTACAGATTTTCTAGTAATTTTCCTTGTAATGATTCATACTCACTTATCAGTCTCCTTCTCCTTTCATATAATGCTTCATCAGCACAGATGAGAAATTCCAGTCGTCTTTTGGCAAAAGCAGGAGAAAAGGATGTGCACCTTTTACATCTGGAGAACTACGTGCACTTACGCTCTTGTTAAGAGCAACCGGGTCCTGACAATGCAACATCCAATATCAAGCACTCAAGAGAGCCACATATGCATTACAGTTACCTTGCCCTGATGGTCATGTTTCATTTCCCAACCTCTCGGCAGCTCCAGCTGTTTATTAGCAAACATGTTGAGGAAGCCCACCAAATCACGATTATGCTGGTAGCGCTCAAAATGGTGGGTGTCCCGCCGGACTTTGGTGATCATGTGCTTCAAACACGTGTTATTTGTAAACATGCGGTAGGCACTCTGAAAAATAAATAACAAAAGGAAATAGTTTTAAAAGACAAAATTTCTTCTTACTACAACAGACAACATTCCCACCGTAAATAAATCATCTAATCATCTATAACCTTAAAAATTATCTCCAACTAAGCCACAACAGTATGAAAAAACGGTCCTCTTTCTGAGGTTTTGGGATAAGTGTTTCATGTTTCTCATTTCACTTGAGGTATACAAAATTGCATAATTGACTCACTTCAGCAAAGTGTGAAATATATTACAGATTCCATTTACCACACTTCTCCTTGGAACTGTGAAGAATCCTATAACATTAAAATTGCTTTAAAAGTAAAGATTTCACACATATTTTCTAGTTTCTGGAATAATGAGTCAAATGCAGCCACAGAATACAGCAATAAAGCTGGTAAGGTTTTCCGCAGGACAAGAGATACATAAGCTTATAGAACTTGTCACAAATCTACATAAATATTGTTTCTATCTATTGATTTTTCAAAAATACCCTATCATTGCATGTCCAGCTGTAATTTATGTAATAAAATTAAAATAAGAGACTAAAAGGAGAGCACTGAGAAATAGGGAAAAAATTAAATAAAAGGGGTAAAATAAACAGTTAATGTCCTTCCCTCCAAAAAAAACCCCAGTGAACTAGAATCCAGGTCTTTCTTTCAGGATTAGCGAAAGACAGAAGGCAAGACACAGGCCCTCCTGTGGCACTGTGCTGCTACCTAAATCACTCTATGGCCCTACACCTGTACGCCCTGGCCAGAGGTCTTATCTACCTCTGTCCTATTTCATATAGTCAAGATAAAGCTATGCAAGCTAAGCAGAATTATTCCTATACAGACAAGCACATGTATGTATCAAAACCAAACCAACACTGATCAGTTATTTACAAAACTCTGTATTATTAACAAGCGTACTTGTAGACAATAAATTATTCATTCCATTCCACTACTTCCGTTTACACTATATATCCTGTTACACAAAGGAAAAGAAACATTGCGGGGGGGGGGAAAACCCTACATAAAAAGCAGCACTGAAGAACAGGCAAAACAGAAAAAGAAAATATATATTAAGATGCTTTTTTGTTCAGTGTGACCTCTAATACATTTTGATATAAACCAGGCAATTGGGGGGGGGGGGGAATAATCCCATAAGCAGCAAAGTGATCTTAAAAAATAAGCACCATTTTCATTCTCAGAATTGTCTCTCACTCTCTGCAAAGCACAGTAAGAAAGCTATTACTTTGATAAACAAATGAGTTTTGTATCATAAGAGAGATGAAGAACTGAGTTAAAGAATAAAAACTGTAGAAGCTTTAATGCCAACTAGGATGACTCTGATAGTCCACCAACTGCAAGGAATGATGATGAGTATCTGAATTTATCCAGCCTCCCTATGTACTACTAACATCTTAGCATCAAACACTGAGCAGTATCTTTGTACAAAAGACAGCTATATTTATAAGCATTTATTTATGAAAGTCGTCCAGCTGTAGACGCTATACTCACAGGGTTAGAATGCAGCACTGTAAAGAACTCTGGGCTGATAAGGAATTTCACAGGGGGAGACTGGAGCAATAAAGTAAGTCTGGATCTGGAGGTAGAGTGAGGCAGCACATTCTCTCTTCGAAAATCTAACAGCAAAGTAAATGACAAAGACTTCCAGTAATAATCATTACCAAAACATCACTGCAAACAACTATATCGATTTGAATCACACAAGCAAGAAAAGCCCTAGGTATACAATTATTTCAGATTTATTAAGTATTCTCCATATACGTAAGTGTACCTGAATTTCTTCTAATACAGCACTGAAGTTCCTGAAAATATCACAGTTTTAGTTTACTAACTTTTACTTGTTGCTTTTGGTGAAAAATCATTTAAAAAACAAAAAAATCACGTCCAATTATTTGGGTTACCAAACATGCGCCTGTGTGTAAGATGCAAGAAGGTCCCTGTGGCAAGCCTACCTCTATACTGTAGCTGTATGCAGATAAGTTATTTTTTAAATGCTAACTAATGGATATTAAAGTCATTGTACACTTAAAAACGTTTCATTCCTCCTCTAAAAAACCCACAATAAGTCACTGCCATTAACACAGCCCCATCCTGATACAGTATTTAAGCAGCTTATGTAAGTAAGAAACAGGTTGCCAAGGAAGTACCTTGCAAGTTTCAACTTTCAGTAAACATTTGGGTCTTCTCCTAGCAACTGTGGAAGTGCACTTATCTTTCAACAGTACCAGGAACTGAAAATACATTACGAATGGTATTTGCTACGATGTTAGAACTATTACCCCCAATTATCTTTGCAAATCAACAGGATGTTTGGATGCATATTTTAATGTAAATGAAAAATTGCAAATTCAGATTGGATCTGCAGTAATTTTGCTCTAAAATGTATGCCGTCTTCTACATTTCACAGTTTATTTCTTTTACGTATCACAGTATTCGCATACTTCCCCATCAAATGAACATTAATCATGTAGAACACAGCTACCGTGGACATAAAAGAACACAACCCACAGGCAGAGAAAGAAGAGAGGCAGTGAATGAGACTCTAACCTGAGGGAAAATGTAAGAAGAAATTAAAAAAGAGGAGGAAAAGAGCAGAGTAAAATTGTAAATATGGATGGGTAAACATTATGGAAAAAGGAATGGGGAAAATAAAAGACATTCATTCTAAGCATTAAAGGAAATCAGAAAACAGAAGAATAGTAAGTGAAGGAAAAGTAGATGAACAAGAGGATTTTTAGAGGCACTTCTTAAACAATAGACCCCAAGCCCTCCCACAGGAGGCACGTCTGTGGAGCAACAGCAGTGTAGCAAAAAGACCCCTGAAGCTATGCCTGAATACTTGGGCCAGGAGTGTCCCCCAGGCATGCACTGCGGTTGCGTGCCAACTCTGTACCGGCACAAAACTTGGGTGTACACCAGCCACTTCTCACACCCTGGAAGAGGCTGTGACATGCCGCAGATAGGTCCACTGTCATAGTCCGGGTAATATGGAAACCAGAATGGGCCACCAGGTGGGTTTTTCTTGGGAGTTTAGAGGCTTATGAATTCGATTTATGAAAAGCTTATTCAGCTGAACTTGCTGATTAGGGTTTAGCCTGAATTTGCTTTAAACTGATTTGTTTACAGCACAACAAACCGTCTAGCTACACATGCATGTGCACAAAGACAGAAGAGCAGAGAGCTACAGCAGAAGTAAAGAAAGAATATAAATGGAAGACTTGGCTAAATCACAAGTTCTACAACAGCTGAAACTCAAGAAAGGGTGGTATTGCTTGGGTATTAGATTAATTTAGGAAAGAGTATTGTAAGAGAGTAACAAGAGCATCTAGAGCCAAAGTGAAAGCACGTAGTAACACACAACTATGTAAGGGACTGGATGGGTAACAAAGTAACTTTATAAAGGTATTAGAAAATTAGTAGTAGGAAGATGACCAAGGAAAGAACCGCTTAGCGAGAGGAAAAACTAGTAATGATGCTTAGAGCTCATTAAAAAGGATCTTTCCTTAACACCGACCAGACAACCAGAAGAACTAAAAAATAGGAGAAGAAAGAGAGCTTTCTTCTTAGGCTAGAACAGGTAAAAAGCAGGTTAAAGACTGTGGCGCAAATCGGAGGTTTTCAAACCCTTTGGGCTTGATGAAGTGTACTCTAACACACTTAGGAAACGAGGTGAAGCAACCTCTGAGACACTGGTGGTTATTTCAGAGGTCTGAACGAGTTCTCAGAAGAAAAGCGTTAAGTATTGTATCAATTTTTAAGAACAGGTAAAAAAAGGATGAAGGAAACTACAGATGAGTTGACATTTTCTGTTCTCCAACAGACACATGAATTGTCAAACTACTTAAAGCAACGAGAAGACAGCAAGGTAGAGAAACACAAATAACCAGGATTTCTGGAGAATGAATCATAGCAAACTCACGAAGTTATTTTCTACTACTTGAGTGCTGTAAAGGCCACATGTTTTGATGTTAATAAGGCCTTTAATACTGTTTACATGATACTCTCAGAATCATGTTGGGAAGAAAATTACCTGAAACAGATGAAAACACCTGGAGAGAGGTATGCAGCAATCTGCAAGAATGTACCGAAGAGCAGTTATGATTTATGTCAAACAAAAAGAGTACACTGAGATCTGTCCGGGTCTGGTCCTATTCTTTATTTCTATTAATGGCTCGGTAGGGAGGACAGAACTTGCTACAATCAGGAGATGCTGTAGTACTTGGACAGCAGGACGGACAAGATTCAAAACCCTAGTGACACATTAGAAATGTGCAAAGACCTGTGCACAGGTAGGGATAATCCACCGCACAAATACCAGATGAGAAACAGACATCTGTGCCAAAGATCTGCACACAAGGGTCTGGACCTGATTTTAGCAGACTGAAGACTGAACACGGGTGGTTAGCGATGAACTATCAGAAAAAAAGTAATAATTATGCAGGAATGTACAAGGACTGTTGTACGTATGACATGTGACATTTCCACAATCTCTTCAGTACAGCAGAGTCATAGCTTTATTTCATTTTCTCAAATATTCCTCAGGAGCTGCAAACCAACTGAAGACAATCCTGAGCAGGCCAATACTACAAATAACTGGAGACCTAAAAACACAAGCCATGAGGAAAGACTAGGAAGTAACAGATTTAAGAATATAAGAGAAATGATGAGTAGACTGTCTAACGAAGTTGCAGAATGTCCATCAAATGGAGAACATGTTATAAGAACACGAGATAGCGTTTGCCAAGTATGGTTTAGGTACAGCTCATTCTACCTATCTTCAGCACGGAGATGAAGCCGATGACTGCCCAAAGGGCTTTCTAGTCCCTTATTCTACCATTTCAAAATGCAGTAGCAGATTCAAAATATTTGTAACCCAGACCACACAATGTTACACTTTTTCACTGCAAATGTCCTGCCTGTATTTTTACCCAGTCAGGTACTGACAGAAAAATGCTCTGAATCTCACGTCCTCTCTTCAGCGTATTCAACAGGCTGAGCCATAACCTTCAAAAACTAGACAGCAATGAAAAAAAAGGGCTTCATTTTCACCCAGACTTTCAGGGGCAGAAGTTAGGTTCTGCCTTATGTCACTCTCCTTAAATCATCTATAAGATGAGTGCTCCCTTTGGGGGGTGGGGGGAAATCCTTGGGTTGTTTTTTTTTAACCTGCATTAGAATGGTGAAAGTCAGTTTCTTCTCCAGCTCCATCCACGGCATTTGTATGCTCTTCAGGCCTGTCGTTGGTCATTGTTCTTCGGATGCTCTGGTACCTAGGGTTAGAAATCTGGTCTTTATATATAGTATATGGTAACTACGATCCAATTCTGGCTCCAAGGGAACTTGCCCGTCTTTTCTGCCATGTAGGTTAATATACATTGACCTCTAATTTCTGCATTAATAGCCTTTTGAATTTCTGAAAACCATTATCAGATTTCTTTTTTTAGCCACGTAGCTTATGAACACAGGTGGACTACAAAAGCCCTAGAAGCCCACATGCAAACTGAAAGGGACAGCCACATAAAAATAAATACATATGGCCAGCTGCGGCAGCAACTGTGACCCTGTCTTCATTCTCAGTCTTACAGCGGTGAATGCAGCTTTGCAAGCACACAATTCACGAACAACAGGGGTAATTCTTACCGTCGATTCAGCTGTTCCATTTGCTGTATGGAATTTGACCTCTGGAGAATCTGTGGGGCTGGGGGGGCTGTGGGTCGCTGCCACGTTGTTGTCCTGTTCACATGGTCCACATAAAAAATCCGTCCATGGCTGTCAATTCGAGCCTCCCAGTCTAAGTAGCAATAAAATATGGTGAACTATGGAGGGCTTGGGGTTTGTTTATTTATTTATTTTAGCTCTGTCACTTTTGTAACAGAATCTATTGTTTCAAGTTTCTATTTCTCTTTTACAGGATGACTTCAGCACAGAACTTTCTTAATTCAGGGTTAAGAGACATGGCTTTTCCCTATTTTATCCCATAAATCAAATTCCCCACTGCAGGTAAGTATCTGTGGAATCCATATCTAATAATTTCTATTCCTTTCTCTATTCTATTTCCCACTAACCAGTAACTGTCCCAGAAAAAAAAAAAATCAGGATACTAGTCTAATTCTCTTGGACTGAAGCAATTCAAATTGAGGCAATCTGAGGCTTATTCCAGTGCAAAAGGCCAACGGATAAGTACCAAAAACCTTGCAAAGCTTGACACCTGTCATTGTTTTTCCCCAGCTAATAGTAACAGTAATAAACTAGATGCCAGTGCTCTTCCGGGGTTTACATGGACCTATGCTAAAGATAAGCAGACCTGCCAGAAAAGATGGAAAATTCTAACAATCTAACTCCTTCATATACTAAATGCGTGTTCCAGAACTGCAGATTATGCAAATATGATAGCAAATTCCACTTCTTGTGCAAGCGGTAACTCTAACACTGTCCACAAGTTTTGCAACACAAGCTACTGACAGTGTTAGAAGTCTAGAGCACACAGACACACCAGGAGAGCAGAGAGGACGGCACTGGGACCTTTCCGCAACCACATCTGGCTTCTCCGTGCTCAGCATAAACCAGGTGCACACCACACCTAGGGCTTAGTTCATAAGCTTTTTGGGTTGGAAACACTGATAACTGCTTAGAAAATGAGCAAGATAGCAAGACACTGATCATGGCTGGGGGCCATGTAATAATAATAAAAAAATTAAAACATCTTATGTACAGCAACAGATATGACTGATTCTTGGACACTAGCAACTGCAGACAACTTGCAGACCAGTTAGCACATCAGTTCAAAAACAGTCTTGGAGAGCTCAGAAGGCTTCTAGAAGAGTCTTTCTATATTGCAAGTCTAGGTGAAAACATCAGTCGCCGCAGTAACATTTTAAAAACCACTGGCAAGCAACCAATCCTAAATGACCACTGCTCCCCAGGGAAAGAGGGCATAAAAATATCTTGACAGCAGAGGAGAACTAAATTCTACTGTATTTAATACTGACTGCCGTAAAACCTCAGGCTTGGTTACTGTATGTGTACTATGACTTCTGCCAACTCTTGGAGGCAGCCAAGTGGCTTGCTGCTTTACACTGCGGGGCCTGAGTTGACTCCCAAAGAGGGAGGAAAGGCAGGCTTTGAGGTAAACTCATTGTGTCATCTCTGCACGACAGCTGTGTATTTTAGCTGGCCACAATGCAAATTACTCTTCTATCTTCATGATGCACAATCAAAACAGCCTATTAGCATTTAAAGCATTTCTAGTGTGAACAAGAGCTATGTAGGAAAGAAAGCTCAGAGGAAGAAAAGAAAAAGCAGCACATTAGGACAGGAATAAAGAGAACCATTTAAGGAACAATTTTCAATTCCAGAAGAAAAAAAATCCAAATTTTGTATTATACTGTAAATTTAAAATACAAATTTAAAAATAAACAAAATTACACCAATGCAAAGCTTATGGCATAATCACTGTATTTGCTATTCAAAATATAACAGTATTGAAAGTTATTAAAAAAATTTCATTTGTATCTCAAAAAAGCAAACGGAAACATTTCAACATTCTCTGAAAAACATTTGCATTTTTTAAAAAGAAAAAAATGATCAAAACAGATGTTCCTGTGCAAAGGTTCCATTTCAAAAAAGTAGTATCTTTTGATGAAATAAAAATACTGAAAATTTTTAACCAGAGTTTGTAAACAAAACAAAACATGGAAGTATTCTGGGAAGGACAGAATTGTTCATTGGGGGAAAAAAAACAAACAAACAACAAACAAACAAAGAACCCCACACCAGTTTAAATTTCTGAATTCATTATTCTGCTTAAATGTCAAACCCTCAACTACTGTGTAATAGTTGAGATTTTTCTTCTGGTGATTATATGTCCAATTCTGACACACAGTCACCATTTCTGTAATATGGTCTTGCAGAAGAAAAGCATTTTTGCCTGCATTCAATTTTAAATGCACAAGTTTAAACACTTGGGCAATGGCTTCTAAAGTAAAGCACCTGCATCAGTGTTGTGATGGTCAAGGGTATCTCCCGTTAGTCAAATCACTGTTAGTCAAATGTGTTACAAATAACTTAGCTTGCTGAATTGCTAAACTGTAATTCATCAAGGTTGAGCGGTCACACTTATTTCTTGATTTTTCCCTAGGAATGTAGAAATTGGAGCATAATGCTGCATGTTATAGGCAGAAATACTGGGACAAATATTTCAATTCTTTCTCTTGTTCTTTAACTTAACCTACACACAACTGAAAGAAATACACCTGTTTTTCTTTCTTAGTTTCAGATTCTGGTGAAACAACAAATAGAATATAACCCAAATTACAAAGAAATTACAGTTTATAACTCGAAATAATATTCTAAAGTTTTCTCTAACTTTTCACTATTAAAACTGGTACATATCTGAAAGCAGAGTTTTGGAAAGAAAAACTGAACCTAGGCAACAATTAGTATTTGAGATTTTATTCACATTAGCAAATGAATGATCTACATAAAGATTGCATGGGGCTTTGATTGTAAAGGGCAATGGGTATACGCATGCCCATGCATAACTGCAAAAATCCCAGCAGATGTCAGAAATGTTAGAATACCACACAGCCAAAGCTTTTCCATTAACATTCCAACAGTTCTTCCAAGTAGTTATTGTAGAGTATAGTTTGCTTCTGAAACACAAAAACCAATCTACGTATAAACCATGGTACTATAAAAGCTATCTCTACGCATTCTTCAGTTATTATACTGATCTCTGACTATTTCCCATAATGTTCTCTGTCTTTTTTAGTACGAAAAGTGATAAAAATGCAACTGATATATATGTCTCCCAGGCACAATTTTCTAAAATGTAACACTAGTTTATTGATGTGGCAATTAATTAACGTGAGGATCTGCACGCAGGACTGGTTTGTTATGTGCGCTGGTTGTAACGGAAGCAGCAGGGAGCAAGATCTCCTTATCACCCTGGCTTTCCAATACACAGTTCTATCAGCGTTCTGCTATCAGGGTCTTTCCAGTTACCCTCTCCAATTACAGAGCACAGTCCCAGTCCATACTGTGAAATAAGGATCTATTCATTTTACACTAAATATCTGAATTCCTGAGCCCTTTAAAGTAACAGAGCTTTGCCAAATACTTCAGTAGGTCTGAATTTAATTGTCTTGCTTTTGCTTTTTTGTTTTAATGTTTGCCTATTAGCTGAGTAGCGCTTTTTTTGGCCCTTTCTCCTTTCTATAAATACGTAATACTGAACAGATTTTCACTGTCCCAAGTTTAAGCAAGTGAATCAGTCCAACAGTTGGGAGCAATGTATTTTTCATATGCATTAGAGAAATTACAATTTATCTGTCAATTTAGGCTCATCTAACTGTTGCTTAATAACCAGGTTTATTTTGATTCAAAAAGTCTTCACAGTGCCTCAAAAAATGCAAGGAAAACACAGACACCATTCACATAATCTGCAGAGATTAAAGATGTTATATGTTTCTTTGTAAATCATCACCATACAAGAAGTATTCAGAGATTTCAGAGTGACTGACATCTTTCCCTCCAAGTGTCTCATATAGTGTATCACCTCACCTCCCTACCCATGTGCACTGCGTACTGGAAAGGCAGCGCTTCTCCACAAATGTCACTTAGCACGTCTGTATACACCAGGTATAATTGTAACACCTCCTGATAGTTTGCAGACGGAGCATAATGCCTTTTACAAGACAGCACTAGACTTCATCATCATCACTCCTCACTTAGAACTTCTCAGTTGTTCATTCTCAGTTCTCGCATTTAAAAAAGAAATGTAATGAGATCTTAGCATTGAGATCCAGGCAGCCTATCCCCCAATTAAAGTAGGAAGAACCTCACTTGGTGGTAGAGCCTCATCCACTCTCTGGTACCGGCTAACATCCTGACGTACTGAAGGCAGCGACCTCAAGGGCTGATGGCCATTAGCTTGAGAACCTGGAATCAAAATGCCCACAAATTATTTTTTCCATCAATACGGGGAAGCCCTAGAGTCACCTCTAAAGTGAACAAGACATGCTAAAGCTTCTGCTGGACTACAATATTTTAGAATATATCTAACAGTCATCTATTTTGGGGGGCAAAATAAGTTATGTCTACAGTTCTAGGTAAGTGATTTCTCTGGGATTAGCTGCCGTCCTGGTCCTGAAAATGTCACCTCTTGGGATGTGCTGCATCCACCTGTGACCAGCAGAAGCCAGAGCACAGAAACAAAAGTGTGTGCCTGAGCCATATCCCAGCAAGGGACGAGGGCAAAGCTCCACCCGGCCCCTGCAAAAACCTTGCTGTAAGAGTGGGAGGTGAAACTGTCCACTGACCTTCCTTGCTGCAGCCACACTGATCTGCAGAACATGGTGCAACCTGACACCTAGCAAAAAGAGAGTCCCAAATGTCTAGAAAATGCTGTAAAATGAAGTATTGACAGTATTTGAAATAAATGCCCAAATTATTCTTTCCAAATAAAAGGGCTGTTTATAAAGAGAAGAAATGAATATGATATGAAATGTTATGAAAAAGACACATTCAGAAACCCACTTGATTAGATCCGCTTCAATCCCTGAAGAAATTGAACAGATAATCCATTGTGAAATGTGCTTGGGAACAATCTGTTAGGGACACATTTCTACTTTCAGTGATTTCAGTGAGACACAAAATTCCCAACTGTTAAAATAATTTTACAATTGGTAAGAGTTTTGCAGTGTTAACTTGAGTAACACATTCCTCTCCTCCCATGGTTCCAGCTGTGCTAGGATGTGTCTATACAGATAAGGAACTGGAAAAGGGAAGAGAAACAGCCTGAAGTATGACTAAAAAGGATTATCTTTTTTTTTTTCCCCACCTTTCTTTTGATTACCCTTATGTTTTAATGCTAATACATAAACATGCAAAAAAAAAAAGACCCAAATATAAATTCTAGTTTGCACTTCAGAGTTTTGGGATTTTTGTCCCCCGCCTCATTACCATTTTGATTAGCGAGCAGGGTAATATTGTAGAATTCTTTACGCCTCCTTCTCACTACTCTCTCAAGAATTACAATATATCCAATTTCAAAATAAACATGTCTTGGATATTTCAGGTTTGATTTTTTGTTAAATCAAAAACCCTAAAAGTCTCTTCAAGAAGGGAATAAATCTCAAAGGAACAAAAAAAGAAAAGTATCTTGAAAGATAATGAACTCGAGAAATTAAGATCTTTATTTTCAGATGTTAATTTTTAAAGTAATTTTTACTGGCTGCAGAAAGGTCGTTTGAGAAAGTGCCTCCTGCAGTTGTTACCTCCAGTAGCTCCTTCAACCTGTGCTGCGGCACCCTCACAAGCTGCTTGGGCTCCTTCACTTTCTTCATCCTGAGACTGGCTATTGGCAGCTGCCACCTGCAGGCTTCTTCTTTGCCAGATTTCTTCGGCTTCCTCTTGGTCTTGTAATTCACCTCCCTCAGCCTCCTGTACTTCCTCCTGAGGTAAACGTACCGCAGGTAGAGAACCAGAAGTACTTGCAGAGTCCTGTGTTTCAGCACCTGGCTCAACTCTAGCTGCATCAGTGGCACAGGCTCCCTCTTCCTCCTCCTGAGAAGAAAAGGCCGGCGTCTCAGGAAACCTGGCACTTTCAGAAGAGGAACACCGCATTTCAACTGAGGAACGTCGCACAGTCGCACTTTCGTTGCAAGAGCTGTCTGCCCCTTCCACGTCACTCTCCCCTTCTGGCCGGGTACTAGCCTCACTGACGCTTTCCGTGCGAGCCGGATCACTCTGCTCAGTTTCTGATGATATCTGGGAAGGTTCAGACCCTTGATCAATGGATTCCATTTCACTAACGCCCCTTCTGCTCCCAGCAGCGGCATCGGCAGCTCCTGCGTCCACACTGCTAGGAGGCTGCTCTGCCTCCTGCGTGGCACACGACTCACTGCCAGCCTGGACTGCTGGTGCTTCACGTTGAGAACCTTGCAGGCTTTCACTTCCTGCTAACTGTGACGGTGGAAGCTCCAGGAGAGTCTCTTGCTGGTCATCACTTGATGGCAAAGGAGCTCCAGAGGCTGAAACATTTTCACTCTCTGCAGGCCCTTGCGTTGCCTGATCCGATGAGTAACTTAAACCATTTCTTTCAACATTTCTTGTAGCACCATTAAGCATTACTAAACCACCATCGTCTTCCAAGGAAGACGGAAAACCCAGGTCTTGATGTAGCTCGTGCTCCTCTTCATCTGAGTCAATGTGAAGCATAGCATTAAGTCTTGTGTCAGTAGGGAAGCTACTCCTCAGTTTTGGGGAGGCTCCACGTGGACGCTCACCACAGGCAGATGTCCCAGTTCTGGCATGATTACTGTGTTCTATTGCATCCAGATAGTCATTTAGTGAGTCCTGGCGACCTCTGGTAGGTGATGATCTTGAAGCACCGGAGGTCAACTCATCCTGGTCCGTTTCCAGAGTTGTACTAGTCCTTAAGGGGTGTCTCAGGATTGCTTCTCCAGAAGATTCCTCAAGGACTGGACCATTGGAACACACTGTGGATGTATCGTGATGTCCTGCTGGCATGTCCTCATCATCAGAGGGGCTCCCCAAGTCTCCATTTACAGAATTCACTCCTAGCAAAGTGCCAACTGTTTCTGGTGAAGCATCTGCAGAGATACAAAGACTGAACATGAAACACAACGCAGCAACAGACAGTTCATTCTACTCTGTCTGCACCACAGAAGTGATATAAAAATACACATCTTTCAAGATGTTTGCTTATTTCAATCAGACAACTAAGGGAAGAAAATACAAAAAACCCAAGAGAGGCATCTACAGCGTTGTAACAGCAATTACAGAATTTTCTCTGTATAAGTCTATACTATTTTGTAGGATACAGAAAATTTAAGGGGTGTGAAGTATGACTTCAAAGGACTCCCATTTTACTTTCAAAAGACAGAGCCCTGCCAAGCATCTTACCAAACTGTCAGTAAAACCAGCCTCACAACCAAGGAATCAGTTTTCTACAGCGTTACCTCTCACATCCAAGAGTAGGATTTACACAAAGCCAGTCACTGACACCAGTTGTCATTACACCTTTAGCGGCCTGCAAACCAGCATCTCAGATCACATGAGGAATCACAAATTGTGTACAGATATAAAATTCTATACACAACATTTATGTTGAGTTAATTTATAGGACTTTCCACTGTAAAGAATAGGAATCTACTTAAGTAAAGTTAGTGAGATATTAGGTATGCTATGGTAATACATATAGAAGGGAAATGAAAATAAGCCATCTCATTCGAGAGATGAGATGGTAACCCCGCATATGGAAATTAAACAGGCGTAGAGTTGAATAATGCAGCTGTAATATATGTCTGCAAGAAACCTAAACAGTGAAGTCAGTGAACCAGAGTGCCTGGCAACAAACAGGACTGAAGACCAGAAGCATTTCTATAATGGTGACAGAGCAAAAATATTAATGAGATACAGGGGATCATAAACATGTAAATAGACACATATGATGTGGTAAACATGTAACTGTACCAGCCATGTTCTGCTAGCTGCCTTCAGAACAGGAAAAAAGGGAAATAAAAGAACTGCCTAATGGGAGCATGTATTCTCATGACCGTAACACTACTGTTGGTTCCAAGCAGGACAGAGTCCTGTGGAAGGGGGACAGGACAGAGTGATCTGCACGTACACCAGCAGGGGAGGAGAGCACAGGTGGAACCTTACTTGCAATCGCTTATCTCAGCCAAAGGTGCTACGGCACAAAGACGTTACAGTGTGAAGAGAAACAATGAATTTGATTACCCAATCTATCCCATAAAATGACAGTCATAAGCAGATTCATTTAAAAATCTGAGAAAACAGGAAAACAATACGGTAAGTGTTGGTCTTTTGGAATTACCGTCTCCAAAGCAGGACCTGACATACTTAAACTTTGAATCCCAATAGAAAAATCTATAATAGAGGCACTGTACACAAATGAGAAAGTACATTATCACAGAAAATCCTAGAAACAGAAATACATAGAAACTCTCTCCATACAGCTATCTCGACACCCAGATCTCTGACAAATTCTCACCTTCATGAACAGAAGATGTGATTTCCACTTTGAATTGGAGATATCCACTTACGTGATCAGCTGGGAGCCTTCTGCCAAGATTATAGCTGAGAACCTGGTCTCTGCAAAAACAAAGATATTGGGGGGTTGTGAAATTTTAACTGGTTTTATTTTTCCAGTATTTTGTATCAGAGGCTCTTATCAGATAAGAGTCAGCATGACAGAAAGTCATTTCTATTACAGTCTTAAAATCAGCCACATACTCTGGCTTGTATGGAAAAGCACAAACACCAACAATGATGTAAAATACTTTCAGTTAACAGATAAAACAGCCTAACAAACTACTTTTGATCATTTCCAAATACAGATTGTGCCCCAGCAATTCTTACAGAGCACTAAATCTCTTCTTAAGTCCTAAAGAAATCAAACTGCAAAGGATCCCTTTCCCCTAACCTCCTCCTTCTCCCCACCCTAAATATGTTTTGTAATTAACAAAACCTTTCATTTTTTAAAACCTTCTGCCCCCTTGTGGTTTTTACCATATACAAAATTCCTAGATAGTTTCTTTACATTTTAGTTCTCATTCAATAAAGCACTTCTGCATTCCTATTTAGAAAAGCTATTAATGCTTGGATTTAACTTCAAATACGTTCTTAAGAGTTACTGAATTCAGTGGGACTCAGACTTGATTAAGCACGTGTATTCAGCTTAAGACTTACAATCAGATCCTAGGTTATACATCCTTCTCAGGCACAGCCAAGAATTCACAGCCCCAGCCCCCCTCAGCACAGCTGGGACAGCTGAAGGGAGAGGAGGGAGCTACTGAAGACCTCCATAGAAAATTGCTGTTATTTATGCAAATAAATTTATATTGGTATAAACACCTCTCCTTTACTGGGAGCACTCCTACTGCAATATGAGTGACAGACTAAAACAAATGCAAGGTCACTACTGAAGTAAGCTGCAGCAACTTGCGTACAAACATTAACTTTCAGCAAAAAAAGTCCTGAGTAGACAACGTAAGGCAAAGTAGCCTCCCCACGTTGCAGTACATCTAAGTATGATAGTTGTGTCTCCAGGATCCTTCACAGATTCATCACTCTGTACGCCAGCGACAATTCTTCAACTAGACCTGGGGCTATCCTCAGAAGACCGCCATTTGAGGTTTCCACAGTTTTTACATAAGGTTTATATTACTCTAGGCCACTCAAGATTGGAGAAAGCCACAACGTGAATAATGTCTGCCACTGTATTCAGTTGAATCAATATTAGATGATTCTCATGCTCATTTATCATATTTTCCATGAGATTTAAAGCCACTGGCCATTTTGTTACACTAACTTGTGAGCTATGATGAGAGCTAAAAGTGGGGCAGAATTTTATTCAGACTGTCTAAAGTGGCTGGTTCTGGACCTCACCTTTTCATTAATACTGATCATTAATACAGGGAAGGGCAAGTTAAGCATATGGTGTACTGTAAGTCCTTGGACTTCGTACATGTAATTTCTCAAGTTCACATGTTAGTCCAGTAGAGGATTTCAATTGTCCTTGACATCATGAAAATAAAGAAGAAAGTGAAGATGTTTTACTTGCTTGACCAAAAAAAAAAAAAATTAAGAGAATTAGCAGTTGATTGTATGTTTGGTACATTTCTCCTTCACGTCTATATTAACCACTTCTTTACTTTGCAAAACTTCTGGTGAAATGTTGTCTGTCCTTACAATGTCTAGGAAAAAGGAACCCTGACAACTGATTGGCATGCAAAAACTGTAAATGGACAAATAAATTACAGATGAAGAGGCAAAACTGATTTAATGTCAGTTCTAACAGCAGTATGGCAAAACCAAACTAAATACCTACCTATATTCTTGCTACATATTTATTATATAGCCTTTCCTTTCCTAAAATGATTTGATATATCAAATATACACAACTGAAATATGGAGAAGAAAACAGGAAATGTCTTCCAGAATACTAGTTTGAAAAAACAGACAAGAACTGATGAACACAGCAAACAGGTAACTTCCCGACCTCACAGCACTAGGAATCCCGGAGCAGGAAAACATTTTGGGGTTTAGCATGGAAATGAACACCCTGGACCAGGTCTTGAAACCAGTCTGTATCACGGTGCTATTTTTGAGTATATAGTGGTGTGCAAATTTATTAGAAAAAGCTGCTTGCTCAACTTATCACAATTTCTTGAAATTCAAAGATGAAGCACTTCTTAGAAAAGCTGGATTGTATATACACCTGAACTGCTCTTGGATATCACTACAAAACAAGTGGGCAGGCTTTTTTTTTTTTTTTTTAAAAGAAATTCTGTATCAGAAGACATCATCAAGATTTTAAGCTGCTCTTACAATTTTGTTCTTACCTTACTTACCAGTGTAACCACCACTTTGGAAACTTAAAGCTGAAAACTGTTTTCAAATTGAATTTGATTTTCTCCATTTATGCAACTTGTTACTTTGATGGGAATATCTGTGAAAAAGGAGGCCAGTCGTTTATATCCTGCTTTTTGTGCAAAAGCATGATCATACTGCCATGCCCTTAAACTTTCAGGGAAGAATATATGCATTTTATTTCACCATCATTCCTCATGGGCCTCATCCAGTGGCCTTCTAAAGTTAATGCAGACACATTAACTTTAGCAGACTTTGAGTTAGGTCCTATACAAAACACAGGTGAATAATTCAGTTCCTCCCATTGTCTTTCAAGGAATTATTTTTTCTAATTTGTCAAATATAGCTTATATATGTAAAAAGATGTTAACAAAATAATATACTCTACATACTGCTCTGTCTTAAATGTACAACTGTAGTTTTGCACACACTGCTGCGTCTCCTGCAGACCTCCAGCCATTTGCTTCACACCTGCAATGTATCACACTGCCTAATTACGAAGTCTCAGGCTCTTCCCAGCGCATATGGTTGTATGAAGGCCTCACTGGATCACCCACTTGACTACACTATGGTCCCCTCCAGTAACCATCATTAAGTATAAAACATCTTAAAAGTTTCTAAGTGACTTGCATCTTTATACCAGAACAGCTAGCTATCACAACATGAACAGATTTTTTTGTAAATAGCACAACAGGTGAATTTTGAGTCCCATCAGTGCGCTATTCATAGCAAAAGGCAGTTTTAATCGCATAGTACCACCACCAGCACTCTGAAAAATAAGGAGTCACAGCCTTGCAGTTCTGGCCAATTAGCTCAACAGATATTAAATCTCTGATTATTAAACTGAAAATTAAAAATACTTGAACTGTAAAAGAAGTGAGACAATAAAATCTGCTTCTTCTAAAAAATTTGCACACAATCATGTAGTATCGTGATCATGCCCTGCTTCTTGACTAGCTAGCCAGAGGGTAACATTTTTTGCAAGGGTAACATTTTGTGTGTAAAGAAATTAAGCTGAAAACAAATTATAGACAGACGTATACACAAACATAGGTACATGTATTCAGAACAGGGTTAGAAACACTGACATCTTCTAGTCAGGCAATAAGGCTATTAAAATTCCTACTAAATTTCTTACTACAGACGCAGTAGAAATTTGCTGGTCTATGCCGGTAAGCCAGAAAGGTTACTCTGTTGTGAGTATCCTAGATGCCGAGTCTCCCTGATCAATGGAAGTAAGCATTAAAGAATGTATTGATTTACCCAATTGCATGTCTCTCCAATAGTCTCTGAACTGGTATGGTTAACTTCCCAAGAAAGCGCTTGATGATAGGACGACTCTTGGCAAATTTGTCTTTAACCTCAATTTCCAGGACATCTGTTAGAAGTGCAACAAAAGAATATTTCTGGAAGGAAAGAACATATTTGACACCATATCAATACACCTGTATTCTGAAAGTATGTACATAATTACTACTAGCGTGCAGTCAACTCCAAAAGCAAAGATTGATGACAGCAGTTTCCATATTGCAAAATAATGTCAGCATCATTCATTAAGCACTGTATTTCTGCATATGGAACTAGACTCTCAGGAAACCCATACCCTTTTACTGTTCCTTGAAAATAGTTGCTCAGTGAGAAACTGCACTAGATAAAAGCACTTTTGTGGTCTGCGTCAGAAAGGAGAAAGCAATGTGCGCATCCTAGGGCTTACTTCAATTTGGAGAGCAGAAAGCAAAACAAGAAGGTATTCTTGCTGTAGTCTATCAGGTTATAGAAGAGTAGCCAGGTCAACGCAAGAGGAAGGAGGAAAGTGTCTCACTCCAGGCTGTGCTTAGTGAACTTCCCTTCCAACACCATGCTTTGCATTAATTTTTTTGTATGCATGACAGGAAGTCAAAAGGCCAATGTGTATACAGTATTTTCAGGAGCACTGTAACTAATGGAGGGCTATTTTCTATAGATTTTTGCCCCAAAGTTCACAAATCTCAGCACGCTCCAACAGAACCTTTTGCTGCACTTGGGGCCTTTAAACAACATGATGCTAATTTGTAGAAGGTTTCTTGATGTCTGGTAAGATCATTCTTCCACCTTTCCCTACAAGGGAACACTATCACAGTTACTCTCTTCAGCCTCCCATCAATTTTCTTGCAGTTTCTGAATACTTCGAGATCTGTGCTGCTCTATCAAAGTCTGCCTGAAAATGACTAAAAGATTCGAAAACGGTACAGGGCAAATATATGAGCAGGCATGTTGGCAGACACACACACGTACACGCAGCGTGATGACAAATTCCCTTAAGCAAGAAAGCTTAGGAACCAAAGATTTTTATTTTTCCTCCAGGTTTTAAGATGTTTCATTTCAAATCAACAAACAAAAAAGTATGGTGTAACCTACTGAGAAAAGCTGAGGTCATCTGGTTATACTTTTACTATCTGCCGTCTTTAAGACCTCTGAGCAAATCGCAACCTGAGTACAATGCCCAATACGCATCTGGCTAGATAGCTAAAGGTGTATTGAACAACGAACAAAAGAAGGAACAACTCTTCAGTTCAGCTGGAGACATCAGCTAAGTATATTCAAAAACAGCAATGAAATTGGGTCAGGAATAAAAACACCTCCTCATGGTGGGCAACTGTCGAAGCTGGGCTCCTGTGATAGACTGAACTTAAAAATTTGTCACCCTCAGTTTGCCATAAAATTGCGAATTATTTTGCAGAAAGGAGTAGATGTAAACCAGGATCAATTCTGCACCACTAGGACAGCATATGTAATGGGATCATAAGCTGCTGTCGTCAGAGCATTGCTACAGGGAAGATAACAGCAGCTAAAGCAAGCTGATATAGTGCGTGCACCAGTGAACATTATCACTTTTCTAATAAGCTTCAAAACCAGGGAGAACTGGAGGAGAAAAAAGGAGAAAAATAAGAGCAGATTTTCTTTCTATCTACTGGATAGATGGATGGACAGACAGAAAGATGAAGAATCAATTTAGTGATTAGAACTCTGATTTTTTTTAACATTTTAAGACTTCCACACATCTACAGTCTTTCCTACAACCAGGCACCCCAGGAGCAGCGCTAATGCTGGCCCTGCTCTGTTCTGCTTCACTGCTTGTTTGGTTTGATTATGATTTGTGGGAACATTTTCCAAAGCCCACTCAATTTTCCAGTCTTCCTACAGAACACACTAACATTCATCAAACACAGCACAAGCATCTGCTCATTAGAAAACAGGCACAGATCAGGAATGCTGCGTGCCAGTCCTGAAAGGGTTATGGACTTACGTCAGTATTTTCACCTTGTTTCCCACATAAACATTTATTTTCAAAAGCACAGCCTGGCTCTTCTGTGCTCAACGACAGTTGTGGAACTGAGTTCCTTCTCTGAGACCTGCACAGCTTACCCAATATAAACACATCTGGAAAACTGGCTTCTGCCAAACTGCCCTTTTGCCCCCGCCTTGCTGAGTGGTGCTGTAATGCCTCCCTGGGCTTTCCTTCTTACAGCAATGTATAGAGAGGCTACATCAAAGAGCGTTCCCTCTGCCTGACAAAACTGAAAGCTTGCCACCCGCTATGCACAATGAGAATATCATTTCCAAATGAACAGTTGCCATCACTCAGCATAAATGCTCACTTTTGTACCTTTTCTTAAAGAGTCTTCTCACAACATATAATCCATTTTAATTAATTTATTTTTGCAATTTCAAGAAATCTACAGGGCTATTGAGTGAGTTCAACTCTTGTTAGCAGAGAAGGGCATGAAAACCTCACAGCAGTGCATCTTAAAGACACAGCTTAAATACATAGATGATAGCTGTTTCTATCCAACAACAGGGTGCCTAAAATGACTACAATTTCCATGTCAGTTTAAATAACTAGCTGCAAAATAAGCTCACAGCCTTCAAAGAGTTAGGACTAATGCATAAAGAGAAAATACAAGCCTGGTACACTGCATCAGCTGGCAGACAGCTCTCAAAAGGGGTACATTACCTCTCTGTGCCAAACAGGATTAGTTGTGTTACTGATGATAGTCGACCTTCTTTCCTGGCCATGATGCGCAAATGTAGGAAATGTACTTTTCTTGCCTGGCTGAATGGACATCTTTAGATAAGGATCAGGGTTGAAGAACATGCCTTTTTTAAGTCCGACTGCTCTAATATCTATAAAGCAAAACAAGAAGGAAGGAAAAAGGAACCGAGTAAATTAAAGCTAGTTCACAAAGTAGCACATTCCTAAGATATTACCCAGGAAATCAATTCACCATAAACTACTAAATAAAGCAACTCAGAATTACTCATCTGTTAACTGGGTCCAGCGTACAGCAGACAGTCAAAGCAGGAAGTCAAGTGTTTTCCCAAGAGAATACAGGGAGGAAAGGGATCAACATCATCATTTACATTTTAGCCTCCAGCCATTTGTAAAACAAAAAGCATGAACTTGTAGCTCACCTACAAATATTTTTCTCAGTATGTAAGGTATTTCCACTCTTAAAAAGAAAAACCAAAAACCACAAAAAAACCATCACACAGTACTTGCTCTGTTTTCGGGTAAGGGGAAGGAGTTAAGACAAAAAACTGTATGGGAGGTAACGTAGCGAACTCACACTTTCCCAAAGGTGAGATTTGATAAACGTAATTTTGAATACTCATTATCAAGGTTGCTCTGGACTATAATGCACACTTTCTCCCAACTTAGAAGATAATTTATCTCACATAAAAGGAGGCAGTTTTCTGAAAATGCTTCTTTCCTCCTAAGGAAACCTCACTACTGCAGCCCTTGCAACTTGCAACAAATAAATAGTAATTTCCTCAGGTGCATATTCTCATGCCTAAGGACTTTAATGATAGCACACACTTAAAAAAAGAACAAAAAGCGGTATTTTTTCATATAATACTAGATTTTCAACTTAACTGTAAAATACTTCTCTGTTTAGATTTGCCAAAGCACAAGATTTTTGCGTCTTTCTCCATTAGGTACTCAATAAGGTGCATGCAGTCTTCATTACTCTAACGCAACTGGCACATACATACTTAGATGAGCAGTTTATATATGCAGGCAAAATTCACTGCACTAAAATGAAATGCCGTGCCTGTGGATTCAGTTAAAAAAAAAAAAATCCTACCCCATGTTCACAATTAAGCCACACAGTAGAAACACTATGAAATAAAGGGTAACTGCCTTTAAAAGCAACAACTTTACTTTGCATGTGCAAATGAACAACCAAAAAAATGTTCCGGGAAATACGTTACAGACCTGCCAGTCAATACACTTCTCAAAATTAATTTAGGGGACTCCTCAGACTGAGTCACAACCTTCTATTAAACACAACAGGTTTTCCAGAATTCACAGAACAATTATTTTTATAGCACCCTATGCGAGTCTATACAATCTATCAGCTCTATCCCAGGTATCTGCTGAAAGACCGTTTCAAAAAGCAGGGGTTTCCTTCTGCTCTACCCCTACAATCTCTAAATGTTTTCATTGTCAGCTCTTCAAGATTCAGAAGGAAATTTTTTCTGTCTTTGCTCAAGCTGAATATGCGTTAGTGTCACACAAGACTTCCCGTGGAACAGAGTGCTAACCAAAACAAGCGAAGCTGGTAGACTGTACCCCTACAGCTATTTTGCTGTAGTGACAGCTTAGCTCTGTTACAAGTAAAGATTTTTTGCCTTTCTAAACCACCATGTGCAGCCACTGCTTTTTTACTACTTCAAAGTAATGGAACCAGCCTGCATTTTATTTAGAGGCTAAGTTTTCCACTCTTCAGTCGGAGAGGAACTGTCCCTTGTGCAAACTGGAAATTTCTCCAAATTTTTCATGCTGAGATCCATCAAATTAATTTCTTTCACTCCTAGAGATTCATGGTTCTGGCTTATTTTCGACAGACATTCTAAAGAAATGACATCTTTCAAGCCACTAGAGTGTGCTCCTACAGAGGCTAATGAAGAAAAGTGTTTCATCTTTGATGTTATTTAAAACGGCAATTATTTTTTTAACAATAATTTGTAAAATACAGAGAAGTGTTGTTTTTTACCTGATAGGGTAAAGCTGACTAACTTCCTAGAGTGCTGGGCCCCAGAAGCACCTTCATCCATGCCTTCCACTCCCGTCTGAAGAGGAGAAAAAAAATGAAATATACCACAGAAGTTTTTGTCTGCTTTCTACATGCTTGAGGATGGTAATGCAATTGTAAGGTAGTATGCAGGGGAAGAATCTGACCAGCTACTGCCTATTACCACCGACAGGCAAAGCTACAGCATTTGTTTCTAGGAAAATATCTATTATTTATGCCACGCAGTGCTAATACACCAGTACTTGGAATCTTCCAAACAGAACATGTATAGGCTAATACACATGCAGACACTATTAAATCGGAGAGAAGACGATTGTATTTTCTTACAGGTTTCCCTTTTGTCAAATAAAATCAACAGTACGGATTGGTCATACATACCAAAGCACTGAGCTGGCCAGTGACAGCATGTGTAACTTTTGTCACTTTCCACAAATAGATAATTTACTGTGCAACAAAAAAAGCAGACATCAAAGAGAGACTAACAAAAGCCTTCAGATCTATGAACAAAAGCTCCTTTTAAATAGAAAAGTGCATCAGATATCTAAATATGAGTGTGGTCTAAAAGCTTATGCTTCACAGATTTTCAGGTTTGGTTTCTTCTGAAATCCCTCATTAGGTAAAGCACTACTTCAAAATAAAAAGTTTCTCATGTATTAATGTCTTATTAATGCCTAGGTCTTTAAACTAGCAGAAGAATTTGTCTTTCAAGACAGGTGTGCATCTAGCTGAATAATCTATCATGAAGACACCAGTGGGGCTATCTTTAAAGTCAAATGGTTCTCCAGGCAGGTGCTGCACTCGCTCCCAGGCAGAAGAGGTGACGCAGCCTGATGAGTAAGCTCCAGCCAAACACGGCGCTGGGGATTAATACTAGTGATAGAACAGGAAGTCATCTCATCTACTGAACGATAAAAAAAATAACCTGAATAAAAACTCACACACCTATGTGTGTAGATGAAGTACGTAAAGCAGTTTTGAGCAGCCGAACAGTTGTTTCAAGTTACCAGATTGATAAATGATTCTGGAGGCCTGGTAGCCACGAGGAACCTGCTTTGCATTAACCAAAAACGTAATCATTCCTTTTCATATTGCTTTAAGCTATTTAATATCATTAGCACTTCCTAGAACGATCAGCAAGCACACTGGAATTTCACTGGAATTAGCAAACACACGGAATTTCTCCCACTGCAAAACTCAAATACTTCATATGTAACAAGCAGTCAAAGAAAGCGGTGAAGAAACAGCAATGACGTTGATGCCTGACGTCCCCATGGGCCTCAGCGGTCTTGTGAGGGAACACACTGTGCCAGCAAGCACCGCTGCTCACCAACCAGCCCATTCCCTTCCCTCACTGCTGGCTTCACCATGCACCCCCATTCTCAGGGCAAAGCGTTTCTCACCGGAGTGCTCGAAACTGTCCCTTTCCCACCCAGCATGGCATCATCACGCCAGTGACTTTATATGGACACGTAAGCAGTGACAGCTGGCAGCAAAACTATGAGGGCACCAAAAGCAATGGGTTAATTCCAGCTGAATCCGTGTCCCCTCATCTACAGACAGATTCCCTGAAAGCAGCAAGGGGTGCACCCATCCCCCTGGGACGGTGATGCTGCCGAGGCAAGGCCAGAGGAACTCCACGGATTCCAGTTTACTCTTTTGGGCTTATTTTAACATGCATTGCTTTCTCATTAAAAACATTATTAATCAACAAAAAGGCCTTCCTCATTCTATACTGATTTTTCTGCTACATCACTGACTCTGAATAATATTGTTTACAGTGCTAACCATTACTTCCATTTTATAGAAAACAGCATTTGCCCACAATTCAGCTATAATAAAATGAACTGTAACAGTGTTCCCTAGCTCTTCCATGGTTTCGCTATATAACCTTTTCCTGTTCCATTATGATCTGAACAGCACTTTCAATTTTTCTGTGCCAAGTACAAAATTTCATCCCAGCACACATGCTTAGATTTTTGCACTACAAAGGTTCTCTCATCTGGCGTAACGCAGTGTTTCTGAACGCTAGATCAGGCCTCGTATTTCCACTAGTTCAAACGAACACAACAGAATGTTAGTTACTTATCCAAAAATAAGATGGACTGAAATGCCTGGTGTGATACACCATCAGCATGAGGAAAACCAGAAACATGTCTCCCACCGAACCACGTAAAGCAAAAATGCAGAATGATCCAAGTAAGCAGGTAATTTATTGCGGCTTAAAAAAAGGGAGTGGGCATGCCATGACTCTCTTACCATCTCCATGAACAGCATTTCTGTAACAACAGACATTACCAGTGCCAAGAGAAAAAAGTATTCTCTACTGCACACTGCTTAAGCTCAACACCAAAACCATGAAAATGGCGTGAGGTATTAACATTTAACACTAGGTATACTTACGTATAATTAACCCAATATGGTATTTTTAGGAAGTTTCATCTCAGCCATCATATGACATTCTCATCAAGGAAACTAACAGTTCACTACTACTGGAAGTCTGTACTGCTGGTGCAAACAAAAATGTACAGTATAAATACTGTACAATACCCAGGACCCTACATTACCTTTCAAAGGAAAGAAATATAAATAGTGACAGCTGGTTAACCCCTTAAGAGTGACCAATGACTCTGAAAGACAGATCCTCAGGTTGCTACCAAGTAAATAAATGCACATTCAAAGACAGAAGTTCAGATGTCCCTTTGTGCAATGAATCTCAAAAATATGGGTGGCTAGTATGACAAGGTCAAGAAAACAAACAAGTTCAAATGGTTTCTCCATCAATAAAATCATTCTGCTTCTCAGTAACGATATAATGCAGCATGTAGCCCATTTTAAGGGTTATCTTAAGATGCATTTTTTTCCTTTGTTCCAAACCAGGCTACCTTACTGTCTTTAGTTTATAAATTGATATTGAAGACAGTGGCTGTCAAGCTCATTAACTGTAACACATTTTCTTCCGTAAAATATCAAGAGTTCATATGCCTGCTGCAAAATGGTATTATTCATAGTCAGATCTGACAATGAAATGATGCTATCACCTTGGTCTGTAATTCTAAGAGAAAGAAAAAACACTTGCCATAATGAGAGATAAAGTCTAGTGTATATATATACTAGCACATACAGTATCATATAGCCATAGGATGCATTTGTATATATAATATACAATGCTGAAAAAGTGCAGGATCAGAATAAAAGCTATTCAGTCTGGACAACTTGTGCTCTACAGTATCTTCAACACTTCAGTTGTCAGGACACCATCCTGACAGATGTGATCTTAAATATTTGGCAGCTAATATCAATGAATCAAACGCACTGTGAAACTTCAGGTCAACTGAAGAGCTAGCCTATTAGATAAATTACTTTGATCAAAAGCACCCCGATCCAAGTTTGGAAGGCTCTTCTTCTACTACTTACTTAAACAACTAAAAAAACCTCCTCTAAAACTATCACTGTTTCAAAAGAACAAGTCTCATAATGAAAGCACAGTAAGACAACAATAATTCTCAATAGCCAAAGAACTACTAAGTTTCAATGGTATATGAAGACTCAAAAAAATCAGTAATTTTTGCCATAGCAGAGTTTTGTCCAGTTTCATTTTAATACTAACTACTGCTCTCTCAGGAACAACTTCATTTTTAATATTAACAAATAAGAAGAAATGGAGACTTTTGATAAGGATTCAGTTTGAGTTATACAACCAATGTGAATAACGGTATTATGGTGTTCAATTACAGCGAATTGTAAGTCTCAAAACTGAAAGCAAGCAAAATCAAATTCTTAGCATAAAAGATTTCAGTTAAGCTCAATGAATTTTTACTGTTATTTCATTACGAAAAGCACAAAACCATGAAAAGCATTTCCCGGTTCTGGTGATTTTTGTCAGGCAATACAATTTTTTGCAAAAAAATTGCAGTCAATGGTAAAACCGGGAGACTTACATTGATAGGTTTGTCTGACAGTTAATATTATCATCTTATATAAATACACTGAACAAATAGGCTAAACTTACCATCACAGCAGGGTTTTTCACAGTGATACATGGAGTAGTAGCTCGGAGGGCTCCACTAACACCATGGTAGTATTTAAAACAGATCTTTATTTCAGCTGAAAACAAAAAAAATCGCATTAAACCCTTCATGACTGACCCCAGGCAAAAGAGAGACAATGAAAGGAACACGTGCATACGGGGAGTCATAGTTCACTTCTGCTCACGGAGTCCGAGTTTGGGCAGTTAACTGACACACCTTTGCTGTAAAAACACATAGTAACTGTAAGTGAAATATATCGTCTCTCAACCTGCAGTAAATTGGAAACCTGTCTCAAAGAAAGTCTGAGTAGAGTTTTTAGCTAAAGAGCTGGTAAATGCTGCCTTTTTTTTTTTTTTTTTTTTTTTTTTAATTGTAACTACACTTCTACTCAGTCAGTCAAAACCCAACATCTCATTTTTTCCCAATTCTTACAGTGAGATGTCCATGGTCACTACTGGGTAAGAAAGGTCTAAGCATTCACAAGCCACAGTTCACATGAAGCCACTTTCTGTATGTTTTGTATGGGTCCAGAGGGAAGGAAGTGAGATCAGTATTGATCTCTAAAGACAAGTCCATTTCAACATGACAGGGTTAATGGGAGTTATTATTTTTCAGCAGATTTGTAAGTTGCAAATGAAAAGAATAATTACACATATGTTTTATTCTTAAATTACTTAATTATATGAAAATGGAGACTTCTCTCTACAGCCTTATACACATAGGTGGATTTCAAACCACCGATGGAAATGTTTGAAAGTACTGCATCTTGTATTAACTCCTGCAGATCCCGACTGGTAAGATTTCCCTTTCTGTGTGACCTTACAAAGCTTTTACTATCATTTAGTATGCCAACCAAAAATACCCCTGATCCTGGTCAAATAAGAGAAAACACAACTTGAGGATGAGATAAAATACTATAAAACTTAAGCTCTTAAAGTCTGGGCATTAGCCCTACAGATATTCTGACATTCTGGGAGGAGTGGAGATGCAAGTATGGCTGATCATGTTGGAAAGCTAATAATATGCTGTTCAGCGTACTCCTGAAAGCTCATTCTATATGAGTAGGATCCATTATTCAGTCATCTGTCTTCAGAAATACTTCAACACGAAATTAAGAACAGAGCAGCTGGTTATCTCCTCTTTGTGTGTTGGGTCCTTCTGTTATGTAACAGACAACAAAAAAAAGTAACTTCCCTAATTCTGCAGCCTGTATTTCTGCTACTATTCCAATATAATCACCTATGAAAAAGGCTTACTGAGACATTGGCTACGAGGACGATTCTTGTCAGACTTGGAAGAAGTTGCATGACATATCTGAAGCAAGCTCGAAGCACTTTATATTGGAACACAGGAAAGGTAAAGGTTGCACCATGCTTCTGGTCCCACTGAATAAAGTTTTGTTTGCTAAACTGTATTTACTGCAAACAAAAGAGCATTATGTTTAACCGAAGCCTGACCTACACTGTTGTTCCTCTGCATTCTTCCAGCCCAGCAGAACAGCTATAATTACGGCTACCCTTGATCCTGTGGGATTTTCCCCTATCTGGAACAACGTCTCTGTTTTCCTTCTCCGTTGGTAACTCCTCTGTGTGAGGCTGATGAGGGTTTACCTCTGCGTACAGAAACGGCCACAGGCAGACAGCAATGGCCGCAAGCAGGCAGAAGTTAGAGCAGCCAGTTCAGGCAGACCAGAGGATGTGGATGAAAGTCTTGGCAGTTCAATTCCTTTGACTTGGTTTAACGGTACGTCGGTAGTCCTAAAGTACAAAACTGCAATGTTTTGTATAAGGTTTTGAGACACGTACTGCGTGATACCTTGAGGGCTGAGGTATTTCATCACCGCAAGATAAAATACGCACTTATCCCTACTCAGAAGGATCAGAAATCCATCCTGCAAGCCTGCACAGCCAAAAAGGATTATTTATTTATTTTTAAATTTGCTGCAGTTATAGGTCAACATTTATTTACTACCTTCCTCCCAGAACAAAGAGGAGGCACCTCAGAACTACCCTTCAAAGGAAAATGTCTGGCTGACAGTGCCTCCAGGGACTTAGGAGGTGGAGAAGCGGCTGATCCCACTTCCGCCGCCTCACAGCTGAGTTCACACACACACAGTCAAAACATGCTCTATTTACCACAAGCTTTACAGAAAAATTCAAAATGCAGACAGGGTTTCTAATCACCTACAAAGGTTTATCAGACCTAAAAATTAAGGGTCAGGACCTGCAGGTTCTTCCTAAAGTGAGCAATTCTACTGACCTACCAACAATGCTTCTATCCAAATGGACACACAAGAATTTCTAGTTCACATAAAACTGGAGTTTCAGCACTTGCGAAAGCTGGCAGGATTTACACCAAGTACTCGACTCTCCACACTGTAAAATACACATATTAAGTAACCAGGACTCAGGTCTTGAGCATATCTTAATCACACTGTGAACGTACTATGACCACATGAGAGCATGGTAAGACAACTTCCACCAAGACTTCTAGTTTCCAGCTGCATTGTTCAGCTTTACTGCAACCCAAACTTTATTTTTCAGAGAGCTTCTGGAGCTGCTGTTGATTCAGTCTGTTGTCCCTCCCTACCTTCTCTCAATTCATTACTTCTGAAAAGAACCTAGCAATGCAAAAGGTTATCAGCTGCTGCTTCTATCCACAGACAGTCCATAACATGATGGTGGACAGAAATTTGTTATATATTCTCACTACACTGACTTGTACATTCCCCTAAGGCTGAAATGCACTGCTATGAGCTTTGCATCCTCAGATTTCTTTCTCTCAATGACTTCTATGAGCATAAGGTACTTCTCAATACCTGTATGTGGCTGGTGATAGAAGAAAACAACATTTGATTCAAGGAACAGATCTGACGATCCCTTTCACAGAAAATAAATTTTAAAAAAATCTTCAGGACTAATTGACAGAAATAATTAGAAAAAGCAGAGCACTTAAAAACACAACATGGAGACTTTTTCTCCTGTTTCCCAACAGAAGCAGCACTGATTTAGCTTGGGCTTTCTACAGCACTACACACAGGAACGGCAGACCTGCTGTTAGTATTGTGTCAATGGGATTAACACAAGAGAAGCTGTATTTGAAATTCAGCACGAAACTGAAAAATGGCCTACCCATCACATGCATGCAGAAGTTGCCAAAGCGAATACAGGTTTGCAAGACTGGACTTTGTACATGGCAAGAACACAATCCCTTCACAGGACCAGCGACAGCTAAGTAATTTTTTTCATGGCTAATAATGCCAGAAACTGCAGTTAATACTCAACAGTAGAAGAAATCTCAGAGGAACCCTGTCAGTTCAAAACAGCTGAGGCTCCAGTTTTTTGACATTTCTTGTACTGTATTATCAGAAAAAAATGTTGATTAGAATAGTTTTTTCTTGATGACTGATGGATTCCTGAGCTCCAGATACACGGAAAATAGGTATCTGTGGCTGTTCAAGATAGAACACATCTCAGCCTACTACCTGTAACTAAGGCCCCTTAAATACACAGACCTCTTCAGAAACAGTAAGTTCCATTATCTGCAAACAGGACTTTAATATTTAGAGAGCTGAGTTCAATGCCATATTAATACACAGGCTTCCTCTGAACTGTTCCATACTATAAACTGCACAATAGCATGTGTCACCTACAGTTTTCCCAGTTTCCTTCATTTCTCCTGCCACCTTGCTTTCATGTGTTTCCTTTAGGGGAAAACTTGCACTTCTCTTTTTTCTTTCCTACTACTACTTCCCTCAACAAGTTGTTTAGCTTGCTTTGTATGTGATCTGTAAAAAAAGGTTATAGCAGTAAATCCAGCAAGGGAAAGACCTGTACCTGACCACAGGACTATTTGCTGTCTCATTAAAGAAAAACATGACATTTCAGAACAAACAGTACTTTCATTCATGGAGGAAAGAAATGACTGTATCCGGTTCTGTGTTCTTGATACCACACACACCCCATTGTCATTGACATTCCTCCAGACATCACACAGACTGCAAGAAATTCCTTCTTCGTTTAAAAATAAGACACAAATGAAATTGGGGTACTATGATTCTTTAAAAGTTATCACACAGCCATATAAAAAGTGATATATATGTTAATTAATCCGGACACTTAGTAAAACCATAATCCCCTTCTTTAAAAGCCGATCGCTGTTAATATTTTATAACCATAGTTTTACAGCTCAGGTCCATTACATAAAAATGTTGGAATTCACAAAGATTTCTGGGACTCAGACATTGACATATGAATTTCAAAAGAACTCTTGCATTAAATTATAGCGTTGTACTTCCCTCTATGGACGATACACTCTTGCCTCTTCAATAATAAGGAGATCAGCTTACAAGTAATAGCTTGCTTACAAAACATCACTAATTCCCTGAAGTCCCCCACTTTAACCACCTTTTTACTGCCTTTAATACTTAAACTTTGCCCATCAAAATATTGCTTTAGGATAGAAAGATACTCAGAATACATAAACGTGGAACGCATAAACATATGAACACAATTCTAGAAGAATGCATTCTTTCCAGGAGACTGATAATTCAGGAAAACAAATGTGTTCGCTGTAAGAACAGTTTGCTCCAGATATACCCTAGTCAAATGAAATGCCTATGTTAGAGGTGGAATCATCCCTCACTGCATTGAGAAGGGATGGGCAGAGACACCTTCAAAAGATAAGTCAAATCCTATGGGGTTATAACAGTCCGTGGAGGTACACAGTGCTCCCGGTTAACTGTACGGAAACTGCACAGCAGGTGATACTTCCTGGACACCGCAGCTAGATGCGAGAAGTTACTTGGGCTGAATCCATGGCTCTCTGCAGATACAAACATACGGCCTCCAACATTCAATGAGGAAAAAGCTCACATCGCAAACTTATCTGAAAAATACGAGACCATGTTCCACGGAACTTATTTAAGAAAACTTTGTCACTAGAACAAATTCAGTCACTCACATTCAGGCTTTACAAAGCTACAAAGGGAGATACAATCCAGGAAGAAGGCACTGGGTTAAACCCTAGTTTTTCCCACCTGAACCCAAATACCTCACAGACAACTGCAGGCATTTAGAACTGCTCTGCACATCCTGCCAGTTGAACTTCTTTTCCTTAGCATGAGAGTTCAGTGAAGGCAACCATTTTGTTTAGACATTCAGCATTCTATTCTCTGCGTGACTTTAACTGTGTACCGTTTCAATCACTTCCTACTGGGAACAGCACAGCATAGCAAACAGTAGCAGAACACAAGTGCCAAAGCTGGCTTCCTCCAGGTACCTGCTGCCTCTCCCAGCAGGTACATCGTAGAACTTATTTCACAGAAGGAATGATAAAAAAAAACCCAAAACCTAGAAAGTGACTTAAGCAGACTTACAGAAAGCTTTTTAGAGAAACTAGGATCAATAACAGAAAATGTTTATGTCCCAGCAGTCTCTCTTCATCTAACGTGCTTGAAAGGAAACTACTTGGACAAGTGGTTTTTCAGATAACAGAGCCTACCCACCCCTGCCAGCCCCGCTCACTTTGCTGTCACTCTGAGACATTCTTACTTACAGTCACAAGCACTGCCTATTATATTCCAGTTTGGCAAAGCATTTAATTGTAATCTAACCTTTAAAACAAAATGCTGGGGGTATTATGTGCTTAAGGAAGTCAACAAAGCTTGCCACAAATGTAAAAAATAGAAGACCTGATCCTGTTTCACTTATTTGTGATACTGAAAAATAGCTGTTAAGAGACAACAGATATAAATAGCAGAAGAATAATAGAAGTATTTCTAACTCAGTGAATGTGTTTATAAATAGGGTAGGGACAATAACCACGAGTCCCCAGACAGAAGGGTGCTGGCTGCAGGGCGCTACACAGACCAGTGTTCCAGGCTCAGAACAATTCCATGTGAGAAAACCATGACCTTTATAGAATTCAATTTAAATGGTCAAGAAATATAAAGACTGGATACAAGTAATGAATTATGTTGATAGAACATTCATTAACATTGACCATTTTGGTTAAAACCACTAGAATACTAAACTGTGCTCATATCTCTAGTAACAGTAACTCTCTGCTACAGCAGCCCTTAAAAGCACGTCAAGTTCAATTATTAAACGTATTTTTTTTCCCTTCAACATCTATTGCTTTTTTAACAAAAAAGGGAGCTGAGAGTCCCCTCTGCTACCTACAAAGCATGCCAGTTTCAGTCTCAATACACTATTTTTGCAAAAGTTAAAATTTCATAGGAATCGGGACCGAATACAGACAACTCCACAGAAAACCTCACTTGTAACACGGTACCAGTGTAATGCAAACACATATATTGCCACGTTTTCTGAATATATCTTGTAGTCTCCTCATGCCACAAACGTGAGATGTTAAGTACAAAACAGACACCATCTGTGCAGTCACTGCATCCGAGTATCGCAGTGTGGCACTAGAAGTAACTTAACCACAGATATCCCAGAGGTGATCTGGAAATGATTGATGTGACACAACTGGCAGTCTCTGGATGAATCTCAACAGCTGCCACTATGGATTACTGCTCAAGACATAAAGCCACAGCATCGGTAAACAAAATATATGCAAATCAATATATTCCTATTCTACTCACAGTAATGACTATGACATTGAATGTTATAAATAACAACAAAGACATTACACTACAGGTAAAGTAGGTGAAGGTGTTTCTTGTGGATACTGTAATTAATACTCATGGGACCAAAGCTGTAACTTACAAATACAAGGCCAATACAGCCTCAAAGGAGGCTCTTGGCATATGCCTGTACTTATAAACCAGGCAGCGTCGTTGCAGGGACTCAAGTGTGAGCACACTGCCCAACAGTGAGCACGCATCCCTTACACAGGGGGAACGGTTGGCTGCATGGGCGCAAGTCACACTGCATCACTTGCTCCCAGCCGCAGAAAATAGCCCCGTCCTGTTGTACCTACTAGAACATGTACAGCTTTTCACTTCTGGGGACTTTGCATATGGAAGTGCATAAGCACCAGTTACCTGTTGCATGACAGTGACTGTACTATACTGAACCTCCCTCCCATGGCACCTCCAACACGACCTGTCCTTCCACATATTGCAGAAAACTTGCTTAGAAGCCACAGTTAGAAATGAGCAGCAGCTTTTACCAACTAGCCTTCATAAAACTCAAGCTTCCTTTCACATGCTTTTTCTACCACCAGGTTTTCCATGGATCATTTTACTCCGTCTTTCTGCTAGCTCTGTTATCCACAAGGAATACCATCATCTCCATTCTACCACGATGCCCCAAAGGGAGCCCCTGCCATCCCAAGCTCACAGATTGCTACACCCAGAGAAACACTCCACCATCTAAAATCACTCCTGGGGCAACTGCAGCCTCTCTTGTACCGGAGACTAAAGGTCCTGATGTACTTAAGGACCTGAACAGTCTGATGCCATCCTCCTACCAGATAACCATACCAAATATGAAAGCTTTAAGCTGTGTTGCGCCTTCACACTATTGCCACACCACCTGTTCAGAATAATACTCCTTGAAATTGTTCGTTCCTTTTACAGCAGAAAGATGAGAACTGTTTGTAGAGCTGCAGCCACATTTAGCAGTCCTGCTGTAGTTTACACAGTAAACAACTTGAGGGAGCCGTCTAGCGAGTCATTGTTTTCCTTCCCCCACATCCCCCACATTTTAGCAAGCCTCAGAGGAGGATGTTCTAAAGCCACCTCTACTAGGTAAGGAAAGAGCATTGATGCTCAAATTCACCTTCTTGAATCTCTAAAATGACAGAGTTCTCTTTCATGCTTACATGGCACTTTTGCTGCTTTCCCAAGGGAAAGAAAGAGGAACACCTGCCTCCATACTGGTTGGTTCTGCAGTTCAGAGCCACTCACTTTGTCTTGAGGTGACAGCTTAAGGACACCAGCTGTTTGCGATGGTGAGCTGGACTTTGTACTTTGCAAGTAATGCTCTTCCCCCCTTCCCCTTCCTCAGCCATTCCCCTCAGAGGCTGCTTGTATTTCTGGAATACATTAAGTCCATTTCTCACTATTTCACTGTTGATTCCTTTGATTCTCCCTTCTCAGGGTAGAGTCTACAGAATTTTTGGTGTTGATTTTTGTCTAAAGCAAGTGAGAGGGTTTTTTGATCATCCTTGTTTTGCTAATTTTGGATGCTTTGAGAGGAGTTAATGTCTGGTTTTAGTATGAAGATGATGAGACTCTCCCTGCCATTCTTTCTACAGCTTGCTTAATCTGAATAGAGCAGATGGCAAACTATGCCTTTACCTGTTACTTGCTTGGGAAAGAAGAGCTGCTGAATCAACAGGGAGGAATTTTAAGAGAAGTAAATGGAATCACTGGAAAAGTGAGTTACAAGACTGAGGATACATAGTCACGTGAAATTCAGAAAAATGCTTATCCAAAGCCTACCTTTAAACATAAGCATCAATTCCACAGACCTCGGTGAAACTATTAATAAGTTTACAATTATGCTTATGGAAAAACAGCTTCCCAAATTAAAGCATAAGAAACTTTTCTTAAAAGACAGAAATCTAAGGAATCTTTGGGATAACATGCACACTGATCTAAACTCATCATTCAACATCGGTAACTTCTGTACCTTTTCCTGCCCAAAAGAGAGACAACCTCAGGCCAGTTTTGACTGTAAATCCTAAAGGATTATTGTAGTTTTTTAGCGTAACTCTGTTAACAAGCATCATCAGTCCTCATTGCCAGAGCTGGTTCAAGGCTTCTCAGGCTTGCAGCAAACACCCAGCTCCTCTCCTTGTGTATAGGTAGACCAGGGAGCCTGCCAATCATATAGGTATAACAGTATGTAGGCACTGGCACTTAAGCACTGTCTGTGCTCCAAACATGAAACAGCTCCAAGCCAGAAAAACCTGTAGTGACATAAGCCCAGCTCTAACTCAGCTGTATACCTAGCTTACCATCAGCCTGCTGGAGCTTCTCTACACATGAAAGCACGAGTAACAGTAAGAGGACTGGGTCAACAGTAATGTCATTAAGTTCAAGAGGGAGACTTGCAAGTCTCTGCACCAGGGGTGGAACGACCCCATGCATCACTATGGCCGCTCAACAGACTGGCAAAGCTGCAGCCCTGCTGAAAACAAACTGGGCTCAGGATGGACACCAAGCTGAATACGAGCCAGCGCATGCCCTCATCGCAAATACAACAAACCACCTCACAGGCTGTGTTAGAAGGTGTGTGGCCAGCAGATAGACGGAAGTTACTGTCCCCCTCTCCTTGGCACTGCTGAGGCATACTGTGCCTACTTTTGGGTCCCTAGGTTCAAGAGCATGAAGAAAATGGAGAGGGGACAGCAGAGGGCTACAAAGACGTTTGGGATGGGGAGGCTGAAGGAGCTGGCCTTGTTTAGTCTGGTGAAGAGGAGGTTAAGGCAAGACAAATATTATAATCTCAACTCTTTCCAGTTCTATCAGAAGATTTTAAAAGGGGCAAATTTAAGCTTTGTCCATTCAGATTGGATGCCACAGAAAAATTTTTAGTTGGAACAATACTGCAGTACTGGAAATCTCTGTCCTTGAAGGTTTTCAGTAGTGTGCTTTACAAACCACAGCTGACCAGGTTGAATGTTGGTCCCAGCTAGAGCAGGAGGCTGGATGCAACCATCATTCCTATGCTGTGATTAGTCTCCAGCTGAGTTTAGATTGATCCATTCACACGTTTTGTCCATGCTGGTCCCCCAGACATTGTTGTCTCTTATTGGAGCTGCTGCTTCAAAAATTCAGGGACATTGCTGCTGAACCTGGAATTGTTCTCCACTTGCTCCTTTCATTCCTAGAGAAGTACGGTCAAGTTGCTAATGGTCTGCTGCATGTCATTACTGTGAGAAGCGAACATGATAAAGCCCTAAAACGATGACCTGTATCTGATACATTCCGCCTCTTAGCAAAGACATTTCTAAACACAAGAAATCTACAACTGCAGAGTTCTTTCCAAAATTTGGAAAATAATAACAGAATAAAGCATCAGAGATACCTTCATTTCAATAATCAGGCACATATTTACTGGGGATGTTAGCCTCTCCATTTGCCTCTCACTCTTGCTCCCTTGCTATGACAGTGGTATCACATGCAGTGCTACACTGAGAGTACAAATTATAGCAGCACCACAGCAGAAGAAAGCAGCTGCCTGTAGTTGCATCAGAATTGCTTCACCACCTATAAGCTACAAGAAAAAGCCTTGCTGAGCAAACATGGTCACATCTCTGTGGAGCCTTCTAGTTTAAAAAGTGGAATCAGAAATTCAGTTGAGTGTTTCAGTGCAATTTTTGGCCTCTCACTAGTGACACAAATGTCACTGGTGACATATTTATCTGCCATACTATGTGCTATAGCAACATATGCTCATAAACATTCCTTTTTACAGTTCTCAGCTGCTACATACTTGTTTGTCTCTTGCTCATTGTACGGCAGCAGAACTGTCCTTCAGTAAAGCTAACCACGACCAAAGAACATATATCCTGCACTCTATCAGTTGGTTGCGAAGCGCAGTTAGTTGCAAAGTGCAAAGTCACTTGCAGCTGATTTTAAGTCAAAACTACTAGTTCTTGAAGCATTAGCCTAGGTTACTCACGTGAACTAAAAATGTTGTTCAAGAGCCTCCGCTCCATACGCTATGGAGCAACACAAAACCAGTTTAAAGATACAGACAAACATCCTTTAAGTTAAACTGCCGATATTGGCAACAATACTGATAGAGTAGCTGTACAAAGCCATGAACTCTTCTAATACACATTTTAATCTGCTTTAATATACCTCTGTCTTTAGCACCAGGAAAGTTAATTATCTTGATCTTTATTATTTTCTTGATCTTTATCTTCAGTTCAATCATTTCTTCCTGTAATGAATTCCTGAAAATTAATTTAATTTTATCCTATTAAAGCTTTTCTTGTTTGTTAAAGAAATGTGCTGCGTAACGCATAGGGTAACTTGGCAAGATTCAATGATGAGTTCTAGAAATAAGAAGTTTCAATAATTACTTATAGTAGAGGGTATACAACACCTCTTGAAATACATGTATTGCCATTCTATCAGTTAATTAGAATAAAAATTTCTGCCAAGACCTACAGTTAGCAGCACTGCAGTGTACAGTGAAGTAACAGAGTGGGAGTTGTGGGGTTTTTTTTTATTATGTATGAAGGAAGATTCATTGTTGTGAGGCTAAACAGGTGGTAGAACAGCTCACAGCTCTTTTGGGACTGATTGCCACTTCGATGCTTAGCATATCAGAGTTTCCAGCAAGCTCAGACACAACATCCTAGGATTAGAACATCAATTTCTTTAGGGGATCATATACTTTAGATGGTAAAATAGCTCCTTTTCATCAAAAGGCAAAAAACAAAGGAAACAAAAAGAAAAAAAGCACAGAGCACAGTGGCTTAGCTTCCTATAAATCCTGGTCGCCTAAGGGAGTGGGCATTGCTCTCCGATTTAAAGCTTGGCTACCAATACTCCTTACAGAGTTCAACTGAAGACTTTTTCTTCCAGTCACATAGAGACTCTCAATATTTCAAAACTGCCTAGTGGATTTCCCAGCACAACAAAACTTCAGCTGAGAAATCCTGATGCAACGGGACAGGAGGCTGGCACTTCCTAGAGACAAACCTAAGCTTCATAGTAACAAACATTAGCAAGCACTACTAGCTTACTACCTTTTCCTTCGTGTGCATTTACCATTAATGTTTGTCCAGCTGAAATTTTAAATTACTTGGGAAAGGACTTCATCTTTCAACGCATATATACTATATGACATTGCACCAGGCAATTTCTTCCTCCCTTAAACTGAAGCATGCTGTCTAAGAACACCGGTAGAATACAAACATACATCTAAGCTCAACTCCATTTTTATAATGTCCAGCAAACGCACTGGAAAATGTTGCCCCTTAGAGCAATACGATCAATTCCTTTGGTTTATCAGAGGGATTGATGAAATGGATATCAAATGCCATCCTGTTGACTTGCCTTGACACAAAGGCATGCTTGCCTTTGGATAGGCATTGGATAAATAGGTACTCACATTCCATAAAATAGGGGCCAGGTTCAATTCGCCATACAATTTGTCCTTTTTGCGTGCCAGTCACTCCCCGATTCTTGGAATCCCAGAAATTGGCTGGAGAGTTCTCATCTGAAAGAGGAAAGAAAAAAAAAAATTGTCAAGTAGTATTCGTAATAGTAGTTTTCTTGGTTTTCTGTTTCAAGAGGCCCAGATACAAAAAATGAGTTGTGTTAAAAAAAAAAATTAAAAAAAAAAAAATCAAACTAACTGGCAAAAGATAAATGGCTTCTCTTTTACAGTTGATAGATCAATTTATGCAGAGTGAGCAGACATACATACAGCCAAAGTAAATATACGGTTTCCTCTAAGAGGTGACCTGCCAAGGTATACTATTAACTTCCCAAACTTCTGCAACTCAACAGAGAGGCTACTAGGAGCACATAGCTGATTGAAACTTCATCACAAAGTTACCACACCATTTTGTACGGTGGTCCTGCTCTGTGATGTGAAAATCTAGCATTCATTCCTTAGCTAGGAAGTAGGGAATTGCAACTAGAGGTATCAAGACTTACTTCAATTTTTAATATAGTCGTATGTTTTAGAAACTAGCAAGAATATTTTTATACATACACCAAAAAACCTGACACTTTCACTTTCCTGACAGGTATGGTATTACTCCCTATCAGTGAAGTCTAGTTAGAAGCTCAAAGCACAGAACTGTCACTTAGCCAGAGATACAAATGAGAGATTCAGCAAAATACATTCAAAAGAGAACGGGGAAACAAACAGTAAGTAACTGCAGATCAGCTTAGGAGTATCAGTATTTTCCCCTCTCCAAGTAAGCTTTCTGTCCTAACAGTAACAAACACAGGTCTTGGGGTTTGTTTTTTATTTACCAGCCTGCATTCAGTCACCCAGAACGCTGTATGAATGAAAGAAAACCAGAGCAGCTGTTTGAAAGGGCACAACGGTTAGTTACGATGACCCAGAGGAAGCTGACATAAATCCAACTTAACTCTTTTGTACAAGAAGTTCTTTGGAAGTATGCATCATAACATTTTACAAGTGCATTTAGGCAGCTGTTTCTTAATTAGACAATTATACCTGCAACCTCAAATACAACATCCTAATTCTTTCCAGTGGTACTTGATATCCCTTAGTCTTAAATTTAAAAAAAAAAAAATTCCTGTTTTATTACATACATTTGAGTGCGTTCTGCAATCTTAAAAAGACATCACTAAGAACTTAGTCTACTGTGGCTTTGTTCATGAAGCTCCTGTCCATTCCAGCTCGATTTCTTTGTACTTCAGTAGGAACTCCCGCGTGAATAAGAATGCGGAATTGTCACCCAGATTTTAGAAATCCACATGCTATTTATGAAAGAATAATAAACAATGCAGCTTTGTTACTTTTATCTTAAAAAGATAAGCTTACACTAAACCTCCTTCTCCTTTTCATTCTGATTGCTCATCTCAGTGTATGCAGGGTAACTCTACGGAATCACAATTAGCGCAGTCTGTACATTCACATCCCACCAAACTGACATGCAAAGCATTACCAGACACATGCTGGACTTCCGTGACTGCTCAAGAGTAAGTTACACACCCTGTCCACAACCTGGAAGAGCTCTGGAGAGTAAAGAGGTGGCCATGGCAAGCTACTGACATTTTTATGCCTCCAGACATGGGTGACATGGAGAATTTTTAGAAAGCTGTGGTCTCAACACCATGGCGAGTCCAGAATAGTTTCATAATTATCTCAATGACAAGAAGAAGTGACAGGAGGGTTCTCCTAACACCTGCAATCCTCAAGCATGTAATACTCTCAGGCTTAACTTTTCGGGCAGAATCAACATGATAGTACCTAAACTGCATACACTACAAAGTCAGGCACACAGGCAGGAAAAACTTAAAACATGCACACTTATTCTTAGTTACAGCAAAAAACTTTCAAAGTGAACAAAGCTGTATCTCACCCATGTATTATTTTTTTTTCCAAAGCTATATGAAGAGGAACTCTGTAAGTACAGCCTGTAAATCATCTTATGGGCCTCAAAAAAAAAAAAAAAAAAAAAAGAAGTCTCTGTCTGTGGTTTGCAATGACACTCTAACTGAAACAATACACTGTTGACTAATGTATTTACTTTTTTATTTTTTAATGTCCCTTCCTAACCCAAGGACCCACTATTATCTTCCACAGACAGATCTCTGGGAAGCCATGAGATACAGCTTAACGTCCAGCAAATCTACACGAGTACCTATTTTGGTCCACCATAGAAATTTGGTTATCCAAACCATCGCTACCAAAAGCAAGCAGATTCTTTAAAAATTCCACAGTTATCTGAAACACAGACAGTTTTAAATTATTCAGTGTTCTCATTACGTCCAGGTAAATAAAGATGTACTGTATGACAAAAAAACACCTCCACTAACATGTTCTAGTTCTGAATTTCTGTATTTAATCAATTGGAGAAGAGTCTGTTCATAATTCTAAGCAGAAGAACAGATACTTGGTATATTACAACCACAAACATGAAATTTTTTATTCTGTTCAACAAATCAAGGAACTCTGAAGCAATGAAATACGCCTTTAACAGTGAGATTTCCAACACTGAGGCATAGGCAATTGTTCTTTGGTTTTTAAAATCAGTAACTAAGTAAAGTCAACGGTAATTTTTACAGGGACATTAGTGAGCTTCAGAAAAGGTTCTACATGAACTGAGTCTTGAATTCTGAGCTGACAGTTACAAGAAAGAAGAACATTTTCTTACACCTCATTTAATAAAATCCAGCATTTAAGAAAGTGCCTGGATTTTCAGCCCTTTCGTGAAGGAATAGTCTCCTCTGCAGCAACGAAGACTAAATCATTGATGCTTTGCCCACAGGCACACTGCCATTGCAACAGAAGGTGGGGGAGACAGAGGGATGAAAAATGCTGACAGACCACTGCCTGTCAGCAATCAACTCAAATTACAGAATTTATTTTGGACAGCTTTGATTTTCTTCTGAAATAGATTCTTCTTTTTTCTACTTTTATGATGTTACTCACATCGGGGAAAAAAATAACGCTACTAATGCATATGGAAAAATAACTTCAAACCTCAGTTCACGGATTTTAAAAAAAGAAACTGAACAGGAAAAAAACCTCAAATATCATTAAAACATTAAAGTACACAATATTGCCGCAATTTACTTATCAACACTACAACAAAAGAGTTAAACGGTTATAGTCTCAGTAATACTCAGCTGTGCTAAAAAAAGTGTTTGAGAGCACAAAAAGCAGTGTCAGAATTACCACTATCTCTCCTCTTAGCCAAAACATATATACGCATATACATGCGTATATATGCACACACACTATATATATATATATTCCACAGGGAACTTAAATTCTAAGAAGTTCTAGTCCCCTTTTAGCACATAATTGTTGCTGTTTGTGAAACTGGCGGCTGTTCCAGAATCTGGGCCAAAGAGTAGATATAAATATCCCTCCCCAGAACATAAAATATGCAACAAAATACTGTCTTAGTGCATTGGTATCTTGTCCAGCAAGGCTACACTTCTGAAAGAAATAAAACAATGCAAGATGCACAGTACCTATCTTAATTCTTAGACACAAAATATTACAGAAAGTAACGTAGTTCTCAGAGCTGCAACCCCTGCACAAACAAGCATCTGTGAGACAGGTTCTACAATGAAAAGTGAGCGGCAATACACGTATCACTGTGTGGAACTTCACACTGACTAGTGCCCCTTGAAATCACTGTAAAGCAAACATGTTCTGAGTAGAAACTTTTTCATTATTTAACTGCTAAGACATCGGCCAAACCTGGTATTAAGAACTGAACTCATTTTTTTTCTACTTTCAGGCACTGTAATACCCACAGCTTGTGCTCTCCGTGTCAGCATTGTAGTTCTCCACCTGTGTCCACAGCTCTGCCCTAACGTGACAGTGAATGGGACGCAGCTCCCTCTGGCATGTGTCAATTCAGTACAGCTATCTTATGTGAAAAGCAATACAGATGTACTGGATAAACAGATCAACAGTGCAACGAAAGAAGACGGTATTGTTTTTACAGAATTAGTTCTCACAATATAATTATGCCCTTAAAAGAGTAAGAGCTGCCCATGCCTTTTCCGTACTGGGAGCCTAAAACTGGACGCAGCACTGAGATGTGTCTCACTGGTGCCGAGCAGAGGGGAAGGACCATCTCCCTCAACCCGCTGGATGCCAGTGGGTGGCCTGGGCACACTGTTTGCTCTTGTTCAACTTGCTGTCCACCAGGACCTCCAGGCCTTTCTCTGCAAAGCTGACTTCCAGACGGTCAGCCCCCAGCCTGTCCCGGTGTCAGGGGTTATTCCTCCCCAGGGGCAGGACTTGGTATTTCCCTTTGAACTTTGTGACATTCCTGTTTACCCATTTCTCCAGCCTGTCTGAATGGCAGCACGACATCTGGTTTATCAACTGCTACTCGCAGTTTTGCATGAGGATGTTACGGGAGTGTTGAAAGCCCTGCTAAGGCAGCATCTGACATCAGGGGTCAGGCGGCTTCTGTCGAGTTCATGTTTTGTTCTTTGTGTCACTGGTTTCACTGTTTCTCCTTTAGGAAAAAGGATAAACTACCTGAAATCCATCACCTTACAGAGTTATCTTGCATAGATTAAATCAATAAATAAGTAAGATACAGCCTTTTATAAGACAGTTAAAAACCAAGAACTGCTACAGATTAGTATCTGACGCAAGCCTTACAGTCCCAGTGCAGAGACTGGTCATATTGCAAACCAATGCTCATCTTCTGGTCCGAGTTTCTGTGGTCAGTAGTGTTAGGTTATGTGATAAAAGGCTTGCCTCCATGAATGCAAAGGATTTTTATTCTTCAAATACCAAAACATTATACAAGTCACAAACTCCTAGTGCGGAAACATCACGGATTGCTTACTACACAGGAAAAAATGTAGAAGTTCCATATAGCAACCTAAGAGCTTCAAACTTTTGCATAGTGATCTCTTTTCTGTAACACATCTATGAAGATGCTTATATGCAGAGCTCGGAGAGAAGGTGATGCTTAACAGATCCTGAACGTCACTGAATGGTTTTAATTACACACAATTTTACAATTTTCATCTTTCACTACCATATGTGGGTATTCTAATTCACAGGTCTTGAAAAATCCATGCAGCTTAGCTCAGAAAAGATCAATCGTGTCGATAACACCATTGTATCCCTGCATAATTCTGTTATCCTCATTTGGGATTTCCATCCCAATCTCCATTTTTTCCTCCCTTTCTGGAAGATGTTTTATGCAAAAATCTTTTGAAGTGTTTGTATTGTTTATTCTTAATTTAAAATTTTAAATTAAGTTCAGATTGTCAAAATGCTGACTTACTCAGCATTTACAGTTAATTTTAGTAAATTCTTGGGCACTGAAGATAACAACTGGATGCATCGCATGCATGAAGAGGGGTGTGTGTACTCAGCCCAGGAAAGCTTATAAAGCATCAATCTAAATGTTATATCTCTTGTCAGATGTTCTCTTACAGTATGTATCAGAGGAGCTCGAAAGCTGGTAGATAGCAAGGCTACATATAGCTTTGTCCCAAGCTGAGATTCGTGGATCTGCCATCAGTTTCTCTCATAAGCATACTAGCAACAATGGCCATCCTCTATTTTATTCCGACACTTCACTCAGTCTTTAAAAGTAAGAGGTGTGCAGTTAATCTGCATCAGAGGCTTTTTCTGAACTTAATTTTGAGCCAACCATCAGGAGCTCTCTAGGATGGCATTACCAAAGTAAAACAGAAATGTGATTTACATGGATTTTAGTGCACGACTTCCAAAACCTCAGTCCTGGTGCCAGTAAAGTCACCACGCTTTTTGGTGTGAGCACAGCCTTCCAAGCAGTAAAACAGACTGTCACCAAAATGTAAGATTAATAAGAACATACCAAAGAGGACTTAACTGTGGAGTTCGAGCAACTGACTGGGAAAGTTTGTAACACTAAATTTCGTGCAATATTTTCACTTTGGTAACCTTTAATAATTTTAATTCTAAAAATACTAAAAAAAAATAAATAAAATAATCTGTGGGTAATCATTAAAGAAGTAGCACAAAGTTTAATGAACTAAATCAATTTCTCCCTTATATCCAAAATATGCTTAAAAGCAATTGAAAACCGCATCAGGACACATTTAAAGGAGAAGACAAATTTTATCACCTGAGGCCTCACTCCTTTTCTGGAAAGCCAGTAAGTAAATTAACAATTTCAAGGCAGAGCTTCCATTGCAAGCAATTATTACAATAAATCACATTATGTCAACCCATTTAAAACACACTACCTATCAGTTACTACTGTACGAACAAGTATTAACCCACTACGTACAGCTTATATTCTGTGATTTTTCAGAATCCCCCATCTCAGTCTGTGAACAGTCCACAGGGTTTCTGGTGGAAACAAAACATTTCTCACGGAAGACAGCTGCAGCGCATGCAGTACGTTGCTGAAATTAAAGATCAACACTTAGTTGCACTTTCTAGCCTTACCTGGCCATTCCAAAGGATGCCTGTGGATCCTAAACTGCATTCCTCCATCTGAGCCCAATTAACAAACTGAAGAATAAAAAAACTTAATGCTTTACAGGATGGATCCTGAAAATAGCAACCCCGTTCCCAAACACAAATAGTATTTTCTACAAAAGTTGCCTTCTGGACCCAGCCTGCGCAGCTCAAGTTTGGAGGCTTGAGCTCTGTATCAGCACTGTTGCACAGTCTCAGCTCCACGAGGCGCGCCTGTCCTCTCCCTTCCTCTTGTCATTTGAAGGAAAGGGGTTTAGAAGGATGTTCTCAAACTCCCTGGCAGTTTCTAGCAGTTACACACAATCGTCTGCCTCTTCTCCTTGAATCAAGGGCTTATCTAGGTTCAAACACAGCCCATGTGAAAACATATCAAGTATTACGTCCTTCAAGCTCAGCTATTTGCGGCCACTCCCCTCTGAAGGGTACAGGATGCCGAAGCCCCATCCTCCCTCCACTTCCTTCCTCGCCTTGTCCGTGGGAGGATTCCTAAGCACGGCCACAGCCCCGCAGCGTGGGGCGGGCTGATGTAAACGGGGGGATCGTTCAATCCTAGAAATGATGGCAAGGCAGCCACAGCCACGAGCGCAGCAGGAGCTCCCTGGAAGTGCTGGCTTTTGTTTACTCAGTATTTCGCTCTCCCGCATGACTTCCCACAAATCCAGTTATTTTAGAGAAGTCGAGCCTGCCCTGTAACATTTGGCTGGGATGAAGCTGCCTTTAAGCCAGGATAACCCTGTACTGGGCACTCCTGAGCAGGAGGATAAGCAGCGGGCAGAGAGCTGCTATTACTACCTCTCCTTTTTCAGGCTGGTAAATGCCACCTCAGCGCAGGGCTCGGACAAGGCTCCGTTTTGCCAGATGCTCTGACTGCTCACAAGCCTCCTGGTGGATACTGGCACCTGACCTACAACTCCAATTTATGGCAAGGACCCAAACTGTGCCAAAGCGGCCCCAGTACCGCAAGAAAAAAAAAGGGTATACTTAAAGGTATCTTTGCAATCTGGTCCATGGTCTGCAGATCGAGTCCTTCGCAACACACATTTCATGAAATTGTATGCTTGCGGAGCACTAGGTTCAAGCTCTCAAAGCAAATCTTGGTTTTCCTAATAATAATAATCAGATAATAAAAAACAAGGAAAAAGAATAACTCTCACAGGAATATTTACTCATACTTGGCTTGAAGACTTTCCAAAATATGCTTCCAGTCAAAGAAATTAAGGTGGACTCTTCGCTAATGAAGAACTGAAAGCTACTGTATTACTTCATGTTTGCATAAGCACCTCTAAGAATTGTATTTTCCAAGGACAGGAGGGGAAAGAACACCAGAACTGGACTACTGTAAGAAATTTAAAACACTGCTGTGTACTAAATGGCTGGAAACTGTTCTCGCCTTGTTGCAACAGAGCAACCCCCCAAAAAGCTGAGAAGAACAAAATTCTTGGACAGTCTTAAAAGCTGCCTAAGCAGCTACTAGATCCTACTACATGCTATCCCAGACCTCTACTCTTGATAGCACTTCGGAAAACTTGGACAGTAATGAAAATACAAGACAAATCCCCAGCTGAGAAAAGCAAGGGCAGAAAAGTAAGAGGCAGAGAAAGGTACAACAGGTACTCTTACATCCTCCCATAGAAGTGGCTGTTGGGGCTCTTCATGAAGGTGATGGTGCACTGCCAGAGGCTGCAAGGTGACGTTCTGAACTACAACCTAGACACAAATACCAGCCTTCTGGTGACACAGTCCTGCTATATTAGCAGTGAAGGATCATCATCATCTATATTCAGATATTTCATGCCATGACCCAGGGTCAAGAAAGCAGGGAGGTGTTTGTTCCTCACTGCACAGCAGCGATTTGTTCCCTTGCACAACCAAAATTAACGTTCAGATACCTCCACTTACTGCCCCTGCGCTGTGGGCAAGAAGGAGAGACTCCACCCGCATTCCCTTAACTGCCCTCCGCGACCCCCAACATACCACATATATTATGTTGCTGACGTTTATTGCACTCTATTACTTTACACAGCAAGAGCAATTGTTAATTTTTCTACCTGTGACTGACAGGATGGTCAGGAATAAGCTGTATTTCTCTAACACTTCACTCCTACTTCAACTGCAGAAGCAGAGCAAAGGTAGAAGCCGTACCATACACCCCATCCAAACACTGAACAATGAAACCTTTTCTTTTATTGAAGCCTAAGTTAATAGAGTGGCAAGATCCTTGCTCTCATTTTCATACACAGGCTATATTCTGACACTGGCCATAAGATGGACTATTTCCTTCTTTTTCAAGAATTATACTACTACATTTTGTTTCCTTCTATACGTACACTAACACTTCAAAGTGAGGATCAGAGCATCTCCATGTGCCCTTACGCAATGTGATAATTCAAGGCACAGCAGCAGCTCAAAGGATTAGTTAACTAGAATGCAGGACAAAGATATTGCAAAAAAAATACAAGTAACTTTTTCAGACATATGACACAGTACAATGGCAGGAATAAAGTGGAATTCCACTTCTCTGTATTCAAAGTAAAGACATCATTGGAATTCAAAGCATTCAAAGACAAAAATAAATCCTTTCACCCATCTCACTGGCAAAAATTCAAAAAGTGTAACAATAGGAAGGAAATGACCTCAAGCTTAACCTCTTTCCTGAAAATCTTATTAATCCTCCTCCGTAAAACGACGTGCATTTCATTCCCGTCTACACTTCAGGTTTCACACGTGTGCCAGCCCCGCAGCACGAGCGCTCTGCTCCGTGCAGCGTGCGTCACCAACCAGCTGACCAGGCCCACCTGAAAGCCAGATCCTACACAACACACGTATACAATGCTTGGGTGTTTCTGCAACACACCACAAAAGACCAGATACTATGAAAAAGGCATAATGTTAAGACAAAAAATTAAGCTAGAGAACAACACTGAATAAACTCTGACAGATGGTACGGCATGCCCTTAGCCATAAAGACCATCAGATACTTGATCATATTGAGGTTAAGTCCCTACATCTTTGCAAAATGCGAATAACTCACCTATCCTTTAGTTCACTGAGGTCCAGCTGGCTCTATGTGGGGATAAATATAGCCTGGGGGACGCTTCCACCTCGTCCTGAAGGAAGCATCGCGCAGCTGAGGCAAGAGCTGCACCACCCCATGTCAACTCACAAGCGTCTCGGCTGCTGATGGTTTGGGGAAAGTGGCATCTGCAGGAGGTGGAGACAGCCTGTTCCGCAGGGGGAAAGCCAAAAGCAGGGGCAACCAGGCAGGGAACGGTTTGGACATTCAGATTTAGGCCACCAATGGCTACTGAAGTCAGACTACGTTTCTAATCTAATGTACTAGACTAACTCAGTGGGCTGTCGTATTATAAAGATTAGAGAATAGGAGGACAGCAAAGATGAAAGCAATATACTGAGGAAAAGGGGAGCCTGTCTCTCTCCTGTAGCATCAACCTTCACACTTTCAGAAAACTTTCCTCTTTTTTTTTTTTAAGCACTTCGCTGTGTCTCGCCCCTTGTTAAAACTCTGATACAAACTTCACAACCATAATTCCTTCTCAATATGCTCCTCTCTGTGATATTCAGTTCCCTACCATTTCCCCAAACACATCCCAATACTCCCAACAACCCTGTAGCCTAAAGGTGACTATCCCCTGCTTTTAACGGTAGCAAGTCCAAGATAAACAAAAAAACCCTGTGTGTGTACAAGTATCCTACAGGCCTGTTATTCTGTGACAGGACTGATTAGCAGATCTAAAAACACAAGCCATTCTTCCTAATTAACCGTAAAAGGTCATTTTGGGGGTAAGAACTGTCAGAGCTAAATTTTTTTTTAAAAAAAAGCTGTATCTAAGCTTTTCTGTGTCATATTTAATCTGCTAGTCTAAGTTTATTGTGGAATGTTTTTCATCATTTTCCTTCTCGACCCCAACCTTATATGCTGTCAGATAAGTACTTGTTTGCTGGCAGTGCATAAGCTGCTGAGCTTGCTAGAGCTGGACGCAGAAAGGGATTGCGGCTTCCCAAGAAAAAAGGGCACGCACTTTTATCTGCAACCACGTTTCCATCACAAGTCTTTGCCAGAAAAACTAGAAAATATAACAAAGTATTCCTGCTGTGGAAGGCATGATACCAGCAAAGCTGTGCTTTTGTCAACATAGCCTATCCTGCCCCGAGATAAATGCTGTTGGTAAATAAACATTACCAACAAAAGCACAATTTTGCTAGCGCAGCTGCACTTACAGAGAGCGCTTTCTCTGGTGTGGCTGTCTTGGTACCGATCACATGTAATCTCACAGCCAGCAGAAAAAGTGAGGGGTCATTTATTTCATGGCCTTCATGCTGTTTTTATACGGACCAGCAGCCTCTGGTCATGTACGCAGATACCCAGTGCAGAAAAGTACCAGAGAAACTGGGGGGTTTTGCTTTGTGTTCGTTTTTTTTCCTGGTCAAATATTTCAGAAGTGGCAACAGTGGAAACCACTTCAGGAAGGGCCAAGATGGTTATGGCAGCCCCGTCAAGTCTACCATGGGGGTCAGCAACCCCATCCTTCTCCCTTGTTCATAGCCCCAAAATGTACTTGGAACAATTCCTCCTCTGCAATGAGATCATTATTATAATTCAGTGTGCTGCTGCTGCTCTCCAACAACAGTACATATTTTAATCTCCTGAGAACTGGCATATTCAGGCTAGTTAAAGTTTGGACAGCACCGAGTAACCCATAATATACAGGAAATCAGACTGAATGATGTAATGGTCTCTTCTGGGATTAATTTCAGTAAAATTTAGGCTCATTTGAGAACCATTACTAGCACATAAGCTAACCTTAAGTACACTTTATTCCACATGTAATTCTCTTGTAACTGACTTACCCTTCAAACAGAGGTTTTGCTTGTGGAACTGTCAGCAAACACAATTGCCATAATGGAGAGGCCTTAAAATAGAGTCAAGACAGCTGTGTGCTTTTTGTTTGTTTGTTTGCAAATATGAAAATAAAACACCATTTTGAATCATTACGAAATGTACATCTGCCCTTTAAACATCATATGCGTCACTGAAATGCACATATGTAAAAAGCACAACAGGCCAGAAGTGATTTTTAAAACATACGCATGTTATTTTAAATCTGTATTTTGAAACGGTTGCAAGCTTCTTTTGTTCTATATTTATGAAATTTTAAAATTGGATACCACCAAACAAGTACTTGGCAATTGTCCACCGAAACCTACTGAAACATTTCGCTTGAGTACTCACCTCTTTCTCCAGATTACATTTTGCAATATGCCTCATGTTGGCTACCCATGAAGCAGAGTAAAATTTATTACCAGTATATTTGCTATTACTCATCTGCAGGTTTGCACAGAACGTTTTCTAGTTTCTTTCTTTCCTTTTTGTCCATCCTTCTGCTCCCTTCTCCTTTTTCCTCCAGCCACTCATGCAGTAGAAGAAACTACCCCACTTCATATGGGATTTACAGTAGTATTGGTACATCATTATCAGTAACCCTGTCAGTCGTAAGATGGGTATCCTAAGAAGTATCTAAGGCAAGTATCAAGTCTGTTACTACCTGTATAATAAACTACAAAACTTCCTGCCCTAATTAGCAGCAGCTATCCTGTTTCCCATGCCCTACAATTTTACAATGATATGCAAGTACTTTAAAAATTCACATAAATTTTGCAAAGTCTTTTTGACAAGTGTTGTGCTTATTTCCTTTTTTCATCCTCTATTCCTAAAACTGAGATGAGGATATATTGTAAGGAACTATAATTTATTAACAAAGTTTTCAGTTAATAAATTCATCAAGTCAAAAACCTCACCTGACAGATGATCCTCAAAACTGTTGGCAAGCCAGAAGTAGTTACTGATCACAGTAATTAGCAATAATTTTAAAAGTTCTGTTCTAACTTACTCAAGCAACACAAATTCCTCAATTTCTGCAATTATCTGTTACAAAATCTAACATGAATTCACTGGTGCCTTATCCACTTGATGTGCTTTTTTTCCATTTATATTTTAACAGACATATTACTGGCAGAAATATTTACATTTTAGCAAGTGTTAGAAAATATTCATACAGCAGAAAGGATGAGCATAATCACTTCAGATCAGGAACTGTCACCTACTGTATGTGCAACATCTTGACCGACCGGACCTTCCAGGCACTACAGAGATACAGACAAACACCAACCAACCGTAAGAGCTACACCTGAAAAGTAACTTCACTATCTGCACTCATCAAAATAAAGGAACCCATCAGCACAAGAGCTGTGTCACTCAGCAAGAGCTTGCACTGCTAATCCTCAGTTCATGTCACAACTTTCAACAAGAGAGCCACAGTCCTGAGTAGATTCATTAGGTATATGTGACATTTCTGAATAAATTCTGGAAAAATCTTTAATTGTATATATGCAAATTGCAAGGAAACAAAAAGGCTAAGTTCAGTAAATGTATTTCTTTTCCAGAACTGAACAAATAATATGCAACTCAGAAGAAAGTACAGGAGATAAAAGATACTTATTTCTTCATAAATCCCCGTAAGGGCATGAAGTATCCTAATGAGCTGAAATCTCATTTGTGGGGAGCATTCAGGTGTGTAATGGCAAGGAGGTGCTCCCTTGCCAGATGGCATGTGGAGGAGAATGAGCGTAACCACAAAAACGACATGTTTTAACTGCCCACATATAGCACACCCTCTGCCAGTTATGACAAATGGCTTTTTGTACAGGAGGAAGTTTCAACCAGAATCACTGAAGGTTTTCTGTAAGATTTTTATTAAACAAAAGATGAATTTATCATTAGCAAGGGTGTAAAACCCAGAGCACAAAACATTCTGAGCCACAGAGCCAGCATCACCCAAAGAGCTGACCCAGCCTTTGCACACGATGATCTATCAGCTGCTTTTATGGCCAACTAGTTGGGTGTTTTTATTTTGCTTTTGATAGCAAGTCCCACCTTCAGGTTTCCCAAAGCTCTGTTTTCTTTCCTGGAAGGAACCAGCAAGGAGCAAAGTCAGTGCCAGGCACACTCGCCGAGTCCTGTGGAGGTGCATTCAACTGCTCAATCACTCCTGCATTTTCACATTTTCAGCCCTTGTTTTACTTGGTGTTTATTTAGCCTTTTTTTTTTTTTTTTTTTTTTTGGTGCATGAAAGTGTTACTTATTGCTAGGGACAAAGGGCTAAAACAAGAAGCCCTAGACACAGTATACCCACAGAACAGATAAAATGCCTAGAAAAAGGAATTTTCCTACATACAGCAGCTGACATCCAGGGATCCAGGAGGTTAGTTAGTTTGGGGTTTGCCTTCTCAAATGGTTGATGGTTTGAACCCTGGAACTATTGCCATGGCACAAATATCTCTGATTTCCAGCAGTGTGGCATCCTTCAACACTGGGTGGAGACAACTGATTCATCACCGAAAGGAGAGGGAAGACAGCCTCTGGATTCCTCAGCTTCACTTTTAATTGCACTTGATCACTGCTTGCAGCTTCTGACATTGTCTGATAAATATTCTTTATAATCTGTTCCAGCCTTTTGACAGTCACAATAATCAGCTAGCATTTCACTCTCAGTGTTCAAGTCCATTCCCATGTCCAATACAGAAACATTTCTAAAAATGTTTTCCTTGCCAGTTCCAAGTGATTACTCACTGCTTTTTATAAATCCTTCTAGTTTCTAAAAGTTGTCCATAAAATATGTCTCTGCAGCACACATCTCTTAAGGATATTGTGGGATTTCACATTCCCTTAGCAGCTGTTATTTTTTAAGTTTATCTTCAATATTATGAACTGTTGAAGCAGGAATGCAAACTAGTCTATTGTTGTCATCTGACAGTAATAGGTTTCTTAGGGAATTAGAAAGTCAGAGAGCTTTCTGGTTTGGAATATAGAAAAATACTTATATTTAAACAATATACTTTTGTCATACTTCCGACTTTTCAGTAATCTAAACCAAATGTAAAACCCACTAACAAAAAGAGTAAACAGCCCAAAAATACAGGTTCTAACCCACGGCAGAAACAGGCATCAATGCTTCCCTCTCATGCCTCTATTAAAGAGTGAGCCCATTAACTATGATATTGTAGATACCTCTGCATAGGCAGTTTCTCCTTTCCTTTCTACAAACCACATAACCTCTAGCTTAAGTAAACAGTAACGTCCTCCTATTTTATTCATATATGTACACGTTTGCTAAGGCATCCAAATGGCTGATAAGTAACGCTGTGGAAAACCTACAGACAGAGAGGAATAACAGGTCAGCATAAGGAGAGCACATCCATGCAAGCAGTGCGCTAAGAAAGGCTATTAAAGGAATATGCTGAATCACTATCCTTCACTACCTTTGTCACGATTACCACTTATGTTCCTGGCCAACTACACTTTCCACCACCCCCTCAGTGCCTCATGATGGCAAGATCTAATGGCAGATTCCTCATCTTGTAGATTTTATCATTGCTGAAAAGCTCTTCCAGGCTCTTTATAGTCTCTTCACCTGAAATGCGTTTATTCCAAAAACTCTGTTCTGAACTGGCATAAAAGGAGATCTAAACATTATAATATTTTAAAAATTATTAAAAGGCCATTGCTACTATTTGACTTCAAATGTGCTGAGATGCTTTACCATTGCAAGACGTATTTCATACTCCTAGCTCTGACCAGATTCCTCCTTTTACCTACCTCCTGCTTTTGATGTAAGGATACAGGATTCACTTTAGATTTTATATGGCTATTAGTAATAAGCTGAATTAATACATTATCTATACATTACTACAATCTGAGTTCACTATGAAGCCCAGCAAAGCTGTAAGAAGTGAAACATCATCTCTATGAATTTATTACTAATGCTGCACCTGAAATAAATATTTTAAATGTTCCCAAAGATATATATTATTCCCTTACTGGTAGATGACAACAGTTAGCACTAATCAATATGGCAGCATACATCCAAGAAGCAGGCAAGCAATATACAAAAAAACCAAAAAAGAAACCTATGGCTTTAAAAGTATATAAAAATGCCTTCTTAAACAAAAAACATCCTGTTCAGATTAGTTATATTACACCTAACTATGCACAATTTCATACAGGGAGCTCTGACCCCGAAAACTTTGTTAATACAGTTTGTGAACTGAGTCCCTGGGGCATAATTTTCAGCTGAGCTATGGTTTCTGCATTTTGTATAATTTTAAATTGTGTGTCATTGATTACTTGCAAACACAAGACTCCCATTTTGGGATCTGGCACTAGCATGCTGACACTGCAGAATTTAACAGCACAATCAAGGAAACACTGTAGACGCCAGGAGAAGGGTTTTTTGGATGAGCATATGACTGAAGTCTGACCCAGTTCACTTTCCAGAAGCACATCATTTTTTTTCAGTCATTTCCACCAAACAATATAGTGTAGTTATATGCTGTTTTAATATTCAAGCAGACACAGGATAACCCAGAAATAGCTCAGGAGTGCAGCACATTCTAAATTTGCACATACACTTTCAAAGATGCTATTTTTGCAAGGTATACAGGCACAGGAAATCTAATTTCTTCACTTCTGTCTCAGTGCCTGCATTCTGGTACTGTCCCTGACCTGATTCAGGTTCTCTTGGACTGCAGCCTGGGGCTTGTTTACTTGAAAGAAATTCACAAGTTTTTGTTGGTTCTTTGCTGGGGAGACCAAACCCACTTTGTCACAACGTGCTGACAGTTTGTCACGGTGGCTGTAGCCACCTACGTTTGCTGATTTTTCTCTACCGCACTCCGGATGTCATCCCCTTTGCCTCAACCAGGAGCTGCAAGCAGGTATGTATGCTGACCTGCAGGTCAACTTTGTGTCAATCACTCTTTTTCCTTTCCCACATTCCTGCCAAATACATTACAATCAATAATTTCTTCAGATTCTTCAACAGGGACACTTCTACTAATGCTACTTTTTGTTTGCTTGTTTGTTTGTTTTTAAATAAACCATGACTATTCTGCCCTTTTGCTTGCCCTTGCTAAGAGGAATGCAGCACCATTCCCTCCCCATGCGGTTGCAGAGCCCCATCTCCACAAGAATTGGGAATGATTAAATAAAAAATTAACTACAAAATGAAGTAGCTGGATTTTATACCAGGAAAGCACAGAGGGTTGGAAATATTCATGAGGACTTGGAGAGAAACTGTAACAGATATACCACAATACTCCCTTGTAAATATCCAAAAAATGGAGGGAAAAAAGCCATCACTATCCTGAATCCTCAACACTGTGAACCGGTGAGCATTGCGAATCGGTGAACACTGCTTTACAACTGCTCACGATCACAGTTGTTTTGGGGGGTTTTTGACTGGTTGGTTCCACCGCCCCCTCCACATTTCACCCTCTTCAGAATAACTAAGAAATACCTGTGCTGCTTCAGAAAAGATTTCAGCTGCATTGAACCCCAGGACAAAACCGCTGTGGAACTTGCAGTCGCAGCTCCTAATACATACTGCTACTTCACTCCTAAAGGTCGTATCAAAAAGCTTATAAATCAAAGTATCAAACTACTGTGGCCAACACTTATCCTCCAGTGAGGGAAGCGTAGCAAGTCAATTGTTCACGACTGCAAGTCATGGACAAACGCTGACGACAACTAGAAAACCAGTGGCAGAGACCTGCACCATCTTCCGACTCCCTCCCTTTGCAGGGTGGGGTGCAGAGGGGGGAACTTCTAGATAGAGCATCACAGTTGGATTTTTTTTTTCATACCTGCATTTATCCGACTCTCATTGTTTTGAGACACTTTACATACCAACAGGGTCAACTCCTTTGCAGTTACTCTGCGCTTTCTTCCCTCTGTTGTGATCTGCATGCATTCAGATTTTTCCGGAGCGCCTAAAAAGCCAACAGCGTACGTCATCTGTTTGGAGATGTGGTATTTATTGCTTGCATCAGGGATTTTCTGTGTAATACACTAAAGCAGGGCAAGCTGGCTAATTACTGCTGCATCCAAGCTCAAAGTTCAGATCCAGATGTCACACTTCTTAAAAATTCAGGATCATCTGGTTTTACTTCTAGTTTGGCTCATCAGAGAGAAAATCCCAAATCATGACATTAGATGCTGGCTTCCTCCTTTCTGTCCCTGAGTTGCTGCGTAATTCTTGGGAAGCAAAGAAAACCCTGAAGCCTTGCCTACCTACTGTATAAGACATACATGTTACTAAAATGGTGTCCTTTTACTTATTTTTAAACTAACCATGTAGGATTCCAGTCAGTTGCCAGTGCAGTGACTCAGCAAAGCCCCTTGCAGAGAAACTCCCTGCTGGGACTCCTGAGGCCAGGCCGCGGGCCTTGCCTCACAGAACGCACGCACCTGCTTTGGGCGACTGCAGGGCACCATCAGAAAGGGCTCCCAACATCAGAATGCAAACTGTCTGCGAGTGATGGAATAAGGAGCAAAGCACATTGCCTGTGCAACCTTCAGATTTCAGGATGCTCTTTTAAGAAAGCTTGGTAGTCCTCAACTCAGCATCTTTACGTTACTCCTCTTAATTTACACTCAAGTTCAGTGACATCCTTAATTTTGCATTAGAGATTCTGCCTGTCACTTCCCGATCCGCACCTCTCATGCTGATACCTGGCAGTCTGAAAACATGCCCTACATTTCTGACAGCAAAGCTCAGGTGCTCTTTTGGGATATTTTCTCCCAAAGCCTTTTGGAACATGGAGTATATATGATAGATTTTCAGAAAGTAACTGTAAATTAGTATGCACAAAACTATCACGGGCGTCTATGATTTCGAGCACAGTATCCTCTATTCAGTAAGCAATTTATTTCAGGAGGTTGACTCATTTCCTTAAAGCTTTTTCAGCTATCTGTTGTGACTGAAAAAAATTCAGAAAATTTAGAAGCACTCAAGGAAATGAGCCAACACATCCTGGAAGAAATTCATCCAATACACACACAATAAGATAAGTCAGTCTTAGATTTCTAAAGAAATGAGCAGGAGGAAGTTCTAAAGGAACCTGAAATATTTTCTGTGAAACACAATGTTTGTTTCCCATCATCGTAACTCTCCTTATGCGCATTTTAAAAGCAATGCTCTATGGCTAATCAGGAAGGTAAAGGGGTTTTTGTTATTTTTTTTCCCCGCAGTGACAAAAAGTCTTCCCTGAAATAGTTTAGTGAATCTCCCCAATATTTAAATTAAAAATATTACTGCCATTATGCCTCATGAGAACTTTCTTTCAGATCCCTGGTGCTCACCCCCAGGGGCATAGGGTCCATGGTCAAACTATACATCCCAAGACAAAGCCTTTTCAGTGAGACGCATAATGCACCACAGAACCACCTCATCACAGAGCTCTGGGGACGCTGGCTATCTGGAGGTCGTCACCCAGGAACAAGAAAACAAGAAGTCCCTACCTCCAAGGGTCTCCAGCGGTGTAACCAAGTGCACTGTCTTGGAAAAGCTCAACTCTTTGAAAACAAAAGCAAAGAACCAGAAACTTTTTTACAGCCTTTCCAAGAACCACTGATCCCCAGGGTTTCATGTTTCTGACTATCTGAAATCATGACAGGAACAAATGAAAAATCCATTTGCCGAACAATAAAGATTTCATGAAATAGTAGTTATGACAAATTGCTTTTGCCCTTCTCTGGATTCTCACATACCTGTGAATACTCAAAATATTTGAGTATTCTCAGTCATTAAGTGAAAAAAGGCAATTTTTCATTAAAAGTTTTCTATGCCATTGTCTATTACACATGAATTTAGCAGCATGACAACGCTGAACAGATGCCTTTGGCTAGACATTTACCAAGTGATGATGTATGTCCATCTGCTGGGCTGGGAAAGGTGCTACGCCTCTTCTTTCACTTGGGAGGCTCACTCCATATGCACGTCCAGCTTCTGGAAATGTAGCACGGTCCAGACATGGTACTGAATCTCCCAGAACACATTAGCATCACCAGCCAGTTCTGAGAGGCGACCTCATGAACGCCACCCAACTCTTGGAGAAATGATCAACTGGGGCGCTCACAATGGAGGGAAACTGCACCCTGAGTTTGCAGCACAAAGTCACTCTTACGACAGATTCAATCAAGACAATAAAGCCTCTGTGCCTCCTTCTCATTTTCTGCATTACTCTTGACAGTCTTTCCAGTTTGGATCAGTGTCTGTTCAGCCTTTCCAGCTGATTGCCTTTGACTTCATTTTTCTATTTGATGACTTCTCTGTATCAGAATATTCCTTGATCCCTGTATGTAATTTGTCATCTTTACCTGGTCTGGCAAACAAAGAGGTTTCCAAACCTTAGCATGCCTCTTTGTAACCCACTAAGTCCTTCATCATACACATGTTCTTAACATGCCAGTCCCAACATCCAGAAAGATTTCATTGTTTTAAAGCTTTTATCTCATACAGGAAAGCTGAGATCTAACTGCTTTTCTAATGATGTAGTTTCACATTGCAGCTAATAGTTACAACCGCCGGATCAGCAGACAGCCCGTCGAGGAGCAGCCTCACACTGCCTCCTGCCATGCTCCACTAGACAAAGCAGTCAGTCAGCTGCACAGTAAGTCAGATCGGCAAGTATCCAAAGGAGAACTATCATCAAATTAGATGCAACCCAAAACTACACTGAAACTCAGTGGGTTTTTTGGAGGGAGGATGTGTTAGTTTTCTCTAGGGCAAGGCAGTTTAAACTTCTTGATCATCTTAATGATTTTTCCCATTCAGACTCCGCCTCACCTTGACACAAGAAATACGGTGTTAAAGTACAAGAAGAAGTACAAAGGCAGAAAGAGAGATCAAATGAGAAGGTGTATACAGACTCCCCAAACCAACAGAAGCATAAACAAAAAGTGTGTGGAGCTGGGGAAAAAAAAGAAGACAAAATAATAATTTCATCATTTCCCACTTCAAATTAGCTTTTTTGTTTGTTTGCTCACAGTACTCAGAATGTCATAAACCTAAATTTTGACATATTTCCACATTACCTTCCATGGAAAGAAACTAGGTGGAAGGAGCAGAAGTGGGATTTGGAGAAAAACAAAAAACAAACCAAAAAATACACTCCATGCAAGACAGTGTATCTGTTAAAAATTTTTTTGAAAAAATAAAATAAATCAAAGACTTTTCTCAGTGTAGCTTATTACCATAAAGTTAATTTTCAGAATGAAATTCTGCAACCTTTGTCTGAGCAAAAAGAGAACTGGAATAATCTGAGTGGTAATTCGGATCCTTCAACAGTCAGCAAGTGGGACCTCTAAAGAGCGAGTTCATCCTGCTCCACTATTTTCGAATCAAATACTTTTAACAGGCTCTTCTCATCTTCAATGAATCACAACACTCTAGTTTTAGCCAAATGCAGGTTTTAGATTAAGGTACTTCATATCCAGCCACCCAAACATAGCTTCAATTTGTTCACAGTAACTGGAGTTTCTGGTGAGCATGTATCTACATAATCACCAAGACGTTTCTTGAGTACCAAATAACCTACATCAAAGTAACTGGTGGTTCATGCCCTAGCTAAACGGAAGACTGTTTTCCATTGGAAATTAAAATGGTATTTTATGACAAAGCCTTGATTAACTACGTCTAACTGCACAGCAGTCTTAAGTAAGAAGACATTATCCAAGCGGTAGCATCTTACTAACCTGTTCTTCATTACCTCTCATACAGTAGATGCAGGAGAGTGAAAAGGGACGTTGGAAGATTGTCCAGATCTTTACAACCTACTTCAGCAGAAGAGAATTCAGAATTTCCACGATACGTTAACCCCAGAGTAATGCAATGACAATATAAACAGTTTTCCTCTAATAACCAGAAAAAACTGCTGACTTGTCTTCAGCACCATTGTATCATATTCACAGTAATAGGAATGACTTTTTTCTCCATACATTGCCTAGATCTTTTTCCTCACACATATGCTTTATTAGTTTTGTAATGAGATGGGTTATTTCTTCAGGGTTAAGATTTACCTCTTAAACAAAAAGGATGCCGATACAGTTACTTCAAGTCTCAAATCTTTAAGCTCACGTCATGAAGATGAGAGCAGACGAAGCCAAACACCACTGATGACAAGTACTAAATGGCTCTGCAGATTAAATTCTATGAGACCAAAGCTAAAAGCAACACAAAGGTCACGTTGCAATTCTTTAGAAGGGATATCATTTTACCAGTGTCAAAAATCAAAGCCAATTATATTGAAATCATCACTAGAAGTCAAACAAGGAGATAAACATCTTGCTTAACTTTTTAGCATGAGAACTCAGAAGTAAAAAGCTTTCTCGCAGTGTTAACATGCAACAACAAAAAAGGACTACAAAACTGTGTAGACTAACGAAGGCAAAGAAGCTTCATTCGTGTAAATATCTTGAAAGCACCTACAGATAACAACATTTCCATGATTTCTTTTACATTCCTAGCAGAATATTTTTAAAGAGCAGTAATTCCCTAGGACTCTGAAGGCAAAGAACAGAACCTAGAATTAAACACAACTAGAAACAAAGGCTCACCAACTCAGCTACTCCCAGCAATACAGCAAAACCCAGAGCATAAATAAGTAATTACAAAAAGTGCAATCAGACCTGCACTCCTGTTACAGCAGCCTACAAATCACATCCCATCACACCCTCTCCGCTGGGGTCACTGCTGCACATTGCAGCTGAGCCAGTCGAGTGGCAAATTACTGCCAAAGAGACAGTCCCTCTCACTCCTGGTTACACACTCCTGCAGGTTCCCTGCTGCTTTCCCTCACCCCGTTTTGAGATGCTAAATCAGCATAGAGCTGTTTGTATTCTTGCGAGAGCAAACGCTCTACCAGTTTAGTGCTGCTCAGCCAACGGGCAGTAAACAATAGCACCAAAGACAGTAATCTACACTAATCTGAAAGGTGGTACATGTTATTTAACTGCTTGAGCAGGAGAGAAGGAGTGTACTCAATTAAGTGTGCTGTAATCAGGACTGCTTTTCAGAATCTAAATCTTATGTGCTAATGACTCAGAACATTTAGCCGAACAGACAACAAAAGTCATAAAGCTATTCCCATCATTTGGTGAAATGCCACTGATGTCAGGTGGGTTGTCTTTGATTTTACTTGCCAAAAATGTATCACGGGTGTGTTTCGTTTTTTTAAAGGAAACTGGACAATGCACTTTTCATCCTATTGCTCAAATAACTTACAAGTTAAAGAAGACATCAAAGAAAGTATTGTTGACTGTACATTAAGTACTACCCCATCAACAACTCCTAAAAATCTTCTTCATTGTTGACTTTGGTAGATTGTTGTATCCTTATTCAGTATCTTAAAAGCAACTGCCTGTCTGTAAATCTACTAAAATTCAGAGATGCATTTATGTTGAAAAATTTCCCTCTCCCTGCAGGCTACCATCTGCTGAACTATGTCATGCATGAAACTCTATATACAAATTAAACTACATTGAACATAGAAAGATGGTGGGGTTTTTTTTCCTTTTTTATGAGATCATTACTGGGTATTTATCTCAGTGACAATAGTATGTGCCTGTTATTGCACTGTAATGTTTTTCTATGCATATTTCCTCTTACAAAGCCAAACCCATTTACGCTTAACTGCCTTTATATGCAAGAAAGCACTTCCACATTTGATGGCAAAAATAAAACATTGATTAAGGTCCTGATCTCGCAAGGCACCGAATGCCTTCAATTCTTAGTCCTCTTCACAGATGACACCTAGTAGGTGCAAGCTTTCAGTTTTAAACTGTCTAAAATGATCCTCAAGTGTGACTTGACTCAGGTGAACCACATTTGTGACGATTAGATAAAGTTTAAATTCTCAAGGAAGGAAGCATTTAATGGAGCATGAGAGTTCATACCATATCCATTAATGGAAACTTCTAATGGCAACTGAATAGCAATGATCAGAGAATTATTGTCAGGGAAAGCCAGAAACTGAATTTCTAATCACACTTTCTGTAAGAAAACTAGAAACCGGTGACCTCTATCCATCAAACCTTCTTCTATGTATAGTTAAAGAGGGCAATGATGTTAACAGTGACATGCAAGAAGAGATAAACTGAAAATGAATTCTTAAATATGCCCTTTAAGAATAAATATCCTTTGTCCATTTCCCTTATGATCTGATTATATATCTGCATAACTATGCAAGTTATTTTTAATATATTCTATAAATTTTCAAAATAAGCTCCTTTACTTAACACTTTATCATACTCATCTTGCTTCTTCCAGGCAAAGTAATGAACCTTTGCTGTATCTTTTCCTCTTCTCCTTACTACAGTACATGGGATATGACTGTTATTTTTATGGAAACTGTAGGTTCATTTTTTGCATTACCGCACAATGGGATATAAAGGATTAATTTATTCCCAAGGTCAGGGCAGGAATGACAAGGACAACGAATCTACTGTTTTTTATAAACTTTCAAGGACTACTGCCACATTAGTGATGGAATAAGTGATCAGTGACTCAAAATACAACCAAAGACTAAGCAGTTTGACATGAACTCTGAATGACTGCTAGACAAAGGAAGCAGACCTCATGAAGAGAGTTTAACCAGACCTTGAAACAAAGCCCCAAAGCACGGGATTTGCTTCCCTGGGAATTGGCTGCCCACCAGAGTGAGAGCAATGGAGTCCTGGATGCTGCTGGGCAAAGAGACAAGAAACACTGCCGATGCAGATGTTTGTAAGCTTTGTTTTTCCCAAGGAGTAAACGCCAGCTAAGCATAGTCACTTTAACTGCACTCTCATAAGCACCTTCACCCCACATCAGTACCTCTCTTGGCCGAACCAGCAAATTGTACAAGGGCTGGATACTGCTCAGGTCCAGCTGAAAATTTTTCCGTACCAGAGGAGCTCTAAGATGGTCCGGTCTGGCCATTCTCTGGATCTTTTCTTTTCTTCAAACAGCCTAAGTTGCAAGATAGATCTTGATGAACTTTGCTAGGAAAGCAGGCCTATCAAGATCAATACTGGCACCTTCAGTAACCTCCTCCACTTATAATTTAAGAACTTGTGTATCCAACATCAGCATATATTAAAAGGTTATATTAAACATATCCACCAATAAAGTGTTAGTTTCACTAACAGAGTGAGTCAGAGTCCTAGTATGGATGTTTCTCACCTTTTTAAGTGCCACTGG
>JAVKLA010000001.1:21491961-21554616 GCA_034782735.1 Sagittarius serpentarius
GCAGCCTGATCTAGTGGGTGGCCCACGGCAGGGGGGCTGGAACTAGATGATCTTTAGGGACCCTTCCAACCCAAGCCATTCTATGATTCTATGATATTTAACACTCGGCTTGTAATACTTCTTCATTAATTCAGATTCTTACAGTCATCGATAAATTCATGCAGATGAAAGAGCCAAGAACTTCATAAAAAATTTACAGGAGGATTCTAGCACTGTGCATAATGCAAAACTAATCCATAATCTATTACTTACACGAAACAAATCAACAGATTAATTAATGCAACTACTTTTTCAACCCAGTTGTCAGTGATTGGGAATAACTGTTTTTTCCCAAATAATTATTTTGAAAATACTGCATGGCACATTGATTTGATGATAGAAAACAGCTCAGCTCAGCAAATACCTTTAAAAAAAATATATATTAAAATGAAAGCCAACCTCCTTCAAACAAATAAAAACCCAAGCTAACACAAGGCAGTTTTATGGTAAAAGGGAGTATTACGAATTCAGAAGTGTACATTGTTTTCTATTATCCAGTGTTTGTATTTGCCATCTTCCCATCTGCTGGAACAGCCACTTACATCAAACAGGCAGGGTGGGGAGAACGCTGCTTTCTATCCAAAGGATTATAAATGTTGTCATGCCAAAACCTCTCGCAGTGGAAAGATACTGACAACACAGCTGAAAGTGTCATCCCTGCAGCTATGTTTGTCTAGTTTTCAGGTCAGGGGTATCTCAAAAACTTAAAAAACACAATTAACTGAAAAGTTTGGATGTTCTGGCAACACTTTCTCTGTAACAGCTTGAACTTCTTCCAGACATAAATACCATCCTACAAGATTTGAAGTTTTGTTTTTACTTTTTAGCATCGGAAGTAACTCTTTTCTTCTTAAAACAAATATAATGAGTGTATTTTAATGTAGTGAGTTATCTTTTACGTATCTGCTGCATGCCATGAAAACGCATAGAGAAAGCACCTTCTATTCATATCTTCTAAATTTTGCAGTAAAGAGAAGGTATAATGCTGTCCCTACACTGACTTTTGAGCAAAATTTACTAGCTCACAACTGAGGAGGATAAAGTACCAAATTGTGTGTTGCGGAAAAAATAGCTTTGCATGTGGGTCAGGATCTAGGAAGAGTGGAAAGAGTAAGACTGAAATGCAGTATCTGGAGGGAAAACTTCTGAAGACTCTTGGTTTGTCACAGATTTTTTTTTTTTTTTAAACCAAGGTAAGCCTCACCGCATCTGATTTTTGGATACAATTCCTATATTAGACTGTCTTCACTTTTCATTATCCCACCCAAGAGGTGGTCTTTCCCTAAATATTACTAAGTCACCAGCAAACAAAGTATTTCAAGTCAGCTTTTTCGACACACTTTTGCTTATCGCAAGTATCAACATCAGACAGACACAGACTAGTACCAATCCCAGATGCAGGCCAAGATAAATTCAAGTTCTCTCCTGTAATTCAACTTATTGTCGACTGTGAATTTTGCTTTGTTATACATATTATTTAAGCATACATCTCCAGCGGGAGTTTCACTGACATCTCAACATGCACAGGTACGGTTCTTCCAGAGCTTCAGAACCATAGCTGGTCCTTTTGTTTATTTTTTGAAGAGAACAAAATTACCACAGTGCTTAGATATTCAGATTATCTAATTAAAAAAAAAAACCAAAACCAAAATCCCCAATAGTTGATGGTAAACAGCGCAACGCCACCCTCCTGGAAGCCTAAGCCAAAGGCTCTACCATGGAGCAAACTGGGTAGAGACCGACTCTTCTACACAGAAAGTCAAGCCCATGGTTTGCAGACTTTAGCAGCACCCAAAATGAAGAGTAACCACAAATGAATACTGTTATGCCTAGTAGCTAGTCAATAGACATTAACGGTACAGCTCAGATTTTAAATTACAGAAAAGTACTCATATTGCTAAAACAGGAAGGAAAAAAAAAAAATCAAGTGAATAATCAGGCTTTTCTGGAAGATAATAAAGTTATTACTTTGTATGTTTTCTATAATGGAAACCAGAGAAATCTTCTGGGAATAAAGTATCTTAACATTTTATAATCTCTTTGTCTAATGTAAGCCACTATTTTACATGCATTAAAGGCAGCTTATGTGAAAGCTTTTTTCTTTTTAATCTTGTCTGACCTGAAATAGAAAGGCTCCAAACTCCATTACCCTAGGAGGCATAGTATAAACCTAGATCCTATCTAAATTGCCCTCTATAACTTTTCATCAGGGTTTTTTTTTTGTTTTGATTTTTGTTTTGTTTTTATAATGCTATTGTGGATCATGCTGTAGGTATAACAAAAAGCCAAGCAGCCTGTGAAAAGCAGCTGATGGAAATAAATATTATGACATTTGATAGCCAGCATTTTAAATGTGCTAAGGTCCTCTAGAATAAGGGCATGCATCTCATAAATAGGACTCCACAAACCAGGACAAAAATAGGCCGACCTGGGCCACTTGGCCATGGGAGTTAATCTATTTAAACTGAAAGTAGGGTTTTCTTCTCTCACCTGACTTTTTATTCTTTATTCTGTACTTTCTGATTTCTTTAAATACGAGACTTCGTGGCAACCCATAAAACTCACCAAGATTCAACTTCCCTCAGGATCCCACAAGCAGTGGAGAGTCCACCTGCTGATCTTCTTGAACAGTTCTCGCTTCCCGAGGAAGTCCCGGTACCTTGTTGCTACAGTAACACAGTAGCAAGAAAACTGGGATGTTCCATAGTCCCTTCAAACTGAATATCCACTTCTTTGATTCCAACTGGGTCCAATACTTTGCACAGCCTTACTCACTACAGGACTCCAGAGCCTAACCGCTCTTGCCATAGCAAGATGCAGATTCCTCTTAATTAGAGGAAAAAATGTTTGTAAAACTCCAATAGCTTAAATATTGCTTGGAACAAACATTTTTAAAATGCACGTGTACAGAGCAAAAGCTGGGTCAGTAGTGGACAAGAAAACTTCATGGGTCTAACAGGAAGCAGAAAGTGTTAAATTCTGTAGCGTTCTACCCACTTCAAAAGATGAAGAAAGTTTTCAGTCTAAATCCTAGTCTAGCTCTTAAAAAAAGAAAAAGTTAAAAAAACTGAGAGAAGAGACCTCTTCCTTCCTTCTCGTTAGGATAGAAAGACTGAAAATTTACCTTTACTCCTCAGAGTAAGCACAGGTACAATACCTCTACTAAAAAGGCTCCTCTCCAAATTTCATCGTGTTTTGCACTTTCAAGTGACAATCCTCATAACCGGGCCTGAAGAAGAAATGAGAAGCCCATTCTAGGCAAAGCTTAAAGCTGAATTCAAAATGGTAAACCTGTATTTCAGATTTCCCATTTCATGCAACACTGCCCAATTTACCTGAAGAAGAGCTAAGACTCAGAAATAACATTTCTCCCTTATGTGTAGCCTCACTGGGACACCTGTGCTTTTATAGATGTGTTACCTACCATTCTCCACTCATTCTGGAGGTAGAAAGCTGCTTCAAAAAAACTTGATGGACAAGACTGTTCAAGAAGTGCTGCTGACACTTTAAAATGTTCAGACAGTACAAAACCAGAAGTAGTCACAGAATTGCCTGGATCGAAAAAGACCTATAAGATCATCTAATCCAATCGTTAAAAGTCAGGAAAAAGGATGTTTGCCTTCACAGAATACACTGTGGTCCTCACATACACTTTTCTTCTGAAAATCCTTAGGAATCCACTGGAAAAGAAAAAGACCCTCTGTACAAAGCAGTCCCTCAGCAAGAAAACACATCACATTTTAGCTGTTCACAGTGATGAAACAGAGGAGGATAGCAGCATAGTACTAAAACCAGCAAACTCGCACATGTATCTAAAAACTTTCCTCAAAACACAAATTCTAGAAAAACTGAGCATGAATTTTGCTACGCAGAGCTATGTAGAATTTTTCACAGTTAGGTTCAACTACTTGCATTTAAAAATGAAAAACCAAAAGTTACTGCAGAGGACTGTCCTGAGGACATTATAGTGAATTAACATCTAATAAAATATGCAGTCTTTTCTACAAAGTATTTGTTCAATTATGACTTCCGTTCCTTTAAAAAAAAAAAAAAAAAAAAGGCAAAAAAACCCAGAAGTCTGAAAAAAAATTCACATGCACAAAAAAAAGAAAAAAAAAAAATCAGTCCTTCAGAATAAGATGATTCTGTGTTTCCCCCCTTAGGCTTTTCTCTTTTTGAAAAGATAACATCTATTCTCATAACCATTTAGCAGGCCAAACATTTCACTGAAGTTGTACTCCACTAGAAAAAGTTCCATCTACCATTCCCTAGTGGAAACCAATCATCTGCAAAACCCCTAGTAGGCAAGGCAGCGACTCTGGTTACCGACAGCCTTGTGACCAACTGCACCAACTGATGTCTGGGTCAACGTGCACGTTGGTTTGTAGTCAGTCTCTCAAAAAGAAAGGGATCTGGTAAGTTTGGTGGGATTCCTAGTGAGTCACTGCAGTTTTAACCATGCAGTAAAACCACACTCGGAAGCACCGAGCTAACTGCTTTCTCATGATAGAAAACTAATGACAGTGCGCTAATTGAATAAATTAATGAATGAAGAGGCAAGACAGTTTCCCAGTGTGTCACTTTCAATTCCTTTTACAACAGATGTATTCTACAAAATTAATTTGAAGTGAAAATGTACCTGGATTGTTTCAGACATTTGCCAGATCTCTCTCTACTAATGCCTGAGCTTGGAACGATGCTCATTTTTAGAATTTCACCTTCTCTTCAGTTACAGAATTAACAACCACTTTTTTCCCCCTCAAAACATTGATCCAGCTTTCATGACAGTTAATTGTACAGTCAACATTAAAAAAAAAAAAAAAAAGCCACAAGACTGTGCTTTTGATTATGCAATGTGTTGGGTTTTTTTTTTTTAAATAAGGGCAAAATGTTTGCCTTTTTCTGTTCCTAGCTCCTTGAAAAACGGTGCTGTACTAGAAGATGTGGGGGAACACTGGAGGTACAGCAGTAGGCTGGCACAGCCCCAGCGCTGTCTCGTGTTAGTGATCACACACAGCTTCCGCGGCCTTCAGGAGGCAGTGCCAGAGGAGAGCAACTTTGTAAGTGAAATGGTTTTCATATTAAAGAAAGAACATGATGGATAACCTCAAGCAACTATGCTGAATATTAATAACATGTTTGAGAACAGAGCTCTTATTTTTAAATACATTCACCCACAAACATCCTCTCCTGAGGAACTAAGAAGTGGGTGTCCTCAACTTCCAAAGGAGTAAGTGGGAACTGGGGGTACTTCATGGTAATTATTACAAAGGACTGAAAATCCTGGATTATACCCTGTGGGATTAGCTATGTCTATAAAAGTTATGCAAATGAAAGGTTTTTAGATCATACTCTTACAATTTTTTTTATCATTTTTTATTTTTAAAAGATGCTAGATACTTGGAAAGAGTTTATCAACAAAAAACTTAAATCAAAGCTAGACAGGCATACCTATCAGGCTGAATACATCCTTACCTCTCTGTTGTAAAAAAAATTTGCAATTCCATCGTTCAGAATGATGAAGCCACAAGTCTTAAAGGAAAGACGCTGCTCAGATCTATTTTGAATCAGTAAAACTCTTACTAGCGCTCATAGATTTCAAGTGGCAGTGGAGACAAAAGATCAGTGTGAATGAGTTCCTGGACCTTTCATCATTTAACAAGAAAACAGGAAACCCAACATACTCAAACATTGGTATTACACGGTATGATGGGGGTTTTAGGCCCAAGAAGGCTTAAATTTGGCTGTTTCTTACAGGATTCTTACCCTATGGTAACTTAACATTGTTTTGCACTTTAGGGGCTCAACAGACTGAAAGTAGAAATACTTTTAATCCTGAAAGTAGGATAAAAATCACTTGCAGCCTACAATAAGAACGAATGAGAATTCTACAGAAAGATGCTATACGTAGCATCTTGATTACCAATCTTGAACTGCTGTGAACGATGCAAAAAAACAATGGGAAGGGGTGTCAAACCTTTATTCAGATGAAGCTTTCAATGTATTTAAATTAGAATGTTTAAGCTCCATTTAGCAGTCTGTGCATTTTACAGCACAGATCACACTTCAGTTACTAACGCTGTAGGGAAGATTCACGTCTGTTTATTATGGAGACACTTCATTTAGGTGGCTTAAATGTTAGCACATATCCACAGCTCCTTCCAGGAGAGACTGCAGCTCATGCAGCAACTCCAATAGAGCTTTTATAACCAGGTAAGCACTGGAACAGCACAAGTCAATACTGGCCAGTTTATGGAGCTGCAGTAATGTCGTAAAAAAATACCAGACAAAAAAAAAGAATGAGAACTGGAAACAGCACCTACATACCATGTAACATTAAGTGATGCAGAGATGGAATATCTTGGAAAAAACTAGCACAGCAGATCTTTCTCCAAAATCTTACTGAGACCGATTTTGTAGCACTAAGCTTAGTCCCAGCACGAACAAAATTCCAGCGGTCAGACCTGCTTCCACCAGTTTCTGCTATACCTGCTTTTGGCAGGTTGAATCGACAGTTCCTTTCTACATTAGTGATCAGGTTCAGAGAAGCAGTGCAATTTTGAAACAAATCAACGGATCAGTCCCCCTTACTGAGCACTGATTAAATTCACAAAGTAATTTTAGTGCACGTGAACTGCATTGCTTGAGAAGACGACTAAACCTCATGTGCCACTACAGATACCTGCTAGCTACGTTCCAGTTCCTAGTGGGGACATAAAGATTGTCCGTTGGAAAGCTCCAAACAACATGCGCTGCAGGGATGTTTCAATCTAGGGACCTGATTAAACACAATACAATGGAAAATCCCAGCCCAAATATGCTGCTGATGCTAGGGTCTCAGCACCAACTGCTTTGACCTACTGATCCACTCCTTTAAAGCCACATTATTTGCTAACGCACACACTGCCCACAGGCCTTTGCATGTCAGCCTAGAGCTCTTTCCAGCTCCCTCCTATGAAATATCCTGAACCGTACAAAAAAAGCACATAAAAGAATGTATTTAGAGGATTTCCTTATACAAAAATTCTTCATAAACAGAAATTCTCACTCCTTCAGAATGGATACAATTTCAGTTCTACAAAATCAAACACTTATACAAAATACCTTTTCACAAATGTTAAGAATTTACTTGTCAAAAAACCTGTATTAACACTGGACAGTAAGCATGTCAAGTTACATGATGAATACGGTACTCCAAATTTGCCAGTCTGTAAGCCAGCCACCCGCAAAGGTGAAAACAGGAAACTGCATGCACATTCGTTTTTTAAGAAGAATGCATTTCATCTTCTAGCAGGTCATTGTGGAACCAGATCTACATGAATTAGAATCATGTTTTTACATAGTTCACTGCGCTAAGAAAAGCAAAGAGACACCCAAGGTAATTCTCTGCAGTCTTACCTCAACTTTATCTTTAGATTAATTATGTAGTATGCCAGTACACATACCAGAAAAGGAAATATGAAGTGGGAAAAGAGCAAGAAACACACAGAAATATTACAAGATGGTTCTGACTTACCTATGTGATAGAGTCCTATCCAGTCAGTTGGGTCCACTTCTTCCTTAATATCCCAGAAAATGATGAGGTTCTGAGATTGCCCCAAGGTGTATTCATACATACTAGCTGTCAAACTAGACCTGCTATCCGAGGTCACTAAATCAGTGTCGCTGTTGGCACGCTGCAAATTCATGTTCTCAGCCATGGTTCCCTGAGATGCCAAACTCTGCAGATTCTCTGGGCTCAGAGTATACCGTAGCTGTGGGTTGCGACGTCGCACAAAAAGCAGATGTTCTCGAGCTGAACTGGCCATCTCTTCTCCACTTTTGTCAATTTACGTGAAAAGTTGTTGTTCAGAGATCTATCATGAAGAAGAAAAAAGGAAAGTGTTAAAGTGAGACAGCAGGTTACTCAATTGAGTATTAAATGGAGAGGCATTAGGGCAAAAATGTTCCTGCAGAAGCCTAAAATGGACTGAGTAAAATCTTTTACTTCATTGTTTTACCATTGCAGCCACCTTAGTGTCTGTACATTAAAAAGAAAAGCATGTATCAGTTGCGACAAAAGTCAAGAGTTAACCACACGTCATGAAATATCATTTATAAGGCAGAAAGCAACACAAAGCAAAACATCCAAGACCGTCTATCAAGCAAGAACAGCCACAGTAACAAAGCTCATTTAAGCCTGGCAGTAGCCTAAAGAGCGAAGAGATAATGAACTCATCTTCCCCCAAAGAAATCACAGCAGTATATGATGTACTTTCACATAGACGTGCTAGCTTCCAACAATACTCTCTATGCAATGTATGTTCAGAATCAGTAAAGTGTTGAAGATATTAATAAGGTTGGACATATTTCAGTAGGAATATGGTATCACAGATTTATGCTACTATAAAATCATTTTGTAAGGATTTTATTTTTTAAGATACAAAGCATAGCTTCTGAGATCCTCTATACTACACAAAACCACGTCAGACCGTTGACGGGTACTTTAGACTACAGATATATATTCAACTAGCCCATGTCAGTTTATCTGTGCAGTCAGGTTTTGTTGTTCTTTTCCATACATCAGAAAACAGAGGCCTTATAAATTCAACAGCTTTCCTCTAGCCCGAGGAGACACTAGAAGGTCTTCACTGAAATGGTCATGCCAATATCATCACACCATACCTTCAGAAGCGGAACATGCACCTCTTTATTCATAGCTACTAAAAGTACCACCATTTGAAAATAAGCCTTCACAGTAGTCACAACTTGAAATAAATCACCAGAAAGGAAAGACAATAACAACGAAATATTAAAACAGAGGGAATAGCTTATAGGAGGATAGAATCGCCGACAGGGAATCTCTTGCCATAAAAGGACTGTGAAAATTTCCTTGTCTAAGCTACATGACTTTGACCAAAGCTGTTTGCCTTTTTCAAAAGCTACAGTTTGTATCAACTCATTGTTTCTTTATTTTACAGAGGAAATAAAACGGTCCTCATCTGGCAGAACCATTTGCTTTCAGAAGAAAACGAATTTTCTGGTAATGTGTTTTTCAGTCAAAACTGTGAAAATTATCTTCCGTACTATATTCACCTGGAATAGGAACCATGTATTTCCTCCAAAGCCAAACCAAACCTAAGCAGTCCTGCCCAGTAGTAACTCCAGAGCTCACTGGCGAGAAATTGTGTCCCGGGCTCCTTACTCTCTTCATACAGTTTGAATACAATATTTCAACATTTCTGACCAGACTGAAGCTTAACCAGTAACGTCAATTATTCCGCTATAGTATCTTCTGAGGGATGTACACTGCAGGAAAGATCTCCTTAGTTTTACACACAAAAATAACCACATGTAAGAAAAATGTGTGCCCATACACGCGTTAAAAAAGGCAAGTAAGAGGTACCTGCGTATTATTCTTGGGCTTTCTTCTTGGTTTCAAAGCCTTCAGCTATCATACGCAGATGTATTTGTTCTCTTAAAATAACCCAAGCATTGTCAGACAGTGCTGACTGTCACCTGCTATAATGTTCCTTGTTTCAAGCAACGAAGCCTGTAATGCGGAATTAGGTAGAGCCCACGAGAAGCAAATGGATTGGCTGGCCACTTTGATAGTATTACAATGGTAATTAGACCTACAGTACACTACTGCTATTATCAATCAAATGTCTGACAACTGGTTTATTAAACAGAAACCTCTGCCTCTAGAGGTCAAAAGACATTTAATTATTAAAAAGAAAAAACAAATCGAACACTTGGAGATCCCAAGATTGTGATTAATAAAAATTCTTTTTTTTTTTAAAAGGCACTTTCATATTTTGATGGTTTTCTTTTCCTATTCATTCCTCTTTCTCCACTTGATGAATCTTCAAAAACTGCCTCTTCACTCCTATTTCCCATAACTCATCTTCAGTTTTCTTATTAAAAACATTTCAGTGTATGCACTCTTCCAGCGTATCACAAATTCTTCTATTTTCAGCTTTTCTTAAATTGGAGATGTTTTGAATATTAAGAACTAACAAAGGGGAAAAATAAAGTTCAAGTCATCCAGTTGTATGCAATTCATCACACACTGTACATGGCTCAGCATCAAATATTGCGGAAAAGGAAAGAAACAAAAATTCAGTTCAGTAATTCCACATAGACGGAAGTGACATGGAGATTACCATATTTACTTCACAAACTATGCAACAGAGTCTTTCCTGACATGAGCAGTGTTTTGGCTGCATACACAAAACACTTTATTTTTGGTGCTGGACATCAGCAGCGTTCACTAGCTCCTTCTCTGTCATGTTCCCGCGCACTCTGCCTCTGACACCAGCGTCAGTGACGAAAAGGAAACCTTGGTTTTATACCAAAAGTATAAAAGGGCCTTCTTAAAGGAAAGTCAGGGAAGTCAGCATCTTGTTTCTCTATGAGGAATATTATTCGCTAGATCTGAAAATTCTGGATGACTTTGAGACCAGAAGGATAAGTAAGAATAGCCACCAACTTCCCTACAAGCCAGTGAAACAAACAGGGATCAGCCAGCCACTGCAATCCCCCCTCCCCCCTTTTTTTTTGTCCCCCTTCTTTTTTACTTTGCGATCTGGGCAACAGCACACGCTAACGGTTAAGTCTTAAACGCCACAGTGAAAGAGTTGTACCCCCCAGCCAGGAAGAGCCCCGATTTGCACCCGAGCCTGCCCGCCGCAGCAAGCACGTACACCTGCCCGGGTACCACCGCCCTCCGCACCAGGAGACTAATTAGCAGACTGACAGCGTGCTATTAAATTCATTTTCTTCTGTCCCACAACTAGAGATTTATGTAATTTTGAACTACTGTAGACAGTGGTTTTACCGCAGTAAAATCACTGCAAAATAAGCGTCATGCAGGAGGATTACAAGTTAAAGACAAAGTTTTAACAGGAGAGGTGAAAAAATTTCCTTCAGCTGCAGAGCAGTACGCTGTACCCGGGGCAGCAGTGGCATTTGTTGGAACATATTGAAAATTTATATGTGGCAGATGGTCAAACCCATCCATGTTTAAGGACACATGAGAACTAACTTGTACTAGCTAGGACTATCCCACAGTTTTAGAGATGAGAACAGCCTGAGAAAAACATTAACGCCTTTGCAACAGTCTATTTTCTTAAGTCCTAATTGTTATCACTCTGGTGAATCACAGACATCACTACAGTTTTTGAAAGTAAAGTAAACCAAAAATCTGAATGCTGGGTTACTTCTCTGATACTACTCATACATCCAAGTGTCTTAAAGTCATGATTTAGACAATGACCCCAACAAATCACATAACTTAAACCACTTGAAATCAATTTGCAACAAACAAGTTAACCTCACATGTAAACGAGCTCATATTATGGAAAAAATACCTCAAAAAATTCAGGACATGAGCTTTTAGAATATTTTCAAAATTCAGTGAAACAGGTTGTAAAGAGGCCCCAGTGTCAGACAATAGTCTGCTATGTAGCATCTCACAGTATGCTGAGAGGTTAATTAAGGAGATCTGTAAAGAGAGAGACATGACACTCATCTTGTAAAAGGGGGAAAGGTGATTGCCATAAAACCCAAACCAGAAGGAGCGATGGAAGGGAAAATAGAGCCGCTAATTTAACTGTTTGCAGTCTGAAAATTCAGTCTGAGGATGGGATGAAAACCTCACACAGCGCCTTCCTGTCTACAAAAGGAATTGCTTACTTGACATTTGGTTAACAATTCCTGATGTCTGTCATTAATAACATAACTAACAGTACACTAACACATACATCCTACCAGAGACTGAAAATAGGAATTACCCTCCCACTTTCAATTCCTGCTAAGCACGACTGAAACAGCATTTGCACCCAGACTATACTGTAAAGACAATGCCCACGATTAGCTGTGTGCACCTGCCCTGCCATGAAGGTCTGGCTAATCAGGCTGAATGTGATTAGAGCAGCGCTTTCTGTAAGTATCAGACCAAGCTGGCAAAGAATACTGTTTTGTGAAGGTAAGCTGAAATCTGGAAACTGAATCAAGAGCACAGGAAAAATATAAGCATTTGAGAAATCAGCAGATGCTAACTTTAGCAAACTATTTTAGTTGAAAAGTGAAACCTGTACCAAAGGTGCTTTTCCGTATCACAGCGTTTTCTTCAGTATTTGACAAGAAGCTTAGAGAGAAATAGGACTGATTTCCTCTTAATCTCTAAGTGGCACAAGTTCAGGATTATTTCTATCTAAATACACTCCTCAATTACTAATCATAGAGAGTCCAGAACTGGCAAAAAGTTCCACTTAGTATACAAAATACAGATAGGAAAAATCCCCTTGCCCAACCTTCTTCACTAAAGCAGATTGAAAAGAAACGTCAAACCATTTCTGACATGCAGTCAAACATTCAGTAGTTTAAAAAATACATCAATGAAAGTCTAGGAGTTCCAGCACAGGAATAACCAAAAAAATCCCACCCTGCCATGCAAAACAAACCAGAGTTCACATGCTGCCCTGTTTATCTTACTCATAACAGTGATTCACTTCTTGTTTATGTAGTGATCTTTTGTGGCTTACAGGTCTTGCTAACAGCTTCTTCCCACAGCATTTACTGTAAACTGACTATAGGAATGGCCCTAAGAGCACAACCAGTCACCCACTGGACAAGATTTGCGCTCTAAGCGGGTAGCTGAGGGTGCTGCTGGGGAAGCGACAATTAACACATTTCACTGGGAGACTGGCTTCACGTCACCACACCGCAACGTCACCTCTCCCACGAGAGGAGCGAGGCGAGGAGGTGGGCAGTGCGGCAGCCCGCCAGCCAAGGCTCGGCAGGGAGAGCCCTCAGGGAGTGCTCTGCACCCGAGCATCTCTGTCGCTGTACATCAGACGGGTGGGAAGAACTATCCAGCCCAACTGGCCCCCAAATTTTCCCCCCATTCATAGAATCATACAATCATTTAGGTTGGAAAAGACCTGGAAGATCATCCGAGTCCAACTGTTAACCTAGCACTGTCAAGTCGACCACTAAACAATGTCCCAAAGCACCACGTCTACACGTCTTTTCAATACCTCCAGGGATGGTGACTCCACCGCTTCCCTGGGCAGCCTGTTCCAATGCTTGACAACCCTTTCAGTGAAGAAATTCTTCCTAATATCCAATCTAAACCTCCTCTGGAGCAACTTGAGGCCGTTTCCTCTTGTCTTATCACTTGTTACTTGGGAGAAGAGACTGACCTCCACCTCGCTACAGCCTCCTTTCAGGTCTTTGTAGAGAGCGATAAGGTCTCTCCTCAGCCTCCTTTTCTCCAGGCCAAACAACCCCAGTTCCCTCAGCCGCTCCCCGTAAGACTTGCGCTCCAGACCCCTCACCAGCTTTGTTACTCTTCTTCAGACTTACTCAGATGCTGCTTGGAATCTCTCTCAAATGCTACTCCCATGCTGAGATAAGTAATCCACATAATTATACAGGCAGAAGAACACCTTAAGAATGTGAAGAACAGAAAACATGCTGGTTTCCCAGTTACACACTGCGTGACGTGGCTTTGTTCAGTACAAAGATTTATAAATGCTACAATAAAGGAAAGGGCTCAAACTGACCAGCTCTGAGCTTCTGGTTGAGAAAAGAAAATGCTTCTTGAACAAATTCAAAATTTGAGGATTCTTCTCCCCACAGAACTCAAAGCTAGCCTATTTTCTGGGATAAGGTATGACTACAGTCCATTTGCAGCTATCTATATATATGCTGGCTTCAAACTTGCTACAAACTCTGGCAAAAGCAGAATAGTCAGAATTCGCTGCCAGCTGCAAAACCTGCTTAAGAAGCTGGGTGATGGTTGACCACATGGCTAACTGACATGCTTAACCAGTCTGCACTTAATCCTGCTCTCAGCACTAAAGAGCCTTCAAGCTCCTCTGTACCTCTGCCAGCAGGACAGAGGGGAACCTCCCAGTAAAATTCACCAGCTACTTACTCAGCAATATCATCAGAAACTGATTTTGCCAGAGCCCAGCCAGCAACAAAGCACCACGAAGCTGCTTGCTCACTCCTCCACCGCCCCGGTGGGATGGGGAGGAGAAAATGTAATGAAAGACTCGTGGGTCGACACAAGGACAGGGAGGGATCACTCACCAGTTATGGTCATGGGCAAAAAATGGACTCAACTTGGGGGAAAGAAAACAAAATCAATTTAATTTCTTAATCAAATCAAAACAGGATAATAAGAAATAAAACCAAATCTTAAAAACACCTTCCCCGCACCCCTCCCTTCTTCCTGGGCTTAACTCCACTCCTGATTTTCTCCACCTCCTCGACCCAAGCAGCACAGCGGGACGGGGAACAGGGGTTGCGGTCAGTTCCTCACACCGTGTGTCTCTGCCGCTCCTTCCTCCTCAGGGGCAGGACTCCTCACTTTTCACCTGCTCCAGCCTGGGGTCCCTCCCACGGGAGACAGTGCTCCACAAACTTCTCCAACGTGGGTCCTTCCCAGGGGCTGCAGTCCTTCACCAACTGCTCCAGCGCGGGTCCCTCCCACGGCCTGCAGTCCTTCAGGCACTGACTGCTCCAGCACGGGCTTCCCCATGGAGTCACGGCCGTCTTGGGGGGCTCCCCCCTGCTCCGGTGTGGGGCCCTCCCCGGGCTGCAGGCGGGCATCTGCTCCCCGGCTCCCCTCCATGGCTGCCGGGGGACAGCCTGCCCTCTCCCCGGGGGCTGCAGGGCCACCTCTCCTCCGGCCCACCTCCTCCCCGCCTTCCTCACCGACCTCGGGGTCTGGGTAGGGGTTTCTCTCACACCCCACTCTCCTCCCGCGCTGCAGGTTCCCCTTCTTACATCTGTTATCGCAGACGCGCTACCACCGTCGCTGATGGGCTCGCCCTTGGCCAGAGGCGGGTCTGACCTGGAGCCAGGGAAGCTTCTAGCAGCTTCTCACAGAAGCCACCCCTGCAGCCCCTCCCCCGCTACCAAAACGCTGCCACTCAAACCCAGTACACCGAGACAAAAAGAGATGAACGCGACAGCTCTTTAAATTTCCTTCCAGGCCTATATTCTAGTATTTGTACAACTATCTGGAGATGCAGATTTGGATTATAAAAAAAAAATAAAATAAAATCAGATAACGCTGATATGAAACATCCTTTTCTATACAGACAGAAATAAGAGAAAAGCTTCATCGTTCTGCCCAGATATCCTTTTCTTGCTATTCCTCCTGGGATATTTCCAAGAATTTCTACTCGTCAAGCTTCCTGCGAACCACGTAATGGAATTTCTCTCAGAAGGTGTTTCACTGTCCGATTAGTAGGATTTATCTCCATTAGCTAACATTTTATCAGATTCGAGTTAAGCTAACACATTTGGATGGTTCCTATTCAGTCACACAGATAAAGATGAATGTAAAAGCTGTCACAGTATTCAAAAGCCAAGAAGCATCAGCTATTTGGGATCTCTATTTTTCCCCACTGTTTACCAAGTAGAAAGTAGTAAGGGCTCTTTACTTACATGACCATGGCTGTATCTTAAGTCTTTAGGGTGATTTAGTATCTTGATTATCAACTTGTATCACGTAGCGGAAGTTTAGTGTTTTTCGAGTAGATCATGAAGTTCAGTATTTCAAAAATATAACAACATTTATACTACATAACTGCACAGTTCTAAGCATCATCATCAGGCAGAAAACTGATGAGATCCTTCAGGTAAAATATAATCATAACCGTTCAGTATTGCTACCTAGAATGCTAAAGTGCTCATTAGGTCTTCATGTTTTAAATAGTAAATTATGCAGGTAAACAATACTAACAAGTCCAGTGATGGATATCTTCGAAGAAAAAAAGTGATCATTCTGAACCTAGATAAATTGTAATTGAATTAAAAGCAAAAGAGAGATGTCATAAACTTGAAAAATCACATCATTACACTTACGGCACCGTTTTTCTTTTTAATTACAAAGAAACTGAGGATATCTCAGAGAGATTTCAGTCTGATATCTCAGAGGGAAAGATGTCTCTCTTTTCCCCCCAGTTTTTCTAATTTGCACATTTGACAGTAAATTTGTATTCACTGCTTTTCCTTGAATAGCCAGTTCTTGGTATTTCTTTCATTTGGGATGCTCTTGAAAAGATACTAAAAATGACAGGAAACTACCATCATAACTGACACAAGACTTAGATAAGTACTTAAGTACTTAAATGTTCGTTAATTTCTTTCTTTCGTTTCAAATGGAGTAAATTCCGATTTACTTGAATTCAACTTCTAGTAAATTGGATAGTAACTGCCTTGAAATAGAAATGGTTCTATCCAGGAATGCAAAGAGACAAGTTAAATTCAGAAACACTTTATTTTTCTGCTGATCTGCTTACTTTCTCCTCTAACAAAGCCCCCTAGACTTTCACAATAGGACAATTACTGGATACTATTAGAAGCAGCTTAGCCCAAAGCAATGATGATGAAAGAATTTAATAAACTTGCTAGTTTCCAGAAATGAATCTATATGTGCAGGATTATTTAACTAGATTTCCTTTTTAATCAAGAAAATTGCCAAGAAAGTCAACTGAAGCACCTTGAAAGACGCAGCAGTTTGTAAATCTTCTCCTAAGAGAAATGTTTTGACTTCTGCATTCAAACCACCTCCACAGGACTGCCAGATCAAATTGCATGCCCTACGCCGGGCAGGCGGCTGTGCTAGGTAGCTGGCATCCTCAGTGAAGAGGCAGAGGCTCCTCCAAAAAGCAATTCAGAGTGCAAAAATCACTCCCTGTCTTGATCTGTGGAGGAAGTTGGAGTAACCCGAGACCAAGCAAAAGAGGACAGAATTTTGTCTAGATGCCCTCTTCCTTTGCTGCCCTGCTCTGAGCCATGCCCAAACCACTGGCAAAACACAAAAAGTAAAGTGTGCTGAGAATACCCTGCCTTCGGTCTGCTAACTCATTCTCTGAACTCACTGCTGGGAAATCATAACCAGCACCGGAATTTACTTCTGGAAACTATATTCAGATGTTTTAAGGTAAAGCTAAAAATTACTGTGCTGAAATTTCATAGGGACGTTGCCATACAGGAGAGATGGAAGAAAAAAAGAAAAGAGAAGTGCGCAGGCATACTCCATTCTCCTTTGGACACAAATCTGGTGACTCAGCTCAGACGTTAAGCATCAGCTCAGATTACAAAACCATCATATAATTTAGACTGGCTGAAAATTTTCCCTAAGGGAAAAAGCATATAGTTCAGCATAAATATATATTTTTAAAAAAACAGTCTATGCAGCATATTATTTGGCCACAGAATAGCTCACTTAATTCAGAGCGTAACAGAATATGTATTTTAGACCTTTTCAATGCATTTTTGTACAGTTCATTTGTAAAGTCAGTCCTAAACACTTTTGTATCTAGCTGGAAACAAATGTCACTCTCATATTACCATAGCCGCTTGAGTAAGGCTTACATCTTCCATCCCACCAACTGCGACCCCCTTACATCAGGCAGAAGTTACTGCTCAAGCCTATTATGAAGACGAGCAGTCTGAAAGGTTCTGTGTATTTTTGACAGTTCTACACACCCTGCCCAGTAGCCCATCAGGCACTGCTTTGCTTTCCATACAACTTAGCATATTAATTCCCACACAAAAGCTTCAGCATGGAGCTAGCTGGTACACGGAAGATCTGGCCACTGGTCAAAAGAGTAAAAGGTCATAAATATGTATCCAGAGACTAATGTACACATATGTATAGCTTCCCATGCCTACAGTCATACCAGTTTTAGAGTGTACTTACTGACATACTGCTTTGTCAGTGTAGACAAATGTCCCGTGTCCCTGCACTGCTATCCCCACAACTAAGGTGAAGTAAGCAAGCCCTAGAACATTTCAAGGTTACTCAGCCAGGTGAACTACAGTGTTCAACACTGACAGCTTGGATAACCCGCCTGAATTTGCAGTGAAGAGATTATGGAGGGTTCATAAAATCCTTTCTGCTGCAGCTGCCAGGCTGTGAGATCTGGCCGGCCTGCAGATGTATCTTACTATTGCTCTGCAGATATACAAGGGATGTCTATGACCTAAAACTCATCCCTGTCTTTCACCGCAAGTAGCAATATAAGAACTGCACATAAATTTAAGTGAAATGTACCAGATACACTCTTAACCTCTAGACTATTCACATGGAAGAATCAAAACTTGACTGGAAATTTTAGCACTATTTCACAGCCAAGAGGCTATGCTCCGTGTGTATCGTACAGACCCTCAACCTCCTCCTGGAGTGGCAACTACTTTAACCAAGTTAATTTATTTCACTAATCTTACCTGTAGCACCACCCCTCAAAGAGCTGAGTTCACAAACGAGGCATGGACTCAGACATGTAGCCATTAGACCCAGCATACCATGAAACTACGGCCTTGGATAATTCACGATACAACATTACTCTATATAAAATTTAAAATCAGAATGCCCACTGCCAGAGGTTTGATCTTCAGTGTTCATGACACTGATATATCTGCTGCTAGTTGCTGTCGATTGGTTGTCTTGAAGAATTTCCCTTGAAGTACTGATGCAGTTGCTCTCAGTTTAGCCTTCTGACGTCAGGTCACACAGTCCATCTAAAATACAGCCCCCTCCACATGTCTATACCAGAAAGACAGAATATAATCTCTGTGAGAAGCTACTTTGTCACAGGATGGGGAAATGTGAATTTAATTCTTCTGTGAATAAACTGTAATATATGCTCATACTTACGTATCTGAAAGCCTGCAAGAACATATTAATGACAAGAAAAATGGGTAGCCCATTTAACTCGCTTGAAACTCCCTCCTGTCTTTAGGACTTCCAGAACATCTGCAGCATCAGCCCAGAGTTCCCCAATTATACGTCTTCTCCCAAGGCTTTTTCACAACAAGGGACAGTAAAGACCAAAATACAGAACTTTTACAGAAAAGAACAATTTAGCATTTGTCTGTCCAGGAAAGAAAATAAACATATAATCAGAAGAAAGAGTACAATGCCAAAAAGCCTGACAAACAGCAAAGAAAAGATGTGTTCCATTGAAAAAAGAAAGGAAAACTGCCAGGCCAAAAAAGCCACAATTCAAAAGAGCCATTGATAAAACAACGCACTTGACAGAAGTAGTAGTACAATTATTTACTACTTACTATCACAGTAGTTCTGCAGTTTCATTCCAAGTCTCTGCAATCCATACCAATGCAGATACTATTCAATGAGTGTCACATCCATAAATGACAGCCGTGTTTTAGCGATACTCAACAGAGCCTGATTCAAGTATTTATTTGGCAGTTATTAAAAGCTAGTATATATACTATGCAATAAGCAATTACATAAATTTATTTTTACTCAATTTTAAACTAGAAATCCATTCTATGCTGACGGAAACCCCTGGAATATACAACGAATATGAATAAACATTCATGGCTCCACCCATCCAGGTCCAAATCCAACACAATCATTCCCATTATTGAGCTTGTACAAGCTCAGTTTTCTACCACGTAAAACTGATTTCACTCACTGAATTGGTATCAAACCACCACAGAACAGGTGCATCTCTCATGCTGAGAGATTCCCACGTTATCAGGAAACACAGGAATTCTCTGTTCCTCTCAAAGCAGCACACCAATTCATGTTATTTATTCATTTTTGTCACAAAGGGGATATTATCAACTTGGAAAATGGCATTTCTTTGCGTAAAACGTATATTCACTGACTTCAAATTCAAGAATTTAATAGCTGAAACATGCTAGCAGATGAAAAGTAGAATAAAAAAAGAATGCCCACCAGTCTGTACATAAGTAATTTCCCTGATTCCCCATTTTTTAAAAGTTCTAGCCTGGTAAAACTGACTGAGAAGTAGGGGTGGAAGATGTCTACAGAAGACTCAGTCAGTCTCCTTAAAGAACAAAATAGAATTAAAAACAAAACCAACCCAAAGCTTTGTGTACCTAGGTCTTATAAATAAACTATAGATACAATCAGTAGATCAGGAAACCAGGAAACAATTATTTTTAAAAACTGACAAATTTTGCCAGAGTGATTTTAACTGTCTATCACTATACATGCAAATTTCCATCCTCCTGCCCCTTTTACCCTTCTGGCATTTCAGTTAGGAACATTTTACCAGTTATAACCTCCCCCCAAAAAAGACTGCACTTCCACATAAAGATTTGAGGACACTCTTTGGCTGAAATAAAACGTCAGAACATTTCTGCTGGCCTGCAGTTTAATGGAGCTTTTTGCCTGATAATATACTAAGCAGTCAGCTACCAAAGATGCCCCTGAAACTAGCAGGAGTAGTAGAAGAATTGTTAGGTCAGCTCAAAGGCAATGCATTTTGCTTGCTGATGGTGCAAGGTACATCCTTAAAGAGGAGGTGCCATTAGCAAAAACATTTCAATACAACCATATTTTGCATAACAGTATTCCTAGATTCACTAGGAATTTCTTATAATCAGCTTTTCTTCAATTGCCTGTCCATAACACTTCAAAACATGTAAGAACTTTTAACTAAAAAGTAAAAATTAAGCCCCATACTCATATATACTTTTTGAGTAGGACTTACAGCATTACCACAGTAACTAACACACTGCTAAAATGCATTGCTGATTATGTTCAGTATATTGTTACAAATATTGCAGAGAATCAAATAACTATGAATGTAACCTTTGCAGAAACTAGGTATGATAAGCACTAAAGATTTCCTCCTCCAGAAAACTTACCTGCTTTACATTCTTTTAAACTGTTTCTTTATAACCTGCAAAAAAGAACCCAGAATAAGAAAAACACAGCTATTTGTCTGCATGCTCTTTGTACTGTCTGCCTGTATTATACACAGATGCTGATCTTCAGCTTCAGTAAATCCAAGTAAAAAGTCAGGAGGGCTGTATACCAAGGTGTTGATGATACTGCCCTCTGAATTTACAGCCTACATCACTTCTAATACTCAACACACTTGGGCTCTAAAACAAACCAGTTCTGTTGCTTGTCTTTTACAAGCCAGAAAATAATAACATAAAAACATTTCCACGTCTAACAATTTGTTTTAAAGAAACGTAAACTGCAATTTTTTACCCTACTTCAGATTTTCCCCAGAAATATAATTTAGCTCAGAATTTCATGCTTGAATGCTACGACAGAATTTTTATGCACCAGTTGCTTTACTATTTTTTTAAAAACACTACTTCAATAATTTTAAGCAAGCATTTCAGCTGGATAATTCAAGAAACAGAGTACTTCATCATTTTAGTAAAAAGAAGTCAGATTGGTATCTAATTACTCTCTTCTGGACAAATGCTCTTCCACAACTATGTGAGTCGGACGAATTAATTTATAACAAAAGGTTATTAACATACAATGCCTGCATTGTTATGGTGTAGCAAGAACATCAGTAGGACACTTAGACATACTCTGTGCCATACAAAGTCCTTGCCTGCTTAATGCTAAACAGCTGCAGTGCAATTGCTGAAGCTGTCAGAGGTGAGGACCACTGCTCTGCAGAAACAGCCTACTTCAGGGAACAGGCTAAAAGCAGAGACACACACTAAAATTCAAAGACAGAACTAGAAGGGGAAAGGGAAATGGATAGAAAAAAGCTTTCCCTATTTAGCAGTTTACTGATTTACAGTTTACAATCCGTAATCACACTCAAGAGAAGAGAAAAAAAAGTTAAAAGCCCTAAGGAACTCCACTATGACAAAAATGATACTCCTGCGGTAACTCGCATACACCACCATAACCTGCAAGCGTACTCAAGACACTTTTGTCTGTGTCTGGTCTGTGTTCTCTACATGAGAAAATCATCTGAGCTAGAATGCAGACCACTAGGGAGTTAGAGATAGCAAAGCTATCACCGCCCATGCTTCCTCACCTTGGGAGCAGACATTACAATTCATTATTTAGTTCAGTGATGACATACTGTAATTTCTTTTCTTGCAGGATTACCGCTGCATTTGCTGCTTTCCTCGGTTTCTGCACTAAATATGCAAAAATCCTTCAGAATCTAAATGAACGTTTAATGAAAAGACAACAATACAAAGTGGGCTATATAAAGATGAGGCCTATTATGAATTAGTACTCTTACTATTAAATATGCATGAGTTTTTAATAAGTAGAGCTAAAAATAGACATGTATCACAGGATTTCTCCAGGCTGTACAATTTTCATTCATCTTCATCCTGCAAAGAAATGGGCCATTGCTAAAAGGACTCTCACTGCGCACTTTTACATTGTTGTCATTGGCCCTCATTCATCGTTGCAGGAAAAAAAAAAAAAGCCTCTGGGATCGGGGCATAAAGGATTCTGAAGACCTCCACCCTCTGCCACAGGGTTTAAGGAATCTGCAGCAAACTGTGGGTCTCCATAGTCCGCTCACCCATCTACCAACAGGCACTCGTCCTTTAGCAGACCAGTCCCTATCCCCAATTTGTGTGTTTAGAAAGAACGCATTTGAAAGAAGACTCCTGCATCAGATAACAAACAGCAGCAGATGTAACCGCTAGACTGAAATAAAGATATAAATAGTTGTTTCAGTTTTATTTTTTAATCTTAATATTTCATTTTAAAAATACACATATTCTCCTCATTCCTTCATCATCCCACCAAGGAAAGAAGCCTAAAATTAAGCCAGATGCAATAGATCCAAATATTCTTTTTGGTTTTAACGTTCATTTCTAACATCATGTCACACTACAGACATAAATGAACAAAAGATTTTAATAAAGACTGCGCTAATTCTGGCCGAGAGTGAGTGCATTCTGGAACGCAGCACAATTCTATATAAATCCACCCCAGGGCGTAGGTGCTACAGCACCAGGAAACGGAAGAAGATTGAAATCACTGTTTATAAATACAGCCAAGAAATCCTTGCACACATACCACCAAATATATAAACAGAAGTTAAGACAATCTCATCTGGAGGCCTAAATTTCATACACTTATTTATGTTGATGAATTTTTAATTATTTTTAAGACATTTTGTCTTGTGTACTCATGTTTTTAAAACAACCTTGGTGTATTTAAATCAAAGCACGCATATTGAGTTAGCAGTTACTAATGCTGCGTCGCCAAAGGAAACAAAAACAAGGAAATCATAGCACACTGCATTCTAATATCATCTTAAATTACTCTGAAATCTGTATTATAAAAATAATTCTGGTTTGATTTTGAATTTTCTCTCTTTCTCAATGTATAACAACAAAAAGGAATTTAATCCACAACAGACATATTCCTAATTAAACAAAAAAAAACCAAAACAAAAAACTCACCACCTTACAGCAGAGTTAACGTTCAGCTTTTTAATGGATAAATATGCAGTTTTAAATAACAGTTTATTGAAACAAAAATATTTGTATCACCTATTAGCATTTTCATCTTTTTTCCTGGGGTTCAGTACAAAAGGTGTGATAACATGACAGGGATTTTCACTGAAATGTCCTTGGGTTAATCTTTGCGAAGACAATTTAGAGTTCGAGGTTTTCATAGACATACAACTACCAATTCAGAGTAAAACTGACATGACTTTCTGGAAGCTCAAAATATGGGCAAAGCAGACTTTTCTCCCCACCACTTAGAGCTTCATCCTAGCAAACACTGAAGATTTATGTTTGGTTTTCCTATGACACATTACAGTTGCAGTTACCAGAGACACAGATTTTTTTCAGATGTTTCAGAAACAATCAGTCTTTTACCACAGCTGTAGAAATACACAGAACCAGAAAGAAACCCGCAACGCTGACATCTTTCGTTACTTTGGTGCCTTTACTGTTCTCAGGTGCACTTTGGGCCTAAAACATCCCTCCTGTGACCACACACAGTTCAGGGCGGGGTTTGGTTGGTTTTTTTGGTTGGGTTTGGGTTTGGGGGGGGCAGGTGTGTTTTTTGTTTTGTTTTGTTTTTAAATTGCAAAGTTTAGGATTTTTCACCTGGCAGAACACCGGGCCCACGTGTTGTTCTTTTTTCTGTCCACATGCAGACTATGTTCTCGCTCAATATCTGATTTCCCTACAATGGCAGGACGAGATTCTTTCCTAACCCTCCTACCATGCTTAAGCCCCGCCGAGTGCCTGGAAAGGAGTCTGTTGCAGCGTGATCCAACAACAACCTATTTCCTCCAAGACAGTTCAGCCTTAAAAATCCAGTTTGTCCTAGAACAGCCATCTCTCTGTCTCTGTGCGCTCCCTGAATACCAAGTTTTAACACCACGGTTATTAACCTTGCACCAAGTACAAGAATTCCCCCTATCCCTACCCTCTGAGCACTAGCTTGCAGGGATGGCCACGACAGCAGGGAAGGCAACCAACCATACATTCAAGGCAAAGTGTGTAGTCTAGCATTCGTTTCCAAAAGGTGAAAGATATCAAAAGCTCTATCCAGACATACCATGTGAAAGAAGCATTCACCACTTTGGTATATACAGGGTATGTTTTCTTAATGCTCAATAGGGCACTCCCCTCCCAGTCTCCCTGTCTGTCTCCCATCGGTAACTGAGAACAGTGAAGCAAAATAATAGTTATATTGCTGTACTCCTCTGAAAAGTATTCCAGTATTTCCTATCTTCTTACATCATAAAAATGAAGGAGAAAAGATACAGCTAGATCTACTTGTGAAAATCAGGGACTCTAACAGGGGCATCGACTGTGACTTCAGCTGATAACTTGAGTAGTAACGATGACAGCTACAGCACGGTGATGGCAGAGGAAGAAGGGACTTCCTTTCTGGGTACCATTTTGCAGATCTCAGGCAGAACCTGGCCCCAGAGAATGGTAAAGTCAGATTCACCTAAGAGGTTTCCATTATGCATTAATAAATTTTATTTATTATATACTTATCTATAAATATATATAAGTTTATCTAGAAGTTTATATATTATAAATTTTATTTAGTCACTTATTTTAAAGCATGAACAGAAATTTGGAGGAAGAGCACCCTCTTCCCCTCAAGAAAAAAAAAAAAAAGAAAAAAAAGCTGGCAGCCAGATGCCCAGCTCACACTGAGACTGTACAGTGGGGGAGGGAGCAGCTTATTATCATTCAGTATTACCTCTGCAAACCTCCTGCCTCTTAATATCCGAAGAATAGTATGAAATGCTTTGGTTTAACCTTGGAAAAAACCTGACTGGAAACAGCTATATACAACTTGATCAAAACCCAATGACATAAGGGAAAAAAAAGGAAGAAGCGGCAGGGGGACGACTGGACCCTACCCTGGTTGGCTGGGGTTTTTCTCTCCTGTTAATGGAAATGCCCCTGCATTTTCCCGCATTTGGAAGTTAACTTCACAGGGTGACCTTCCCAAAACGTAAGATGCAATGCAGCTTTCTGGTTAGATAATGCCACTGCCTCTGTGTCAGGCCTCCACTCGTGCCAGATGGTCACAGCCAACCTCTGTTGTAGGTTATTACTAAGCAGAATTAAAGAGAAATCACTAGAAACAATTACCTGCATACTGACTGGACTTCATAGTTTGCCAAAAAGACATCATCGTTATTTTACGACACGTGAGTGAAGTCTCCTATCAACACTGCTGGTTAGCTGGCAGTTTTCTATGTAGTTTGAGACTGCTTTATTTTTTTTTAATCATTTGTCTAATAAATGATATGACCATACGATTACAGTCAAATTACTAATTATTACGAATAAATTGTTTTCTCCTTATGATGTAGCTCAATAATAAAAAATGTCAGGTTTAGGCAACCACCCTTCCATCAGGTTCCAGAGCAGCAAGTTTAAGCTGTGTTTCCTCAACAGCAGTAGCAGCCCAATCAAGCGGAGGATGTTGTTGTACTTCACTAACAATCCTACCCCACCCTGTAATGTATACACAAATCTCAGATTAAAATACAAACGAATCTTACAGCTGCCAACATCAAAAACTCGGGAAGGATGCTAGAACTGCAAAAGAGTACCAGTTACTAGACAAAGCACCGACACAAGAGGAAAACACTTTTTCAAATAATGCTGCTAGAACCCAGAAGCTGAACACTTCAGAAAGCCACAAACACTATCAGAAGCAACAACTAGCTGTTCTTGCCATCACAATCACGTCCGGTGACACCACAGGTGTGGCTGCTGAAGTGCCGTAGCTTTACAGGCACTGAGGAATCAGATCACACATTCATTCATTCAAAAAGCTTCACTGGAAGCCTTTTGTAACACCCTGCAAGACGCCAGTACACATCAGTGATGCCAACTGCAGCTGGGAAAGCAGAGACTGCTGAAGATGGCTAAGCAAGCCTCCAATACTAACGCAATGAAGACTGTATCAGTTAACTTCCAATTAACATCTGTACTAGACATGGCAAAAGTTTTTAACCCAAGTGTCCTAACACTGAGTCACCAGTTTGTGATCAGTAGAAGAAATTCACTGGAAATTCAGAGGTTTCCACTAGTACTGACTGTAGGAAATAAAGCAGACTATTTTTAAAGTCACCAACACAAATATAATTACTTTAAATCCGTTTCTCCTTGGTCACAGAGGAACACATATACCAGCATTGCTGACATCCCATCAGATGCTCTACCTTGTCTAGATCAAAAATAGAGCTTCAGTTATAAAACACGCTATTCTCAAACACACTTATTTTCTAATATTTCTTATCAGTAAAGAAATAATTGCTTTATAATTGCATCCAACCTAACACAGAGGTAAAAGTAGTTCCTGCTGCAGTTCCCCAGATGTCACGATCAACTCTGAGGAGATATACACATGGCATACACTCATGTCAACCGCTTTCCATGAAAATAACTTTCTGAAACCTATTACTTTGCTTCCTGGCATTTTCTAGAAAATTAGCACCAAAAGTGCTGGGTCAGCAAAACCAATCTGTACTGCAGTGGATCGGCAGCATAAATTTGGATCTTCACTGTAATTGTGCATCTTCCTTAATACCTTACCTTAGAGCTACAGTTCCTGAAGCAAACGATAACGAAAGACCTTGCAAAGGTACACTTAAGAGTGTCAGAGCACACTTGTGGCATTTAAGTGTTAAGATACGCAAACTGATCCTTCTGATGCAAGGGAAAAACCCTAGGATAATACGCCAGCCTCCAAAGCAAACTGGCAGATACTTACTGTATAATAAAGACTGACAAAGATTTGGCACAAGTAACAATGAGCAGTTTCAAAACTGAACTATTGCATGACCACAGAAGTGTTAAAATTTGCTTTCTTCGCTATGAATTTCAGTGATGTAGCTGACCTCTCAGGTCTGGAACTACATCCAGCAGCAGCCAGAGGCTGCATGTGCCCGTGTACGTCGCGATGTACTCAGTCTGGAACCCTCCTCAGCACTCGCAGAGCGCTGGACGTCAATGCGTGGGGAAGCTGGTGCTGATCTACCAGAGTTCAGTTCTGACCAACAGATGTACAGGGAGCATAGGTTACAGAAAAGCAAATCAATAGGCTGTTAAAACGTGTTAATAGCACACTTAGCGGTTGGAGGGACCATTTTGCAGAGGGAGAGGCGCGGTAATTAAAAGATCAGAAAACAGTGCCACAGATCCATCAGGAAACTTTCTAGTGGGTCAGAAAATTAAATTGTTCCCATTATATGTCATGTCACTGGCCTTCCAGAGCTAACCAGAACCTGCAGTTCCTTCATTTCACTTTTCAAATAGTCCCCCACTTGTTCTCTTGTGTGCAGACTGAATGCAGGGGGTCTCCTGGCCCCAGCGGCTGAAAGGCACCTGGGTTTCATTCTCTAACAGCACACTCGGAAAAGTCTACAAAGGCCCACAGAGTATGTTACGCACACCACATTTTAACCAGGATCCAGCTATGAACACATTAAGAAATGTATGGTGTGGATTTTTTGCTGCCTTGTTTTGTTTAGTTTTTAAATCAGGCAAGACTACTGGAAATTCTTTTAAGCCACCAGGACAGTGCCTTCTGCTACCTACAGGCTACTGGCACGATTTAATTAAGAATGCATCATGTAATAGGCACTGAAATTCCTGGAGATTACAGAATGCCACAGAGGGTGTCAAAAGGTGTCGTAAGGCCAGGCAACAGAAATAAAGTGATTTAAGCATATGAGACCAGAAAAACAATTCCTGAAAAATACGTGACTCCTTAATGCTGAAAAGTATAATAGTGAATACCGCCTACATTTAATGTGCAATAACCAAACAGGTCTAAATATAAAGTGAGCTTTTATAGCTGTCTTACAGTCTCCATATAGACTGAGGGACCTTTTCTGTGTTAAGGTAAAAATGTGTCTCCCAGTTGTATTTGGTGGGGCACAGAAAAATGCAATTTAACATTATCCAGTAACAGTGTGGCCAGTGAAACACCGTCCCTGCAGTTCCAACCATGGCCAGAGGATATGCCCCCCGCAACATTTATTGGATGAACTCAAGCACGCTCGCAAACACACGCGGTCAGAGACAATCTCAATGCGCCCGGTGAAATTTCTTAAGTAATGAGAGTCCCAGGACTAAATCTCTGGTCTTAATGTTATTCTGTTAAATAAGTATGAAAACCACTGAAACAACTGTTACTTTTAAAGCAAATTTTTCATGACTTTCTGGGTTTGAGGTTTCTCCTCCATTTACTTCAAGATTCCTTATCAAAATTTGTCAGTGTCGTCTTAACCATCCCTGAAATATCTTTCAAAGTATGATACGCTAAGAAAAGGGTTTAAATCCTCCCAATACATTCAACTGAGAATTGCTATATAAAGCTCACCGCACTTCTTCACAGCTTCTCCCTGACAGCTTCTCTAATGGCTACCTGATAGGTGTTAGTACTGTATTGCCATTAACTATGTGAATATTTAAAATTGATTTCAAAATATTTATGAAAAAAGACCGAAAGTATTTTCAGAGTTCATATTGTTGATCTTGTTACCAATTACTTTTTTTTAACACGTACCACTAGGGTCTACGACTTGAAAAAATGAATGACAAAACACTGTGCACAAGCCACGCTGCCAGGAACAGTTACCCAGAGCCATGTTTTATTTAAGAGAAAAACTGTCACCCTCCAATAAACAGAGGATTTTATTAGCAAACTGTTTGTTAATCCATACAATTTGTATGTAGTCAATGAATTGAACGGATAAAACTACCTTGAAACGCATAATTAGATATTTAGAGAAGCAAAGTACTCCTAATGATTTACTAAATACAGTACATTTACAAAAGTAGACTTCGAAATTAAAAATTAACAAGCTATTAATAGGATGAGACAGCTTGTGACTCATTGTGTAACAAAGGAAACGTGTCAGGGAACAAAAAAAAAAAAAAAAAAAAAAGGAAAAAAATCAGTAGACTCCAAGTATGAAATTTTAAAGCTATATGCACAAGCAATTTATTTTAGTTATTAAACACAACAGGGTGACGTGTTCTCTAAAGGGACAAAATCAACTAAGAGAAGTGAATATGCCAACCCAGAAAACATGGCCAACATTCAGTAAAAAGCAGCCACGTCGGAAGATAAGTCATGTCCTAAAAAAACAAAGGAAAAGAGGGGGAAGCTCTCTTGCACGTCATAAAGAGATCTCTTTGTTGAAACTTTTTCATTAAGCTTTTTGCTACCACTTTTTGTGTTTTCCTGAAATTTTTATCCTCAGAAATCTTTGCAGATTTCATTCTATCCAGTCCCATGTCTGCAAACCAGAAACAGCAGCAGAAGAAAATGTGCATGCTTTGATTGTCAAGATGTACTTTGAAAAAAGTGCAAATCTTGCCACCTGCCCTTACTTTCACCGTTCTCTTTCGCCTCCTGGAAAATTTGAATCTGTGCCTTGCAGGATGTAGAAGTACAATGGTTTGAAAGTAAGCATTTGAATAGAAAGACCGAAGTTTATCTCAGCAATGGTTCTCTAAGATTACAACAATGCCAAAGTTCTCTTTAAATTAAATACTTAAACTGGACTGCTCTCAAATACTGTGGGGCTTTTGATAAAGCCCAATTTATTTATTAGGAGAAACCCACTCTTTTGAACAGTTTCTTCTCAACCAATAACTTTTCTTCTCCGTGAGAAAAGCTTTAACTAAAGTAAGGGGCTGATGTTCCAGCCTCTGTCAGACAAGGAGCTGGTTCTAGCCCAACCACATCAGTATTTTGCCCAAACTGTTATTCTCACACTGCATTTATGAGTTTATACAACTACAGTCACTAATCACACTCATAATTTGGTATGCTTTTGGCATTCCCTTAATTTCCTTCTTTTCCTAAAGATAAAAGTCTCAACGCTTTTTATACACTTTTTAGGAATGGTATTTTTTCCGTGCCTCTAATTACCAAAAGTTATTGCAGTGATCAAGTGCATGTTCCTGAAGCCCTCTGATGCCCCATAAAGGGAATGTGTAAGTTTGAGGCTAATCACACAACCCTTCCAGCACTCAAAGATATCGTATCTCACCACAGTGAAATAAGTAAAAGGAAGATTGGTTTTATCATAGGTCAGTCTCTTAGGTATATGATCTTCTCCCATACAAAGAAAAGCGTACCATCTTATTTCTCCCAAAGAATTAACTTTGATAAAACTATTAGTGATGTTTCTGATAGACCAGTTCAGTGCCAGCAAAGCTGGCCAAAAATAATGGAAAACTAGTCGAAATTGCCTGGTTTGGAAAGACTGCCAAATTCGCCACAGTAAGTGGTTGACATTCTTTATTTTCATGTCAAAACATTTATCAGGTTTTCCCCAACAATAACTACGTTGACTTTTTTAAAGCTGTACTGAATATTTGTAAAGTACTGTATTGATTCATATGCAATGCATCTTTCATTCTGAGCAGACCCTTATTTTTTGAAGAACAGCAATGAAAAGGTTAGTAAAACATGTCAAAAAAACGAGCCCTATGTGGAGTATCGGCACTCTCTGCCTCCCACCCAGACTGTCTCCGCTTTCTTTTCCTCTGCTCCACTTTTTGGCAGATTGTTTTCTGTCAACACAGATATCAGATGGAGAACCCTTCTCAGCACTGCTTTCTCGCTGCAGTGGCACCAGCTTTCAGCCACCTCCCCAGAAGAAGGCTACAGCATCCTTCTGCACTTTTTTTAACCCCTCCATCAAACCCAACCAGGTGCACTGCCACCTCCCCGCCACCTTTCTAAGAAAGGGACCCCAAGTCCTGTAAGGGACCTCAGTGCTGCTGCCTCACAACTGATCTTCTGTTGTCAGGTGTGGATCTTCTGTTCCACACCTAAACTACAACAGAGGCTTACATTCATCCCAATGGGACTGCAACATAATGTGCCAAATGGCAGATTAAAATAACATTTTGCTGCCAAGGTGAAACATTTTTAGACAGCAGAAATGTTTTAAATTCAGCTTCAACATCCTTATCCTATAATTTTTTATGTTTGTAACTTTTCTTCAAATTACAGCCTGTCTCTGCCACCTTCGTCTGCTACCGTCACTCCGAGTTACTTAAGCACATTTGTGTGATTCTCCCAATACAGCCTGCTAACACAACCCAACTTGGCCAACTAATACTATAAATAAGCAAAGCAAAACTGACACCTCTAAATGCAATTGTTAAAAAAACCTGTCCAATATAAGCCAAGGCCTAATACAAATACAATACCTTGAAATATTACAAATGCATAGAGCTCTGAATTCCTAAGAGTTTATGTTTATGAAAAGCTTTACAAAGCCAATTTATATTCTTTCAACATCATTTTGGAGTAATATGAAGAAACAGAATCTAGAGTATGAATTTTAACTACACATAATGCACCTCAACACATCTCATCACCCTCACTGGGAAAATAAAACTTTGCTGCTTTATTCCATGCTGACACTGTGATTGCAAAGAAAGATTGTGGTTAGATGTATGCAGCCAGCTCCAATGACTTTTACTGCTGTTTTTTATTAGTGTTAAAACAATTTCCCAGCAATCTTCTTCCCTTCAGAATTAAAACCACAACACTTAGACGTGAGGTTTTTCTCCTGCCAAAATCTCCAGTGATAATTCATACTTAGTGTTCCCTCAGAGACATGGGAAAGTGGCGAAAGATACATCCACAAAGAGAGAGCGCAAGAGCTTCCAGTCTAGAGGAATGCAAGTACATTTTCTCCTTTTAAAAGCATTTATCAAAGTGGCGATTCCAAGTTAGCACTCCTGAGTGAAGCTGAACACGTATCAGTCTTTTAATCCGAAAAACTACATCTAAACGCCACCAGTTCCTTCCACTTCCCTCTTTTCTCACTTGAGAATAACTATTCTGTTCTGGCTTTCTGTGAATGAGAAAAAATAAACAAACTTTCACATGACTTTAGGGTCATAACTACCAAATCTGTAGCTACAGAAAAAAAACCCCTGAGAAGTCTGCTTTCCAACTAATACAAGAAAAAACCCTTGGATTATAACGCTGTTCCCCACATTTCTCAGAAGGACTGGTATACGACCATCATGTCAGGCTACCTGCTCTAGGGAGACGGAAAACACATTCTGTAAAGCCACCATCAGAAAGACTGTCTTACTCCTGCTCTGTTTGAAGTTCCCCTGCTACCCAGGACCCAATCCTTCTACAGCACAGAGCTAGGGGTCTGCAATTAGATTTAATACATACCAGACTTAAGAGCCTAACTCTATCACTGACTCATCGCCAAGGGAAAGGACCCTTACATTGTTTCTCTCAGCAGAAACAAAACCCAACTCACTGCCACTGCAAGCCCGTGCTGCAGAAGGAATTGTCTCTTCTAACCCACTACCTCCAAACTGAGCTTACTTTTGATTTTGGAAGTAGTAAATTGAGGGAAATAAATAGGAAAAAATACAATTATTCAGGAATTTAAAAGAAAGCAAAATTAAGACAAGTCCACTTGGGGGTTTGGGGTGCTTTTTTTTTTTTTTCCTTTTTAAGCCAAAAATTTCAGAACACAGAAGAGTTACATGTAAGCATTCTTTGGGGGAAATAATGTTTTGGAATCTTTATTTTGGCATCCTACTAAATGTTAGCCGCATACCAGTTCATAATCTAATTGAAACTAACCCTAAATAAAGCACAGACCTGACAGGTAGTACAACAGATTGAAGTACCACTTCTACTTGTTAGCAGGAGCCTGCAGAATTTAGCTAGTGTCACGCTAAACATTACTTGATAAAAATACTGGTTTAAACCAGGAAAAAAAAAACCACAAACCTTAGCTACTTCTACTACGCAACTCACTGTACCTGTGTACCTGTATCCTTCAGAAACACTCAATTTTTATTAGTGAAATTTCCGTAACACTCTTTTTTTCCCTTTTTAAAAACCTGAAAATGATGCAGGCACTGTATTCTCAAGGAGTAAATGAATTGATTTTACCTCATAAACTACTTCTTAGAAAGAAGAAATTTTTTATAACCCCCTCAAAATATTTATTGTGAATTCGCATAGATCTTTTCAATGTAGTTAAAATCCTGCTGTACTGTAGCTGGGATTTAAGAGGACTCCTTTCTTCTTTTGGTAAACAGGTAATCTAATGAACTCGATCTCTCTTATCTGAGAGAAGAGCTGAACCTAATCAGCAAGAAGAAATCAACAATAATTTAATTTTATCCTGCATCAAGGCATCTATGGGTGGTAGGAGAGAGAAGCATTATGCATAGCAGTCATTTGCCTCTTATCTCAAGTGTCTTTTTGTGTCTTAGTCCTTTCTCAGTAATGAATCTGACTTCATAGAAACGTTAGTTTCCTAAAAGTATTTAAGGAGGGCAGGAGAAAGAGCACGGCATTAAAACACTTCTCAATTCATTAATTCATCAATTCATCACTGACTGGAATTGGAAATCAGTATTTCTATCAAGCGTATCAACAGAGTTATCTTTTTCTTTAGGTCACTCACAGCATCATCCATTATTGGGTTAGAACGTACATCTATTAATTTCAAACAGAACACGAACATAGGTATATCATGTAAATGGTCATAATATATGATTATATAAATGCTAGAATGAAAGCAGTTTTGCTATTGCCCATGCTGTCCCTCTGGACATTCACAGTGTGCATCAAGCGTTTTCCGAAAATCAAATGCAGTCAGAGCACTTGTTCATAAAGAGGTTTACTCTGAAGGGACTACGATCTGGTAGCTGCAGATAGATACTTTCAGAGCCTCCTGACAGCAGCAAAACTCACCAGAATTCAGTCAAAATCATGCTGGTGCTACTGGAGGAACTATCTGCAAGAGGAAATGAAGGTCCTGGGCCAGAAAACTGTGTAAAAAAAGCATTACCAGAAACCTCCTACTTTTCAGCAGCATTGGAATATTGAAAACTGCAAGTTAGTCATACCTGGGAATCAAGCATGCGGTACGGACCATAAGACAGCTCATAAATCACAATGTAACAGAAATGACGGAGGCCACAAGCTAGGCTTTTCACAGCATACTGGTTCGAATCCCATCGGGCATCTCTTTTGCAGCTCTTGTGCCTAACAAACGTTAGTTGCTTCATTTAAGGAAACTATAGCAGTGCTGATGTGATACCAAGGACTTAAGCAAGACATAAAAAGCTTCAGGTTTTCACTACTGTTCCAAGATACTGCAGTAATGAATCTGTTTCTTCATTTCATATTGGGGCTAACTAGTATGGTAACACCTTCATTAGTTATTTTCTGACAAATGTTTTAGAATGAGGATTACAGTACCTTATTTACTGCATACCATATTGTTTGCATCTGTATGTACTACTACAACGGCAAGCTGCCCGAAAACCTACCTTCAAAGAGCTAAACTCATTTACTACCTTTTTTTTACACCATTGTAGAGTTAAGACCAAAACGTTGAATAGGCTGTCAAATGTAGACTAACACACTACTTCTGCAGCTCAATAAACACTGTTTATGCTCACACCAGCCAGTCAAATCATGCCAGATCGCAAAGGATGGATGCTCTCTGTAATCAGAATGAATTTCACACAGGAATGTATCTCCAGTCATACTAAGATACCGAGACAATAACAAGTATACTAGTAAATTCGTTTTCACAACGGGTTAGTAGAATAACTGACAAAATTAAGTTATCGGGTGGATTTTTGAAAAATTAGTACAAACTTCCGGCACAGGGATATCAATAAGTCCCAAGTACAGTAGCAAACTAGCCAAAGAAAAAAAGACTGGAGCTGATTTCACAAAGCTGCAGATTTCAAGAGGTTTCAGACAGGATGCAGCCTGGATAGTAAAACCCAGGTGAGTTTAAACGCCATAAAAATTACATATTCCAACTTCCTTCCAAGAACCTTTCCTCATAAGATGTTTTGCTAATTCCTTTCAGGGCCCACTACTTCACTTTATTGGCCCCCACATCTCCTCTCTCCTGCAGTACCCGGTGCCCTGGGGCGGCCGGAGGCCTTCCCTTCCTTGGCTGCTGAACTACGCAGCGCCAGGCGCATTCAGGAGGGAATGCTCGACTCCGGCACCCTTTACTCTCTCCTATTTATATTCACACTTCCAAAGGGTATTTCCTGAACACACACAAAAGAATCAGCGTGGCCTTAAAGTTGTTTTATGCACGGTTACCGACTGCAACGAGCAGAAAGCCACCCTTCCTCAACACTGCCCTTAAATTACGCAGCTTTTGCTGCGGCGGGTAGTAAATCATTCATAAGTTTAGCATTAGGGAATTGGAAATGTATTACTAGCTACAGTGTGCTCTGATACACCATAACAATGCGTGAGCAAAACTGTTACAAAAACATTCATACGTTTTTCTATTTAAATACTATACACTGAGTGAACAGTCCAGAACAGACGTAGCCCCGCTGTAACGAGGGCGACGGGAGCTGCGCGCAGCTCCCTTCTACTCTGCCTCCGTGCTGGATTTTCAGGTTTTCTGCTGTAAAATGGGAAGGATGCCTGTGTCGTGTGGGCACATACACACACGCTTACATATTATATATAATTATAAAAAACGTGTGTATGTACACACACATACATTTATACACACACATACATTTATACACACACATACATTTATACACACACATACAAGTATATGAATGGAAATTACCAGGGTTGAAGTTGTAATTTTTTTAAATCTCAAATTCAAAAGCTTAACTAAATAAAAAATTAAGATGTTTTGTATTTGCAAGCAGAGGCCCTTGCTCTCCAGTGAAGCTCATCTACCAAAGAGACATGGATCCGTGTTTACTAATGTATTTATGATGTTAAATTATACAATCCTTATGCGGCACTTAGACAAAACTCATGCCGAGTGTTCAAATTCAGTGCGACATGGGTACACACTCCTAGATACTCTATATAAATAAAACTCAATAGTGCATGGATGAAGGACAGAGCTCATAACAGCAATTTGTTAGAGCTGAGCCTCCAAAAATATTGAACAGTGTTTAGGAGAATCTTTCATATAACTTTATGTCATTTCTCCCACACAAAGATTATTTTTTAGATTCATGAATACATTCGTAGAGAACAAAGTGTGTGTTCCTTTTGAAGAGGGATATGCCTTCACCCTAAATTACCTATACATTTATCAAATTGGATATATCTACTTTTTCCAGGATTAAATGGAAAACCATTTGCAGTGAATCACTAATACATAAATACTTTTCATAGCTGCTACTTCACTCTTCTAATGATATTTTTCAGGAATTTTTACTGGCGTAGCGGGAATTATATTAAAACACTCCTTAGCGCTCTTCATTTCTGTAGAACACATGCACTTCAACTTTCACCACATGCTAATAATTACTTTGTGGAATACCTCCACAAGAAGATGGTGCAACATCTCTCTGATCTATTTATTTATGAAGCCTAAACCACTGTAATACTCCAGAGACACTTACAGGTTAGACTTTTACCACCAGTGAGTCAACACAGTATCTGCATTCATTAGTATTTATAACAAACAATGGCAATGCACAAAACCCCCAGACAGGTATCACAGACAGATCATCATTATAGAAGAAAAAGAAGATCCTCAAAACTACAGACATCCCTTGAACGTGTATTACTGGAGCAAAATATGATGCAATACAGAAATAATCTGTTTCCATGCAAGTCACAAAAATATGTCGGAATAAGAGAGGTCTGAATAAAATGAATTTCGTTCAAAATGTTCAAAATCAAAAGGTGAACCTGAGGAACTCTGCTGACAAGCAACAAAAACTGCTAACAGTAGTTACAGACTAATACCACTGCAATATAGTAACAATCCTTTACCTTGCACAGTATTATTTTTTTTTTAATGTATTACATTCTATAGTTCCCCTCCCACTTCATTTCCTGTAGGTTTTTTCTCTTCGTGCTTCTTTTGCTGGTACTTTTCTAAGTCCTCTAACAACATGAAACACTACGGAATTATGAAATTATTACTGTGGTTCTATGATTGTCAGGTTTTTGTTTTCCTTCATATATTAAAAATCCAAATCTATAAAGACAAAGTATTACACTCACCAACATCATGTATATCAACACAATAAAATTCATAATTTAAAATTAGATTTATAATATTGTAAAATCTGGATTTAGAGGAGCCCTGTATATCCAAAATCGCAGCATACAATAGCATCATGCACTGAAAGCAAACTAAAAGGTGTTACTTGTGTGACATACATGGTTACTGATGAACTCTGAATGGCTAAAACTAGAATCTTTAAGTACTGCTCTAAGTAGATCAAGTATATATAACATACAGTAACTTCCCATTCACCTTGAAAATTATTTTTATATATAATTTGTGAGAACACTTCTTAGCCATATTCTAAGAATATGCAGGCTGGCATAAACCAAGGTTAGCTTAACTGATTTTTCCAAGGACCTATGCCAGTTTATACATGATAAGGACCTGGTACTTTATCTTTTACCTCTGTGAGAATGACCTGTTTTCTAGTGCTTGGATATGCTATAGTTTGCTGCAGGTCAGAATTCATAACTAGAGCTGCTCAGCATGAAGTCCACAAAACAATGGGAGTCACGAAGCCGTCAGGTTTTGTTTGAGAAACAACTCCTGCTCTCCTTTGATATTCTTTCCACAGTATACCTGCAATCTCAAATCACTGACATGGAAACCTCACTTGTGAAATCCTAAACTGTTCAGACTCAAAAACAAACAAACAAAAAAAACCAACCCACATATACTATACAAGTGGATTACACTTCTTCAGCACTGGTTAAAATCATCAAGCTTTCAGAAGTGCAGTTTTTTATAGCATAATCTTTTTAATTTTTCCATGTTTGCAAAGGTAAACTTACTTGTTCATACAGAACTGTCAGGACAGACATAGCTCTTTCTGTGTCTCAAGCTTCATTTGCTGTAGCCATGGTAAAAATGTAGGAAAGAATCCAACCCTCAAGTTTTAATTTCTATTCTGATTGCAAAGCTATCCCAAAATTTGCTAACCCACATATACTCTGGAAGTGGCACAATCGTCACAGAACTGTGGATAGCACATAAGCCTTCATTTAGCCTGGAGCCAGAAAAAACAGGGAAAACATCCCTGACTTTGACATCCCTTACAGTGAAAGAAATATGATGGCAGCAGACTGGGCAGTGGGAGCAAACGTAAAAAAAAAAAAAAAAAATTGTAAATAAAAAAAAACAACCATGCTCTCTAACAGGTAGAAGTCAACACCTGGATGCCCCGGATGTTTTGGATGGATGGGAAGAGACAATCTACACTACAAAAAAATCTGTCAAACAAAATCATTACTGACTGGAAATATCCCTAAGCTTCAACTTCCAGAAGCTTCCTATTTGGATTTCCTCATGGAAGGCTACACTCAATTTACATTGGTCTATTCAACTTTAACAGACTTGAAAAAAAAAAAAAAATATCATTCTGACATTTCAGGAACAAACAGTGAAGCTCCAGGTACCCTCCAAGCAACTGCCCAGGGGGTATTCATGTGTTAAGATACTGAGCATGGTCCCCAAGCAGGCATCAAGCAAGGTGCTCTGCCTAGACAGCGTGAGAAACAATTCCTGCCCTGAAGAATGTAAACAAAAGAGAATTAAAGAGAGAGAAAATAAATATCAAAATGAGAAGCAGCTGGCAGGTCAACAGCACAGCAAAATCTCAAAACAATGTCCAGTTTGCTGGAGCCTGCATTTCAGAAAGCACTGGGCTCTCAAGAAGTCAGTGGGAACTTCTATGTATTGATCCGAGGTAGGCCTTGACGTCTTTTCTCCGCAGGTCTGCCAGAGCAGAGCACTACGTATGCCTGAAGAACGATTCTAACTCTCCTGGTCTCAAGTGACAGTGTTCAGTTAAAAATGCAGAAGAAAGGCCAACCTTGCCCTCTTACCACTGCGGAAACCTTACCACTGCACGAGTCCATTTTTAGTCTTGAACTGCTTAGGAGCTCCCTGGTGTTCAGTAAGCTTACGAAAGGCCAAGAGCATCTTAGAATCTGAGAAAACACGTTTCTTTTTGTAAAAACCTTAGAAGTTATGACTTGTAGAATCCATTCATATCCTCTTCCTCCCTGCTGCCTTCTACCCTTCTATTTCTCTAGACTGAGGACCTATCCTCTTATTTTCTTGTATCTTCTCCCTATAACAAAAAATATTACACATGATATCCTGAAGTACTATCTCCTTATTTAATACATCAGCCACGCAATACTAAACACCAGTTGTGCAGCTCATTTACATAAAAGACGATGTGTGAAGATTCATAAATAAGGCCACCCTAGAGACAGAAATGCTAGACTAATCGTACCTATTGTATAAACCAGCCTCTGTCGCCTTTTCTAAATTTTATTTCTGCATCCTTAATAGAATCACAGCACAATCCAGGTTGGGAGGGACTTGAGGAGGTAATTCTTGCCTAGTTAGGCAGGATGAAACTCATTCCCATGAAAGAGACAGGCATATATTTTCAAAATTTTTTATCCTGTAGCTTCTTCTTTGTTTAATAATTTATAATAACAACCCTTAAAAGCTTGCCCAGTATTGCAGAGAAATACACTCTTTCACCAAGAAGCCCGCATGCTACTATAAGCATTATACAACCAGTACTCCACAAAAAAATGCCTCTTATCCTAGCAAACAATGAAACTGGGATTATTTATGTTGATGGCAAGGGTGCCCCACAAATTGCAGTGGTGCAGGATCCGTGCAGCACAGTGAAGGGTTTATGCCAGTAGTGAGAGAATACACAGACTTCCAGAATGGAAAGTTTGGGACTTAAAATTTCACTGCTTGGAACAGGGAACAAAACTTAAATCGGAATCATATAGAAAGGAAAGGAGGTTGGTCAGCGAGCAGCAGGTACCCAAATTAAGATGTGTATCATTAAAGCTAAAATTTGGATTGGAAGGAAAGTAGAAAATGGCGAGCAAGGGTCAGTCAGCAAATTCAGATTCAGAACACAGTATTCTCAGCTCTGCAAATCAGTATTCAAGTCCTCTCCTCAGGACAAAGGGCACCATTCTAGGTCAAGCTCTAATTCACTGCGTATTGTATAGACTCTGAAGCTGTACTTGCAAGACTACCATTATCCATTAGCCTCAACAAATGCTGAAGTAGAAAGCTGAGAAATCAGAGCAACGCCACAGGATTGCAAGCATCTACAAAACGAACATCAAATAAAAGTTACCGTAACGTGCAGCAAGGGTTAATACAGATTTTCACTCAATGAAAGAAAGGAAGCAGATAGAAAATGAAGAGAGACCCTGTCAGAAACAATTATCTCGTATCTCAGTGATAGAAGAAGCAGAACTCATCTTTCTGAAGGACCAGAAGCCACATCACTGGCAGCAGCAAAGCCAAACCCAAGGCAAGAACGTCTCTGACTGATTCACTGTTCGATCTCGTTACTCTGAAACTCTCATGAATTTAATACAGACTACAAGCAGGAGCATATAGTTAAACATGATTCCTCATCTAGGGGGAAAAAACAAAACCAAAACACAAACAAAAAACCACACAGGTCTTTTCTGCAGTTTTCAGGCTTGAAAAGACCCTACTATTTAGTTAAGCCATGTCAATGATGATTAATCCCAGATTCAAAATCCTCCAGAAGGACCAGCTATGCAGCAAAACCAGTTTTAGTGGGAGTTTTAAGAGGTGGGTCACCTCCCGTCCCTTCATGCAAGTATATTTTCTTACACAAAAGTTCAAAGCTAATCACAGTTTTAGTTTATCTTTGCAATGATGCTGAGTATATTTATTAGTCTGATACCTTCCAACATAGTAATTTCAAGAAGAAATTAAATCAATTGCCAATTCCTACAGCATGCCCTTTTTACCACACTAATGAATTGTCCAAAACTTCTGTTAATCTGTAGACACTGGTCCTGAATTTCTCCACACAATGGAAGAAACCTGACAAACCAGAGGAGTGATGCCAGAAGAAGAAGGTAAAGGAAACTCCAATATGTTGATTATATAGCTCATTAGTCTAAAACTATACACATTTCACTTAACCTTTAAAATCACTGAATTTTTAAGTCTAGTTAAATGTTTCTAAAGCTTAACCCTGACTTAAATCTCACATTCACCTGCATTTCACTGTAATGCTTATATACAGTTTGATGCAAAATTCCTTCTAGACCAAAGCTTTAAGTTTATTTAATAATACACATTCATATTCTTTATTACATATATCCTATTTGCAATATAGCTACGGTACTGTCTTCAACCAGAAAGCCAATTTGCCTTTCACCGAAAACAAAGCAGTAACAGACAAAGATGACTTTCTCCTCACTGAATTAGCTGGCAGAGTACTTTGAAGGATGTCCATTTTCCCTACTGATGTCCAGTTACTGAAAAACAGAAAATTCACAAGACTTACAAACACTGAGGACTCCTCCCATTCAGCAAAAACCAGTGCTAACAAAGGCCATACTCGGGTCCTGATCCTGGAAGATGTAGCAACTGCCACAGAACTAACTTCGGAGGACAGAACTCAGTCTAATTTACCTGCCTCCCTGCATGGCACAGGCTGGAGAATTCACCCACCAAATCCTGCATCTCACCTCCGCAGAAGGTGTGTGTTAACGCATCCAATAAAACTAGAAAAAGTTTTGCTCTGTACTCAACAGGAGATCACAGTATACCCAGTCTTCCTGACCGGGCAAGACACCCAAGATTCCTCCAGAATCAATAGAAGACCAAATCCTGCATCTCCTCTCTGTCCCCTGAACTTGTGTATGTGCATCAAAGCCTGTACATACACATTACTGGGTTACACGCCCTCCCCCAGCACTTCTGAAAAGGGAATCTTGCTGGAGAGCATGTGCATATGCACACCTCCTGATTCATTCTGAAGCTGAGTCAAGAAACAGGGAACAGGCCACAGCTGTCCAAATTATTCATGCAGCACATTTTCTGGCACAGCTGCAGAGCACACAGAGAGTGGGCTGCAGGCTGGATGAATGGTTCTGGTAGTAGCAACCTTCAATCACCATCTTCCTAGAGCTATTCTTAGCCCTTCCTCTGTTACCTTACAAGTCCTTAAATTTAGAGGATTACAACACTGCAGCTCTTTTTCTGCAAGCAGACTGTACATCCACAATGAATGTAATGGAAATTTGCACAAAAGTAAGTGGTCCCAAAATTAGAGCTTAAACCAACACTGGGTACAGATGTAAATGGCAAGTCAATAATGTCGGAGTGGAAAACGTGTTCAAACATTTTTATATACTGGATATGATATTTCTTCAGTTTTTCTTAATGAAACGTAGATTAATAACCTAAATACTAATTCCAAGAAGCCTCATTCCCAGTGTCTCTACCAAGCTGTAAGTTTGTATTACCACCTTCCTGTTTTATGGTAACTGCTTTAAAGGCAGTCATGGAAAAATGCAATGCAGCGCTTGGCCAAGATGCATGCTGGCACCACTGGCCATACCAGGCACTGTTTCACATATTGTGACAGACTTCAAGGACCTGGGAAAGGACGTAGAAGTCTACTCAAATCTTCTCAGACAATTTTTCAGTCTCTGAAGTGGGAGATGTTTCATAAATATCATCTTATTTGCTTTACCTCCTATGCTCTTATCGTCATTGGCCATTTATTTTCCTCTGCCATCTACCTTTTCCATTTTTTAAGTCTTAGGGAGCCCTGTCTATATCAGCTAAATGAAGAGAAGACTGAGAGGTCATTTGATTACCAGACATAAGCACTTACTCACTGATAAGGAAATCTGGTAGGAAGACCTTTTCAACCTTGCTGATAATAACGCAATAGGATCCAGCAGCTAACAATTAAAAGCTAGATCAAGTCAACCTTGAAACAGTCTGCAATTTCCTAGCAGTGACTGCAGCGGAACCTTGGAACAGTTTACTGGCAAAGACCGAGGGCAAAAACGCAAGGTTTACCATCAGGCAGAATCTTTGTCACATGATATGTTTGTAAAGTGAAGGCTTTAATTTATCTCTCGAAGAATTTATATAAAGGTTGTGAAACGAACCGCATTTCCTTCTGGGGTCTGCACCTCTTGATCTACAAATATTTTTCTTTACTCACTCGTTGTGAGCCACAGGGAGAAGGTACCTTTTAATACCCAAACCATGTTCCTTAGACAAACATTCCCAGATGACCTACAGAATGCTTTAAACAAAGATATAAATAAACACAGATCGCCTGACTGAAGTAAAGCAGATCACCAGATCTGGTGTAGGAACAGATTATTTCATCCAGTTAAGACTGTTAGATCTTTGTTTTGCATTTTTGCAAAGTTTTAGCTAGGGAGCAGGGAGTTGAGTAAAGGATTATTTTGCTTTTCTCTGTTACATGGATCATCTGAGGATACCACACTTAACAGACAGGCCCTAAGCATTACCGACCACCCCTTTTCTTCTTGTTTCTAGTCACACAACTGTTTAGTCTAATGCCACTGTGGTCAGTATACTACCTGCCTGAAACCAAATTGACACCGATCTACCCATTTCCAGGGGATCAGGCTAAAGCCCCAGTAATCCCATTAGACACCAAATGCTACAAAATCACAACAAGGAACATTCACCTGCATTTCACTTATCTTCAGGGAGTTACATGTAAGACATGAGTCCATCAAAAATTGCACATGTAATATGAATAAAGCTTAACCTGGACAAAATATTAGCGTTTAAATACACAGTGATCTACAGCAAACAAGAAGAAAATAATAGGCAGAAGAATATTCTGAGTACTAACACACTAAACTTACCTGTGTTTGTCTTCAAAAGCAATTTCAAAGATGGGAAGCTCTAGTATTCTTTTTGTCCATAAACTCTTATTTCTCCATTCCAATGGGAAATTCTCCATCTTTTTTGATCTAAAACCTTTCCTCTAGAGGAAAGAAAATGCTTATAGGAACCTGCTTTTAAAAGATAATCTAGGGATCCTATTTTGTAAAAATAGAGCTGATTTTCAAAAAAGGAAGGAATCTGACTTAAATTTCTCAACATCTGCAACTGCAGCTCTCCCCCAAGCATCTGATTAAGCATCTATGGAAATTAAGTAGGCACTTCAGCATTCTGCCGAATTGGACTGAAAAACATGCTTCAATACTTGGATGATTTGGGATTTCATCTTCAAAACAGTTCAGGTCTTAAAAACACTTCACTACAAAACACAGTTACGTTTCTTGCTTAGTGTTCAAATACAGCCTACAATTCTTTGGCAACTTTTTTCAGGATAAGGACAGCATCTTCTTCCATTCTGGCTAGAGTTTGCCATAATGCCACCAGTTTTCAGTCCCACATTTCTACCACAGAAGTAACTACCTTTTGAAGGCTGATAAAGTACATGACACGTTTTTTAGTAAAAAATACTACGCAGAACCCCAGTCCTGCACTAGGCCTCTGGCTGCAAGGTCCGTAAGAAAATGAGGGAAAAAGTCTTGAGAGATACAGTTCAAAATTAAGTGTGCAATACCCTCTCACTGTCTGACACCTTTCTATCTGAATCATACATGAAATTTAATTTTTGCTTTGCAGTTCCTCTCTTATGCCTAGAGATCAATTGTATCAGAAATATATTTTAAAACTGTTTAAGACTGCTTTCATTTTATGAAAGAAAGTTCAAGTACGTAGCCCTACAAATCTGGGTACTTGAATTAAAGCCAATTTCTTCCTGAAAAGTACATCACAGCCACAGTCTAAATGCCCATGGTGTTTATTAAACCATTTCTTTTTCCTTTCTTATAGGAAAATTATTTTACATAAATTCCATCTTACAATTTCTTGTTCTGAAAACTATTATTAATATAAAAGCTTTATAAAGGCATTAAATACAAACGTGTCTCTGATAGCCAGCTACCTACACACTTAATTTCACATACACATTTTCCTAAATAGCTACCCATGTGAAAATTTAAACACAAGTCAAGTACAGTCATGACATCACCACCACAAGTTCTTACGATAGAAAGTGTTCCTACATACTTAATGTGGTCCCTGGAAAAAAACGACAACCGCAGTCCTCCTATCTTTGAGCCAACAATATTATGTTAGCTTAGGCTCTGTAGCAGACGATCCTGAGAAGTTAAAACAAGAAATTAATTTTTCAAAAATGAGCATGGTTTATACTGTGCACACTATGCAAGCAAAACAAAACCATGCCTGTTACAATCACATTCTAGATGAACTCCAACATTTCTTTTCCATATCCCTATTAATACTAAATGCCTTGGAGACCAACCAAGTATCAAGGTTCAAAGTCGCCTCTTTCAGTAATAGCCAGTGATGTGACCTTTGCTACAGACTGAACATTTGTAGGTTAGAGCCAAGGAAGTGTGACCATGTACTTACAGAACCAGAAAAAAAAAAAGTTACAATTGACTTTTGCCTATAGGGACCCGTCAAAGCTGGAAAACATGGTTTTAAATATTGTACACTGGACTCAATATAGGGAAAAGCTAAGTGTATATATCAATTTATTTAAAATGTAAACACTGAGGAATATTGTCAGAGTAACACAGAAATGGAACTGAACTGCAGAAAGGCTTAAGGAATCAAGTGGTACACCAGTGGCTTTGATATGGCTGATTCTTGACAATACAAAATTCTGTATTCTTCAACAGTGACAGCATGAGAATCACAGTATGGGAAATTGGTCTCTTCTACTCAAGTCTGCTTTTACATTAACATTCAAACATGCCACCTCATATAACCAGTATGTTGTGTCTACTTAAATGGGACCCATTTTCTTGGGTTTTGAAAGAGAAAACAATTGTGCAATGCTGCTCATCCCAAAAATCATCAGTTGAAAGGAAGAAACATAAAACTAGAACAAAGAAGGGTAATAATTGCATTGTTTAATTATTTTTAGCCTGTTAAATGAAGCTAACATGGCAGTAACAGATGAGAAACATAGGAACCCTTCAACAGACTAAATGGTGATTTGACATGGCCATTAAATTTGAATTTAATTAAAAGAAGTCATTTAACTCTCTTTATGTCTCCTTCCCGGTTCCTCACAGTCCCCACCTGACAAGATCACTTTCCCACTGTCTTTGCACTCATAAGGGTGCTGGTCCATACTGTCTAGCCTGTATGTATCACACCTCTACAACCGCATGGGCTAAGCTTCAAGGTGTGCACTACTAGTACACTCACAGTAATTGAAATCCATTTACAAGAAAATCCCACCAAATCACTAGAAGCATCCTATGACTGCTTTATTTGCTTATAAGAAAAAAAGAAAGCAAGATTTTTCGGTGAGGACAATTTGTAAATAAAAAAAAAATTCTCACCCACATCTACAGCAAATTTTCACGTAAGTCATAACAGTACTGTAAGTGAACAGCCTTTACAAATTCAAGTGCAAAACTGCTGAATTATCCTTACTTACCTTTCCTTCCAAGCATAGTAGCTACCTATTTTTTGCTCTCAGCCAGTTAACCCCAGAGTTTTTCTCACATTTATTTTCCTTATTCTGAAACACGTCATAAAAAAATTAATCCTAGTAAGTTCTATAAAGCACTTTAAAGACTTCTCTTAAAGAATTCAGAAGCATTTTAAGCAGCTTGGCATTTCTGTCAAAAAAGAACAACATTTCTTGAATCACAACTGCATGTATTTAATTGTCTAGAAAACATTGTGGAAAAACCCCAAATGGATGTCTTAGTTCAACTAAAACTCGGCAAAATGTGGGTCTAGCTATGTCTTAACCCTGCTGTAGGTCAGATGAGTCACTGTGTTCTGAAAGAGCAGCCAGAGCACCACCTGCAACTTGTCAGTGGGCTGAAATGTGATTAAGTTAAGTTATCCAAAGCTTTTCTCTAGCAGGAAAGTCTTCTCTTACACAGAATTACCGCATGAATGCATTGACATAAAACAGTATTTCCAAAGCAAGTATCATTTGGCCCCTACACTGTAAGTAAAGCATAAAAATTATAAAAGGTTCTCACCGCAACAGCAGTAAATTTGTTTTTCTGTTTTTACAGGTAGCTTTGGGGAGCCAATAGTTACGCTGATTTCCAGCCAAATTCTACCGCTTCCATTCCCTCAGTCCCTTCCCTCACTTTTGCATGAAGGACTGGCCTTGAGCACAGCCATTAGTTAAAGTTTAATACATCCCCACAGCCCTAATGACATGGGCCACTGCATGCTATCTAATGGTAGAAAACATCACAGGTGTCTAGTATGTGTGAACTGTTACTCCTCTTCCTTGGTATTTTTCAAAGCATCAGGTTATTGAATTTTCCTCTCCAAATTGCACAGAGGAGAACACAGTAACGGTCATGCAACTAGAGATACAATAATTAGAAAATCGTAGAACGGTTTGGGTTGTAAGGGACCTTTAAAGACCACCGAGTTCCAACCCCCCCTGCCGTGGGCAGGGACACCTTCCACTAGACCAGGTTGCCCAAAGCCCCATCCAGCCTGGCCTGGGACACTGCCAGGGAGGGGGCACCCACAGCCTCGCTGGGCAGCCTGTGCCAGGGCCTCACCGCCCTCACAGTGAAGAACTTCTTCCTTACATCTAATCTAAATCTACCCTCTTCCAGTTTAAAGCTACTACCCCTTGTCCTAGCACTACATGCGCCTGTAAAAAGTCCCTCTCCAACTATTACATATATTACATATATTTCCAGTACCCTTCAATGTTCTCACTTTAACAGAATCAATTCCAGAGCTGTAGAGCTACCCATATATTCCATAATCAGCAAAAAACAAGAGTTGTCTGTCCTGTTACCTGCCCTGTGAAGAGCCAACAGCAAAACAAATGCATGCTGAATGATCTAGTATCAGTCTTACGAAATATTAATAAGCACAAAGCAACCAGCCAAAGACAGAAAAGGAGGGAACTAAAATATGCTAGCTGCAGGATTATGTAAATCCTTCTCCCTTTAACAACAAAGACAAGCGTAAGGTCAGTCTGCAAACAAGGAAAGGAAACTGCAGGTATCTTTTACAGATCCTACTGTCTCTGAGAACATTCTCTCTCAAGCACCTGATCAACTTACTAGTAGTGTTTATCTTACTAGTTAACTTAAGAGCTGTTATTTTCAATGTGCGTTTAATTTCAAAGATTGGTGCTGCTATCTGAAGTCTGAAAAAGGACTTGTATGTTCAAAAGCCTGTTTATTTCCTGCTCCCAGTCTTACTCAGTGTAAGCTCTATCTCCCACCTCCAGTTCCCCCCAAATCTTGCCACATTTGTGCACCGCTCCGAGCCATTTCCAAGTACTACTGTCATGGAATGCATCTGGGTTTGGCTCCCATGATATTTTATGACAAGCATGAATTAATTACGCTTTCTTAAAGCTTGTTTCATGATGGTTTTGCTAGATGCCTCCTAGATTTTACATTATCTGAAACAATGAAGAAAAAAAACCCCAAATATATTCAGTTTCTCTGTATATTTCCCAATTCTATATGTATTTATCATATCCTTCTCACTGGTCTTTTTTTACAAGATAAAAAAAGATCTAATCAGCTTAGTTTCATTAAAGCTATTTCATAATTTTTAACGTCTTTTATCTAGGTCTACTATATTCTTCTCCAGTCATTCTGAAATTCCTACAGATTTAGACAGTATATTTAAAAAATACTTCTGTGATTTTAACCTTCTATATAAAGTATAAAATCTCCTGGACTCTCTACTAGAAGAACAAGCTATCCAAGTCTGTATTTTCCTGATGCTGGTGTTCTTCAGCTGCTAAAAGAGTAACAAAACTTGTTACCCCTCCTGTTTCATGAGGATAGGAAGAACAGGGCAAGACACTGTAATTTAGGGGTCTGCTACTGTTAAGAGTTGCAAGATAACATTATCTCAGGGGCTCCTTCTGAAGCAAAAAAGCTGACAAATTTTCCATCCACTTACCAGAATAATGGCAGTTTCCACTTCCTAAGAAGTTAAATAAAATACAGTATTTTTTTTAAAAGTTAGCGTGCACTCCCGAATTTTAATGAAAACAAATGAAGATATATGGATTCATTAAGGCTTGCAACAAACTTAATTTTGCTTAAATTGCTACTCTTTTCAATAAGCCTGATGCTTTTATGTGCTATTCTTTAATCTTCATGATCCAATCCGTTTTGCTGAACCACATTTTCAAAATTCTCTTTCTCCATTTTATTTATTTTTATATTTCCCAGATCCCAAATATATTGCAAACACCCCCCCCACACCATCAGCTAGCTCTTCCAGCAGCAGCAACAGAAGCAAGGTTGAGTCATACAGGAGACTCCCTGTACTGCACAAGTTTCACGGCGAGGCCCTGTTCCTGTTCTTCATGACCACTAACGTGCTAGGAGAAAAGGTCTCCTCCCTAGCTGTAATCTGTCGAGATCTCCACTCTCAGCTGGAAACTTACAGCTCTCAAAGGGAAGGATGAAAAGCAGAAAAGCCACTTTAGAAGGTGGAATTTTACTGTACCAAACCACAGTGAGCCCACCTTGGATCACATTCAGAAGGCAGTGCAACGCAACGCAACTTCGTGGGTTTTGTGTTTCGTTTGTGGTTTTTTGGTGCGTGTGGGGTTTGGTTTGGGTTTTGTTTGTTTGTTTTTAAAAAGATGCTTACAGTGGTTTAAAAGAACCCTTTTACTTAGCATTTGGAAAGCACAAGGACTACGCACATGGGCAACTATGGTACAAAGTGTACAGGTGATGGGTACACACTTCCACTGTGAATCAGTGATTTCCCTAAAAATGGTACTGACTGCCTGCACTTGTATGATCATATTTTCACTGTAAAGACAATCCAGAGTCATTTCTTCCTCACAGATCAATAGTGGAGAAGAAAGAAAATGGGAAGAAAATAGTAGCAGTAACTGTATCAAAAACAGCAGTCAGGCAGGTTTAATAAAACTGTTAATTTGGTTATTTTGCAGCTACTTCAATGACAGTAGGAAAAAAAAAATAACCAGAAATGAAACACAATCTGTGATAATGGCACCAGGAAATTCACCCAGTAACTGCATCAGTGCTAGTGTTCTGGCATTTCCTTCTCTTATTTAATCTTTCTTTCACTTTGTGTATCTTACATTGCATCCTGAAATGCACTGCATTTATACAGGTTAACCTGCCTTCTGCCACAGTGCACTTTTACAGTCATATACTGCTGGTTTGTACAACTAGTCATGGCTATACATCCACCACATACCTTACGCAATTCCCAGAGTCTCTTCCAGACAAAATAATCATGGCTAAATATTTATTGACATGCACATTTTCTCCTCTTCCTCTTTACAGAGAGCCAAGCTTTCTTTTGGATGCGTTAATAACAGTGAAAATAAGCTGTTAACTGGCAACCGAGTACAACTGTAGAGCAACACGATGTTAAGTATCAAGCTATACCAAATATTTACAATGAAACCGTGACTTGTGCCTTTGATTTTGCAGAAGTGGCTCACCTCGCATGAAACTGCTTGTTTGCCTCCGTAGATTTCCAAAAGAAACAGTATTCTCATTTTACTAACTGATCTTCTTGTTATGAATTATATACCTGGTATGTTATTTTGCAGGGCAAAACATAGCTGCAGCTCAGTAGGCGTTACCCAATGCTAAATTCTCATCAACTACAACAGAAATTCAAGAGCATGGCCTACAATTTTGTGCCTCAAATGAGACAACCACAGTCAAAGTGCAACACAGGAATTCAGACAGACCAAAAGAACAGAGGATTCTGATAGAAGTTAATGACTGGAAATCCTTATACAGCTGCTTTTTAAGTTCTTTGCTGTGAGCAACCAACTCCAACAAGACCATTAGACAGGAAAGCCAGCAGGATCAACATTCAGAATTTTAGACAAAAACACATTTCAGAAGGATCAGTTACGACAGTGAAGTTAGCCTACGCAGAGTTTCTAAATGTTAATGCTAATCATAATATTCAAAGCTAACAAAGCTAATAAGAGTACAAAAGGTCTGTGGACATTGTAATCATAGGAACATAGAAGGGCTTGGGTTGGAAGGGCCGATCAAAGGTCATCTAGTGCCAGAGGAATTATTTTTTCCAGTAATTCAAACAAATATAGTTGCCTGTCTCAAGGAGTACCAAGAGCAGATGCAGTTAAAGCACCACTGTCCTAAAAGAAACAGAAAAGGGTTTTCACTGTTCAGGAATCTTAGAAGCACCACTAACATGCAGCAACTATTTCTGCAACACTTATGCCTGCGTACATACATACAAATCACTTACATTTACTTATTACTTGCACTCCTGGCTTCTGATAAAATTACTTTTCTAAACCTAATAAAGCATCATGGATCACTTCTAGACTGATGCTTCAAAATTACTGTATGCAGAAAACATTGTAGAAATGTTACAAATTTGTTCTCAGCTCAGAAATGGCTCTAACAATTTCATGATTTTGCTAAAAAAACCTTTACCTAAAATTAGTATTCCGTGTGTGGGCATACCACTGTATTTTTAATTTTCTGAAGAGACTAAAAAAAATTCTGTGTACTAACCTTAATCTTTTATGGCTAAGTTCTATGAAAAAAACCAGTGAAACTCACTCCAACTGATAAAAAACGTACGCATACCTGCAGCGAATGAGTTTGCAGATTGATCCCTATCACTCCTTGCTCTATTTGCCTTGTTGCATATTTTGGAAGACAGCATCCCACTCTTCCATTACGGAAGAGAGGAAAAAATCTCAAGTCATTGTTCCTCCTTATTGCCAATGCACCAGAGCTGCTGGAGATGAAAGCAAAAGCTAGGATGCGTCACCCTGTCCTGACACACGGGAGAAAATCTGACACCAAGGACTTTCAGTCTCTCAGATGCAGTATCTTTAAGAGAAGTTAAGAGCACTGGCAGAGTTCAGCAACTGACAGAAGAGGTGACCTAAGGCTCCTGCTACAGACCAGGCAGACGGGAGAGGGAGCTGAATCCTAATCGCACCCCCTATTTTCTGGGCACAACCCTCCTTTCAATTCACATTTTGCCAGTCCCATGGTTAGCCAGCATGGCTGTCTCCAGCTAGAATTCATCCTTTTAAAAAACATTTTTTCTACTATCCTACAGAAGCGTAATCAAACTTTACCTCACTCTCCAGGCTCCCATCCCTCCTAAACCAGAAAGGACAAGAAAGAAAAGGAAGACCAAGACCATGCAAATGAATGTGTATGCAGAGAACTGCAGAAATCTAAAATTACTGGAGGTCTGGGGAGGGATGAGAATGATGAGAGAAGTGCAGAGACGCCTGAAGACAAAACTAACAGAGAAAGAAAAAAATCAGTGAAGGAAGGAAATCGGAAGAGAAAGTGCTCTGGGACATACAGGGTAAGATAGGAAAACTTCAAAGAAAGGAATCAAAAGAATTTAAAGATAATGGATACATGACATTTCAGTATATATACTTTCTTAAAACTCAAATTGTTCTTGTTCTGTGGTTAAACTGATTCAAGTTCTGTGGTTTTGTAATTAAAAAGCCACATTAAACACACACTAACGATAATTAGGGGGAAAATAATCTCACGATCTGATACTACATAAACTCACTCGGACTCTTACAATAAGCAAACTGAATTTAAAATAATCAATTCCATAATGGTTGAACTATCACTCCAAAATTGGAGGGTAAGTCAGGCATAACTCTTTATAGACCATTACTTCTATGAAGGTATGATGCTTATGAAGCTTGATAGTGTTTTGGGGATGCATTACTTTCCTATCCTAAATTTCAACAGCAAACAGGAGGATACATGCTCTAGTCTTCGGGTTTTATACCGCCACCAAGACCAATATTACAGTGTCTGTAAATTAAAAGCAATATTGAAGTCCTTAACAGACTTAATGGAGGTTGTCACATTTAAGAAATAAAAGCACTGTTTAGGGTAGCATTTTTTATTACATGCTTTTTGAAAGCGAGGTAAGGGTGGCAAGAGGAAGCTTTTCACATTCAGACTTGTCATGAAAGGGCTTTCTCAAAACCAGAAGTCTGGAAGCATTTGTAGGAGTTCAGATGTCACTGATGTGATTTGGCAGACTGTTCCACAGCTGAATCCTTACAACCAAGAGCATTTTATCCCCAGTTCTTTCAGCGTTAATCCTGGGCTTTGCTAACTGCCTTGTGGCAGAATGGCACACCTACGGGACAGTTCAGAGTCCAGCTCAGTCTTTCCACCACAAAACGCCTATACAAAATTTTTTCCTGCCACGGTCCGAGAGGAACAGTGCTATAAACACTTGTAACTCTTTATTCCTTGGGTCCTTTCCATGTACGAATAATGGATACATACTTAAACCTACTCTATATTCCTGTCCAAAAAAAAAAGCAGTTTGCACTCTTACACATTCAGTTCCTGCTAACTGTAAAATAGGTGATATTCTGTTCACCTCAGTAAGATTCCTAGCCATGCTATTTAACACACACTACAGGTAAGTAAAATATCACCTGCAGATGAAAATGTGCCTGTAACACCTAACTACAGCTTGGCATAGTCATGCTGTAGAGGTCATGTATGGACTATTTGTGATTCCAGGTAACTAACAACAAGAAGAACTGAACTTTTAAGTTAAGAGGTACAAAATTGCAAAGTATGATTACCTACATGTACATTTTAATGAGATAAAGTGTCTTCAATCCAGTTCAGTTAGACTGAACTATCTGAGGCTTTACAAAGATGAGAGAGTACGTGCAGTAATACAGATAACCCAAGCGACTAACTTGGAAAGTAGAATATACAAACAAGAAAACTTTTTCCTTGTATACAAGAAATGTGAATGTATCATGCAATGCTTCTGCTATTTCTCTTTAGTAAACTACATTTCACTAAATTTTTAGACTAGTTTCTTAGTACATAGCACAGATCAAACGAAAAACTGATCAGATACACCAATTAAATCAGATTACATTCTGTTAATCCACTTAACAATTTAAACTGTACTAGGCCTGATTTAAGAAGTGTAAATCACAGCAGCCCAATTAAGTGTTACACCCATTTACATTAGCTGGAGTCAGGACTACAAGTTTCCTTTTCCAGTAAACCTCAGTGAGTTTGAAAACATTAAAAAAAATAACAATAGTATTACACACAAGACCAGCTTCCCATATTCAAATCATTAAGTACAGAACTCGGTTGAGAAGATCCATTTTTTCTCTACAGGATGCAAAACTTCCCTTAATTTCTCCTTCCTTAGAGGACACAATTTCTAGGCTTCAACAATCCACACTGGACTCAGGTTGTCAATCCGAAAGTAAAAGATTTCATTACTGGTTTCCCAAGAGGTAATGAATGAGGTTTACATTTAAAATGTATGTTGGATAGAGGAGGAACAAAAGGATAAGCCATCCACGACAGCAAGAAGACACAGGATCAGAATCTGTTGTGATACTGTACGGATCCTAATCATCCTGCCCTCGCTGCTCTCAAGACTGCAGGAGCAGGGAGGGACTTCACAACCACTTCTGTGCTAACAAGGAATGATTATGATATTGATTTTTTGTGGGGCTACTTACATGAGTAAACATTAATCAATTTATGTTAGGGTTGCAAACTAAGATCAAAACAATTATTGGACAAACAAGGCTTCCTTGCAGCTGACAGCCTACATCACAAGCCATGAAGCATGCTCAGTAGAAAGCTAAATCCTTTACTCCTTCAATACTGCTTTTTGTTTTCCAAATGACACACAATCAGCTAAGACACTAAGTCAACATGTTTTTCCATTGGAAATGAAGTTCGGATATATGACTTGTTTCAGGCTTCTCTCATTTCTGAGGTGTTTGGAAGACTAAAGTCCTCATCATCCGTTCTTACAAAGATTGTTTCTATTCTGTTTAAAAGCGTTTCACGTGTGGTTAATCAATGCATATTTTAGTTAACAAAGTCTTTAATATACAGATAGCCAACACTGTCTTACGCATTAATAAAAGAACGTCATTAATTTAAAAGTCACATTCATCTGTCAGAAAAGTTTCCATGTATTAGAGCCTCACCCAAAAAAAGAAATTACACAGAAGAAAGATTTGAGGAAAAGTATTTCTGGTTTTCCAGATTGAGTACTTGAGAGTTTGTCTGTGCTTGTGTTTTGTTCCCCAGCAGCAGTCTGCCGATCATTTGGGTGGATTTTTCTCAAAGCATTGGAAAGAAAAGGACTTACACTGTGACAGTAAGAACACAAACCTTGGAAAGGAGACAGTGACGTGCACAAGACATGAGGCTTACATTTTCTTCTATGAACAGATTCAAAATGGACTGTGTCGCTTAAAAAATAAAGCAGTGTAGGAATGACCAATTTACAGTAACAGAAAAAAAAGCTGTAATATTAAAACAAAGACTTCTTTTGTACCAACATGATAGTTCTCCCATTAAGTAACAACAAAAATTAAATACATGCATTAGTCCTCCTTATATGGACTTTATTTACCCCACCCACTTATAATCAAGAAATGTAATAGAAAAATTTATCTAGAAAAACAAGAAACAAAACTTGTTAGCTTTTTTTTCCTTAATAAAGGGCTGTCTCCATACAGCTGGCAACTAACAAAGCTCACACCAAGAGGTGTTGAACATACTTCTTTTATCTATAGTACCTCAAACTCTTTACAAACCAAGATAAGCCTAAACAAGCTTTAAAAACCTCCTGACTTCATGTTCTTAGAGCCTTCATAGTTAATTGTTTCAGTTAGTAATTTATCCTATCACGATGAGCCAAACATGTCTTAAGCTCAACATAAGTCAAACCCAGACTTCTTTGTATCTAAGCCAAAGCCTTTTACCTATTAACTTACCTTAGCTAGAAACCCAGTACTTAAGTCTATGCCTTTGCACACAGTCAGTATGAATAACAGTATTAAGAAGAAATGAGACAACTCAACATAGAAGCAAAGATTTCTTCCAAAACAGTGAGTCAGTTTTCAAAAGACACAGGATCTCATTGGAAATTAGTATTTTTCAAGACAAGGCAAAATTAACACAACACCCACATCAATACAGTAAACAAACAAAAACCACCCACCCAAATCCAATCAAGGAAAATAAGGGCAAAATTTTAAACCAGTGATTAGTGCACCTCTTAGAACATCGAGTCTGACAATTTGACTTTATTTACCTCTTTATTATAAAGGTATGCATAAATCAACTCTAGAAAAAATCAGCCCTCCATAATTTGCAATATTCAGTATGTTTCACACAATGCCTAAGGAGGAAAAAAATCCTCCCTCTCTCAAAAAAAAGCATGTATCTTTGGTATCAGGAGCAAAAACACATCTAAACGGTTCAGTGTAACTAAACATGTGACACTGAAACTAAGGCAAGAAGTGGAAATTCTCAGAATCCTGTGCAACATGAAGGAGCATGACAATTTACAACTGCTGAGCACGAGCACCACAGTGTTTACAGTGGCTCTCTACATTAACCAATAGTTTCATAATGAAAAATATCAACCTGTCACACTTAACAGCCCAACATAACACATACTTATCCAAGTTCAAGGCAAGTTCATAATACACACATACTCAAGTTAATAGAATGTGTTTATAAATGTTGAGCTAGGTCTAAGTTATATTTTGCTGGAAGTTACTTCATTCAAAGAAGGTCAAAATACCTTTTAAGGAAATGAAACAGAGAAGTGGTATCATATCTACACACTCAGAGATTTTTAGGTGAATATTTGAGACAAAAACCCCATGTACGTTCATGTAACCATGAACTCTGACATTTATTCTAGTTCTGATACTTTGCTACACATCCTTATAAGACCCTAACAGCATTTTGGGAAGATCTGGACATCACTCAACATGACGTTACTCAAAACATAAGAAGCTAGTTGTTATATGAAATAATGTGCGTGTGTGTGTATGTTTGAGGTTTTTTTTATACAGACACGCAAATATGAAACAACAATATGCAATAAGCTTTCTTACGAGTTGCTTTCTCATTAATGACAGTGGTTGCTTGTTTTTCTCTAGGTAAACAGCATGCCATTGGAGCTTTTTCTTACCCAAAAACATGCAGCAGCATCTGCACTCGTGTGCAGAAGAGGCCAGGAAACAGATGCTGAAGCCATGCAGTACAGCACACATGCTAAATGCTTTTCTCTCACACAATGGGGCTGTCTTATCCATAGTCCATTTTGGGGTAGTCCCTGGTCCATGGCTTTCCCTGAGCTGTGCCTCGTTTGGGCTGCTGACACTGGCTAAAAGCATGCCAAGGAGCCCACTAACAATTAAACAGTGCCACAACCCTGGGACAGCATTCAAGCTCAGGCTCTAAGCCCGCTCAGGCAGCAGGTACAGCCACAGCCTTACCGAGCCCAGTGCAAGTTTTGCAAGCCTCAGAGAGCCCACCACAGTTGCATTCACAATTTTCGTATTCTCCCATGCAATACAAGTATTTGGGAAATTATTTCCTTTACATTAATATTTATGTTCATGAAGACAATGTAGACATTTTTATTAGAGCCATGAATCAAGGAGCATAAATTGTAGTTTTTATGTAGCTATGGCTACATTTTAAGGAGATGATAAGTTTACAATCCCTACTCTTTCTTATTTCTAGTGGGAGAAATAACTTTCACCAAACTACCAGTTCGAAACAGATTCAAATTGGTAATTGCGCAGAAGAACAATAAGATCAGCCAAGCAGATTAGCTGTTTTTAAAATGCATCTTAAATAAAGAAAACACACGGCTTAACAAGCACGCCTTTTGGAGCTGGGACGTTGTAGCCTACCAGTATGAAGCTCACATGCTCTTGAGAGAGCGGAGTTATGGAATCACACAAATAGAGTCATATGCCTTTTTGTGACAATCAGGATCCATGCAAAGGGAGTCGCTGGGTTTGTAATTTTTTTATGGCTATTTTGCTAATACTCAGCATCTGTATTATCCAATTTAGTGAAGCCCCTGATACAGGCACCTACTGAATGATCACTTTTGAGTGTTCTTTCAGCAGGATCCTCACAGACCTCACTGCTTCCCACCAGGCTGCAGCTGATCCACTCCACTCACCATAAGGTGCTGTGGCTTCAGCTGTCACATTCATTCCTGGCAAACTCTTCTTTCTTGCTGTGGTTACTCCATCTGACAAGGATCAGTCAATGTTTTGTTTTTTTAAAGATGCTGCTGGTCATTCCTGGAAGAAAATTAATTTTACTGTTGCATGCTCCGGGCTCATCTCATTACAATACTAGCCTTCAGGGAATTTTTAAACTAATGACATTGTATTTGTCAAGCACAGAAACTTCGAATCTGCTTTTTCAAGTGGATCCTAGCCAATGGATCCTGGCCACCATAGCACTTAACAAAACACATTTGACTGTCCTCCATGCAATATTTAGCTCAGCTTATTATTGAAATGTTAATTTTTGTTACCCAGTATCTTTCTCTGGTGGTCAATACAAGGCATATAGGCATACTGACAATGCTATTGAAGTTTTTATGACAACTAAAAGTCCGTAAGTCAAATTATGTATGTGTATAAACAGCTTCACAAATTGAGAGGCACGCACCTTAAGAAATCTGAACCAAAACACTAACTCCCCAGTTTGTCTGCTGATCTCATGATTTATTGTACACCAGCATCAAGAGACACCAGCTCGGCAGTAATTTTTTTTTTTTATTTCGACATCCTATTCGTTATTTTCAAGATTTTTTTCGTTCCCAATGCTAATACAAAGAAGAAAAACCCAAACTACTAATTATGTTACAATGACTCCTTAACCCCCTCCAAAAGCAAACAGCTCAGGTGACCCATCAATCATCCACTTTTGGGTATGGGTACTTCCTTAATTCTAAAGGACAAATAGTGCACTATTTCAACCATTAAGTTTGGCTTGACTGTACTAATTGGGTCTTTTGGACAAATAATGCTAGATTCACATTTCAATTTCAAATTCATTTGAATTATTACTGCTTCTCCAGAACACACACAAGCTGCAATCGTGCCATATAGAAAGGTTGATGACTGCACTTCAAAGAGAAGATCCTCTTTCAAATTTTTCTTTTCATCTTTCAGAACTATCTTTCAAACGTAATTGTTATCTATTTTTTTCAAAACAGCATACTTCAGGGCAAATTTACTAAACAAATTATGAAATACAAGTATTATTGTCCATTAAGCAACTGCTCTCAGCATACCAGTCCTCCCCAACCATAAAAAAATACAGCTATGATGCAAAACTGTGTAAATGTGACATAACACAGAATGCTGGGACAATCAAGATCGCAATTGTAACTGTCTACATCCAAACCAGATTTAGCCTCAGTCACTTTTAATTTTCTCTCCAGTACTACAGGGTACCGTGAGAAGAAGGAACAACTCTCCACAAATCAGACAGAGAGATATGAAGGCTATGACTAGCCATTTGCCTCAAAATCCAGTGTATCTCAAACTAACAGTCCAGGGCTTGCACTTCCAATGAGAATTCACAATCTGACTGCAGTCTTCTAACACAACAACTCAGAAGTTCTATCAAGATGCTCAGAAGAGAGCATGCAACTACTGTGCTACTTTCACCAAGTATGCAATCAATTTCAAGAAAAGACACAGGTTTCAAGCACTGATGTCTAAAGTTCTGTAAAAAGTATTAAAAAAAAAAAAAGGTGTTACTTGAACTCTTCTACAAGTACTACAGTATTTTAGGATCACATCCTACTTGGCATCACACCCCACGAAGAGGTGCCCTTGTAACATGTGTCCATGCTACATAAAGCTTTATCACCATTGTCGATCTTACTGCCAGAGAAACAGGCATTTTCAACCTTTTCTTCAATACCACTGATACTCCAACTGATCACCAACAAGCTGCCGTGGAGGAACATCACAGAGGGCCTGTATCACTGTCTGCATCAGCTGTGAACAGTTTACTTCAGTTTCAATGGAAATTACATGGAACTTTTCTTAGATACTAAACTCAAATATCAAAATAATTTGTAACAATAACAGTTAATCCCATTCTCACCTTGCAGATGGCCCCGATACGATTAGATAAACAGCTCATATACCACCATTAGCTTCAGAGTGCCAAAACACAGGCTCACAAGGTTGCCAGGAGTACGTCTCCTTTCCTTTTAGGTTGGAGGACTTCTACATAAAACGTTAATTCGGTTCCATCTGTTGGGCAATGAAATTAATACTCTTCCTACTGGTGAGTAACTTCACTCCAGCCTCTCCCCCTTTGCAATATAACCAAAAGATCAGCAACGGACAATAGGAAGGCAAAGGCTATGACTGTGCCATGCATGATGACAGCAGGATCAAACAAAATCAGGCTCAGCTACTCAGAGCACCCTATACTATGAAAGGCAGCATGGATGGACATGGCCTCCGACAAGGGGTTTTGAACACACTTCTTAATTTTAGGCACATATTTACATCTCATTTTCAATGATTAAGTAACATTACCCAAATAAGTGTTGTCACCATCTCCCTCGTATCAGTACACATTAGCCAATGGAGTAAATGCAATAGCCTAAGCACCCTGTTTCTGTCTGACTAAAGGAAAAGTTTTGAAAAAACCAAAATGCTGAATTGGATTAAAAAAGAAAAAAATGGAAGAGGAATTACACTTAATTATTCAAGAATGTAATCTGCAGATTGAGTTCCACACACAGAAAGCCCCCTTATTTTGCAGCATGCCAGAGCTTTAGCGGCAGTTGAAAGCATGATGGCACATAAAGGGGGGGGGGAGTTAATTTTTTTTCAGTTAGGCATTACTATTCAATCTTATAAAGGGGGAAACACAAAATTAATTCCATTTCTTCTCAGGAAATATGACAAAACAGCATGTTGTTTCTGGCTGATGGCCACAGTACTATCACAGGGCTTCTTAAAGGCATAACATCGTGAATTCTATGAGATTTGAAAAAGCGTTGGAAGCATAAAACAAATAGAAATGCCCATTAGCTAAATTGACTTTAAAAATAAATAGGAAGATAGTAAATAGGTCTTTAAGGAAGGCAGAGGGTCCTTGCGGAGACTGGCAAACGCTCCAAGCCAAACCAATTCCATAGTGCCAACAAGACTGAAAGATACGCCCCAAGTTTGCACTGGCATCACCAGAAGGCTGTTTATAAAGACAGATGAATGGAAGGAAGTTCTGTGAAGTTAAATTACTAGTAAGCATAACGTGAAAAATGGTCTCCAGTCAACCATATGAGGACCACGCAATCTCAGAGCCTGTTTTAAGGTAATATGTTTAAATTCCAGCATAAGATATAAATAAGGACAGAAAGATAGAGACACACAGGGACTAGCATTTAACATCCCTCGTGGTATCTCCAGCTGACACAAAAGCATCCTCATTTTTTTAAATTTAGAGCCTGAACAGCAGTGGTGATTGAAAGGCAGCATTAGGTTTGTTCCTTTCATATGTTAATAATGGCATCATACCTTATGGCCTGACGCTGCAACCGTACAATTATCATCTTATAAGGGAAATTTTTCCAAAGGAGTCTAAGAACTGGGCAAACTACTCACTTGCACATAGGAAGAATTTTTTTTAATCCACACATGACATGGATTTCTTTCTGTTCCTTAGTACTATGAACAATTACTACCGAAATATCTATAATGATTTGACTTACGTTTTTTTAAAAAGTAAAAAAATAACATAATTGTTGGGGGAAGAAGAAAAAAAACCTACAAAAGACGTTTTTGAGCGTACAGGGAGCAGCCCTGGACATTTATGAAGAAAGGTAAGGCCCCTGCTGGGATTTTGGGTACAGGGGGGAGTCAGGGCTGAATCTCTTACAAGGATTCCAAAGCAATGGAGGGTAATGCAAAGACTCCCTCACACAGCATCGCAGAAAAGAAAAAAAAAAATGTTATAAATACTGCCTCCATGCTCCTGACATATATCCAGCAACGAAATAAGAGATAATAAATTATGTAACTATTACTGTCTACATAGACTACACTCCCTGTATTTTGACATCATATGGCCCAAAAAAGAACTGGTTTTTTTTCTTTTTAAATACCTTAATGGTTTGTAGTGATGGGCACGGAAAAGGGTAAGAGAAAAAAAAAACAAGCGTGCTAAGGAAAAAAGAGATCTCCGGGTGAACAAACAACCCACAAGAACGGTGAGAACATGAATATAAGCCTGTTTTTCCCCCGCCTGTCATTGTGCTGTATTTCGTGCAGACAAGAATAGAAACACACACTAAACCCCAGTTTTGAAAACACCATGCTTGAAATCTGCAGTGGTCCTTCTTCCCCACCACGGACACCGCTGTACGAAAACTGGAGAATAGCCTTATACATAAATAAATAAATACACTAAATGGCGAGGGGAAAAAAGAGCGGAGGAGAGAACCGCGGCGCACGAAGGGCTGAAGGCGCTCCCCGGGCAGGAAACGAGTTACAATTCAGTGCCCCGAAGGCGATTAAAACGAAGCCAAAGGGAACCCTGCGGGGCTCCGCGGCAGCCCGCCGCCCGAACCTCCCACATGA
>JAVKLA010000001.1:21563184-21575372 GCA_034782735.1 Sagittarius serpentarius
TGTCTCCCGTGGGAGGGACCCCACGCTGGAGCAGGGGAAGAGTGTGAGGAGTCCTGCCCCTGAGGAGGAAGGAGCAGGAGAAACAATGTGTGACAAACTGACCGTAATCCCCGTTCCCCGTCCCCCTGTGCCGCTCGGGCAGAGGAGGCAGGGAAAATCAGGAGTAAAGTTAAGCCCAGGAAGAAGGGAGGGGTGCAGGGAAGGTGTTTTTAAGATTTGGTTTTATTTCTCATTATCCTACTTTGATTTGATTGGTAATAAATTAATTCCCCCCCCCCCCCGAGTCTGTTTTGCCTGTGATGGTAATTGCTGAGTGATCTCCCTGTCCTTATCTCGGCCCATGAGCCTTTCATTATATTTTCTCTCCCCTGTCCAGTTGAGTAGCAGAGTAACATAGAGCGGGTTTGGTGGACATTTGCCATCCAGCCAGGGTCAACCCAACACAACAGCCCTCTTGTTTTTGGCTGATCGGTGCAAGCCTTAGTTTTGTGGTTTACTACAACAGTTGTTTCACAAGGCAACTTTAGAGACTTCACTTACGCTCCATTTATCCAAACTTTGTTTGTAATAAAGACCCACTTTCTTATCTCTGAAGCAAAATACCACGCCATGTATTACGAAACGTGGATTTACACGTTGACAGGCTGAAAGTACGGACAGAACAACACAGCGCCTGTACTACACAGAGAGGTATCCAGATTTCCTTAGTGAGGTTTTGCCTGATGATGGACAGATGGCATCATGCACTTGCAACCTGTAGGACCTATTCTCTGTTGCCTAGTATCTTGTATGAAATGCTACCTCCCATTTTTTAGTGAAGTCTGAACGTGTGGTACAGATCATAACTAGAGATTTTTAAAGCAAGACTGGATAGAGTGCTATCATTATTCTACAAAGAATAATCCTCCAATGACAGAGTGCAGGCTACACAGGCAAAAATTTATCTCACCCTAAGGACTCCCGTTCAGGGGCCAAAGATGCCATTACTTGACAACAGATACCAAAGACTTTTGATCACGTGAGTTAGGCTATGCAAGTGATCTGGTTATTGCGTGACCAGATTACTGCAAGGTGAGTATTCTGCAAGGTGAGTATTTGTACCTGAATTTTACCAGCGAATAGGCAAAGGACTCTCAATTCTGAAAAGTGTGCTCTAATCAGATTTGAATAGCACACTTAATTCTAAGCTAATGCACCTTATTAAGCATGAGTGGAATTAATTTCCTAGTGAAAAGCTGAATGCAGCAGGAAAAAAAAAGGGAATAAATGTTACTTAGTTTAGCTTTGATGGCTAATTCATGGTACTTTACTACACTATTATCAAAGGTGTCTGAATAACTTCAGTAAAGTGCTATAATATATTACTGCAGAAAACATCATCTCCACATAATATTTCTATGAATAATGAATGCTATTTAGGCATCTAGCTACCACTTTCACATGAGGTTGTAACATTACTTCCACAAAGGCAGGTATGACATTCTGAAAGAACCAAAATATACCAGGTAATATAACTATTTAAAAATCGTTATGATTACAACATGGTATATTTTGGAGAATACCAGTAGTGTATATTTGTTAAACCTCTTAATTTCCCTCAAATTACACATGATTTGGGGAATCTTGCTGAAGCTAGTATTTATTTCAGGTTTTTGGGGTTTTTTTTCTGAGAAGTGCTAGGTTGACACATGAACAGAAAGTGGCAGGAAAAGAAATGTTGTTTCTCCCACAGCAAGCACACTAATGTAAAGCTTAAAAATGAAGCAGCAGCAGCACATTTTTGCTTAGACCTTTGAACTGCACCATATGGTTGACGCTCAATTAAGCAAAGATTTATCAGTCCCTGATTGGAATGTGTCCAGGACTCGCTGTTTTCTCAAACCTTTGAACTAGAGGACTAGAACTGAACATAACAATTTTCTGGACTCACGCAAGATACCATATACTTTCAAATCTTTAAATGAAATGAGGAAAATTTAATGTGGAAAATATAATGTATATTTTCTTGGGTACGCATTTCTAGATTTTCGAATGAAAATGTACCAGTGCTATAAAAGCAACAAAAAGGCAGTTTCACGTTACAGCTTTAGCCAGGTTAACATCTCGCCACCATCAAAAAGGTGAGGTCCAAATCCCTACCAATTCTCCTCAAGCAGTCCTATCACTTTATATCTGCTTTAGCAACCACTAAATCGCATGGCAAAGAAGGTTCTATTCACTAAAATGACACAAGGTCTGATATGATAGACAGGTGATCTCATGATTGGGAAGAGACAGCAAGGAAGAAGGGAACGAGACAACGTCTGTTTGAAAACACAGTGCTGTTACTTTGACTTCTAATCTAAACATTAACTGTTTTCTACCCCCGGACACTTTGCTTCTGCTTTTAGCTGTACACTTTTTAAGTTCATTTACATCACACCCAAGTGCAGCACCAAATTCATGAACAACAGACAACTCTATGACTTCAGGTCTAAAAGTGCTAAGAGTGGAACAAGAAATAAGAACTTCAGAATGAATCCAGTAGGAATTTTAAGATCTGGAAGGTAAAATGTTGTGACTGCATAGGAAAAGATGTAACTTTTTCATGCAAGATTGTATGTTTCATTTATTTGATAATGGACCCAAACACAGATACAATATTAGACTGAAGCAGGTCATTAATTTTTGCCATCAGATTGAGGCAATAGAAATGTAACAAGAATGTTGTTTACAGTGAAAATCCTAAAGCAAAATTTTGCAATAATGAAGTCAGTCAAACATCAAGCTTTTATGTTAAATTGTAAAAGTTTAAATTCCCTGTAAGACTCTATGGTTAAATTCTTCTTTTATAGACAGATGGTAGGGTTTTTTCTTTGCTTGTTTATTATAAATGTACTTGAGTGCAACTATTGAGTTCACTGAAAAAAACCGAAAACATAATTTGCACTATTTTAATCCACGAGGCTTAATTCCTTCGCAATCGCCATTTCAATGTAGCAACGGATTTCACTGTCACTATTGCTACAAAGGGATTAAACTTTCCCTGTTGATTTTGTATACTGGGGAAAAAAAAATGTAATTGAAGGGTTCAATCAGTTTTGTTTGAAGGTTTTTGTTTATTTGTTTTTCCTTTTCGTAAGTGTCACCTCATCATTGCAATTCATATTTTCATAAATGTTGGAATATTCTTCTGCTATAATAAAACTATAAAACATTTCTGTAGTCCTGTTTTTCCATGTCACTAGTTTCCTGAAACCTCATGGAATAGTAAATAACTTCTAACATAGCAAGTGTAATGTGGGAATGAAGAATACTACTTAAAACCAACTTCAACTGTAAATTTACCAGCAGTACTATACAAAAAACTACATTTACAACATTTAGGTGTTCACAGAGTTTACAGAATAATACTGGTGCATTGCAAATCACGGCTATTCGACTTCCATGACCTTCCCCAATGTGCTCCATTAAACTCTTTGATCAGGGAAGATGCTCATTCTTGATTTGACTTTATTATCTTAACAGAGAGGCTCAACAAAAACTTTACTGCTGCTCTGGCATTCAGTGTTTTTATCATTATTATTTTACACATACAGTATAGTTCAATAAAGAAGCTTCAACTGCTTTGGCAAAACATAGCCTTTCTGCACTGGTAAGACCCTGCAGGAGACTGCGAGACACTTCTTAGCTATGTGTGTATCAAGGGACAAATGGAGATATTAAGTGATTTAGCTGGAGTTATACACAAAACAGCACCTTAGCTGGAACCCAAGAATTCTGATAGCAGGTTCCCAACTAGCATACGTTGATATGAAATATCTGACTTTATATGAGCACCTGGCCACCACGTTCTAGTTTACCGTTCTACAGCACAAAGCTACATTCTTTCTACAGTCTGTTTGTACTGTGTATGTTCAGAGCTTTCCTATTTTTTTCCAAATTTATTGGAAAGGATGGGAAGGAATAGAGAGAGTTCATCTAGTACACTGCTTCCAAACCTTTTTTTAAAATCCAAGGACCAGACAGTACTTCAGGAAAAAAAAAATATGGAAAATGTTGTATTCTTTTTTTGGTGGGAAGGCACGTGGTAAATATTTAGCATTTAGGCAAAAGAAGTGTACTAAATTAAAATGTTACCATATGTACCATCTCCATTTAAAATATTCATTAGAAAAATTACAATAATATGGCCTAATTCCTGACTTTGCCTGTCAAAAGTCACTGACACATAGCTGCTAACTCGCACAAAAATGTGTTTGTATGAGGTTCTATTTTGCTTTTTGTAACTGCAATTCTTTAGAAGTGATGAGGCCATCATCTCTTGTTTAGGATACCACCAGGGTCTGTGGACCGTGGATTTACTCATACAGGTCTAGTCCATCCTTCTGCCCTAAGGCAGAATGAATTATGACTGAACCATTTCCAAAATACTTTACACAGGACATCAAATGAAATGATCAGAACACTGTCTTTGGCTACAAATTCTGTAAAGAATAGTGATTACCTTAAAAGGCACAGTGAGATTACAGCATGTTATACACTTTTGGTGTACATACTTATGAATTCTGATTACAAAATATAACGGACAAAAAAGTCTGTCCTAGTAAGCTCAGCTAGCAAGTGCTACAGACTTCAGTAAAAGCCAACATTGAATTCAGCCTGTATTTTCCGTGATTCAGTAATTTTGACCATGCAGGTAAGAATCTGTGCTCATTGCATCCTGCAGCCTATCAGTTACTGAGAGATATTCCAGCTCTGTCATATTTTTAAAATGGTTTGACACTGCCCTGTTGAATGCAATTGTGCATTCTTTCCATAATAACACAAATCTTTGTAAGCGGCATGAAAAGTCACTTCCAAAGTCTCCAGTGCTGGAGTACTTAGTGTGGTTTTAAAAAAAAAATCAGGAGAGAAACATCAGATTCCATATGGTGTGAGCAGGCTGTCAAAGGTTAATGTTAGCAGAATAATTTTAATGTTCTTTTTAAATAAGTAATATTTATTCATCAATACCTTCTTTGAGAAGGAACCAGAATGTCTGCAGTTTGACGTAGAGAGTTAAGACCATAAAATCTGTCAGCATTTAAGGAAACAAGGTCTGAAGAGAGAAAGAGTATTTTATAAAGCAGTATTTAGGACAATTGCATTTTAACATAATTAAATACTCCACCATTGGAAGTACAGAAAACCCTGCGTTGTTTGTAAATGCAGTTAAGCCTTTTAATCAGACCATCACCTTTTCATAAGTACATCAACAAAAATGACAGCCAGTAGAGAAAAATAAAACAATTAATATTAGAATATTGCTTAGATAGATTAAATAACTTCAGGACGTTCAAAACAATAAGCAGAGTGATATATTTTGCTGAATGTATTAAGTTTTGAATATAAATTAAACTCTACTACTCAAGACAAGTGAATGTGTATCTGTTACCAGTTCAAGTTGTTCTAAGAGATAAAAGATGAGATTCTCTGGTGTGGAACTGATATTTTGCACTGCACTCCAGTGTACTCCATTAGACTCACAAGGATCCCAGCGTAAAATGGATGCTAACAGTATAGATTATGCTCCTCTCCTTTTTCCCTGCTGCTGGCATAAATCCAGGCTCAAATCCCCCAGTCCTGTGGTGCAGTCCCCACAGGACCACCATAAATTTCAAGCAGATAAACGACACTTTCCCTCCCACTGATGAATGAATTCTGTACAAAGTGGACACAAGAACTTGAAGTGAAAGAAGGCAAGCTGTATTCTGCTTTTGTGCATGCATCTGGTTTACAACATGTGTCAGTTTGCAGCTCCCAGGATTTGGGACACACTCACCAAAGCTATGCAGCAGTCCTTGGTTATTCACACAAAAACAGCACAGCACTTCAAAGAGTGCACAATGCAGGTTTAGTATATAATAAGGCAAAATCCCTCCCAAAAATACATGCTGACTTTTGATTATGTTTGAAAAGAAAATGTTCCTCGTAAGGACTGCATAAACAATTCCTGAACCGAAATATAAAATATGAATTAAAATGTAATGTATCCTGTGCGACGCCTTTTTTTTCTATGCGTCTCTGGTTTAAATCTGAGGCTAGTTATCTTACTATCTGATGGGGTTCTCCTGCTTTGTTATTTACTTGTTCTGAGGGAGAAGTCATTCTTCCAGTAACAAACCGAAAACACAACAGTCATTTACCTCTTCTATCACGTCAGTCTTACCCTTAGAGACTCTTGCACTTCAAAAATAGGCCAGCAGATATGTTAAGCTTATGTGTCACTGGCATTGAGGCAAAAGGCAAACTCTTGCTCAGAATTTAATTGTATTTTATAAAAAGCACTTAAATAGGATTTACAGCTTTCACTTTTAGAAGTTAAAAATAGGAAAAAAATTACTAAGAGCATCACTATTGATTTAACAACTGAAACTTGTGACATCACATTTTGCAATTGGAGATTTTCAGCCAGGTAGCCAGAATGATTAGGAGGTCATAACATGGAAAACAATAAAAGCTATTATAAATCTTTCTGCATTCTTGCAATGTTTTTCTTAGGTTAAAACCTGACATTTCCACTGCCAGCTCCTGAAGCATGAGAAAAAACAGAACTCTACAAAGAACAGAATTTTTCTCATTTTCACAAAACTTACGCAGTTGTTTCACACTTTGTTGAATTACGTATATGTAAAGAAGGGATGTTACTGTTTGCAGGAGTACTACTGACAGTCTGTTTAAAATGGATTCAAACACCTAGCAGAATTCACTGCACTCAGCTTACATGAAATGTGGCTTCTCAATAGGAGTGTGTAGGTCACTGTTCTATAGTCTAAGTGCACCAAATGTTCCGGTATGATTTCATTTGAGGTGCAAAGACTGACAACTGAAATAATGACAAACATTTCTGTCATTGCAGGACTATCATGTTTGACTGTTTTAGATGTTGTTTGGATTTGTTGTGTATCTTTAAATCCGTTGAAATCTATTACTGTATTTTCTGCATATATGTATACACACACACATACACAGAATCATCTCCTTGCATGTTTCTTATTAAAGACACTGGTCTTCATACAAAATCTGATGGTTTTAGTATATTTGGTCCTAGTGTCTATGTCCTTGAATGCATAATCCTCAGTGTGACAACATCATCAGTCATTCTAAAGATGCTAATGGTATTACAGACTACCTCAGAGAGGAAAAGAGAAAGAATAAATTTAAATTAATCATACCAATCTGAATTCTGTTTTCGTAAGACTGATCTTAAGAAAATGATTCAGGAAGAGGAATGAAACACTGGTAATCACCTAACACATTTATTTTCCTCATGATACATGCAAATTACCTCTTGGACATCACAAATGGAATTTGGTTGCTTACAGAGAGGTGTCTAGGGCCATTTTAGACAACCTCAAGTATTCCAGCTGGCTTCCCTTGGCTTGGGACCCCCTTACATTTTGCATGACGTCTGTTAGCCCTGTGAAAATATCTTCAGTGGCCTGCAATATCTAAACTGGCACTAGCCTTCTATGTTTAGGCACCTGAAAGCCTAAGTCTTACTCCGTTTTGCTCTGGTCTACACTGTATGAAATAAATCGGAGTATTAGCATTGTATATTAATTTTACACCACTGTAAAAATGACAAGATAAATAGGAAACTGAAAACAAAAGTGGTCTTCTGCTGATTAATATTTTAATACAATAGCATCTTCAATGAAACATTAACTTTATGTTCACTGATTTGCATAAATATTCTTATACCATACTCGCAAAAAAAAGATTAATTTCTGTCAGCAGTACTGATTTAACACTTCAGTTGGATATCTAAGGATTCTGCTATTGTCTACCTGCACTGTTGACTCCTTGTCTGAGATAAAGCTGTCAAACTGAAGAAATATTGTGTTAGCTCACTATAAAAAAGGGAAGAAAGGGAAAATGATGGCAGATCAGAAGCAGGTAAGCATAGAGAGATAAAAACAGAACATTGTTCTTTATCTGGTGTACAAAATAAGGATTATCAATACCGGCAGCATAAGGAGGAAAAAATATGTTATATAGACTATTTATAATGCTATATTATTATGTAATATAGCTAATAATATACTTAATGTAAGACTCTATAGCAGCTAATAACACTAAGCCAGGGATGATCTTTTCATGACACTCTACTCAAAAGCTAGTCTCTAGCTTTCCTAAAGATCTGACAGATTGCTACAAAGAACAGATGGATGCAAACAGACTGGGCAGCACAAAGTACAGAGCTATTGCCACTAAACTACTATAGTGGTAGAAATATACTGATAATCTGAATTCTCACCAAGTTTTGCAGATGTTAACCTTGTAGGAGAGTTTTAGGGATGGATCAAAGAAGAGTGCCTTCAGCATATTTATGTTGATACCCTTCTAAGTGTGCAAGTGATGAGAATAATAAAAAAAAACCAAAACACATATGTGCTTGTATAAGAATTAAATTAAAGCATGTTGTAGTCTGGCAGTATGGGCCAAGCAAACTCAGGAATTAGTATCTCATTAATGATAAAACATACCAGACAGGATGAAGAAAAATCATGAGGGGTTCTGAAGAGGAAACTTTCAGCTAATAATTTTTATAGCCTGTATCAAATGGAATAAAAAGAGCAATTTAGAAGAAAGGGACAAACTATATGAAGCAACGCTCGAGGAAAACAGCCTAACAGCAGTGATAGAGTAGAGCTGAGGCTCTTACTCCTATAAAGTACTTTCCTTTGCAGAACCCTAACCTGGATGGACAAACTGATAAAATTTATCAGATTCAATTTATCCCACCTCTCAGTTCAAACTTGCAAGTTCCAACTACTGCTGCAGCATTCTCTCATACCATCCAAGGAACCAAAAATAGACATCTTTGTACTAGTGTTTGCTCTCTGATCTACCTTCATACCAAAGCGTTCTGCATAAGCAAGTAATTGAGTGAGATGAAAATAATTCCAAAGACAAGCACTGCAGAAGTGCTAGCAGCTCAGACTCCACCTTGAACAAAGACTTCAGTTCTACCACAAAACAGTAGGAGGAATTAAAGAAAGATCAACAAAACAGTGAAGAAGGAAAGTATTTTACATATGCTGGAATAACACTTTAACTAATGACAGTTGTAGCACATAATTATCTACAAATACATGGCAAACCTAAGTTGAAAAGAAAAGAAATTATCAGAATAGTGAAAAGGCTATAACTAAAAGAAATGCCATTACAAGAAAGGAAAAGTTAACAGCACCTTTAAGCAGTGAGCTCTATTGGAATATGGAAAAACTTCCCAGGGAAAGCCCCACTCCCTGAAAAATTTGAAATCGCACTGAAAAACTGATTGGAGACAACATACAAAAATAAACTGGAGCCATAAAACTGCTGAAATAATAAAAACATTATACGAATTATCCAATTTTTAATACGTATAATTTACATGAAAGTTATACTGAGATATGTGAGCTGCTGTACACCTCACACAAAGCACAGGCGTTTTAGTAAGAAACAAAAGTACACCTATGTTCTTAACCACAACCCAAAACATTCTTCTATCCCATTTTAGCTTGGAACTTTGCGCAGTACTGATGATTCCACCAGGCATATATGTAGGTGGCAAACTACAGAGGAAATTATACTGATCTGAAGAAAAAAGTAGGTGGTCTGTCATCATAATGCAATTGCCTCTTCCATCTCCTATTGCCATATAAACAATATTAAAAATAAAAGAAAATACCATTTTTAGGTTATTTGGAAGGCTCCTGTGAAACTACTGGGCAGGCTATTTGAAGCAGAAAAGGACATCAAATTGTTTAACTTCAGCTTTCAACACTCATTTCTTTGATCACACTCATCTTAAAAGTTTCCCGTGGAAAGCATGCTACAGTTTGATGTATACTTTTTACTCCTACATTTTTTATATGAAGTTACTCTTATTAATCTACACACCAACTTCTGAAGTAAAATAAAGAACATGAATAAAAAGCTCAGATCAATCAGTTATTTTGATGCAAACTAAATTAAAAATAGAGTTTGATCTGTTTGTTTCAAAATTTATACAGCGCCTTCAGAATTAACTATCTTTCTGTCAAATATTGTTACCCTACCTCAGCTCATGAAAGGATCTCTGAAATATAGTTTCCATTTGACCTACATATCAGTTGCTCTTTTATGTTTTCAACTCCTATACATACTATTCTACTCCATAAACTAGGCATCCCTACATTGCCATTTATCCATATCCTCCGATTAAAGAACAGCCTAAGTACACCACCTGTAGTTATGAAGAAACTATGCAACAAAACCAATGTTACTATTAATACTCAATGCTATTTATGCATCTCTTCCTTAGGTGAGAAGCTTAAGAGTTACTTAACCTATCATTTTTAACTTCCTTTTTCCCTAGTGGTCTTTGTATTCCTTCGCATCTCATGTTTCTTCACAAGCCTCCTGGCAACATGACCCAGGCAAAGGCTTCCTGGAGCAAACTCTCAAGTGGAGCAATGACATCTTTACATGAGCTGAGGCTCTTTTTATTACATACACACTACTGATCAAATGCAGTGTTGGCCTGTCTGCAGTGTCACTCTGCTCAGAAAACCTGCAACTCTTCCTCCAAAATAAAACAATCATGCCAAAAGATCCTTAAATCAAAACAAGTATATTCATCAACAGAATGCAAAGTTTTCAGCATTAATGGAGAGCCACCAGCTGCAGTTGCACAAATTACAAAATGCATAGTCACCATCTTTAGATTTCTAATAAATACAGTTCCTCTTTGCTGCCATCTACAGATAGATTTAAAATTTTTTAAAAATCTACTTTTCACTGCCAGATATATATTTAGTAATAGGATCTCAACATGCCCTACAAACCAGCTCACCCCAAACACATTTTACCTCAACAGTATTACCTCAACATATCAGAAGCTTCAGGCAAAGCTGAGTCCAAGCGGTAAGTCGTCGAAAGCTATTTAGATGTTGCCACGCTGCACGCTGAGTGATGCCTGATCCTGTGCTGGGAATTAGGTGCTCACGTTCCCTATCCAATGCATGGGAAGAGTTAAGTCGTACACAGATGCTCCTCAGAAGCCAGATGAGCTGCCAGAAGTGAAAAGGAGATTCTAAATCTCTAGTATGGATATCTTAAACACCTTTGCTTGAGGCCCCAGAACACCTGATGTTTAGCGGTTGCAGCATTGTTATTTCATGCCTGCTTCGGACACCACATTTCCCAGCTGTATGTTCTAACCAGGAGGCTACAAAGTCAGTTTCCCTCTGCATAAAAATGAAACTCAGTAGACCAAAGTGGTACATTTTTAAAAGACTTACACCTCAGATGCACAGTGGAGACAGCATAACTCAGAGAGAGTGCTGACCTGTATTATATACAAATAATACATACATTATATATATAAAATACCACGCTTGCTTAGGGCCCAAAGCGAACATGTCATTTGGCATGCAGTAAATTGACCATACATAAAACCAACTGCTAGCCTACAGCTCAGCACGCTCCCGCAGAGCACCTTCCCCGTGGAGGTCTGAGCCTACGTACCCTGCAAGCCCATTTCAAACCCCTTCACACGCCAAAATCCTTCAGTGTTTCGCTGCAAGACGTGCTTCGCTGCGACAGCGATCTAAGCACGAGAGGAAAGCGACACGTACTTCAGCCAGCCCTACCGAAGTGCTTCCCAGACATTGACGTGACCGGGACCGTGACGGCCGCCGCCGCCGCCGCCGCGCGCCCCCAGCCCGTGCCGCTCCGTCACAGGCGCGCGCCCGGCCGCGCGCCCTCCTCCCCCCTCCCCGGCCTGAGGCCGAGGCCAGCGGGTCTCTGCGCTCCGCCCCGGCCTCTCTCCTCAGGGCCCGGCCGGGGGCGGAGGGGGGGGGCGGGGGGGAAGGCAAGACCCGCCACCCCGCTGCCCGGGAGCGGCACCCCTGCCGCCTCTGGCCGCGGCGTGAAGGGGCGACGGCAGGAGAGCGGCGGGGCAGGTGAGGGCCCCGCGGCCGGTCCCTGCGCGATGGGGAGCCGGCGCAGCGGCCGCAGAGGTGTGAGGCGAAGCATGAGGTGCGCGGCGGCGAGGAAGAGAGGAGAAGCAGAATCTCGTGGGCAAATCCCAAGACCCCGCTCACCAGCGGCAGCGGCGGCGGCGGCTCAGGCGCACCCGGACACCGGAGGGTGAGGCCGGACCCCCGGGGCGCTCGCCCGCCGTGGGCACCGCC
>JAVKLA010000001.1:21575472-21680216 GCA_034782735.1 Sagittarius serpentarius
CGTGGGCACCGCCACCTCACGCACTCCGCTTACACCGCCGTCCCGCCGAAAGGGGGGGCGGGGGGCGGACTACAACTCCCAGCATGCCCTGGGGCCCAGCCTCTTGCGCATGCGCCTCCGGCGTGCCTTGTCCCAGGTTCTGGACGGCCGCGGATCTCGGGGCGCAGGCGGCCTCGGCCGCCCGGGGCGCGGGGCCGGTTGAAGGGGACGCCGCGCCGTGGCGGGGGGCTGGCCCGGGCGCTGGCGGCGGGGGTGGGGCTCGGGGAGGCCAGCGAGCGAGGTGCCCGAGGCGCGGGGCGGCCGCCGTCTGTGGGGTGCCTCAGGCATGGCTGGTGCGGGTCCCCGCAGGGCGGGAACGGGAGGCCGCCGGAGCGGCAATGGCCAAGCCAACCGTCATGCCCACGAGCGTCAGGGCGACCGTGCCCGAAGGCTTCATGGTGCTCCATCTGAGGATGAGGGTGGTGGAAGAGCAAACCGGCGCACTGGTGCGAGACCTGGAGGCGCTGGGCATCGAGGGGCAGAGGTAGGGAGAAAGCAGGGGTAAGCTTTTTCCTTCTTGGAGAGCTCACGTTTTTTCTTGATTTTCCTCATCTTGTTCCTCTTTGCACCCGTTTGCCATGCTTTGCTCTTCTCTCCATGAGGGAGCTGGTACTGGCAGAGTCGGCGAGAATGGGCTACAGCAACCTGGGGTCACAGGAAACCTTCCAGCTCTATGAAACATGGTTTCTAATCTAATTGCATCTGTAATGCATATGTGCAATGTCAGGTAGGTATGCATACACAGAGTCAGTCAGTCTTTTCTCCTTTTCAGCCTCAATAATTTCCACTCAGAGACTTCAGAAGCACCTGCTAGTCACCCAGCCATTAGCCCTGTGCAGGCCAGGGTGGCATTTGTGGGAGAAAATACACTGTGGAAAAACTGTGAAACACTGGTGAATCGAATGTGTCGGTTAGAGAGTGTTGTACAGACACTGAAATTAAACATCTTCCAGCTGCAGACAGAAAAGGAACTGAATCCAAAGCATGCAGGTAGTAAAAAAGGGGTTTTTACCACTTTGTTATCCATTGTCCCTCCATATGCTTTTTCTGTCAATGAAAGGTTTTTGGCTTTTGCTTTTGACAGCCCAGTTGGAGCAGTGCCTGAATGCAATCCATGAGGAGCATTTGCAAGAAATGAAGACTGTACAGCAAGAAGCAATGAAGTTGCACCAACACCTAAGTGATATGAAAGAGGCTGAAGAAAAGGCAAGAGACGAATTTCAGAGACTGAGTACTGCTCTGGAGATTACAACTGCATCCAAGGTACAAAAGATTATGATCTTATTATAGTTTCAAGTATTAACAGACTTGCTTTTAAGTACGTTCGTCTCTGACATAGTTAAACAGAAAGTATACTCAGCTGGAAAAAGGGAGTTTATGATATATTGTTGGCAGTAAGAGCAAATACTTGATAATGAGAATCTGTGCTTCCGTCGATTAAAAAATAGGAAATCAAGAATAAAAATATTTGAGATTTGTAATTCTGTCATCTTTGTGACTTAAGTTCATCCTAGCTTTCATGCATAGAGTTCTCAATAGCTTTTCTGTTTTTCCAGGAACTTACATTTCTCTGGTGTTTCAGTCTTAGACTTATATTAGTATCTCCCCTGAAGAGAACTTCAGTGGAGTATGTCACTCAATCTCATTAACCGTATTAAAGAATGCTTTGCTTCTTAGTGCTTGCACTCTTACATTCAGTGCTTCAGAACAGAGAAACCAGACTGGACATAGAAATCAAGTTCTAGGTGTTAGCATGGTAATTGCATTTTATAATACGTACTGCTTTTGCAATAGTTATGAACATGAAAGGATAAAAATATCTGTTCCTTTCATCTTCTTTAGATGGATGTAGTGATTTCAGCTGAGGAACACAAAACAGAAAATTAACTGTAGACTTCAGGAGGTAAGTACAAGAGCAAGCAGTTTAGTAGGAGGCTGAATTTGCCAAGTATTATTTAAAGATTTGAAGATCCTTAAATAATATTCTGGGTGCAATTTTGGAATGTGCACAACCCAAAGAAACCTGCCAGCCATGCTCACAACTAAGTACCCAGACAGAACATCTTTCATATATGATCTCGAAGTATTTTTTCAATCTACTTATTTAGGCCTGCATCAGAAAGTAATTTTTTTTTTCCTTAGCTAACAGAACAGCTGTCCCAGGAGATCAGCCTGCAGGAGTCTTTGGAGGAATCCCAAGCAGCTGCGATGTGTCATGTACAGGACATGGAAACAACAGTAGAAGCAGAACAGAAGCAGGTTTGAGAAATTTTCAGTCTTCTTTTGTATCTCTTTATTTTCTCATCTGGGAGATGAGACACTTTATAACTACATTTTGTACAAACATTGATCAGAAGAGTCAAACTTCCTGCTCAAAGTAGGGGTATCAGTATCACAAACACTGGATTGGAGCTAGTGGTGGATTTGTTTAGCAGAGTGCAAGGACTGTAATTCCATGGCTGCTTTAGGTACTTTTTATAGTGCTGCAGTAATGTTCTAGTTAAGATTTTTTTTCTAGTATCCGATCTGAACATTCCAAGCTTAAATTTGGGACCGTTACCCCTTCTTGAATCATTCAATGCAACTGAAAAGGGTTTGACTTAATAATCCTTGTAACTACCTCTCAGATTTGTGGGCCACAACTGGATCCTGCCTTAACCTCTTCTTCACTAGGCTAAACAAGCCTCTTTATAATTGAGGTACTGATAAACAGATAGAAAAAGCCATTTCTGAAAAATACTCTGTTGAGATCTTAAACCTTCTGGAGTAAGAATGTTTTCTCCATTATTGCCATAATGACAAAGCTAGATTTTTGTTCTCAGCTGTATTTGTATTATCTAGCTATTCTGGAGTGTGGGGAGGGGCCATAGTTCACGGTAGAAATGAACTGGCTTACACATAATTCAGATAAACAAAACCAATACCCCTCTCTGCATGCGTATACAAACACAAGCCACATGCAGTCACTAACACTTCTGAATTCATGGTAACAGTTTAATAAGGATAAAAGAAAGCAAATAGTAAAGTATCAAAACTTGAATAACTAAGGGTCTGGGGTTTTTTTCTTCCAATTTTTTGATGATCATCAAGGTCTCTTTGTTCCTGAAACGTATGAAGTTCTGTTGGAAATTATTAGATTTTTTTTTTCCTATGTGCCTTTTATCATCTTTGTGTTCTTCTACAGCAGAAGTGGAAAAATGATGGATACATTATTAAACTATATGAATTATACATCATGTGAGAAGCAAAGGCTTAGTTTAATTCACCTGTCACTTTCTGATGGATATAGTTGACCCCGTGGTATATTGCATTAAAACAAAAAAAAAAGTCCTCACAAAACAGCATGACACAGACTTGTTAAGTGCCCTGAGTGTTGCATTCACCTTCATCTTTTATAGCTTGATCTCTTCTGTAATCTTTAATTGTGCAAACTTGTTAGATTCTGCCTGTCCCGTAAAGATGATTATAAGCACACGTACACTGTGTTACATATAGAAATTGAGTTGCTTGCCATAGAAGTCCTCTGCATAAGCAGAAAGAGAGGAAAAGTTAATCAGGCTCTATCTTTTCCAGTTAGGTCAACTTTTCAGGCTTTGAAATTTGCTTAGTTTTGCCTGACTGAATAATACATCTTAAAGAATAATCTGCGATTTCATTGCAGGTACAGATATTTCAGCAGGACTGCCAAGAGTTGCATAAAGATGTCCAGCTAGCCTGGGTGAGGCTGCAAAAGGAGGAGGAAAAGAACTGCCCAATTAGAGCAACAGTGCACACAACTGAACGCTGAGCTGGGTATGACAGTGGATTCTTGTCATATCTTTTTAGGCCTTCTTTCACTGCTTCCACAGTGAGAGGATTCAAGCACTGCGGTCCTCCAGACCTGTGGCAGGTCTATCAGTCAACAGGAATGGAGGGCAGCTTAAGAAGTGATGAAATATTAAAGGCCTTTAGTTTGCATGTGATGTTTCTAAAGCCTTTTCTTACCTAGAGGAGACTGACGACAGTGGTAATCAGGGTAATGAGTACACAACAGTAATACGAAAGGATTCTATCAGCCTAAATTCTTTTCAGAGGAGACTTCATCTAGCAAGTAACCACTAACGCATGATTCCTGAACTGATGTGCAAGTGGAATGCCCATTGCTATTGAGTCTTTTTGCAGCTGATTAAAAAAATGTGCTCTATTAAACATCACTATAAGGACAAGCATCTTGGATAAGCCTCTAGTTGATCGCATTTAGATTCCCAGTCTATTGATGTAAAAGTAGCTGCTTATAAGGGAGCTAAGTGGCATTTAATACACTCCAGGGTAAAGGGAAGCTCCATATTGTCAAATTTAAAGGTCAATATCCCTGACCTAAAGTCTGTTCCTTATTCCCAAATAACTCACAGTTACCATGCCTAAATCCTTGCATAATTATTGTTCTTGTGATCCTTCCCTCAGGACCTATTTCAGATTTCTGGCTACTCGTTTTACAGAAGTGTTCACATTTCTCGTATGTTTTGTTTGTTATTCTGTGAATCACAGGTGATAATTAACCCGTAGCTCACAAAAGGCAGTCAGTGTTTCTGCGTAAGGCATGGCAAGAGGGGAGACACTTGTCATGTTGTGGCAGAGTAGGCTGAGTGGGGGAGAATGATGGCAGAATTCTTTCCTTCAGAACAAATCCATATGCAAATGAGAAATGAGACGTACAAACTTTCTTTACTTCTGTATCAAATAGTCCTGCCGATCAAGGCTTTTTCCGTTTGTTAATTGAGGGAACTTTTGAGTGATCCTTTGATGATACCTTGGATGTCATAATATTTTGGCTAGATTTCCCTTCCTACCCTGCTCATGCTGAATTGTCTCTTGTTGTCTTCCTTTTTTTCCCAGTATGTTACACAGCACAGCAGAGTAAGAGGCTAGCTATTATAGGTAGGTTGATTCAAATTCCAACAGAAATGCTTCTGCTTTTAGCTCTGCATGGTTTAAGCAGAGATCTAACTATTGTTCTTTGTCAATGTACAAAAACCTGTAAAGTTGCCTATGGGCTGTGGGTTATAGTCAGGACAAATCAGTTGCTTACACACTAGACAGTCGAATAAGAGAATTAGGGTTATTTAATTTGCTCAAGCAATCACAGAAGTAGTACGTGTAGGAGATTGGCATGATGGCATGCTTAATTTTAAAATTAAATAAATTACAATTAATGTATGGAATCTTTTTTTTTAAAGTAATTTTGCTGACATATTGAAGTTATCAAGAAAAGTGTTAAAGAACAACACATTTGTAGAAGTCTTACCTGTTTGTGACACACTCAGTAACTTAGCTAAACTCAAACATTAAATCAAAATGTCACCTTGTAAAATTACCAAACGGATAACAAAGCATGTCCTGACATTCTTTTCTATTTTAGACTCCAGGAACTGTATCATTTCCCAGCTTGGTGAAGAAGCAAACGTAAGTTGTAAACACGTATTGGTGAGGAAAATAGCTAAATAAAGATCAGAACAGCCTATATGGGGCCTTTCAAATGTACCACATTTCAGAGGCAGAATTTTCATGTGGACAAATGCCAAACGTGATCAAGGCTACTCTCCACTGAATGTCTTCTTTTATTATTTTACCAGTTTGGGGTTGCCCTAGTTGCTTTTTGAAAGATTAACTTTGGTATTCTACTGAAATATCAAAACAGTGATATGAATGCCTTCCTTGGAAATCTAGAACTGACCACAAAACACAGCTGTGGTAGCACAGGTGTTGCACACAGAGGAGACAAATAGATGGATTGGTGATTAATACTACTGAAAAATCTTGGTCAACTGGGTACTAAATGGGCGAAGAGGTATGCTTATGGCCTACGTAGGGACTGCGTGCTGTCTGAAGTCTTCACTGAAAGTAAGTTTCAGTGAAGATGAGGTAAAAGTTCAGCTTAGACATGGAGTCTCACAGTGCTGGCAAAGGATTCCTTCAGCTGTGAATTGTACCATTCCTGGCAGGGAGATATTTTAAGTTCAGAAGTATTGAGATTAATTATAGTGGAGACTAGTAAGTTTGAGCTCAGAAGGATATGAAGTCACCCTCAACTTTGAAAGCTAAGTTAGAGCAGGTAGCACTTGTGTTATTTCAAGGTATATTTCAGAAAGAGGTTTGTACTATAGAAGCCATGTCCGGTGCTTGCAAGAGCACATGTGACGACAGCTTAAAGGAAATAGGCAAGTATGAAACAAAGACTTGATATTTGTCAAGTGCCTGTCTAAATGACAATTAGATTTTTTTCTCAGTGGATGTTCTGTTTTATTGCTCCTTAGAACACACAGCTGTCCTTTAGCAAACAACACAAAGAGAACCTGCAACTTCAGTCTAAAATGACTGCCCTGCGAGAAACAGCAGAGAAAGTACAGGTAATGAGAATAGCTACTCTTGTTTCTTAAAATGGAAATAAAGTATAACAAAACAAGTGATTACAGTGAGAAATGATTACACATTTACTGGGAAGCCTCAAATGCAGGTCGGGAGACAAAGTTTAGTGCCCTCAGGTAATGCGGGCTAATGAACAACTTCCAGTGAAGGAATTCAATCACTAGCCTAGGTAATGGTTCCAGGTTTCCCAGTCTTAAGTCTGGAAAGTTTTCTGCCCAATACTAATTTTTAATTGGCTTTTTTTCAAAGTGTCTTCTTCTGCTGCTCCCTCTTCTGTCTACCCTTGAAGTAGTACATTTGTATTCCTTTGCACCTTTAGATTCTACATGAATATGTTTCTATTAACGAGTCAAATATGGAGTACCTGCTTAGCTAAAATTTCCTCTGCCTTTTGGGACAAAAGGTTGACCTCAGTACATTCTAAAAAATTTATTCTACTTTCCCTCTTTGTAGAACATATTTTAGAAAACATTTTTCCATTTTTTCCCCTCCCCTCAACAGATACTTGTTTATTGGGTGGTGTTCACTGGTAATGGGATTTGGATACGTCTTTCACAGAAAGTTCCATTTTTCTTTGGTTATCTGCAGTAATTCAACTGTTAAATTAATAGGCATCCATTTTCAATTTTTGCCTTCTTTGCCTTAGAAACATTACTTTTTTCTGGACTTCAAAACTAATAATTATGCTTGATTGGTAGTTTAAACTATATTTCTTTTCCCATTGCTGTAAACTTTTAACACCATGGAATAAACCTATCATAAATTAGGACTACCTGAACAAATTTTTTTGACGACCTTCTACCTAAAATAGGTTTTTCCACATCTGCAAGAGATTTTTAAAACGTTTCTGACAGCCTACTACGCAGGAAAAAAAAACCCAAAACCCTGAAAACAGGTTTGTCATCCTCCTCCTCCTTCTATCTAACCAGGTCCTTAATGACCACTTAAGCCAGCAAGGGGCAGAGCTCAGCACCACACTCCAAAGTGTTGCCATGGAGAATGCTAAACTCATTTCAGATCATCAGACCATGCCTAAGATATGTAGCCTACTATTACAGTCCAAGAAAGTTATCTGCATCTCAGATATTAGACAACAGACTAATTCCTAATACCGATAATCTGTGGGAATACAGTAAAATACTTCATGTATAGCAATGGAAGTTGTATAAAGATGGTGATAAAAAAAGTGTTAGTGTCCTTCTTTGGCAAAGATTGATTTTCAGTATAGAAAGAAAAAGTTATATGTTATGGGGAAAGAGTGTAAATATGCTAATACTATTTATAGAAACATCCTGTAACAACCACTGAGAAAGAGGAACGTAGGAATTAGTGGACATTGTAAATACTGTAAATGCAGAAGCTGAGCGGAAGTAATAAGGATCTGAAATTAAATACATATATAAAAGCTAGGTAAGGTGAACTCGGCTTTGAAACCATATTGAAGAAGCAGCACACTGCAATATGCAGAACTGTGGGCATCATGCAGGAGCTCGATGACAAATTAACAGCTTTGTAAATTAATTACTCGTCCCTCATCGTTCTGATGTTAGTATTATTGCTTGGGTAATTTTTCCCTTTTAGGCAGAACAAGAAAAGACTTGTAAGCTGCAAGAGCAAGACTCGCTTCTGAATGCTGCCCCTGCCAACTTTCTCAGAGAGCTGCAGGGTGTGCAGCATGAGACGGCTCAGCTTCAAAGAGAACTGTGAGGAATTTTCTCATCTGCAGCCTCTGTCTCCCTTCCTCTGTTGCATTCTCAGCACTTTGATTTCTGCTTCTCTAGCATTTGTTACTTATTAACACAGAAGTGCCAGTTTGATATCTAATATGGAGGCCGTCCTCTGTCCTTTTGTGGTGCTAGAACTCCAGCTTGGCTATTTTGTCTTTCTTTAGGGAGGCCTTGCATACAGAGCATGGCAAATACAGGCAGAAAGCAAGCCTTGCTGAGGAGGCAGCAACCACACAGAGACAGCTTTTGGAATGTACTGTTGCTAGACTGCAAGGTGAACTTGAGACAGCTTTGCAAGAGAAAGGATCTCTGCTGGCAGGAAAGAAAGATCTTCAACAGGAGGTACAGAAAACTTACTGTTTTAAAGCTATATTCTTGAAGGCTGCTTTTGGACCCGCATCACTAGAGTTCTTATTTACATACCAGTTTTGCTTTCAGAATGATTATTTTTTTGCTGTTGCAGTGGAAAGTGTGACACACTCTCCCCTTTCCTGCTGTGCTTGTATTTTGACTTGTAATGTCTCCTCTCTGAAGCATGAAGAGGGAGAGAAGACGGGGCAGCTCTACAGATACCATTTCTGAATTTAGGAGTTGACTTGCAACCTTCAGATCAACTGTTCTGAAGAGGTGTAGTATTTCTATGAATCTGGACGTTTTCAGGTGACAATGATTTCACATGTCTTTTGACAGATATGGACAACAGCAAATGAAACCATACAGGAAAGGAACAAATTGGAAGTAGAAAAAACAGGGAACGAGGTGTCTTGCAATGTATATGGCTGGTCTTTAAATTTAGTGTTGTCTTTCTCTTAAGTTTTCCTTTAATTTTTCTTACTCTCTCTTAACTAAATTATTTCTGAATAATGTGGTATTTACCATAGCCATATTGTTCACTTTGATATTTTTCTTGTCTATATGGATGTATCCTTTGGAGCAGCAACCCTACTGCTACCTACACAAGGCCCTGTTTGTCGTAGTAAGTTTGTTATGCTACTATGGCAGGTGATAAATAATTTTCAGCTTCTCCTAGCTGTTTTACCTGTGTAGCTTCCTTGCATACACATAGCCTAGAAAAGGAAAGGTAGCGTTTGTGATACCTTAGTGTTGTGACTGAAGTCAGCATGATTCTTTCACTGTTGTGGAAGAGCCCTCTGAAACGGGAGAGGCTATACCTAATCTATATGTAGTGCTGAGGTTTTGTGATATTCACGTATTGTGACTGTGGAAATCTTGAAGTGGTACGACGAGAGTTGGATTTTCTTTTTCATAGCTGGAAGTGGTGTCAATGAAATTCACTTTGCAAACACTAGAGGAAGAGAAGAGGCGGCTATTGGGTCCCTTCGCTGCACTAGTACATGAGCAGGTAAGCCACTAATTAAGTAGATAACTGATCACCTGACTGATAAATAACTAGCAGGAATCAAAGTGCTCTTTGAAGTAATCTGTGTTTTATGGAGAATGGCTGATCAAAATAAGGAATCAAAAAGGGGGAAAAAATGAAAACAAAAGGATAAGATACCTCAAATGTTCCTCCATCTTTTTAGATGTCTGTGTGGGATGAGCTAAGAGGACTATATAGAGCTCCAGGTACTGGACATTTAGGGATGTCATTAAAATCCTGACTCCATTCCATTTTCTAGTACAGGTGTACAGCTTGTATATCTGTACATGTATATTCAGCTTGTGTACACTGGGAAGGTATTAACAGTTTTATGCCCTTTGTGGACAAATTTGCGCTAGGGACCTCATTCCCATTTTTGACTTGTTCCCATCCCGTTATTTCTCACTACTCTCAGTCACCTCAGTCAGGATACTGACCAGTTCCAGAAAGGTTGAGTAAAAGCTTAGTAATAGTGTGCTACCAGTGCTTTTACCATTGCTTTTTTTACAGTGTTGGATGTAATGACCAGTTGTATACATTGGAGATCCTAAGAAACACTTAGCTGCTGATAAGGTCCTAACATCATGATGCTAAAGAAGAATTAACTGAAACACCTTTTAAGTGTTTGTTATTTGATAATCAAAGTTACATTTCTACACTAGTTAGTCTGTAACATACGTGTAACTTTTTTCTGTTTAACACAGAACTCCTTTGGCAGTCATCAGTTAAAGATTATGAATCAATAGAGCATTCAAACCCTTAAAAAGTTGCCTGATTTTAAATTTTTTTTTGTATTCTTCACTGTCTTTCCAAGTTATTTTAATTCTGTCCATGCCTTCTCATTCTAGTTATTTTTGCCTCTCTGTTCCCTGTTGTCAAAGGTTTCTTTCATCTCTCCATTTGTGTTGCCTGTGCTTCTAGGACAGTGGCCTTCTTGTGGCCAGCTGGAAGGCTGTACCAATTTGAGCAGTTCTTCCTAGAGATTAAGCTGTCTTGGAGGAATTTATGCCATTTGGATATTTTTATATATTTTTTTTTAAATCTGTTTTAGTGTTTCACCTAATTGAAAATTTATACTGGAACAATAGAGGAAAGTTAAAATACTCGGGGAGAAACAGGACACTGGGCACCTTTTTTTGTTGCTTTTTGCCTTGTTTTTTTCTGCAGAATGGTAATGTCTGCTCTCTTTTCCTCAGTATGCCCAGCAGCAGGTGCAACAGGTGCTGACAGAGCTGACTGACAGCAAGAATAAACTGACCGGTGACAAAGGAAAACTTCAGGTACTGCTCAGCATCTTATTTGTCAGCTCAAAAGGGAAACTTGTTTTTTATGTTCATCTAAGATAAGGTTGTTTAACCTTAGCTCTTCAGTACTTAATTTGGAGGGACGTGCCTATTTATCTTCTCTACTTAATTTATTTGTGTTGTGTCAAGCACATATATTAAGAGAGTTTTGTATCAAAATCATCTTCAATCCTGCTCATACTGCCTTTGGGTGACAAGATGCTGTTGATGTAGCATCTCTAGGATTTGTGATAATTAAGTTGCTTGATGTGTGAAAATAGTAGAATGGCTAAGAACCACCAGGGGGCATTAAAACAAAAATATATGGGTAGAAAATCGGTTGAAAGGTTAGAAACATGGAAAACTTTATAGAAAATACAAATTAATAAGGAGGGAGGCAAACCATTGTGGTAAGCAAAAATAAACAGCATATGTAAGCTTTCTTAAGCAGAATGTAGCCAGACAGTAAATGAGGTGCTGAAAGTAAAGCTTTTGCTTCAGTGTGACCTATGTCATAGAATTTGGGACAGTGGTGCAAGATTCCTGAGTTTCTTTTAAAAACAGCACAGAACATGTAGTGATTATTAGACAGCAAGAAAGCTACGTTTATGCAATAGTCCTAGGTCTAATGGTGGTGACAGTAGGAAGTGACCAAGACATCGTACTTACATTAAAACAAGGTGAATTCTAATCTGGAATTATTTCTATCAAAGGATAAGTTAGAAGCTATTCACTTGCTGCTTCTCCTACTGTGGGGCTCGGGGAAAAGAAAATATTTGCTCTGGGCAGATTGACATTGTCACATCACTCTGCTTCTGTGTTCCAGATAAGAGAATGCTTTTCTGTTTCTGCACTAAAAGAAAACTGAGCTATTTTGCCACATCTCTTTTCTTAAGACTGAAGCGCAGAAGCTGGAGGAAGAGCTGTAGATGCATGTTTAGATAATAGTGAGCTTTGCAAGTGCATTGCGTAGAGACCGGATACACTCAGGTGAAACAGAACTTTGAGAACTTCTTACCCTTCAGAATTAGGGTCAGACTAACTAATGCTTAGATAGCCATTAGAAATAGATTCAACCCACTTTTTCCTGAAGAACAGAGCATGTGTTTAATATTAACTGTAGCATTCTAGTCTGCAGCTGGAAACAGAACCTGGTTTCATCAAAACAAACATGAGAATTGTGGAAGCTCAGCTGAACAGAGCTGTTTTTTCATGCAAGTAGTTTGCATGTATTCAGGCTAGAAAACACACAGTTCACAGGATTATAAAGACAGTCCTCAGGATTTATTATTATTTCGCAGTAAGAGAACAAATAGTTGCAGGTAATACTTGTCTAGCTATATTGCTGGGAGGCAAATAGTTATTCTGCTTCGGTCTGTTCGCTCAGCCTTAATAGGCAGAAGTACGGAGAAGGGGTCTGTTGTCCTGGGCAATGAAGCCAAGCTTGTAGGTTTAAGATTGTGAAATGGACTCTGCTCTGTCATGAGTTTACTGTTCTAAGCTGTAAGTTCAAGTAACTGCATTGAGACTTCTGCTCACAAGCAAGAATGAACTCGTAACAGTAAATGTTCTTTACTTGCTTCTCAGATACCAAAGCAATCTTGTAATCATTTTGAGTTGGAAAACTAAAGAGGCAAAAGTGACAAACTCAATCATATCCATAATCTCCATCGATGTAGAAATTAAACAGATGTAACCACGTTTATGACACTTGCCTGGAAAACAGGAGGTCCTATTTTTGCCTTCTGTTTCCAGAAAACAAAATGAAGCAAAGTTTCTCTTGTACTTTATTCTCCATCATAGAGGATGGTCCCCATCAGATAGTCAGAGGTAACTGGATATTATGTTGATGATTGGAATCAATGACCTGAGTGCTTTCAGATTTTGGGAAAGTTAAAACACTCGGTTCCATGGATATAGAGAACTAGCTGTAGAAAAGTCTCATGGTGGGAGCAGACCAGAGGTGTGCTCAGAACCAGGGGACTGCGCTGGCTATGCAGAGCTGTAACAATGGCTGACATCACAAACATCTAATGAAGTTCCAGTCAGCACTCTGTTTTGCTGCTCCCAAGATACAGAGGGAAGTCACATGACTTTGGATAACGTGCTGCTGAACGTAGCACAGAAGAGAGCTTCAGTATCTTCCTGAAGTAATGCAGACTTAGGAATAAGATGTAGCATCTACTTCTGCTCCAGTGAATAGATGTTTTGAAAAGTATTTTTTCCATTTCTGGTTTTCGTACTCACATCTTCACTGCCTCCAAAGGCTGCCTGACTTTGTGGTAGGAATGGCACCAAAAAGAAAAAAAATCCCCGCAAGGTCTTGGCAACAGAAGTCTCCTGATCGTAATGCTAGGTCAGCTGCAGGCTTGAGAGAAGAAATGGTGAAATCTGATTTACGTGCTTGTGCTCACCGCCCTACTTTACACAGAGTTAATTTTGAACAAGGTGGACGTTCAAGAAACTCTGTGTCTGAATGTGGAGACTGTCCTAGGGTCAGCCAGAGGATTCTGTTAAATGCTGTAAAGAACATGGGAGAAAAACTGGATAATATAATAGATATTCTCACTCCAAGATCCAAGAAAACTGGATGGTCTACTGGTATTAATGAAGGAGACTTTAATGTGGTGAGTGATGACCATGAACTGCAAGTTGGAATGATGGTTAATTTCAATTGACTAATTGACAACAATGAAGAAACAGCTGAAAATTAACAGGGACTAAAACTGTTGAGTGCTTTTTGTTTGAAAGAGTTGCAGATGAAAACTTAGGCTAAGCAACATTAGACTCAACAACTGGTTTTGACTAAACACCCAGCTTCACGCATCTGTGGCACTTCCTGAAGCCTAGGTGCCCAGAGGTCGGAAACACTGGAACTATCAGTTAAAATACCCACAAAAAACCCCCGAGAATACCACCACACACTCAGCTTGGGCTTAAACCAGGGGTAGAATAAAGGTTATGCAATTAGAGGAAGCCATTTCCATGTTCAGAACCATTGCATAGTTGAGCATGCAGGTTACTTAGAAAAGAATCCTTTAATAACACTCTACTAGATGACCGATTTTCCTGCTCCTCTTCCTAATGATTTCTTGTACTGCAGATGGCAGACCTGCAGCACCAGCTGGATGCAGCAAAGGATGATAACAGTAAGGCGACAGCCAGGCTGGAGCATGTGTTAGCTTTTCATAACAAGATGCAGGCAGCTCTGTTACAAACTGAGCTGGGACGCAAGGACACTGAAATCAGCAACCTCAGAAAAGACGAGTGAGTAAAACTGATACTGTTTCTGTGGTCTATCAGCAGTGTGGTGAAGACAGAGAAAGTTGAAGCGTGGCATCTTCCCCATAGTTCTGGCTAATAAGCTACAGGACAGGTTTGTTTGAAGAGTTCCCTGTATCTTTTCCTGCAACACTGAAACCTGCTTAGTACTAGTGAACCAAGTACACAAAGTGCTTGTAGCTAACTCTGCAAGCTTGGCAGGCCTTGTACATCTTGTGGAAAATAGGTGAAAAGCAATTTAACTTCGGTGACAGGCAAAACTTAGTATGCTTAAGGTAGAGAACCAAACTGTGAGATGGTCATCGCTTCAAAGGAGATGTGCACAAAATGACTTCATGCATGATTTTTCTTTTAAATCCAATTTGCATTTTCAGGAGCCAGGCTAAACAGAAAATACAGAGGCTAGAAACAGAATTGGAACATTGCCAAGCCAAACTGGTTGCCATGGAAAGACAGCACAGCAGCCAGGTAGAGACTGCATTTTTCCGTAGTAACAGCCACCACTGCATTTTTGGTGTTGAGCCAAGTACGGGGTTTTTTTCTGAACACAATATGATGCAACACATTTCACATGAATCAAGGCAAAAATATTCTATCAGCTTTTGGCTGTGGAGCAGGAAAATCATGATCCAAGTGTTGAAGGAGGCAGACATCTCCTCCCTAAAGAAAAGTTCCTTGGCACAGGTGAAGGTTTTACAGTCTGCAGCTGGATACATGATATGAACAGACATTTCAGAAGTTTATATAGCATTTATTTTTTTCTTATTAGAATGGAAGGGAAGAGAGTCCAAGGAATTGCTTTCATCTCTCCTCATAATACTTAGTGGCAGAAGGATTACCTCGCAGCCCAAACACACTCACTATTGGCAAAGCACATTTTTATTTCCAAGAAAGTCATGGCTATATGACAAGTTGTTCTGATCGTTCTGACTAAGCCAGTCAGTGGATTGGCATTGTAAGGACTCCCATCTAGATGGCTGTGCTTAGGATATTTGTGTTCAGACAGTTGGTGAACCCTGTTACTTCCTATAAGTTGATACTGACTGGGAAAGAAAAAAAATACTCCTTTCTAAGCTTTTTCATTTGGGTAAGTATAAATCTGATTTGTTGTTACTGCGCAGGTGGAACCACTTTGTAAGGCACTAGAGAGTGCTAGAACAGACAAGAAGAAACTTGTTCGTTGTTTGGAAGAAGTTCTGCAGGCCAATAATACCCTGCAGAGCAAGCTAAACCAAACTCAACGTGAACTGAAAAGTAAAGAAACTGAGCATCAACAGCTGATGGTCTCTAGGTAAGACCAGATCCATGATACTACACATGTGAGGAGAAACATTACTTGGCGCTAACATCAGAGCTTTATGGCTTTACTCATCTGTCCGTATCAGCATTGACTGTATGCTGAGCCAGCAGCATGATAGATTCATGCAGAGCTATAGAAATGGGCTCTTTCTCTCATTCCCATAATGACTCTTCGACCTACTCTGCTGTACGGAGGAACTGCGTACCCAGGGTCGTTATGACACTTCTAGAAACAGCTTTTCCATAAGGATAGCAGATGTCACTTAGACTTGGAAGTGGCCTGCAGTAGCTGTAACAAGGAGAACACAGGATAGCTGTTTAAATTCCCCACCCAAAACTGAATGCTGGTAAGTAAAACCTCAAACCTAAGTGTAGGTGCAGTCTGAATCTCCTCATTATCTGTTGTCTAAACAGGCTTAGCCATTTAATTTTCTGAAGGAAAGTAAGTTGTCCTCAAGTGTTCTTTCCAAAAACTCTATTTACCTTGTATAGCTATTTTGAACCTCCTTTTAAATAAATGGAATATGAAATACTAGAACACACATTCCAGTCTTTAAACAGTAGTGGTGCAGGGAGTATATCCAAGACAAAAGTATTTACAATGGAATTTTCTTTCCTATTCTTGTGTTTAAAAAATAAAGCATATCAAATATAAACATGAATAACTGAATTTGTTTCTTCTCTTTAAAGGGAACAATTAATAGAAAAAGCCAAGACTGAGGAAAAGATGTATGCTGAACACTTAGAGCATGTGAAGAAGCAGTTTCAAACTCAACAAGAGGCTTTCAGGAAAGCTGCCTGTCAAGAATCTGCTGAGGTGAGAAGGGATAGAATTAAAAGATCTTGGTGAATGATTTCCAGAGAAAGAGGTCTGCTTTACAATTTCCCAACGGAACAAGAGCAGCTCATGACAAATACTTGTCTCCTTTTCCATTTGTAATGGAGTTGTCCATCACTTGTATACAACAAGCAGAATTTTGTCATGTGTTGGACAGACATTTTGGTGGCCATGCATAGTGATATCTGTGCTCTCTTAACTTTTTTAAGTACCACTCTATCTCCAACGCTCTATACCTCATTGTACATAAGATCTAGACATCGGTATCAGTCATTCCAGTGACTTCAAAATGATAATCTGGGGTTGTATAGCAATCTCCAGGGATAAAATACTGGTTTGGAAGTCTGCTTTTTTTCTTGGGGGCTGGATCATAAAGCTCAGCAAAACCTTAGTATTACTCAGATCCCAGCATTCACTTTTTTTCCCTTTGTTAGAAGGGTATTAAAGAAAAGTCAAAAACACCAGGTGCTGTAGCATACTTCAGCTACGGCAAATAAAGTGGGTGTGCTGCTTATTATTTGTTGTATAGAATGAACTAATTCTTACAGTTAATGTGAACTCCCTTTTGCCTTCCCCTAGGTAAAGAAATCCCTTGAAGAATCCTCCTCCAAACTGGCTGAAGTTTTCCGTGTGAACAGGGAGCTGCGGCAGAAAACAGTAGAGCTGGAAAAGTCTTTGTCCACTTACAAGGAAAAGCTAAAAAGCCAAAGAGCTCAAGTCAGACAATGCCTGGCCTATAAAACTAACACAGAAAAGGTAAAGGTATGCCCACATTTTTCAATAAAGACAGATACCCTAGTTGAGAACTCCTTTTTTCTCCTACTGAGTAGGACTGCTGTTGGTCCTTTGCAGTGGAGCTAGACTTGAAAATAAAACTAACTCTGGACTCAAATTCTGAACAGAAATGAATAGATTGATAGCAGCTACAGTAACTGTGTGGCTTCTCCTGTCATCCCTGCACCCCATATTAAATATGATGCCATAGAGTCCCATCCCCCATTAATTTTTATAGTTGCATTTGTCCTCTTTACCATTTTGTGGATACAGTCTACTTACTTATTGATTGGGCCAAATGTTGCTTGTGTAGTGATTACTCCCTTTCCACCCTTTATAGCTGTAGAACTTTCGGTTCAAGTGGTACCTGATCCGAAATGAGAATCTAGACTCCTTTGCAATTCTACCACTGCTTGTTCCCCTTTCTCCAGCTGGGCATGGGTTCCCTTAACTTCAGTCTCACAGGGCAAGAAATAAGGACACCGTGTGCAGACATCTACAGAAATAGTTCCCATGTAACAGCCAGTGAGCCCGAAAAATTCCTGAAGTTTTGTTTCTCTCAACAATTTTCAGGAGACTGAATCTGAACTGAACAACATGGAAGCAATAGAAGAGGAGTATCAGAAGAAGAATTATGAACAAGTGAGCTTTCTTGACCAGTTTCCTGAAGAGACTGATCTGCTAAAATGTTGGAATTTCATTCTTGTGTTGTCTTCAGTCACAGGACAGCCAGAGATTTGCGTCAGAGTTGACAAGCGCGCAGAGCGAGATGCAAGTGGTGTTGAAAAAACAACATGAAGTGCAAGTGCAGAACAGGCAGCTGGAGACCCAGCTGGAAGGAGAGAGAAGGCGAAGGCAGCAGCTGGAAGACAAATGTGAGGTAAAGTGATAACAGCATGAAAAAGGGGTGACACACATGGAAGCATTTTTGCGCAAAATATATTGGGTTGTAGAAGAGGTGGTAGAAAGACTTTATGAACACAGTCAAAAGATATTCCTATAAATCTTACTGTGTCTGCTCCAGAAAGCCCGAGTAACAACTTCACGTACCTTCACTATATATCTGACTTCAGAGAGAGACTGGATTTTTTTTTTCCAATGACTGAACTCTAAGCTATTTACAATAAAGATTGGAGAGTCCTTCTGTTACATTGCTATTTTTTTGTTTGTGCCATGAAAAAATTGTATAGAAATTAATGTTACTTCTTTTTCTACCTAGGAACTGGAAAAAACTGTCAAACATCTGAAGAAATCTAAAAGGGAGGCAGAAAAGAAACTGAAGGAAGCCAGCATAGAGTCAGAACAGGTGAGACTAGTTAGCATTAGAATAATAAGTCATTGAAAGTAGCAAGTTAGTATTTCAGTATATGCACCAAGTAACCCTTTCAGTCTCAGATATAGGCCTCTGGTGAAAAGTGAGGTGCATCCTTGGCCTTTATCATACTTCTTTTAAACAACAACAACAAAAAAAAGTTGTTCTCTTTTCTGTGAATCACTTCAATTTAGCGGGGCTTGTAAGAAGAGCTTTTGTACCCCACATCCTATTGTTTTTATTAGGCTCGGGATATCTGTCTTAACCAACCAATCAAAAGTGTTGTGGCCAAGTAAATTGCACCCCCGAGCTGCTCTTGTGTCACTCTATATGTGACATCATGCAAACCCACAATTCCCACCAACCCCCCCCACCCCAAGAAGTCATTTGTTCTTGCATCACCTCGTGCTTGCACGAGTGTACCACAATATCTAAATTATTATAGCTTGCATGGATTACTATAGTAGTTTGGGGTGAAAATCTAGGGGTTTGGATGTTTTGTAGGGTATTAACCAGCCTAAAGTAAAATAAAAGTAATAGAGGTGCCCCAGCCTGAAGTCTTACATGCTGCTTATCAGTCCAAGTACTGTTCTTTGATTAGAAAGAGGCCTTAATAGCAAGAGAGTCTTTCTACAGCATTCTTCAGGCAAAGTTAGTCTTCCCTCATCTTTCTCAGAAGTTTGTGGTACTCGGAATCCATTTTTCCCCGCTTCTTCCCAGTGCCTTTGTATTTTATGCTGTGTTGGAGACCCGTGTGGACTTCATTACCCACACCCAAGACAGGGCCAACTTTGTAGTGAGGACCTCTACATCCTCTTCACAGCAATGGAAGAGGGCATCATGGAGAGCTCCTACCCCTGTGTACAGGAGAAAGATTTGAGTTGTATGCAGTTCTGCCCCTTCTTGCACAAAGGGTAAAAACTGCAACACAGTGCGCATTAACTGTTCTCTATGCAGTTCTAATTACACTGTCTTGCCTAGATCACAACCAGCATAGAAGAAGCTAACCGTTGGTTCAAATCTAAGTTTGACAGCCTGCAGCTAGAAGTTGAAAAAAACCACCAGCCAAAGAACCCTGAAGAGAGCAGCTCCAAAAAGGCGGTAAAGCAAGCAAGCACGTTCATTTCAAAGGGGAAAGCAAAGAAAATAGGTGGGGGAAGTATTTGGTAGCTCATTATCAGTCAGGATTTCAGTTTCCTAAACTTTCTTTTCTAGTTCCTTACACAGGGGTGGAAAAAAGACCCCTCTTCTAGTTTAGTTTGTTTCCTCACGTTTTGCCAAAGGACATATTTAAGCAGCAAAGAATTATTACAGGTACAAAATAGCTTCAAGGGACTGTTTCTGTACTTAGGAAAGTTCTACTGCACATACTTCGTGTTTTGTTGATGCTCATTAACCAAATACTTATCTGAAAGCTAACAGCTAGCATATTTTCTTCTCTGCATCCACCTCTGTTGCAGTGGTTCTCCTTCCCCTCCTCCACACCTTTTACAGATACCCTTTCAAAAGCCATGCTTACCTTGTTTGTGTAGATTCGTCAGCCTTCTCCATAATTGATAGTTCTTATGTAGCCGTGTAATTAGCTTTTGAGAGATGCATGTATTAAACTGCTGAAACTTTAATCTCTTCTTTAGTAATGACAAAGATTCCCCAGTCAGTCATCAGCTTCATAAAACATTGCATCTTTTCCCAGGAGAAAAAGCAAGAAGAGCTTCCCCGCTCACACCTCCCTGGACAGCAGGGCAAGGACCCAACGCCTCCAGCTCACCACCAGCTCGCCACCAGGAAGGCCCGAGTGAGCTGGGCAGGAAATGAGCTCGCTCGACTGGGTGATTCCCAGCCCAGGGAGAGCCTCACCTGCCACCCGGAGACTCCCTGCTAGCAGCCAGCTGCTGGAAGACTGGGGAACTTTACTTGATCTGATGCAGTTAGATAGGTCTGTCTCACTGAGGCGGCCTTGCAAATTAAAGGTGCTCACAGGGCACCCATATGTAGGGGACATAGGAATGCTTGTTTAAACCATAAACTCTGATTTGAATTAACTCGTACCTCTTGCCTTGTCTTTTTGACTCAGGTGCTTTGCATTGTGAGCTGGATATTAACAAAACTACTATTTATAGCAAAACAATTCTTCTTTATTTATCGTTACTGTGAACTGAATGCTGTTGATACGCTACATCTTTGCTTTCATCGCTTTTCTTTTACCAGCTTGAGACTAAGGCCTGGCAGGTGCTATCAAAACAAATCTCAGACGGGTTTGCAGAGGGTTCAGGTGAATTACTGAAGACCGAGTCATGTGTCTGTGGCTGGATGCTGACGTGACTGGGACAGGGAGGAACTGGCAGGACTGGCTGCTTCTATAATGGTGGATGATATCTGGGTCATGAGAGAACATAAGCCTTGGGCTATTTTAGGAGCACGTAAGGAACTGATGAGGTGTGTGATGTTACACCACACATCACCTTGCCTTCATAAGAATTAGTGGCATGTGTTCAGCCTATCCTCCTGTGGAACCACGCTGCTGGGGAAAGACGAGTTGAAGCAGGTGACTTAGGTCATAATATGTTGAAGATGATTGTAACATGGACAGTTTTCATGCTTATTTGTCTAAGGAGCGGCTCATCTTTGTCATGGCTTATTCTTTCACGTGGTTCCAATACAACCTAGCTTCAGCACAGGTGGTGTTGCACTCTGATCTGCTTCAACAGAGCCGTTTGCAAACTGCTCGGTGATCAATGGTACTATTTATTTCTGTGGGATCTATACATGTTATTTGCAATACTTGTTTAGTTTATTGGGGAGGGATGTCTTGCATACCTCTGGAGCCTAGGAGTAGCCTGAGGACACACTGGAATTAGCTCATTCTGCTCCTCCAGAAATTTGGTCCTAAACTGTAACTTACATGATAGGCCTCGGAACTAATTCACGGTGACCTGAGCCTCTCCTTCCTTGAAGCAAATGGCCATTCTGAGGAACAAGGGGTGGCCGAGCACACTATTAAAGCTAACGCACACCTGAGCTTCATCAAATTGTGCTGCTGCTTAAAAGCAGGCCTATGCAATATGGCCTTAGGTTTGTCCCAGTCGAGCGGGTTCCTTCAGAAACCACTTGGCATCTGTGCCACACCCGCTCCGTAAAGCTGCTTGGGTGGCTTAGCAGAACCTGCGCCTCTCTACCTCCACAGTGCCCTCCGGCAAACGGCAGTCAAAACTGTTATCTAGTTTTGCTTGCTATGAACTCAAAGGGTAGAGTAATCACAGCTGAAAAACAGTCTTCTCAACCAGCACTTACCCTTTAACACTTTTTGTTTATATTGAATGCTTAAGTAGGTTGCCTAACAAGGGACAAATGATTGTGACCTTCGCCTGTGCAAAAGGACGAAGCGTATGGCAGCTGCGTTTGTACGAACTGCACGTTGGCAGGGCAACAGCACCAACCACCCCCCTGTCTTCCCTCTGCGGGAGTTTTTTTACCAACATACGGTACGCCTCCAGGGCTGGTTCTTCACCCCTTCCTTGTTCCGGAATCCCCTGCTCTCCTGGGCCGTGCACCCGCGGTTACTTTGTACGTCGAACGGTGAAGTCTGATAGATGGCTGTGGCCATTCAGCTCGGCGCTTACGTGTTGCTTCGTCTACACCTGTTTGGGGTTTAGGGTGGAAAGCAGCAAGATATACAGTGTAATTGTGAAGGGATTACTGTATCCCAGTACCTTGTCACTTCAGCACTACTTTAAGTTTTGGCTATACCTGCTTTAGGCAAGTGATGCAGCTCAGTGGTCCAGAGGTCCAGGGTGTGCTTCGCGTTGGGTTTTACTTCCGATTTGCTCTAGTCTGATCCTGCTGAGTGAGTGCTTACTAGCAACTGCAGCACTTCTGAAAGCCACCTTCTAACTTGCTTTCATTTGAGAGGAAACTAGTTTGTCTGCTCAGAGCCTGCTCTGCAGTGTGAACCACAGCATGGTGAGTGGCAGCTCGCCCATTTGAAACATCACAAGTACACAACAGACAAGAACTCGTTATCTTCTTTAAACACAGTGATTTCAATAAAGCTGTAGTAACTTAACGCTGCGGTCACCTGCAAGGTCAGTAATTTAGGTCTACATTGCTAGCCTTTCCCTCAGCTTGGTAGCTGCTAAGCCTGTCTTAGTTATAGTAATATTTGCAGTATTTAAAAATTAATTTTCTAAGCAACGAAAAGGTTAGTTGGTGTTTTTCCAGTCAATCTATGGCCTTCAGCAAATGTGGATGGCAAACAGCTTTCTACATGTCAATGCTGGTATCGGGTAAGCACAACTGGAAAGGTATGATTCAGTTTTTAAGACAATCAGGAGATGCTTTTAGGAGCAGTCTTTTAAGTATGCCTTGAATTAGTGTTTTATATAAAACACCTCCTCAGCAATAAACAGCTATCAAAATTATCATGGTTAAACCAAGTAGTTTGACAATAGACGTAGCATGTTTGAAACAGTTACAGGTTGAGGAATATTCCCAGCACGCTGACAGGTGAGGCTGGCATTGATTTAAGTATTCTTTCCCTCAGTCTCTTGTTCTCAGTGATTTATGAAAGCTTCCCCAAAATTGTAATGGCTGAATTTCAAGCTTTTCCTGCCTTGCTGTTTGTTCCCACACATTCAGGGTCTGGTTGGACGGGGCTCTGAGTAACCTGATCGAGTTGAAGATGTCCCTGCTCGCTGTAGGGGAGGGGGGCTGGACTAGGGACCTTTAAAGGTCCCTTCTAACCCCAACTATGCTATGATTCCAATTCTACATTTCAGTAAAATAGTCCTTACTGTGAGGGAGAATTAGGAAAGGTGTTGGGTTCATCTCCCCCAGTGTTACGTTCTTGTAAGCATCCTTAAACAAGCTACAGCCAGGTAAGCCTAAACGTGAATATAGTGTAAGCCAAAATAAATCCCATAGACACTCATACCCCAAGAAATATTTGTGTTTCAGACTCACAATGCCCTGTGTATCCTCCATCCCTTAGATAAAAGTACAATGATGGAAGTGTGCAGTACATGTTCACAACTTCATTGTTTGAAAAAGAATTCCAAAGTAAAGGCACTTTATTAGCAGTATTGCAAGTGAAATGTGGTTTAAAACTTACCTGATGTACTGTCCTTACTCGCACAGCACAGCTGTGGCTATATATTAAAAGCCTAGATTAGCACATGTATTTTCTGTACGCATTTCACGTTCTGTGCTTTGCATTTCCTTAAGCAGGTCAGTTCACTTGGGCTGCGCCTGTCTGAACTTCTTTTTATGGGGGAGCTCACATTCCTACAGCGTCTTACCTTGTCTCTTGCTTTGGCTTGTCTAGTCTGATCTGTTACTGCTGCACCGTTACACTGTAACGTACTTGTAATGCTGTGTAAAAGTGAAATCTAAGTGAAAGAGTGTTTATCTCATAACCATAAATGCAAGTTGGATAAGCTAAGAAAAAAAATCTAAGTTCTATCTTCATACATAGCTTTTTTAGGTTTGGGGGGTTTTTTTTAGTTTTTTTCACACAGATTTGAGAAAGCTTTAGATAAATGGCATTGAGACAAGTAGCGTCTCTTCCTTCCACGTGCTCAAAACTTCCTTTCAGAACGCTGTTTGCTAGCAATATGAATTTTCCAGTCCATACTGACTGGGTTTAATTAAATGCAAGTTTCTGTTATTTGGTGCTTAAAAACAATTTAGAAAGCAGATTAAAAGTCAGCATTCAGACTGTATTTTTCCTTTCTATTCATATGAATGCTAAAGATTCATACCTTCTAGGTTTAAAAACTAGACTACTTCAGAATTCTAGCAGCAGTAGGGATCAGAAATAAAGTAATTAATTGTAAATGGTCAATTTTTAAGACAATTCTTAAAATAAACCACAACCTTCCTCTATGTCAAGTCTATTTAAAAAAAAAGTACAAGCAATAGGATTCTAAGTATTTCAGACTCAGTTTTGGAAAAGAATAATGCAAAGGGAAGCTGTGTACTGGATCTCTGGCTTCTGTTTTCTAAGCGTTAGTTCAGTGCAGAGGGCTGTATTTCCTGGGACACGATAAACTTTTTTTGTATGAAGGGACGGTAGTCGTCTGCTGCAAAAAGAAAAAAAAAAATCAGTGGGGTTATGAGAGGTGAAAAGGCCAATAAAGAGTAAGGAAAGCTTCAACGGAAAAATCTGTACCCCAGGATGACACAATAATACTGTGCTTGTACATACGTTGTGAGTCAGCTCCAGTTCGCACAGCAAACAGTTGGCTCATGTCAAAAACAGCGATGAGGTGTGACGAAAGAACGAGAAATGAAATGGAGGTAAGGGAGTCATTCTCTCCCTTCTTCTGCAGCTTATGAATGCCCCAGGCTAACGTAACTAAAATGGTTATTTCATTTACAGTTCTGCAAACTTGGCACGGGACTTGTATTCAGGCAGTGCTGCCACGTACTATTTCCAAGTAAAACATGCTGTCCTTGTGCGAGTTAGCGAGACTTTCTTGCTGTTTGCCTCTTACCTCTGTATTTTCACTACGGCTGGCCTATCTCTAGTGAAGTGGACATGCAATGTATTTTAATTTAACATTTGATTTGAGAGAAAATTGCCTTACCTTTAAAATTAGTCTAGGAAATTCCACAAGACCTGTTTCAGTAGTTAGCTGTGATACGGTAAGTAACAAGAGTGCCTGGGAGGCAACAGCACAGTTGGTTTTCTATTCAGCAAACTACCTTGCTGAAAAATATTTTTTAGCCTTATTTTTCTGTAGCGCATAACATACATCCATTTCTATATATACATATAACTATATACTGTCTTTATTTCTGATAAAGCTTTGCATCCCGCTTCTCTTGCTGGGTTGGAAGCAGCATGCTTCCACCATCGTATGCTACTGTTCAACTGTCAGAAATAATTAAAAAGCCAGACCATTTGCAATATATGTTAAATAATAAATTGTATGAAATTATATTATTTTGTGCTATAAGCTATTCAGTCAGATACATGTTTGCTGAGAATGAGTAAACATTATCATTAACCTCTGAATTTTTATTAACAACTTCAGAAGAACAACAAAGGTCACACTGATTTCAGTACAATAGAAACCAATCTCCTTCAAATAGAACAGCTGCTAGGAATATGAACTCCTAGCAAATTCTGAATACTGTAAAGATCTTGAAAGACAGAATTCTCCATCCTCTAAGGATTAGTATGAGTCCGTTTCTTCTATGTTATTATAATTTAATGCTGCACATTAAAAAACCCTCATTGCCAGTGAAAAGGGCTTCTCGAACAACTTCACTGGTAACTAGTTGCAATATTGCACATCATGAATTTTCCCGTAAAAAAAAAAACAAACAAACAAAAAAAACAAAACACAAACAACCAAAACCCCAAGAAACTGCACTGGGCTTCAGTTTTCACTGTTTGATTCTATACACAAGACTGAGCATCAGCTTACAGAGCCATGCATCGAAGGAGAAGAGCTGGTACCAGACACACGTGAGCAGCTCGGAGCAGACAGTTTCCATCCATACGCGGTAACAGTTCAAATGTCAGAAGCAGAAAAGGTCCATAAAGCTATATACGGCACAAGCCACGTCTCTGACCGTCTACAGAAAAAACTGTACATAAAACCAGTTTCTCCAGCGCTGCATAATGCAAAGAGTGTCAGTTCCACCTGCCACAAACCTCATCATACAACTGCATAGGTATACAACATCTTTTGAGCCATTCTAGTATTTCCACTGCTCTGATAAATAAGCGACAAGTTAAAGGCAGTATCTCTTCTCAAGTCTGTCTGATCAGTTTCTATTCCCTGTAAAAATAATTATTAAAAAAAGTTATCTATATGCAAAAATAGTACAAAACTTAAAAAAAACATGAGCAGCAATTACAGTGGAATCAAGTCACGCATTCATGGTTTATATAGGCTTTCAGCTGTATAGAAACAAAGTAGTATTCCTTGTGCCCTCGCTCTTTAACGAGTTTCCGCATGTTGTTAATCACCGAGGAGTTCTATAATTACCTACTCAAAACACTGGCTGCAAATTAGCCAGCTCATAAACCAGGAAGGTACTATCTTAATTTGTCTTTGTATGCAAAGTACTTGTTTCTACAACCAGAATGTGAACACTGCCTCTGTCTGTTACGTGGTCACAAGAGTGCTGCTCTGAACTCCCAGTGCTGACTAACACCCGTGTTTCTTACTTGACCAACCCTTCCCGTTGTCTAAATACAGTTGTCATTTTTCTACCTACCCATGCCAAAGCTAGGCAAAAACTTTCCCTCTTGTAAATGCGTGACACATCAACTAGGATGATCTAATACAGATCAATTAGAGCAAAACCATGGCTCGAACGCGTTTAGGCATTCTTAATACTGGTTCATATTGCTCCAGCATGCTGTTTTATAGCAGGGGTGGGTATATAGAACTTCCAGTTATAATTTATGCATGTAATTATATATAAAGTTCATCTACTTATTCAAGCACAGTTGTTTATCAACCTACTTCAGCCTATGAGTAAAGCCTTCAAAATTCATAAACCTCTGAAATCAACACACGCTTAAATACATTACCGGGTGACAATCAGATCTGGGCTTCCAGTGAGAAGGGATCACAATACAAAGGAAAGGAAACTCAGCTACACAGATTTTATGTACCTATTGTAACTATGGCTGAGAAGTTATTAGCATTGACCTGACTTTATCCTCTGTACATAACTTACAAAGATACGGTACCTCTAAGGTAAGAGGAGGAAGTTCAAGTACTTTTTGGTAATAGTGGATTGCCAGGTGGAGTAATCCCAGCTGGTGAAGGCCACGGCCGAGGTTGTAGAAAGACTCTTGACATGGTCCACGCAGGTCCAAGTACCGGTGAAGGAAGGAGAACCCCTGTACGCATATTGCACATTTGTGAACGCTCCCTTTAAGAAGATGGCAGTAAAAATGCTGGACAACAGGTGTTTAAATGTTGTATTCAAAATTTTGATCTACGCTTCCCCACAAAACGACATGCAAGTTGAAGGCAAAAAATAAGTCACATCCCATTGCCGAGACCATAAGAACTGTGCTCTGTCAGTCTCGCTGCCATTGGTAACAACGGGTAGATCTTTGTAGTAAACTGTACACACAGTTATTTAGTACAGTGACGGCACTAGCTTGCTAAATATGTAAGTATGTATGTGTTTACGTAATATACACACAGGTAAGACTGGTTCATATTTGGAAGAACTGACCACCTTAAAAAACATGCAGCCACAGGACAGGCTACAGCAAGATCTTTTTTTTCTTAAAAAAAATAAAAATAAAAAAATATATATCTTTAAAACTCTCCCCCATTATTATTTTTTTTTTAAGGAGAAAAAAAAAAAACCAAACCTTTATTCCCTTTCCTTCACTCTTTGCCTTGGATAGCAGCGAGAAATGGTTTAATTCTACAGCTTTTCAGAATTCTACAAAATTCTGAACTCCCTGAAGTACATATCAAAGTACTGTTTCTGGAATGCAAGCATATTCTTTTTGTGATCTTGTGCTCCATATAAATGTTTACTCCAATACCAGTTATCAGGGAAATTATCAGTGTATCATTTTAATAAAAGTGGCCAAAAATAAACGTCACTGAATAAGGGCATGAAAAATCCATACGTCACAAGCAGTAAGCGAGAGTTCCTGTCCCTTCCTGAAGCCAGCAGATCGTTTACTGCCAAGTCTCCACCAGAATTTGAAAGGAAACTCACCCCCAGCAATTCCAGTGCTATGCTTTGACAAACGTATAGTCGAAGCACCCTGTGTTATATTTTCTTGTTTTGCTTTTAGTTTAAGATTAAAATATTTGCTGATATATTTAAACTATGTGACGAGCAGACTCACAGGTGTACATAATTTCATTGCCAACTCTAGTCTGAATACCCGCTCCTCCTAGGTGGCACGCCGTGGTTCAGACAGAGGAGCAGGACCCAACAGGTACTACGCGCCTATTTGGGTGCTGATGTCCCAGACGGTGCAAAACATCTGTAAACATCTGCCTGTAGAACAGGGCAATGCACAAGGTGACAGTGACCAGGCACCGGCGGAACAAACTACTCTCATTTATATACTGACACGCTGTAAAGCGAGAGAAGTGATTTAGTTTCTCGTCTGTAGGGTGTCACTGCCTACCAGCTTGCTGTGTTACAGACTCTCCGTGACTCTGGGTTTGTACGGTGCTGTAAAGACGAAAGGCATTAGGCCAGGCCTAGCTCCCGTACAGAACAAAAGGAAGGACAGAGAGGCATACAGTATTATTTTACATTAAAATGCGGTGTTTCCTTTGACACCGAAGGAGCCCTGGGGCAAACTTTGGAGGGACAGATAGAAGAGGTGAATTCAGAAGAGAGAAATCAAGCACACAACTTTTTCATCCTCTCCCATGGATTTCACTTTGTTACCGCTTTGGAATGTGATGATTCTGTCGTAAGCAGCGGACTTTCTTTCTAGGGACCACGTTGGTAACCAGAGAGGATACCTCCTTCAACGTGAGGGATTAGTTCAGACGCAAGCAGCTAATGATCAAATTCAGGTCAGCAGTATGTCACTGTGGTTGAATTATTAATCAACTACAACAGGAGCAAGAGAGGATGTAAAAAATACCAACTATAGTAAGCAAGAAATGAGAAGAGAGAAAGCAGGGAACTGCATCACCAGAGGGTGACATAAATAGGACATTGTTCAAGTACGTCATAAAAGGAGAACGTAGCAGCCCCTATGAGAAAGGCAGGCTGATTAGAGAAAGAAGTGGATAAGAATATTACACTTAGGCCAAAGTTTGCTAGTTCAAAATGTCTGAAGTTGGATGCTGACATAATTGGTCTTGTTTTACTGTAGCTGAGGCCCTATAGCTTTTGTCAAAATCAGTGCAAGCTACCGTTTTTCAGCACTTTCAGAAGCCATGAGAGCTCAGGACCCTCACCATATTCTGCTGGCTCTGAGCTCAGTGGCCACAGGAATTAAAAGGCATTTCAAGTTAATGAAAATACCTGGGGGAGAGCAGAGGAAACTACTTTCAAGACTGTGTTTGGGAATAATCTGCCTGTGGCTTTTAACCGGATCTGGCAGGTGCAAGAAAAAAAAGTGAATGAGGAAGCTGAAGAATGGAGGGTGGCCTAAACTGGAGTTCACAAGAGCTTTACAAAGAGAGCTGTAAGAGGCACCTAAAAGGGGGAAGAGAAAAGGAGGACGGGGGAAAAAACCCACTTTCTCAGTCTGTAAAGTTTGCTTCAACAATGCAGTTTATGAGACGTGCCTATGAAGGGCACGTGGCAGAGATTCTACTCTACAGCGCTTCTTCAGAGCAAGGCGGGGCAAGAAGAAAAATTTGGAAGAAAACCCAGACTACAGCCATCAAGACTGAAAGTAGCGATATTTTCACAAGCAACGGGCAGCTGCTAACATCTGCGTGAGTAATCATTGTATACACAGAGCAGAACAAGCTACGTTTAAGTAAAAGGAGAGGAGATTCAGATGGATATAACTATAGTTCAAAAGCATACTCATCTGTGTTCGAGTTTTGCTGCTTCCCTCTTCTGAAATGCTGTATTAATTATGAAAAGTTATTTACACAGAGTATGGTGTAGCCGTAACTGTCTGCAAGATACAAAGCCAGGCAACGCCACAGGTAAAAACAGTCACACTAACTCACCTGTACTAGAAGCGCATGCCTTTTCAACACGTATTTCTGAGAAGCCATGTGGATGAAGGTCAAGCCAATACAAAGACTGTACAGAGGTTCATCTGGGTTTACACGAAAGGCTTGCACATACTGTCCTAAAAGCAAATAACTGCGTCACGACGTTTGTTGTGAAAAGCATTCCTTAAGAATTTAAGGGCAAAAAAGAAAATCCTCAAATCAGAAGTGTCAACTAAGAAAAGAAATGGTTTAATATACCTACATCAAAATACACAGGCAAAAACATAAAAGAAAATGTTATGTTTTCAGCACTCATTGCATTCTGAAGGAAGAATGCAGACTGTGATGTAAAAGCAGAAGCAGCAAACACTCAGACACAGAAGGCAGACATGGCCCTTGCTGGGCTTTATAGCCTGGAGGCCACACATCTTAAGTGTGACATTTGGAGGGCTTGACTGAAAGCAGCAGGTTTACTTCAAAGGCCTGCTTAAAAAATGTCCAACCAACTTTATTTGCTGTTTAAATTGGTCTGTTTCTGTCCTTCTTATTCCGTATTATCATTAGCCTTAATTATCTTTGCAAGTTAGTTACGTTTGCAACGTGTGCTGAACTTGAAACGCGCCAGCTTGATTTTTATTGGCAAAACTCTGTAGCGATGCTTTGATTTGTGTTCAAAATAATTAAAGCACCAGACTAACACTGTGAAGCCACACAGAATTTTCTGACGTATGAATAAAGTGACTTTAACAAATCTTTCTCAGAAAAAAAAAAAACATTCACTTGTTAAATTTGTTAATATTAGAACATTAATGGTATTACCAAGAGCGTGCTTGAAACTGCCAGATACAAACGCATTATGCCCGTTTAGGACACACAGTGCGTGATTATCAGGATTTTTCAGCATCAAGCGGAGACAAAAGCGATGGTGACGGACATCCTGAGATTGCATAGTAACTTGATTGAAGATGTTCCATAGCTGTGGTTTATTGACATTTTCCATTACCATGATTCTATAGAATGAAAAGTACACAAGAAATTAGTAAATGCTATACAGTACGTACTGTATCTGCAATAAAACCTCAACAGTTTAGGGAAGATAACAAAGAAGAGGCACTCAGAGAGCAGGTCCGTGACTGAGGCAAAGTCGAGAGTGAAAGACAGAACCAATGGTTCTGGCCAAATCAACCACCCTGCTGCATTATGCATTTTTTGGAATCCGAGGCAATCAGAAAGCTCCTTTAGTTTCAACAGCCTTCTCTGTTCCAGCGAAAGCTGAAAAGCATCCGCCTGCCTCCTTTAGCAATATTTTCAGCAGTATGACTGCAGCCTCAGTGGAAGCAATTACAGAGAGATTGCTCTGCCTTCTCAGTACCCCACCTGATGTAGTTGTACGCTTTTCGGAAGTTCTTGTCCAGAATTGCAGCAGAGAGCCCAAAGTACTCCAGCTCCTTGCGCTTTTGTCTGTCATCATAAAATGAATAATATTCCAGTGAGGAATCCACTAGTAGCTCTGCCTCCTTGTACCGGGAGAGGTCACACAAGGAATATATAGCCTTCAGGAGGAGGTTCCACCAGTCATCTTTTGTCAGAACACTCGTGAGAACAGCAAAAATTGCTAAAAATATTGAAGTCAGTAAGTTGAGAAAATTGAAACAAGAGAGCTAAACTCTTTAAAAAAAAAAGTTGCATACATCAAACTGATCTTTTCAAAAACATCTCAGCATTAACAGGTAAAATAAAGATAAAATATCTACTTCTTTCAGATTAAGCGCAGTTTGTAAAACACCAGCAAAAAGCAGTCAAAACTTCAGAACAAATGGCAAGAAATACACACAGTTCAAGCTGGAAAGATAGTACATGAATGCATTAAAGTTACTCTTCCTAATCTACCAAACGGTGCCTAAGGATGTGTAGTCTGGCTCAAGCCAGTCTGGGCCAGTTAAAAAACACCACAACACTTTCAAAACATGTATTTCTATTACGTTCTAGATTTGCGTGTATTATATTTGCACCGAGGAGAATGTTGGACCATATGATCTCTAAAGGTCCTCTCTCAGTCTGAAGAATTCTGTAATCTTACTATTTTTCTACGAACGGGGATTGTTCCCTTAAGCTGTATTATCTTCATTTTTGCTGCCTCCTTTGCCCTAGAAACAAAGCAATGTTAACGGGAACCGCAGGGATTTAGCATGCAAAACAGTAACGTTCATTTTATTTTTCAGAACTAAGGAGTTCACCTTGCTGCGTTGTTTTTAATAAACATTTGTTACCTTTCGCATCGCAATTTGCTGTCTCTTGGTCGTCATTGTCAGAAATTTTATCCCTTGACACCTTAATAAGATAGAGGTGTCTCTCTCCAGATTTGGAACTAGATATCAAACACACCTGAGCTCTGCTCATTGCTACCTAGAAACAAATTTAAAGGGCAGCATTTCAGATTACATTAATACATCACATCCTGTGACAAAGGCAGCTTTATGGCCAATCCATCTTGCTCGTGTTGCATGCCAAAACAGTCTGCAACTTAGAAACGCCAGAACAGAGCAAGATCATGGGAGAGAACGTTCCTAAGAGGAGTATTATCTCTGCATTGTCTGACGCTCCAGTGCAAACTGGGCTATGCAAAAGAAAGATACAAACTCTTTAAATGACTTAAAAGACTTCTGGGATTGGAACATCCCTGTGTATACTGAAATCAAAACTATTTGCACAGAGGCATAAAAAGAACAATGCCTTTCTGTATCAGTCTCAGAAATACGTGGCTAGCTAGTCAGCCAGTGTAACACCGTAGTCATGGTTCTGACCAGATGGGTAAAATTGAGGTCTAAATATTCCCCTCCTCCACTCCCTATTTGAAAAACAAACAAAAAACAATTAATACAAAACCAACACCACTGTATTTACTGGCTAAACAAATTCTTCTGTGGTCATTTTATCACAAGAAAGTATTAAAAAAAAAAAAAAATCTAAGAAATTCCAAAGAAAATTGTTGAACTAGAAGCCAGTATCAGCACTTAAGAAAGCACTATGCTGACTGCTAAAAAGGCGAGAAGCAGCTTTAGTATTCAGTGTGTTCTGTGTACACTGGGAAACGGGGAGTTGAAATCACTTTATTTATTAAGAATTACACACACAAGTGGCCCTCTATTCTGAACACTACAGGCAGGAACACCAGTATTATAGGCTCCCTGCAAGATTATTACCTAACAAAATTATGAAACCATTTGCGTATAAAACCCACGAGCTTTCCTCCCAAGTTTGTTTGTTGCTTGTCTTAACCCAACTCATAGCTGTCCAATTTCTTAAAGCGTAGCTGGAAAGACCGGCTTACCTTCAACAGCATTGCCAGCATTGTCAGTAAAGTGTCTACGTAACCGTACATTTTGCCTTGGGAATACAAGAGTGTCGAACGGTGGAGGAGCAGCTTTAATTCCTAGGTAACATTGAACATGATTATTCAACCTCTTGCACGGAGAGTGAGTTTATAAAACAAACAGTACAGTACTAATAGGATCGTAAAAGCTTCTAGAAAGCTGTAAGAATCTTAGCAGCAGCAGGTAAGATCTCCCTAAATTGCCCTGCAGTAGTTACTGTTTCAAATTCTCAGATTTCAGAGAAATTTGGCATAAATCTTACCTATAGTGAAGGTGCTGCTGGAGAGGGGATATAGAGCCTTTGCTACGCCATCAGCTACAATCAATAGGGGCCAAGCCACGTAGCTCAAATGTAGCCACTGCTGATCAACCTGATGCAAAGTGACTGGTGTCAAGACTGGTTCTCAGTGGCCAAGAGCTTGTACCTCACACAAAAGGAATCGGGCGGGACAGGGGAAATACTGATAAAACGGTCAGGGAGAAGGAGCCACGAGGGCTCACCCCCGACACCCCGTAACGAACCGTCCCCTGTGCTCTGAAGGCTCACTATGCTGTAGGTAAGTAAGTCTCAATCCCTGGTCCTATATAGTTGACACCTTTGACCACTCCCACAGTTTAGCAGAGTGATACATCCTAAATGGGAAGCACAGAACACTTTACCCACCTGCTGGGCAGCGTTAGCGTCCTGAGCCAGGGTATCCGGATCATACATTGGTTCCAGAGCCTCCAGAGCTTTTTCAGGTCGGCCCAGCTGCTGCTGGAGTGTTGAAAGTGAGATTCGTGCATCCAGGTGCAACGGAGCAAGATCGACAACTTTGGCATAGCTCTCTGCGGCACGCTCCATGTGTCCCAAAGCCTTCAAGCACTCTAGAAATACCGTAAACAACACAATAGGCTTAAATGGCAGAAAAAGATTCCAAAGCTTGCAAAACAGTCAACGTACTTTTCAGACACTTTTTCAGTTAAAACCATCCAAAAAATGTACTATTAAAGTGAAAATACTCAGAAATACGTACTGATGCATCCACAGTTTCATTTAAAGCATCACCAGTTGACACAGGATGGAATGCAGAATAGATGCTGCTTCACTTACATGAAAATAAAGTATTTTTAGCTGAAGTAAATTCCAATCTATATAAAGAACAAGAAAACGCCCTATGACAGGGCTGTCATAATGAACTCCAGTTACAAAACCCAATTATCATCCAACAAGCGAATCTAAAATTCCTGTGATCTTAGATAAAGGTCCCTGGAAATGCTCAGCATTGTATCGTCACCTCTCAGCACCACGCGTTCAGCAGCCCTGCTTCTTCTCACCCGCGTGCCGAAGCCAGACAACAGCCAAGTTGTATCGTTCTGAACAGACAAGGGAACTCAAGAGAGGCAGTGCTGAGTTGTATTCCCCAACATCCAGAAATGCCTCTGCAACATCCAAATACAAGTCACCCATTTCTTCTGGATTTTGTTCCACCAGCGTGGTCAAAAGAGGCTTTAAAAAAAGACACAAAAAACACTAACAGCACAAATAACCAACGAGAACATTTCTTTAAGGTATGGTTATTGGAAGCTTATAGTTTTATGCTCTGATTTTTATTCTATTTGCATTCTGAACTATACTTCCTTTATTTAAACGTTAGTTTAAAAGTGAAAAATAAAGCTCTGAATTTCAGAATTCCTGAAAAAGCCACATTTTTCTATTCTAGACATTTCACACCCATGCATTTCACATCCAGTGGGTGAGAGCGCCCAACAGCGAGGAGTACTCTTTATGAAAGAACGGTCTTCAGATTTAGTAGGGCTATAAAACAAAGCAAAGATGTGTTCCTTTGTGTTCGACAACTTTGCAGTGTGGTCCTGGGCACAGCACACAGGCTGTGATTTACTGTGCTTTAGTAATACTTCCACTGGAGGCACAATTTATAAGGACAAAAATAGCACTTCTGCTATTACAGGTTTGCTAGGTTTCTCTCCTGGAGCGGGAGGGAAGCAGAAAGAATCTCCACAGCTCTCTCAACCACCTCACTCATACGAAGATGGGAAAATTTACTTGCTTTGGTAATTTATTAGAACATCCCCCAACTTCTGAGTTGGTTCCTACTTACACTGAGCGGTTCTAGGATGTTCAAGTGAACCAAGCACACCATCAGCTTGACCGTGATGTCTATGGGAACGCCCTCAGGTATGCAACAGCTGACCTTCTCCACAGCTGTGGGAAGATGAAGAATTTCTTTCTGAACCCATAGGCTTTAACAAGCACTTCACAAGCTCCACATCCCCTCCAGGTCATGTTCAGCTCCACTGAAGAAAATACATTCTCATCGGCTCTAGCGAACGCTGCTGTAGGCTTGGCCTCTCCCCTTCTTTTATATCTTTCCTGATAGCTGGCACAACTTCTTCCTACTGTCTCTGATGCTAATAATTTCATGTGAAGTGTAAAGTGGTGTCAGTCTGCATCGATCTCAACAGCAGGATCCCATGGGATGTGCTTAGAGCCTTCACCATCTTAAGATCTGCCGCCTTCGTAAAGCTTTCCTTTAGCAATTTATGCACCTGTACCCTTTCTCCTTGCTTTTTGAGGGAAATACCCCCTATTAAGGTATTTGTTCTCATTAAGCTAAGTCCCGTGTACCAGGGACCTGGCTGATACATTGTTAAACACAGCTAACTACAGAACTTTCCACAACACATAGGCAGAATGCAAACACGAGACAAAGCAGTTACCCATGACAATACTAGCAAATTAAAGGTCACACAGTAAAACTCCATTACTGTATTTGCTTCACATGCAGTCATGAGACCTCCTTACCTGCCCTGTTTAAGTTCTCCTTCACTTTAATTCTCACACCAGACATTCAAAGGGGGAATTGCTATAGCCTGAGAAAACTGATTTCCAACATAAGGCTTCCCTATTACCTTCTACACCCACATCCAATTACTGCAAATCACGACATGCAGATTAATTCATCATTCTCTGAACATCTTAATACCGAGCATGAAAGTAACTATTCACCTACTGATAAATTCCTACAAAATGAAAAATTTTATTTTCAGAGTGAGTAAGCCCTGAAAGAATGCTTTCGGCTTTGATGGCTGGCTGGGTTACAAGTAAGTTCTGAGTAAGGAAGACAGTACCCAAGAAACCTTTTCCAGACGAAGCCCTACTTCTCTGCTGTTAGAAATCTTTCCCCTTTTTTATATGATTGCAGCCTGGTTCCTAAGCACATATCAGTCAATAGACTTGTACGAAATTAAAAAATCAAATTACTTACCTGCAGCACTGGATTCAGCAACTGGATGACTCTGGTCGTCAGTCACTGCCTCCTGGCTCTCCTCAGTTTCTACCACTGCCTCTGTATCTTTTTAAAAAGATCAGCAAATTACCCTACTAGCACCAGCTAAGCCAAAAGTCACTCGCTTTTGAATCCATAATCGTCTGGCAGCTTACTCTGAAAAGTGGACTTCTTTTTGAAGGACAGCAGAGCAGGAAGCAGTCAAAAACGTTATAAAGCAACAGAGGGTGGGGAACCAAGCTCTTGGGTAGTTTAGAAGCTTTGTCTTAAGAAATTGCACACCCCATGTAACTTGGCAACACCGTGTTATAGTTCCTAGGCTCATGATAGTTTTGCTTCTTGTAAATTATCTGTTAAAAGTCTCTATCAGGACAGTTGTTCACTGCTCAACTGTATTTTTACCTGGCCCATTAAAGCAAAAAGCCAACAGAAGTATCTTATACCCACACTGGGTTTGGACCAGATTGCTGAAACAACCAACCAGTTTAACCACAGAATAGACCGTCTGCCTATGGAGCTGGCATGCTATGATCATTCTACAGCCCAAACAAACATTTTCAGACTTAAGCAACGACTTTCACAAAGCAGGTTTCTCAAGGACAACCTACTTTACTCAATTACAAGCTAATATCCCTAAATTTGTATATACCAAAACATTTAAATGTTTCACAACAGAAGTAGGGTTTATGAAGACTATCAGTCTCAGGTCAAAGGCTGATATTCTCGAGTATAGATGCCAGTAAGCTTTTCTAATGTTTTTTTCAGAAGCTATTTTGCTGGCAGAAGTAACTGGTCTGATGTGAACTCTCAGAGGAATGCTTAGAACTTTAAAAGGCCTCCAGTTGCCTGGAGAGCAGTCCTTGCCCTTAATGAGTCAGCAGGGCTAACTGAACATCAGAGTAACTCTTTATAGAAAGCTGAGGTCGTGCCATGTAACTCATTAAAAACACTGAAAAGTTTCAAAAGAAAAAAGCCTCAGCACGCATCAAAATATATCCATGAGGTCAAAAGGTAATGGAAAGAAAGATGTCATATCAGATGAACAGCAGGGTCATACTAACCGCTTGTTGGCTACTTACCTTTTTTCTCCTTGGTTGGACTTTTTTCTGATACTTTCTTTTCAAGTACAATTCCTGCAAAATCTGTAATAACCTAAAACAGATGAGTAGCTCGGATCATTTTAAAGATTTAAAGGATATATGGAGTAACCAGCCCACATGGCAGTTGTTCTAGACATCACAAAAGCTATCGGAAGAAAAGCTGCATTCATTTCACGTGGGGTTAGCTGACTAGTATTGAGTTTGATCACTTTATGTCTTTGTCCACTGTTACTGGACTACTTAGGTGATCCAATCAGCATGTCTTTAGCAAATATAACAGTTACTTTCATCACTAGAAAAGTTTTTAACCTTTATAGTTTCTTTTAATGCCTTTTGGAACATTGAAAAAGAAAGCAAAGCACCAGGTAAACAGCTAAGCTCTCCACAGATCTTTCCAAAGTGCTCCAAGGATTCCTCAGCCTAACACGTTGCAAGGAAACCATACGGTTTGTCTCAGTTAAAAGAAATAATTCAGTAAAATTCACAGCTACATACAGATGTTTTACAACTGCCCTGGTCACACATACCACGACCTCAATAAAACTAGTATAAGTCAATAGAACAACAAATTAAAAAAAATAGACACCAAAGACACGACAATTCAAGACATTCACATGCCAATGGGGAGCTGCGAGGGGGAAAATGTAGAAGTGTAAAGGACCATTGGTTTAAGACCCACTGCAGTTTGGCATTTTGTTCATGAACTGAAAAGTAAATTTTTAAGTCATTACTGTTGCCAAAACAAGAGTGATGAACACAGAGGACATGGCCCTTAGAGGAACATGCCAGATGATTGTATTAAGACAGTTATTTTTGAAAGGCTCAGTTTACCAGCTCAAATACAGTTTCAGCTGCCCAGGAACAAGAAACACCATCACAGGAATAGACCCAAGGAGAACGATCAGGAAGAAACAGAGGAAGAGTTCTATGACTGAGTATTGTATTAATAAATCTGGCAGCTAAATACTGTGTACATAAAACTGACTGTTTGGTTTTTAAAAGGGGAAGAAGTACAGCGAAGGGTCAGAGGAATTGTTTGCAGGCTCATGATGCTTTGCGCTGACAGACAGCGAGCTAAATAACATCCTAAGGAGGGAAACAAAAAGGAGGTAATTTAATATCAGCAAATAAGAATGTTCGGAAGGAGAAAGTCCCCACTAATAGTGTCTCTTCAATCTATCTTGGGAAGTATAACAATGGCCAGATACTAAAGCCTTTCCTCTCAAAGCTAGAACAAATCTACTCAGAAACATGCCTCAAAAGTGAGGGTTAAAAACTGCTAGAACAAACTAGGAACAGAAAAGCCATCTTCGCCAATTCCTGATGCCTTAGAGTCAAGATGTATTGTCTTTCTGGAATGTATGCTTGATGCTTAATGCATAAATTCTTGGTTGTAACACAAGCATGCCAGATGAAGCACCGCGGCCTGCATTTGAACCGTTAGACCATTCAGTGTCACCCTTTTAACCTTCAACTTAGAGAATGCCCTTTGCTAGTAGCACTCACCAAACCAGCTCGTAGGTCTTCGCTGGCTACTAAGGTTACGGCGGTTGCAGAGAAGGAGAGGAAGGATCCCAAAACTTTAAGCCTGGAACAGCATACGAGTCTACCAGCCCTCAACATATCAGATCAAGCCATTAACGTCAATGCTAATTTCTACAGAACTAACAGCAAGGAATGTGTCTGTCACTATAGAAACATGACCATATTTAAGTACTACAGGAATAGGAATTGTCCATCCTGACTGGCAAAGAGGTGCTGAACACGACACAGAAATGCATTTAAATTCTCCATACCGCCAATGCTTTGTCATACTGTTTGGAAGAAATATATAGTTCAGCTGCGATGTTAACATCTTCCATGGAGACAAGGCTCTGGTGTTTAGTAAAGGCTTCTTCTATTATCTCAATAGCAGAGGTCACGTCATTGGCTTCATAATAACTCCTATAAAACACAGACATGAGATGTTAAGTATTTGAGATAACTGACAAAACGTACTTTGAACACTAGCAAAAGGATTTTCGTATTTCTTCTATTTTTGCCTATTAGCAAATATTTTCATTAGCAAGAGTAAGTTACAAAAGACAGTGAGAAAGGGGGTGGTTTTTCTTCCCTTACAAGCGTTGGCAATTTTTACGCATTTCAAATCATTACCATTTTCTTTTCCCCCTATATGTTAGGACATCACTGGAGTTTTCATCACAATATCCCCCACCTCCAGCCAGGTATCAATTCTGTATCACATTAACCGGGTTTCAGAAAAAACTTCAATAATAACATTGTTACAATACACGTCCTTGCATTTTTTTTGGTGCATTTCACAACCATTAAGATCAAAATACTTAAAACTGTTTTGAAACAGGCCAATAACAGCTTTCTACAAGTTACTCATGAGAAAGCTGAGATATAAAGCAGTTAAACTTACTAAAAACTACGATAAGAGAGCTACACGCTTTAACCACAAGCGACCTCTGTCTCACGCAAGCTTCTATGACTTGATCTGCTCTCATTAGCAGAAAAGGGGAGGAGGCAGATTTCTGCTTGCTCCAGAAGCGAATCACAAATGACGTATAAACTATATTCTGTTGCAGATGGTTTGTATTTCAGATTGAATACTTTGTTTCATTCCGGTTTGCTGGCAATACCTTTCCAGGTCTCTAGTGATACTATACAGATTAAAAATGTACTGCATTTGTCTATAGTTGTATACTACTGGCATTTTTCTAGTAATCAGTATTTGCATTTTATTCTCTTACTGTAAGCGAACGCAACACTCCTAAGATGATTCATCGATCCTACCCGGAATTAATTCCCACACATCAGCCTTTGGAAACATCACAATAGCTGGAGGGTGAATGCTTGTGGGGGGGTCACCCCCAGCAAAAACACCTGCATTCCGTTATTTCAGCTACATACCCAGCTTGAATCAGCTGCAGAGCTTATTAACACCAGCTTTTGAGCAACTCTGGAAAACCAAATCACAGTATTTTTTAAATCCAACTTACTTTGCCATGTCTCTAGCCAACTGCATAAAGCGCTCTCCATCAGAGGGAGACAGGAGATTCAAAATACGCCTGTAGCCATCCATAGCCATCTTATGTTCCCCCAGCTGTTCATACAGGCTTGATCTCTCCCATAGATAACGCACATTGGTTGGGTCATACTTCAGAGCTACATGAAAAAGCGTGTTAGTAGCCTAGTTTAGGAAAAGGCAACAATGGATTTCACATTCATTATCCCTGGCGAGATGAACGTTAACAGACACGCACAAGGCTTTTGTAAGAAAAAGACACCCTATACTATAGAGTCATTAATCTTTTACCAAAGTCCAGACAGAGGTACCAGAATCTTAGCAAACTGCAGCAAACTAAATCAGAAAGCGGAAGAAAAAATGATTGCCGTTAGCACCTAACATTTATTTTAAACTATTAAAATGGTTGCTAGGCTACCTTTTGTGTAGCAAAAAACAGCCTGTTTAATATTGTCCTGTTCCAGTGACATTTCTGCTAGTCTAACCCATTCCTCAGTATCACTAGGATTTAAGTGAGCTGCAATCAGTTCAAACTGTAATGACTTCTCCATATCACCCTGGTCTTCATAGATCATGGCAAGAGTGGAAAATGGCTCATGAGCAAGAGGAGCTGTGAAAAGACAAAAAGAATGATTAAGAACTATTGTTTTAAAACCACACTGAAAACAAATAACTTGCCCTTCTGCAAACAACAGCTATCAGAATGATATGAAACATCAACATTGCTCTGTTTAAATTCAGAAAAAACTTGCAGGCAAGCTTCCAGTTCCTTTTTATAAATTATTAAACAGCATGACTGAATCTAACATCAACCATTTATAGCATTATTCTACATTGTAAGTCATGCTGAAGTTTACACCTTGGTTCTACAAAGACAATAAAAGCAAACTGTGTAAAGCTAAGCAAAGTCCCGGGCCTCTGCAGAATGAGGGTGCTAGTTTCTTTTTATAAGCAAAACAATAAAAGGAAATGCACTACATAGTCTTAATTCCACACAACTTGTACAGTGACTTTCCTTGTACTGAGTGTTTTCATCATCGGTGAAGCTACACTGAATTTTCCTGATGCACACGGCAATCTCGCCCCATCCCTAAAGCCAAGAAGTTTTACCATTCTAACATACCTTGTCGAATGATTTCCATGCACATTAGAATAGCCTCCTCACGTTCTCCTCGAGCAAACCTGATATTGGCCTCTCCCATCAGACCCCTCAAGGCACGAGGAAGTTTGCTGCGAGGCCTTTTCTCCTGAATGGAAAAGGGACGTTATTTCTACTGAGGACTCGGTTGTGCCCAAATTCAGGAGACAGCAGTCACACCTGTGCTTAACACTACATAGTAACAAGTTATTTAAGTACCAGCAATACTAAAATGACTGACCAAAATATTTGCTGATTTTCACAGCTGACAGAGTAACGCCGATATCTAATACAAACACAATCCAGACACTGGAAAAACTCAATTATTTTTGAAAGTTTTCAAACAGTAATCTACAGTAATTTTTTTAAAAAACAAAGACAGGCAACACCAACATAAGCAGAAGTATCCTACAGAGAATTATTTTCAGGCACGTTTCTCAGCAAGTAGTTAAAATCACACAAACTGGCATTTATGAACTGTGCTTCAGGAGATACAGGGAAGTTTCATGAAAGTTTAAATACTTGCTTTCATCATTTTCTTGGTCTCTCGATTAAGTACCATCTCCAACACAAAAACATCTCCAGCTGTGGGTTGCTCAGTAGTTTCTTCCTCCTCTTCTTCTTCTTCCTCTTCCTCTTCATCCTCCTCCTCCTCTTCATTTTCCCCAAGCATGGATGCAAAGACCCGATGAACAGATTTACTGACGCCATCTGAAGTTTCTCCTGGTTGAGAAAGAAGCAAAAAAGGTTTATGATATAATCAAGAGTACACGCTGCTTATCAGGACAAGTGCAGAGAAAACGGAATTCTTCATAATTAGTAGCCCACTCGAAACAGCTATTCTATAAGAAAAAGGCCTGCAGAAATGCAGAAAAACTATTAACAACCTCTTTGGTTTTAAAACTCCACATTATTCATCACCAATGCTTACTATACCCCAGCCTCTAACATTTTTTGGATATTTGAAACGAAAGCATGGAGTAACACACAGACCGAAACAACAGTTTATCCAACATTTTTCTCAATCCATACAAGAGAAGCATATTGAGGAATTTTCAAGCACTGAACTCGTTAGATGGAATAAAGCTTTTCAGCTGAAGAGGCTAAGTGAGCAGACAATTATACTAAACAATAACGTAGCAACCAATTTTTAGAGGTAATTTAAAATAAGATCTTGTAACCATTCTATCCATGACAATAAGTACCTTTCAACGTGTGTTAATGCAAAAACCAGATTATTCACATTTCTCCAGAAAAAGAAATAACAAAATTATTTTAAATAAATAAGAATATGATGCTATAAATCCAAAATAAAAACACTTAAAGCATATAAGTTTTAAAATTTTCACATTTTATAATTGCAACTTTTCATCATTAAGTTAACCCAGGGTTATAACTGCCCACAAGTCTGTATCTATGCAAAATATCCAAATATGTAGTGCTCGGAGATTTCAGCTGGGGGACTGGGCAGCTAAAGATTTGATAAAAGAATAAACACAGTAACAAGTTGGGACTGAAAGAAAAATCTGTCATGTATTGTCTACATACAAGAGGGAATTGAGTACTACACCTGAGTTAATGGTTATTTTTCTGTTTTTTTGGTTTGTTTTTTTTTTTTCCTGACTTGGATGTATTTGGTTATTTTTATTCTGACTTGGATATTAAGCATCTAAAAATCAAGACTCTTCTTCCCCCTCCTTCCCCATCTGAAAAAACTATTAATTTAATTTCCTCTTTATTTCAGTCTCCTTGGCTGCAGGAATCATCTGAAGACTGTAGCAGATTAGCTCTGAAGATTCGTGTATCAAAAGTGATTTTAACAATGACCTTTACTAAATTGTTCTTCTGCATATCCTAAGTTTGATTCTAATAGCAACTCTTTAAACAGTGATAAATATTATCAGTGCTTCCTTGATTCTGACTGCTCTTGAGACTTCTGTGTTCTCTACAGAAGAGCAGAAGTAACACTATCACACAAATCTACCAGGATATGTTTTTTCTTAGATAAAGATTATGTGCATGAAAAAACATGCAACAGACTGGGCGGATTACAGAGCAGAGCAGAGTAGCTTGGAGGTATTTCAGAGATACCAGCCAAAAGGTGGCGTCAATAAGGAACCACAGATATCTGGCTGCAACCACACTTCCAGTGTTCATTTTCTGTCCTTCTAGGATGAGGTCTGGCCATACTTTCAAAACTGAGGCCCCACTGACGCACTCTTAGGTGAGACAATTTAAGGCCTATTTTTGAAATTCTTTTTTTTTTTGGGGGGGGGGGGGGGCAACCACAAAAAACCCTGAACAGAACGATGAGAATTTGCAGTGAAAGTAGCAAGAGGAGTCTAAGAACCAACACAAAGAGATCAAAAATCGCACTTTGCTATCTCACAGCATTGGCAATCCCACAAGAATATGCCCCGACCGACGATGCATGGAGTACAGCTGCTGAAGAGAAAGTGTCTGAAACAGACTGCAGCACTCTCAATCCCAAGCTCAAATCCAGAACCTGAGGCAGGGGATCAACAAGCACGGATACAAACTAAAGAAAGAATTGCTGCTCCTACCACTTCCTGCAAGTCCTTCCACTATGTAGGAATGCCAAGGAAGTTAAGTTTATTTTGCTAAGGCACCTAAGGCGATATTACCAACCCGGTAACCGCACAAAACAAGCCAACCAGGCAATCTATAGCTAGGAATATCCAGAAGAAAATAAGGAGAGAAATAAACATAGCCACTCTAAACAGTCCAAAGGATAACTGAGCAGGAGAAAAAACACAAAGAGAAAAAAAGAAATTCCTCTTTTTAGCTATTCTATTTCACTTCAGATGACAGTGGAAGAAGGCAACACTCACACAGCGGCATCAAATATTCTGAAATATTTAAGTCTCAGCAAAAGACTAGCAAAGAGATGAACAGGAAAAAAGCCAAAACAAACTGACAGAAGACTTTCTGAGGTAAGTTGAAAACTTCAAATTATTTGTAACCTTAGAGAGAGTAAATAATTGAGACCACATGGTTAAGAAGCCAGGAAGGGAAAAATAGAGGGTTTCCCAAAAAAGATGGCCAGTTGGCCAGGTCCAGCCACTTAAAGACTTTGTTCAAAGTTAAAACCCTGGCTATGACTGGGAACATCCTACAGAGATATACATTCTAACAGTGTGCTTCAGTACCCACAGGTTCAAAAGAAGCAGCCAGATATTTATAAAAAGGCAGCTATCAAAGAGCAAAAGCCTTCAATGACCTTTTAAATACATTTTTCACTGAAATTATTATGTTAGCATTTACCATCAGTTTCATCCTGACTTTGGGATTTCCCAGATGCTTTTCTAGATGAAGATGGAGCCTCTACATCTTCGGTGTTTTCCTCAGCAGACGCATTTTCGCCATCCTACACACAACAATATTAGTTATCAGCTTTATAAGATGAATCGTTCCTATTTCCTCTAATATTTACAATTAGCATTCAGAACCACGGGTTTCCAGCCTTCCCACTGCTAGCGAAACAGGCAGAATAAGCGCTGTATTTTTAAATGAACAAAACCCAGCGTTACTTGCTTTCAAGACGTTTATATTCTTATCAATGTGAGGTGACTCAGACGGTGACTGTTCACATTACTTTTGACTGAAGAGGACAGTCCATTGCTTATTTGGCCTTACAGCGAGGTAAGGTGACATGGTTAACCGTATTAAAAAAAAGTTACAAATGTGCAAGAAATCCTTTTAGAAGCCTGCCTTTTTAAACACAAAATGAAATATCAAAACAGCACTTGTTAATCCCGTTAGAGGGTTGCCCTGGGATATCGCTTGTCCTTCCGCGACAGGTGAGTTCTGCTGAATTTACTCTCTGAAGACCAGGAAATACAGAAATTCAGTTGCATTCTGACACAAAGATGGTAAAGTTAACTACAACGCTCCGATCAAGCATACAGCATTTTTCACAGTACCTCCACCGGCCTTTTTTTAGACACACCTTCTGAAAAAGCGTACGCTCCCCTGAACAACTCGTCCTGCCCAGTACCGAACGACCCTTGCAAATTAGTTTCTCACAGTTTTTGCACAGAAATTAAGTTATGAAGACACAGTCAACAGCTGAGCACAGCAGCACTTAACACGAGCCCAAGCACACACGAAAAGAGAGGAAGCCACGCTGCTCCTGAAGCGGTCCCTGCCCTGCCAGGTGCTGTCATGGAGGGAGGGAGCGGGCCGGGCCGGGCCGGGCCGTGGGGCTGTCAGGCGGGGCAGACTCACCTTCTCGCGGCTCTTGCGCTCCTCTCGCCGCCGCTCGAACTCCTCGAAGGAGATCTTCCCCTCCAGGTAATCGATCAGCTCCGGGCTGAAGCCCGACATCGCGCCGGCACCACCCGGGAGCGGAAGCAGCCGCAGCCGGCGCCGGGGAACCTTGTTCAGGGCAGGACGCGGGTCCCTCCCGTTAATGGCGCCCGCCCGGCCCCGCGCCCTCCCGCAGGAGTTCCGCCCCACCGCGGCCCGGCCCGGCGCTGCCGCCGCCGCCGCCGCCGTGGGACGGGGGAAAGCATCGCCCCGTCGGTTTGGTCTGGCGGCTCTCCTGAGCCCCGGGGGCCGCGGGCAGCCGCGTCGGTAGGCCCTGCTGCTGCGCTCGCTGCCTCGGAGGGGGCCAGCGGCGTCAGGGCAGGAGGCGTGAGGAGAGCTCCTCACTTACCGCCCTGACTGCAGGTGTTAGGTTATCTTTTATTTCCCCAGAAATGGGTGCTGGTTTTACATGAGAAGGGTTCCTTAACGTCATACAGGTATACGGTTATGGTGCAGATGACTTACTGACAGGGGCACGGCCATAGGCGGGTGTGAGGGGCTGGGGCTGAGGTACGAGCCGCCATTAGGCCCCTGGGGCAGGTGTCTCTGCCAGGGCCGGCATTTCCCCCTTCGCTTCAGGCTCCCAGGAAACTAGAAGACTTCTGATAAAAGGGTGTCTGAAAACTTGCTGCAAAACACCTTATGACGTCGAGTTCTATTAAACTGAAAGGTAACATTTATTTATTAACCACTTCCGAACAAAGACGCTTGGCCCTAGTTAAAAGCACTCTGTTGCACTTCTCATTTATTCACGTTTAAACAAACACAGTAGTAGCCAAACATAACACATTTGCTAATAGACAGCAAATGTGCTAATTACAGCGTGGCACCAGATTCCACAGGTGAAAACTGTGATAGTGAGGAAAACTCTTCATTGTCACGTAACTGTTAAAAAGTCAAAGCAGTAATGTTTTGCTGTAACGGTTACCGCTTCGCATGAAGTTCAAAAGTTAATGCCTGAAAAAGAGAAAAAAAAAAAGGATGTGTGACAAATACAGAAATATTTATATGCAGCCAGGGTTTGATCCAAACCAAGACCTGGTGACGCTGGCTGAAATGCCCCAACTGAGCACAGCAGACCTCTACTTCCAGAAAACAGTTCTGAACGATGAAGAGAACTACCATGATCATCCTGAATTACGTAGGACAAATTACTTCCACCAGTAATTGTCTCACTGCTGCGGTATCTTACAGTAGAGCTACAGCATCCCCTCTAAAGTCCCTTTTCATTTACTTATCAAGCACAATACTCGTTGTGTGCTGTAATTTTTTTTCCCCGACACAAAAACTTGGCAAAAAGAACTTAGTATTAAAATTTGAGTACAGTCTTTGTTATGATTCATGATAGTAAGAATAGTGGAGCTGTGCTTGTGATTACAAGAGATGTGCTTAAGCAGGCAGAGAGCAGGACAAAGCTAAAAATCCTAAGCTGAATATTGATTACAAATGAATCTCTTTAAGATACTAGGTAAATCACCAAAATGCTTAGATTTAAAACTTACTGAAATCTTATTTGTAAAATGGGAGAAAACAATTATTTACCTTTCCTCAGGACTGCCAGTATTCACTGACTCTGAAAATGAGGTGTGAAAGGATTTATTTGTTAGAGTATGGTTATGCATAGATTAGAATAGCTGAGAAGTACCTGCTATAAATTGAGGCTGGATTTATTAATAATGCAAGCTTGACCCACTTCAATTTTATTTCATATTTATGGGAAGATGTGAATAAGTTGGCAATTCTTTTATTCAACCTTCAATTTTAGCAGTAGAAATAAGGAAAGCAGCATGAATGGACAAAGATATAAAAGATAACGTATGTTTTGTTAGTGCAGCATCTTCTCTCTAGATTAACTTTCTTAATATACATATATCACAGGAAACCACTAGTCTCAACTTGTAATTTTACTGATAACAGTTACTTAAGTAAAACCTGCATTCTCTATTTTCTGTACTTTTTCAGAATTCTTCTCCACATTAAAAAAAGGGAGAAAAGGAAGGGGGGGGGGGGGGAAGCATGGTCTACATAGGTCTGCACAAGCACCATGTGTTATTTTACCAAAGCAGTAAATACCTCATAAATCTCTACCTCGACAATTTTAAACCTACTTCAGGCAAAGAATTACATTTTTAATATCCTCTGAAAAATAAGTTGGTTTTATACTTCAGACAGAAATGAGAATCATTTGAATCCAAATCTTTCATGTGGTTACATGTAACAACATTGGAGGAAAAGGCATCTTCTCTTTTACCTTGGTCAGCAGCATCTTTCAGCCTTTGAAATAATTTGGAAAAGAATTTTTCCTTTCTTCATAATCTGCAAATGCAGAAGCAATAGGATCTGAGTAGAACACGACAGGCCTTGGTCCTTCATTGTTCATAGTCAAAGTAGCTGGGAACTTTCTGAGATCAAGACCCCTGCCCGAAAAATAAGCCTGGAGCGTTCTGAAAAACTGAACATATTTCATATGTGAAAACAGAGCATGCCCAACAGAGATTAATTATTTCTACTGACACAAAGTAGATGTAATATTTGTTCCTATGTGGAATGAAATCCTCTCTTTTGGTTATAACTGGTACAATATAGGCCATATAATTCAGACATGTCCACTCCATCCATGGCTTGTACACCTCACGTGGTATCCATCATCTATGCTCCCCACTGAACCACAGAGGATTCAGACTGGATCCCTGATAAAACAGGCACAGCAAAACCCTTGCTGAGGGCAAACAGTACAGTTCTGTTACACTTTTCTCTAAAAGAAATATTCTCCGAAAGTCAGCAACAGGGGGCAATTGATTTGAACAGGCCCCTTAGATCGCATAAAAGTAGAAATTAACACTTCTTAAGTGAGGAAAAATTGTGGGAAAATGTTTTTTTTTTCCTTCACAAACTCTTTATAAGATCTTGCAAGTGTTCCCTTAGTGATGTTTTCTTAGCTGTAATTAACTTCCAGATCTTTAGCCACTGTTCACGACAATGCGTCAGGTGCAGACTTACTTGTACTTCCAGAAGATGAAGCAACGTGCAGCAACAGAGTACACATTTGAGAGAAACATAACAATCATTTCTCTTCCTTTCATAAAACAAGTGGTTGTATAATCAAAATACATTTTTAAAAACTAAAGCTGCTGGATGGAGATAAAAGGAAGTTTTATGCACTACTGCGCACCGAGAACGTCTCTTCAGTTAAGGGGTACATCTTGACTGAAGAACACTCGACCAGTTGTGCTTATTGACTATGCAAAGTGCACAGTTACTAACACTACATTTCAAGGGCCCCTCTTACCTTTAAATTTAGAAGACAAAAATGCTCATGACGGAAAACAAAAAACCCACACAAAACTCTAGGCTATATTTCTTGCAGCATTTCCTTACCAGGTCTCTGTTTCTAGGGTTATCTAGAGGTTTCCATTTTTCTTCTGGTTGGAAAGGAGCACCCTTTGCCGGTCCTCTCACAGCCAATACTGTATACAGACCCAGGAGCACCACCTTCCACATGTTGAAGAGATGAACAGACTATCTGTAAGAAGGACAACGAACCAGACTCCTTAAGTCCTCCAGAGCTGTCACTGGTAACAGATAGAGCAAGCATGACGATCCAGTGGAGTGCTGAAAAGAATTTATCCGTGGCAAGGAAAATCTGCCTACTGTGCTATCAACTTCCTTTTCTTTTCCTAGGACTAATGTACTAGGAAGAACAAATTATTCTAAAGAAGCGTTTCCCACACCAAAGCTATTTCTAGACATGATTCTCTTTTTGAGAGGGACTAGTATGACATGTAACACAAAATATTTACATTTGTTATTACATACAGCCGTTTTCACTGGCTGATTAGTTACAGCGTCAGACCTTTGTGTGCTCCAAGGAGAATGCAAAAATGTGGCTTGAGATCCAGATAGCTGTTTTTAAAATTGCATTAAATGAAAGCGTACTACATATATTAATAAGTGCAATAATAATACAGCCTGGTATAATATACTAGAGATCCATTTCACAACTTGATTCAATGGGAAAAAAAAAAAAAAAGAAGAAATAATTCTCCCTTTCATGTTCTTTAAAATAAAGCTTACCAGTGAATTTGGCTCTGCCTTGCCCCTTCTTGGTTAGTCTCCTTGTAATCCGTGAACAAACTGATCTCTGCACTTATATTTCTAGTGGACTGTAGGTGGGTGTCAGTGACGTTAGCAGGAGTTCAAAAATACAGTAATGATTCCATTTCCATCCATGACATAAAGACTCTTGAGAATTTCATCCTTAATAGTCTTAAGACCTGTTGCTATCGAACAGTGCAGTGCAAATTCCTCCTCCCTCAGCCGTATTGCAGAAAATTGGTGGTGAGCATATAAGAAGTTTAAAACAATTCCCAGCAGAGATAGCAGAGAAGTATCAAAATATTACTTTTTAATTAAAAGTAATTAGCCATATCTCTCGAATGGTGACTAACAAACAATTACATCTGGCTGAATGGTTTTCAAGCAAGATGAGATATGGATCATTTTCTTGGTGCTGGACAGAGAGAGAAAAATAAGGTCTGTTTCAAGATCCAAAATCGTAACATTTTTAATGGAAGCGTTGCTTTCCTACCCTGATTTTATCAGCAGTCAGTATCATCCCGTCAGACTAGAAACGAAGACATAGACTGCAAGGGGGACCTTGGTCTTATCTCATAGCATTCTTCATCTCAAAGCTGCTCAAATTTTTTGCTTATAATTTCATTACACTCTTCTCTCCATTATTTAGATGATACTTTAGTTAGTATCACATAAAATATATGTCAATATTAGACATGTTAAAACTAAAGATTTTTGGCCGTTATCTTACTCCAGATTATAGGTGTTTATTTCTGACTAGAAGCTTTACATCTTTCTTTGGTTTAAATTTTGAAGCAAAACAAAAACCTAGCACCAACCTTCCAAGCAGGCAAAGTTGTGGAAATCCAAACATCATAAGCAACACAGTAAACAAAATCCTAGCAGTGTTATTTTCATGACTGCAGTAACATACGAAAATACAAGTGTCCTGGTCTCGGCTGGGACAGAGTTACTTGTCTCCCTAGTAGCCGGTACAGCGCTGTGGTTTGGGTTCGGTACGAGAACAACGTTGGTAACACCCGGATGGTTTCGGTTGTCGCCGAGTCGTGTTTAGACCAAGCCAAGGACTCTTCAGCTTCTCCTGCCCAGCCAGCGAGAAGGCTGGAGGGGCACAGGGAAGTTAGGAGGGGACACAGCCAGGACAGCTGACACAAACTGGCCACAGGGGTATTCCATACCGTGGGATGTCATGCCCAGTACAGAAACTGGGGGGAGCTGGCCAGGGCAGGAGCGCTGCTGGGGCATCAGTCAGCAAGGGGTGAGCAATTGCGTTGTGCACCACTTGTCTTGTGTATTCCAATCCTTTTATTATTATTATTGTCACTTTTTTGTTATTAGTGTCATTGTTAGTTTCTTCCTTTCTGTTCTTTTAAACTGGTCTTACCTCAACCCACAAGTTTTACTTTTTTTTTTCCCCGATTCTCTCCCCCATCCCACTGGGTGGGGGGGAAGTGAGTGAGCGGCTGCGTGGGGCTGAGTTGCTGGCTGGGGTTAAACCACAACAAGAAGTCAACTTACCCAGCTTGCATATTATTCTACAAACTTGGAGTAAAAAAATTTCACACCCCCATACAAAAGAAAATTAAAACCCCATCAATTACTTTCATAATAGACAACTTCCAGAACAGAACAGCAGTAGCAACAGAAGAGCTTGTAAAAAGGCAGGCCCCAATGTAAGGGAACTTGCTTTGTTGATTTTCTAGGTAGATACTTATTTCTAGTTTAATTTTCTGCATAATTTACCTTCTAAATCAACCAGAACTACAAATATGTTCCTCTAGAGGAAATGACAGGAAGGGGAAAAGTCTTGATTTACAGTTTGGGATTAGATTTTAATTCCCTATTTAGCTTAAAAAAGAAAAAAAAAAAAAAGGCCAGAAGAGCAGACAGTTTTCTTCCATCCTTCCCCCCGCCCCGCAAATTCTTTCATTAATTTGATTCATTTAGAAAGAAAAAACTGGGGGATATGCAGTATATTCAGCTAGTAAAACATACCAAAGTCAACTGTAAATTTGAAACAAGTTTTATTACTGTAGAAATTTAGGCAGTTTAGTTGCCTGATGAAGTATGTAGATATGCAAGAGATTCAATTAGCATATATTTTCTGTAAGCTGCTTTAAAAAACAAAGAAAATCCTCACAAACTTGTATTGTTGCTTCCTGAGCTAAGTGTTTGAGAAACTGTTTGAGCTAAGAGTCTGTTTAGACGTAGTGCTCATTTTAGTGTGGGGGATTTTTGGGGTTTTTTTTTGGTAAAAATTTCATAATAACTCTTTCCTTCAGTGAAAGTAAATATAAGCGGAACACATGCATATTAAAATACTATTATAGTTACACTGACTGGACAAAATTGCATCCTCCTTTGAGACCATTAGCTAGTTTAACAAATGCTTTCCAAGCCAGATGTCAGTGTGCTGCCTTTTTAATGCAGCCAAATTTAAGCACTAGGTTTTCTTGACGAATTATGTATATAGACACACATCTTCCATAAATCAAATTTTTTTGAAAGTGCTTATATTAAATTATGTAGCCCTTACGACACAGTAAGTAATATTCATCTATGTTTGAATTAAATTGCGCTGAAGCTGAAAATGCTCGTAGCATTGCTTGTTCAGTTTCATGCAAGTTACTTCAAAAAGGTAAAAATCTTTTTCTAGAACAAAAGGCAAATTTAAAACAAATTAGTTTAGCTGAGAACAAGATTTATACATATGATGCTCTGTATAAAGTATAATATTCACCAAACATTTTCCATTTTCTTGCATTTCCCATTCATGATAGCAAGGCAGGTACAACAGCCTAAGGTGCGTGAGTTAAGATACTGAGACAAGTTTCATCATGTATGATCTTTATTGTATTCTACTTGAGATGTGAAAAAAGCATCTGATACTTAAAGTACTGCTCTAACCACAATGCTTTTGTTCACTGTTTTTATTTTCTGCTTAGAATCCCAAGTATTACAAGCGAGAAGGAAAAGCACCAAACTGCTCCACATGAGTACCTGAGCAAAGACTAAAAGGCAAACGTTCATCACAACACTCATTAGCGTGTTTGTACAACAGAAGTACAGGTAACGTTCACAACACTCTACAGAGTATGACTGGTAAGTGGCACTTTTTGTGAATTACAACCATTTGTACTAATGCAACCATACAAAAAACCCAGAAGTGTTTATTTAGCAGAGCATATGCTATACAGAGCACTCTAAGTCATGCACACTTAGGTAAAAAAAAAGACAAATTAAAAAAAAGTGAAGTATACACTGCAGACAGGGAAACCATCAAACAAAATACACACATCCCAGAGTAACTCCCACTCAAGTTACCCTCAACTTCAACAAAAAAGTACCAGTATCTAAAAGCACAGTTTTTAAAGATTCTGAGATTTCAGCTTTCAGCAGGTTCAACATTAGCTGAAGATACCTATTCTCCAAGGTTTTCTCAGCATCTCACAAGACAAGGACTTTGCCAAAGCTTATCACGCACTGCATGATCTGTATCTGAGAATTCAGTTATAAACGTTTTAATAAGCGCAATACTTTATTACAGCATTATTCAAACATTCATAGATAAGACCCTGTCAACGTCTCTAGAAACCTGTAACTATTAAGAGTTAGCTCCACCTACACCACCAGATTTCAACTAGCTATGTAAGAACTGAAAACAGAGGCAGGGTTAAAAATATATAAGACAGGTTGCTTGTGAAGCGATGGATTTTTCCAAAAATTACATGTATTTTCTTCAAAGTTTTAAGTCCTCTTAAAATCAAACAAACAACAGTCCCCTCCCTCCCCACCAGTTACCCAAAACAGGTATTTTGGCCAACATTGTTCCATCTTGTGCTTGGAAAAACAATTAAAAGGTAAGATGGGAATCAAGTTACTAGACTTAGGTTACATAGTTTTTCTAGAGTAATCATCATATATAAAGGCCTTAAAAGGGAGTTCTGCCCTCTCAATGATTTTAATACTAGAATATTCCTGTAGCTAGGAAATCAACAATGGCTAGGATTACTGAAACAGCATCATCACAAAAGAAAGAAGAGAAAGTTAGGTGACCGGAACAAGAGTTTTAAAAGTCCTAAACTAACATACAGAAGGAAGTAGCAGGGAAGACACAAAAATTGCATCTTATCTGTTCTGCCACAGCATCAGCAGCATTGTGGCAGCCAGGTTCAAGTTGGGTCTCCATAAAAGAAGGTTAATAACTTTGATTTGTATTGCATTAAACAATTACTGTGATCAGCTGACATGCAGTCATTTTGTGTACATATCTAAATATCCACAGTCCCAAGGATAAACTTGGAGATGGCATCTATATTCAAGGTTTGGTATTACATAGTACTAATACTGGGGTGGGGGAAAAGTCAGAATTTGGGGCGGTTTGTTCAAAACATACAAAGAATCCTATGGAGACACACAGGGAAAGCCAGTGGTGACTTTTCCTGAGCTCTTCATATTAAAAAATATACATAAGAAATCCTTCTACTATATCAAATCAAGATTTTAAGAGCGTGACTATTTCTGGTTTTCTTTAATGAACTGAGAACAGAATGTATAAACTCCCCCGCCTTCTCTCCTAAAACCTTTCAGGGTTTTATATATGAATTTTTTTTCCTAAAAAGTGAAATTTGTTATTCAAAACTTCTGGAGCTTTAACACAACCAACAAACTCCACCCACGTCTAGTTTTCTTCTCACACTGGTGTGGATATTGATACTCAACGGTTTAAACGCAATATATTGCTTAAACTACAATTAGAGGAATTTTTTTATTTTGAAGAAACTAAAGAAAAAAGTTTTTAAAATAATTTGACACACAGACGTGGAAGTTGAGACAGATATGAGACTAGTTTTCCTTCCTTATTTTTCTTTTTGTCACACTAGAAAGACTTGAGAAATTAAGGTCAGCTAAAGCTTTCTGACTTTGGTTGGTGTGAGTCCAAACCACAAATATACTGTTCTTGTCATAAATCTTCATTTCTGTAAGTGTAGTAAAAGGGGGTCAAAGTAATTTTTTAACAGTATTTGCCCCAAATCAAGTTTCAGTACGATCCACACAAATACTTTTGGTCAACTTCAAAGATCAAATATAAGGCTACAGAAGTCCACAGGCTACAGTTAGAGTGTATTCATTTAGTGGTTTAAGGCACAGTATTTTTTTTGCTCTAGAAAGCTACAAGTGTAAAGTCACAGTGAGGAATTTCACTTTTCAGTTTTGGTCTGACACTCTAATTATATATGTCATGTCTACTACTTGTAGACTTCTGTAAAATATTTCAGTTGTCAGGTGCTGCAGTCTGAAATACTGTTTTCACACGCAAAGTGACTTAAGTGGAAAATACTGAAGCCTGAATTGATCCCAAAATAGTGCACTTAGCATTTTATAAAACTAAACATCAACATGCTTGCACATTTGATACTTAATATATATACACCCTGAAATTATTTAAGTTGGAGGGAAAAAAGGTCTTTGCTGGTATTTCAACAAACATGCAAAACTGCAACAGAACAGTCTACAGGACAGCTGCTGTGTATCTTCACTAGGTCAGTCACGGTACCTACAATTACTGTGAACATTACATTCTGTACTACAGCGGAAGGATACTGCAAACCAAGGGTAACTGCGTATGGAAGGCGGAACTGGAATGATGTGCTGCAAAATAATAAGTTTGTGTGTGCCATTCCTGACCTTTGTAGACACAAAATTAGCTCTGATACCATGCAGATTCCTACAGAATCTAGACCACAGCCTGCCAGTTACTGTAGAGAGGCCACGCTTACAAGATTTGTTTATGACAGCATGAGTAGCAAAATCTGTCTGCGTTTAGCAATGCAGAATGAGACCCTAATTCTTAAGCGAAATTAAAGTCAAAACATCACAGCTTTGACTTAGGTTTTCATGATACAAGGCAATAAGCACGTATTTGAGGCAGTTACATGCTTAGATACCTGAAACACTGAGGTGCTGGGCAGATTTCTGGCTCTAAAAAAGGTAGAAAAACTATTTAACATAAAAATGAATCTGTTTTCAATTGTCATTCATTGGCACACATTTCCAGAGGTATACAAGAGCAGCATGTAGCTTTGGTGACAGAAGTATGTCTCCCCTAAAGGAACGGTGATGAAAGTTTTAAAACCTTTTACAGTACAGTGCTAAGTGCTTATGAAAGCTAGCTTGATTATCTCCCAGAAAAAAAGAAATGTAAAAAGTCAAGGCTGTAAATTAAGCAACTAACATTCATCGTAAAACGGAAAATAAGCATTACGAATTTAGTCTGTTTTACAGCTAACAATTTTCTAGTAGCTTAGTGACTTAAAACAGCAGCACAATTATTGTACAGACACTATAACTGCTTCCAAAAACATTTTCAGTAACTCAAGAGTATTGAAGGTCTGTAAATGGCTGGGTTTCTTCTCAGTACAAATAACACAGAAGTCTAAACACACTCATCACTGTACTGAAATAAACTCGATCAAATGAAAGCTTCTCAAATGTTTACATTCATTCACAGACACATAATCAACTTTGTTCTGTCCTGTCAAAGCTTAGAAGCAGATGTATCCAATTTCAGAAAAAAGTTAAGTCACAAGTTCACAACCTTGTTACTGGCAAACACATGGAAAATTAGACTTTGTGTCAAATACTGACTTATGCAACAATGCTTTTTGTTTTTTTTAAGTATCAATACATTTTATTTTACTTTTTTAAACACTGACTTTAAAGGTAACCCAATTAGGTTATAGTTGAAAAGTTCACTTAGACATACAGGCAGTCGCTACGTCTTCTGCAATATATTACTACTACACTGTTTATGGTTTTGTTGTGTTATTCGTTAGCTTGTTTTAAAACCTGGCAAATTAATATTTTGGAATGAATTGCTACATGTATCAGCTCACTCAACCAAAATCAGAGCAGAACTCTAAATATTAGAAGTAATATTGACTTAAATTACAGTTACTGCAATTTTTTTTTGAAACAAACCAAACCAAAAACACGCCCAACCAAAACCAAAACAAAACAATCCGCCTTTTAACAGGATGCTGAAATGTGACAACCCACAACCAGCTTAAACCAAAACTGAAAATACCACCTTTGGACAACATTCATTCATTCATTCCATTTCAAGGTACATCTGGTAATTCCAGTTCAGAGGTAACAGTTTTTCCTTGCCAGACAAGTACAGACCTTTTATGAACTGTTAGCTACAGGTGTAGCTACTATGACTGCAGTGTGATAAGACTAGGAGGAACATGTGTTTCATCGTATCAACCAGAAAAGATTACAGACTTCAAGAGCGATTCAGGGTATGGAGATGTCACTAAAAGCTTCTCATTAAATCTCCCCCTGCCCCTGCCAAAGAAAGATTCTGCTGTACGTATATGCTGTACCTACAATCAGTGACATTTGGTACTCTAGGTTCTTACCCTGTGTTTTTTTTATTCCGCTTCTGGTAGTTTATAAAAAAATATTAGGAAAGAGCTACACAAACAGTTCTTATTTTGAAAGCATCCTGAGGTACAAGGCAAAAAGTGGTGGCTTAATCTCAACCTAAATGCTTGATTATGTGGCATAATCTCCATCTAAATGTGGTGAACATCCACATGGATGAAGAACAGTGGTTTTGCAAAATTAATACCTCAACTTCTGAAAAAGGACAGAACAACAGAATTTGGGTCTAAATGTTAATAGAAATCGTCCCTTATAGAGCAACGGTCTAATTCATTACAAGTTAATTTGTGTCTTGATCTTCTCCCACACAGTCTAGATAATCTAAAATTTGAAGAATAAACTGGAATTTTAATTTAGTTAAAGGTACTAAGAGACATTACAACATATTTGCCAAAAGCTGTTTTATAAATGCAACCTACTCATAATAAAGGATATTTCAGTAATATTTACACTTCCTCATACACACAATTAGAAGTCTTTGTAGCGGGATAGGCTACATTTCTGCTGAGATTATAATAGTGAACAGTGGCAGAAATAGAAATTTGCATAACAGAAGCCTCTTCTCCAAAAGTAACAACAATCATTGTATTTTACCTGAAAAAAAAAATTTAGACTTTTATAAAATCTTGCCTTTTTCAGAATGGCAAGTAGGATCATGCATCGTCTCTTAGAATGGGATGAACTGTTCTCTGGACTTGCTCTAATCCTCCACTGATTATACAGAAAATCTAGTTGGGATTAGACACCTAATCACTCAAACAGCTGAAGTTACACAGTCCACAATCACTGCAAAATCCAGAATCTCTGAGAACAGTTTTCATCTAGCAAATGACACAGAATGCATATAAATCCAAAGCAGCAGTAAGACTTCCCCTCCTTCCCACAGGGAAGGTAAATCATCTCTGAAAAAAAGCATTGAGGGAGATGTGATAAATTCTGTCATCTGGCATCTCAGACTCAGGATTATATCTATTCCTACCTCCAACTTGAAAATTAGGTAGGAATCTATGCAAGATTCTGTAATCCGTTTCATGAAGAATAATAACAACTACCAATACAATTCCCAGCTTTAAAGATACAATTAAATGAAAAAAAATGGTGTTATTCTATGCTGCTATAATTCAGAAGTTTCACATTGTGGCAGATTTTGGAAGCTATCAAAGCTGCTACATGCAGAGACTGTTTGCTCTCCTTATTCTGATTATTATTTTATTCCACCAATAGCTCCAACAAATGGATTCATGCTTAAAGAGCCCATCAAGATGGCAAAACAAAATCAGAAGTAAAATACAGCAGTAAGCCAAAAGGACCATGAAAGCCAAGGAAAATTATCTTCCACAGAAATCAGATCCTGCACATTTCACAGACAGCCTTTTACCAGCCCCAGTGCAGTTCTGCCACCGTCTTTCATTCACAGCCATTTGAAAGCTGAAAAACTACTCTATTTTTCTATGTCTGAACTGCAATTTTTAGGTTAAACCAACTGGTGGATTTAGCTACAAGTATATAAGATAATTTGTGTGTCTAAATATACATATACTGTAGCATACATTTGGTTAGAAAGCATCAAGATATAATCTATTCAAATAACTTTTCTGATTTACAAACACTATGTATAATCCAACCTTTTTTAAAAAAGGTTAAGACTAGAATACCAGCACATAGATTACTGATAACAGTGACAGTGGTTTGGTTAACTACAGTAATCTTACTCGGTTAAAGCACTTTTAATGACTTACTGATAGCTTGAACTGCTGACTTGTATATAAGCAGACAAAACAGGTGCCTACTTCACATTTGCCCTTCATTTTGGAAAGTCACTGTGTGAATTAAGTCTTTCCAGCCAGCGCAAATGAATTGACCCTAACAACACACTAGAACTAACTGAGGCACTTTAGGCAAGATTAATGAGATATGATAAAATTAATGGGTCAGACTGGCTGTACTACTATATCAAGAATATACTTGATTGACTGTGGGTAGCACATTTCCTCTTATTATTCATATAAGATGACTGAGCTGGTCTAGTATTTCCACGTGAAGACAACGGGTATCTCAGAGCGGAGACAGCTAACACAGAAGCAAGTAGTAGGCTCACCTCTATACAGAATCAATACATCATTTTAACCTAGTGGCTACTGAGATGTCTTCTGTTGGCAACACACACACCCAGGGGACAGAATTCCTTACATATAGCTAATTTAGGCTTTGTTATAAATGGCAGTCACTGTAGCATCTAGGCACTAAGATAATACTTTATACAGAGCTAAGAATTATGGTCAGTATTTCCCACTATTACTAAGAGTTTGTCCACGTGAGGAAGTTAGCGCTGTATAGCAGGGCATGAATTTACAGTAACTATTCCACATTAATTTCATGTAAGGATATTTATTATGAGACAGTTGATTCTCCACTTACAACAGGAAAAAACCTGCCTTGTCTACTTGGAAACAGTGTGGTACAGCAACTGCACTTAAACTCACACTATACCTCAGTGTTTCCTAGCTTCTACATATGGACAAGGTCCAAGGAGTAACTTCAGAATTGACAAAATTCCAGAGAAAACTGGCAATGTTTTAAAACAACATTACAGCAAATTGTTTATGAATCTGCTGGTATCCTTCCTGAATAGAAAGCTACACAGAATATTGTTGTTTTCTCACTCTCACAAAAAGTAAAATGTATAAGACTTCCAATAATCTCACAAATGTTCAACTCACACTGATTGAACAAATGATTTGATAGAAATAAGAGTTCTATATAAGCAGTACATTCTAGTTCGTCTAGACACAACTGTGGCAGCTTTCAAATGTAGCATAAAATGACTGAAAGTATACTTGGCTGTGTAGTTTTGCGACAGTCACAGTGTGCTTGAAATGTGTTGAGTTTTAACCAGAATAATTTAGACCCGCAAGAGATGCAAGTTCAGAACATATGCACTGTATGGCATAGTGAGTAAAAAAAAGTCTGTTTCAACAAAAGTATAGTGAAATATCAAAGTGTCTCCAAGGCAAACAGACTATTGAGATGTTACACTACTATGATTTATGTGCTTACACACACACACATAGTTAATTCACTTAATTTTCACAGTCAGGAAATAAACACCATGAAAAGCTTTCTAAGCAACATGAACAGAACCAAGAACTTTTCATAAAGCATTCGCAGTTCTGTCCTCTCTCACACATAATGAAAACTACTGGTGATATTAATCTCGGCATTTCTTTGCTGAAATGCACCCCATCTCCAGCGTTAAGTTTCTAGGCTGCACTGTTCTTCCTATGTATAAGGAACATTACACAATACAACACAGCACATGTAGAAGAAGAGAAAAGGTTACAAAGTGCGGTACTTTGTATAAATGCATTCGTCCAAAGGCCAACATTGCAACAGACAAAGGGAGTGGAACTTTGGCTGCGATCTTCAAGAGTTTACTGTAAGAATATAAAGAAAAAATTGCCAATTTTGTAGCCATACATGCAGAAAGTACGCAAATACTATATTTCAATTCCTTTTGAAAAATAATTTCTAGATTTCAAGGACTTGTTCATTTTTAAAACAGAACAAATAAGTGTAATGGGCACTAACAATTGATGCATAAGCAAGAGCAATTATTCAAAAAGGCTAAAAAAATGTCATTTCAGAATATTCTTATATTAATTTAGAAATAAGTTCTCTGTAACAAAGAAAGATTTAATGTTTTAGATCATCTGAGTTAACAGGTACCAGTCAAGAGGATAAACTACATTGATTATTATTTATGGTCTTCCATGAGACACTGATTTTATATCTGAACAAGAAATGCTCTACCTGTCAGCAAAACCAAGTGCTCAAAACTTCTTAATCCGGTAGAAAGCTTGTTATGTTTCCACAAGTATACCCATAAGGGGAAATTACAAGGACACAACTATAATGGTTTAGAATTTACTTTTTCTTGTAACTTTCTGACAATAATTGCTAAATATTTTAGGATTCTGTAACATTTGGAAGGATTCAATGAATTGTGAATGAAAGAGTCTCTGTTAAAGAAGTCTTTATGCAACTGATTGATTAGATAGCAAATACTTCATTTTAAGTCCATGTGGTAAAATACCAGTGATTTTCTCCACTTAGCTGAACTACAGGTAATTTGCATGCATTTTACCCAGTCTTTAAGATTTAGCCATACGAGTTTATGAATCTTTATGTAGGCTGAACCATTACAAGTCTGTGCAGCATAAATTAAGTTTTACCACAAAAATGGAAGTAGTAACAAAGAAGCAGGAAAACAAAAACTGGGGATTAGGCTACAGTACCTTGATTTCACATCAGAAGTACTTGAATTCATGAGAATTTCTAAAACGCATACAAGGATAATAGCTGTAGATCTACATGGATCAGGATCAAGTCTAACATTGTACCTGCAAAAAATGGTTTAAAAAGCATGTTACTTCTAAACTAGGCTACCAAATAAAATCCAAGTTGGGAACAAGGATGTGCTGATAACAACACGCATACATGAAACATATATGGTATCACAGCCTGGCTTTAAATCCTTTCTGAATCATTACTTCCTTCAGCATATCACTGGTTCACTTAACACCTACTTATACGATAAAATAAACCAGATTGCATAGAAAAAACAATTATAATTAACAGAAGCCTTTAATACTATAAGGTAGCTAATAATGTAAAGAGTCAAACATTTGCAATTTTTACTATCTTCAAAGGTTCATATTCCTTTCTTCCACCTTACTGGCAATTTTAAAAGTTACCTGAGATTTTTTAACCAATAAATTAAAGATGGCAAGTTGAGCAGCACAATCCATGTGAACAAATTGAGAATTGTAACATGCAGCTTAAGACTGTTAACGGCTTCAGCAACTGTACTGTTGGAAAGAGATTGTGTTGCTTTTGAGGTACTGTCCATCAAACTCTGGGTTTTGACTGTGTGTATACTGGAGTTCCGTGAAGTTTCTTTTGAGCAGTCTGAATCCTGAAAATAAAAGGCAAAAGTCATAAAAACATGCACAGGCTTGTAAGAACCCATGCTGAGGGAGGAGGAGGGAAAAACTGTCACAACAGTGTCATACCAGCTCTGATTTAAGAAGAAAATTTGCAATTTCTCTCTCAAAAAGCCATCAAAAGCAAAGTTCAATAGTTCAATTTCAAAGCATCTAGATTTAGCTAGAAACTTCGCTTACACTAATAGTTTATATGCCTTTGGAAGAACAGAGAGTGGAGATGCCCTGACACCAATACAGTGATAAGAAATGGAGTTCCTGGAAGGAGGAAGAACAGAATAAAAGGAGTAATAAAGCATGCAGGTGAAAATCACAGATGGTCATTCATGGAAAAAGATACAGGAGGTAATGCAACTGGAACTAAAATATTAGCTGTAGAATAAATAGCAAAGACAAACTATGAGCTAGCAGATGCTAACTTCCAATGACAGACACCCCCCCCTGCCCCCCAATGAAACAAGACTAAAAAAAAAATTACATGGAGATGAAAGAAGAGAAGAAGGGCATTTAAAACTAAACAAACAAAAAACATTCAAAGAAATGCAAAGAAAACTATCAACAACTTTTTCTGGCAGACTTGCTTTTTTAACTGTGCTTGCAAAAAAGAACAGGTAGTTATTATATGCTTGTATCCACACATGCTTACATCTTGGATCCTACACCTTAAAGTAACAAACAAAAAAAAAAAGTCCACAATGCATGAAACCCAATGCTTCTTCACTCCTTTTTAAATGGCTCCCAATTTACTGCGGTCTCAGTCCATATCCATCTAATAATTGTAATTCTCATCTCCCAGTTAAAAAATCCCCTAAACTCCACAAGCTGCCTATTTGGAAAAAAAAATATTTACCTGTAGTATAGACTATTATCTAGAAATTAAATTTATTTCTTTAGATAAGGCATGCATAATCAAATACCAAAATTTCGACAAAAAGTATTGTTCTGTATGTATTCAGAGACTATGTTTCCTTCTTAAATGAACTTCAGACAAGTTTACACTGCAGTGATCTTCAACAGTGAATGCAAGTGTCGTATGTGATAGAACAGGCTCCTCATGTCCTGGCTTTTCTTTCATGTCATGCACACAGTAAGTAAACTACAGCCATCCAGTTATCACAGCACAACCTAATGCTACCGAGGCAAGACAACAGCAATTCATAATGCATAGGTTTGCCAAACAATTTTTGGTCACAGTTTTGAGCAGAAGCAGGAAACAGACTTACCCCATTAAGGGTGTTTTGTTCTGCTCTTACATTCACATGTAGTTTTATAACCTGTAAGACAGACAGTTCAGCTTTTTTAGTACTGTTTCTTCACACAAAAGCTGTAGTATACAAGAAAAAAAAATTGAGCTTATAGCTAGATGATTCTAGGGCCCCAATGGAGCTGCAGTGCACGAACTCCCTCTGCCTTTTTTGTCAGGAGCATCCAAAGTGCTCTCTTAAGGAAGGATTTCCAAGCACAGAGAGAAAACTTAAGCTGCTCTGCTTTCTCCCCTTCCACTGTGCTTGACAGAGAATACAGAGTGGAAAAGCTGCATATTCCTCTCCTCCTCCTCCTAATTCAGCTCTACTTCAGTTTCTGCAGAAACTCATGAATAGGCCACATAGGAGAAGTCCCATGTCAGAGGTTTACTGCAGAAGGGGGAGTAGTGTTAGTGTGGGAACGTCCTTCACAGGGTCACCTCGTCACAGGGAGTTCAATTAGAGACAGACCTGTTCCTCAGGCTGTGCTTTCAGCTGCTCTACTTTGCGCCCCTACTCCCAGATGCATGCTCCAACGCTTCCTTAGTAGCCAAGTATAGTGGCTTGATTTAGCAGCTATATAATCGTAGGGTGAATCAGATAAGTCAGACACTCTGATGCAAGGAAGACCGCGGAAACTGAATGGCAGGGACTAAAGATGGATCTTTGCGGCACTAGCCAAGGGATACAGTACGACTATCCTAATTCTACAACATACCCTCCCTCCTTCCTTTTACTCGATAAAGGTTTGTGAAGTCTTTAAAGATAAGAAGTATTCGACAGAACATTCCAAGTCCTCTCTTTGCTAAGGTTCCTCTTCAAGGGAGTTATTAGTCTTTGATTTTATAACATTACCTATCCATAAGTTAAAAATCACAACTATATGCGTTATTGTACTGGGCATATGGGACTGTACATTTCTTTGGAAAAAGCATTATCAAAAGAACAAAATAATTCTAAAGATTACAAGATTATGAGAGTCTGATAAATTAAAAAAAAGATCTATTTCAAGTATGTGAATAATAACATTTAAGTATGAAAAATCATAATCTGTATTTTTGCTTTTAACGTGGGGTTAATTCAAAGCATACAACATTTTGAATTCAGTTATAAATTCAAAATGTTTAGCCTTTCAGTACCTTAAACAAGTAATGAAGATAAATAATGAGTACAGCAAATGCACCACAAGTGGTCCAGCTAACCAAAGCAAGGGATAACATCCCACAGAGTCTCCTGGGTGTAATCAACCTGTTAGCTTTTTGAAGTACAGTAGGTCTAAAAAAAAGACAAAACTGCCATTATACTCTTGTAATAACATCAAACGACAAAGATCAAAGAATAATTCTGTTTTGTGAATGACTGAAAAGAATAAATTGCTCCTGAATATTGATTAAACACTGGAAAAATGAAGTTAGTCAAATTTGAACATATATACCAAGTATAAGCTACTTTGGAAAAAAAAAACAAAAACAAAACAAAACCCAAAACTCTTATCAAATGAACTAACAAAACAATCTTACACCTTCCAGAATGTAACTAATGTATTATTTTTACTTCATTTGGGGAATATAAAGGATACACTGGTGAACATAAAGCATTAGATAATGCTCACTGTAGATCTGCATCAGTCACTAAATTCTTCTCTTCAGCCCAAGAGAATGAGTACCTTATTATTATTACTGCACAGCTGCATCATGAAAGTGACTCCTGCTACAAACATTAATGCACTGCAGTGTTCAATGACAGTATAGTAGCGTACAACAATAAGTCTCCAAGAGATTAATTCTGTGACAAACATTCTTCCCGGACAGGAATTTCTGCTTGCTCAGAGACACAGAAAAGCTTATTTCAAGTTTCTGGATTCCAGCTGATACGACTAAGAGCCAAGTATGAATGTGAAACAACAAAGATGAGCTGAGAAGGTATGAGGGGAACGGGGTGGGGAGAAAGTGCACTAGAACTATGAAAGAGTCTGTATTTCTTGGATATTCATGAGGCATTCCATTGGAAAATACAATTTTAAAAGCCTTTGCAACAAATGTTGAAAATAACCACAAAAAGAAGGCTAGCTGACAAGAACAAAGAATTCCACAGACAGCTAGTGACAAATTCTTTGCTGCTGGCCATATCAGATCATTTCAGAACACTGAGCAAATGTCAAGTGAATACAATCTACTTTAGAGAGATTTACAGAACATTTTTTTTCCTCCCCAAGAAATTCAGGACTAGATCAAAATGTGTGAAAGGTACTAGAACTGTGTAAGGGACTAGAATTTCAAAATGAACCAGCTGACTTACAGGCAGGCACACACAGTCTTATTTTCCTGCCTCTGCCCAAGACATTCTCGGGGTTTGCAGGAAATAAAAAGCTTTAATGGAAAGGTATAAATCGAGATATACTCTTGAAAATTTAGTAATAGTTTCAAAACTTAGAAGTTTATCACTTCATCACTTAAAACTAATACTGAAATTTCTGAGCATCCACTGTAATTTATAAACAAGATGGCTGAGAAGAAATAGCTAACACAACACCTATTATTTGGTAGAACAAGACCAGAAGCGCTAGTGAGGAAAAAAGAGAGTTCATTTAGCAGATATTTTCTGAGTAAAAAGTGTCCCAGCCAACTTTGAGACAGAGAATTGGCTCAAATCTAGCTGAGGACTGCTATCAGTGTGAGAACAGTCAAACCATTACAATAGCTAAGCATGTTATCCAATTCACTAATTTACTCTTTCACAATCTTTTTATCTTCCTTGCTTCTTTTAAACCCCTTCTCATATTTGAATACTCATCTCTACATGCAAAAACATTCTAGTGTTCTTAGATCTATCAAATTAATTAGTCTTGTAGGGTGAAATTAACGCCCAAGAAGTTTTTGTTTTACAAACCTGTTTGCATTCTTTAATGCAGTTTATCCAATATGAACAATGAGGAATGGATTGCAATGCTTATAGTCCCTTTTCTAAATATATGCATTTATTTTTTGCGCTGCTGAAAAGGAAATAGTTCAGTTGCTTTCTTTTCCCCAACAAGCTTTCCTCAAAAACGAACTGTAAACCTTCATAACAGCTGGTGAAGGAAACAAGAAAGCCATTTACGTTCCTTTTTCAAGACGTGGAATAAGGAATATGAGGCAATCCTCATACTCCATCAGTACTTAACATTGACAAACCCAGATGGCTAAAACCATGTACAAACTATACTGCAGAATTTAATCTGCCCAAGCATTCATACTGAAGCAGACAGAAAAAAAAATAGCAGGGTCACAGTCATCTAAAAGAGCATAATTATCCAGCAGAATGTTGTTTTACCTAAACAGAGTTAACCATAACGAAGAGAAGAGTCTCAGAGATGTAGAGAAAAATACTCCACTCCAGTAGGCAACGCCTGTCCCAAAAAGAAATAGAATCAGGGACACGAGGGGGAACCATGCATCCTGACTACTCAGTACAGCAGCATCCACCTCTGGTAGTGACAGTGATTGCCATATCTCTCTAAACCAGTTAAACCTGCCAAAAACATGAAAGCAGTATTACTTATCACTTCCAATCGCTGTTACAGTAAGACATATATCAACTCTTCTTCCTGCTACAGCCTTTCAGACAAAATCAGTCAGGTGTTCCAAGTGACCACAGATAAAATAATATTCCTCCCCACCAACAGTTTTACTGAAAATTCTGTTTCAGAAACTGCTTTAAATAAATAAGTTATGCAAACTCACCCCTGCAGAAACACAACAACGCTTATAAGAGGTTCTACTTTGTAGGGTTTTGCTGTCCTAACTAGTTCAAGGGAAAAGTCTGAACACTGGCCTAGAACCAAGAACAGAAAGCATCTATAGTTATTATTTTGTCATGAACTTTAACAAGTAAGATCCACAACAAAAAGTATATTCAGACAAAAGTTTGAAAACTTACTTTAAAACAATATAACCATGCAATATAACCATGTCTTATAACAGTACTGTAAGTCAGCATACTTCATCAACGCCCTTATTCACTGGATCACTCATATTCAGGTAATATATCACAAGCGCTTCTAGAGAGATTACAGAGTTTGGTACAAATACCACCTGAATTTAAATAAAAAAGCATTTTGTCTAAAGACGTGTCTAAAAGTTAGTCTGCAAATCTCATCTTCATGCAAGAAATAAAGTGTTTTGTGCATATTAACAATATATTTTAAACTTTTACATTTGTTTTTAAGCAGACTTCTATTAATTCTAAAGTATTGTGCAACACCAATCCTTCGCAAAGAAGGGACTGCAGAGTCAAATAATAAGGAAATATTCTGCTACAACACAACCGTGGAGAACTACCAACAGACAAAAACTGAAACTGAAGAGCATAGATCCAAGTACTTGCACAAGTTCAATGATACTTAGCTTAAAAAAAATTCACAACTAGCTAGTCTTTCAACAGTAAATTGGATAAGTAATTTCTCTAAAAACACTTGTGAGAGAAAAAAATATTTTTCTAGAAAGCTACCTGTTGATACCAGTGTGCTCAATTGTCCTCCATAAGTAAGAAAAATATTAGAAACAACATAGACAGGAAGAGCACCAGCATGGAACCTTACTATCTGAAAGACAAGGATAAAAGGATAAGTTTTAATTTATATATATAAAAATATATCAAGAAAAATAAACACACAAAAATATTATCATGAAGCCAGCATGATAATGTGATTAGAAAATTTTTCTTTAAAAATTCAAACAGTTTCTCATTTTGATGCATAAGTATTTGATAACCACCATTAGCAATTACTGTTATATATGGAAAATACTCGGATCTCTCATAAACAGCTAATCAAACATGTTTTGATAAATGACCAAATTATAAATGAATGCTTTTTTCCAGTCAAGACAAATATTAAAAGAATACAGTAACATGTTAATGGTGTTTCAATTAAAAAAAAAAAATTTAAAAAAATAAAAGCAAAAGGCCACTTTTCAAGCAAAACCTGCATATAGTTATACATGCTTTTGGGCAAAGGATTTTTGGAAGCAATTTTACGTATGTTTGAATTGGCTTCCACTATCCCAAGTCATGATTAATCTACAAATGGCACATAAATTCTTCTAAAATGATAACAAAGTGAAAAATCCTTGCTATAAATGCATACATTGAAATAGAGAAACTTGCCAGTAATATTCCAGCATTACATTTAGATGCTTGTGAATGAACTGCTTTTTAGAATCAGGAAACTGCAGATGGCTAGTCTATTTTTACTGATACCAATGTCAAAATGTATTCTTCAGTGATAACCAAAGAAGATTTGTTGAAAAGGAGCATATGGATGGACACAGACTTTTTTTTCTTAACTTTTAGTTGATGCCGAATGTATTTTAAAGTTTTAACACTACTGACTCATCAGGCAAGAAAGTCAAAGTGACCTACAGTGTCATCCTTTTACAGGTATTTGGCTAACCACAGAGCCAAATGCTCAACATTTACATCAGCTCTTTAGAGCTAGCATGCTTTCCTGCTCCTCTAAAAACTGAGGCCTGACATTTACCCAGATGAGATGCCTTGCCAAGTGACAAGGTTTTAAATGATCATTGAATAGTGTTCCTCTTGGCATCAAGAAGGGAAAGGAGAAAGGGAAAATTTCTATAGATGCTAGTGACACAAAAAACCAATCTAATACTAGAAGGTTTACTTACTTGCCCAAGAACCTGTAAAAGTGATGTCTTCAGAATTACCTTGATAAAAAAAGAATGTTTTTATTTTCTACAATGGTGAGCGTTAAGTACAAAATACTTTTAGAGAAGCCAACTTAAGTATTAGAATACAGCAATCCCATAACTAAAATGTACAACAGCTTGCTACTGACTTTTCAAAAACAAATGCATTAAAGTTTTTCTTCGAAATGAGCACCCAACCTTCAATATTACTCCAGCTGTTGCAAAATACTTGTTACAAGTACTACATTTACAAAAAGGCCAAACAGCCCACCTTTACATTTGCTTAATATTTATTATGATTAACGAGCTACATGTTTTAAAAGACTTAATTATGCAAAAATTACACAGCAATGCAAAGGAGCTATAAAATAAATCTGTATTACTCACTTCATACTGACAGTCTGAGGAAGAGTAAATATTTAACTCTGGAACCCTGCTGTCATTTTGAGGCTGAGCAATATGCAGTTTTGCAGAAATCTCAGTAAAAGACGGAACTCTGAAACAGCAACTTAATTGGTAATTGTTGTCCTTATAATCAAAAAAAAGCCAAACATTCCTTAGTCTTCAACAAGTGCACGTAAAGCAGATCTAGTACACCAAGTGTCATCATAAGCTATGAATGAAATGGTATAATGAACTTGTTTATCCTATCACAAAGAACTACATAACATTCTCAATTCACTGTCCTCTGAACTATCAAGGGGCATGGTACTAATGGAAACAGACAAGTTTAGCATTTAGCGTACACACTGCCTCCCAGAACATGTAAGTACGCTGAGTGAGAAGAATGGGAAGGACAGAGTCTCAAGAATACAATTCAGTTTCCTGCAAGTATTACGTTGTTAGAAAAAATATGGGCTGGGGAAGAAAGTAGGGAGGTATCCGTAAAACGTCTAAAATAAACAAGGAAGACAGTTTTCCAGTCATCTAAAATAAAGTCAGGTTGTTTAACTGTGATTCATGAGTGACATGTATTTCAAGCCATATCATTTGATTTTGTCAGGACTAAGCTGCTGAAGCAACTTAGGGCTGCTGTGTGATCCAAACCCTGGCTTACAGGAAGAAGCCAGCATCCAGAGCAGCCTCTGTTCCCCACTCATGAGGGGGTCAAAGATTATGCTGAGAATTTCAGACCAGCAGATCTGGCTTCCCTTCCGAGAAAATTAATGAGAACTATTAAACAAACAATTAGTAGATATTCTTATTCTGAGGAAAAGTCAAACCAACTTTGTCAACAAGAGCAGAAAGGCAAATGAGGAAAAGATGCAGAAGCCAAACACTTAAGACTGGAGAAGTTGTCTCGTATCAGAAATATTACCACAACAGGATGCAAACATTCTTTAAAAACATATCAAGAAGTAAGTTACAATTGTTAAAGTCCTTACTTCGATACAATTATTGAGTCTTCATGTGACCAGGGTACATGAAGTCTGTAAACACTAGGTTTTCTTTCTGAAATGGAAGAGAATTAAAAAATATAAAATTAGTTAAGAACAAGATGTGGCAACTGTCTCCAATAACTAAAATGCAAGTAAAACAAAGGTGGCATATAGATCGCTATACAGAATCACTGGGCTTGCAGTTACACTGCAATGCAGATCAGTGCAGTTAGCATCGAACAAAAATGACATTTTTTTAACTCGCGCTGTTACAGAACAAGACAGCGAGACATAAATGTTTAAAGGCAGGACAGTTATGAGAAAACTTCTGGTTTTCAATGCAAAGCTGTAACCTCAAGCTAATAAATCCATCACTTCGTTTAAAAAAAAAAAAGTCCTTTAGCATCCCATTCTGTTTAAGCTTATGTAGCTCAATATTCAAATTTGAGTCCCATAATTAGCAAATAAAAATCCTAGCCAAATGTGCTATTTCTTGAGAAACACTGTCAACGTACTGCAGAATCCTGTTGAAAGTTCAACTTCCCTTTGCTGGGATGTAAGAAAAACAGACATTTGAGGACTAATTCCACATTTTCTTTGAGCTATCCTTCTTAACAAAAAGTGGAAAATGACAGATATTAGTCGAGACATTTGAGCAGATTGTAACAGTACTGCCTTGTACCGTATCGTATGAGAGGGCTTTTGTTTCCACCAGCTTCAGTCTTGAGAATTTTCAACAAGCTTTGTTTTATAAATTTGTTCTTTAGAAGACTTACATTTACCTTTGAGTGACTGGCAGTGGCTCTCTATATTAATTTTGAAAGCTTGATATATCTAGAACATTAAAAAAAAAAAAAAAAAATCACATTCTCCAATCGGTGGTTACATTAGCTTAAAAAATTAAGTAGTACTCTTACTTGGTTAAAGTGCTGGAGCTGTACATTGTAAAGTAAGCCAGTTGAATTTAATAGAATTTTGCTTGAAGAAAGCCCTGTAAAGGATGTATTGTTTTCACATATTAGATAAAATTATTTAAGAACTTGCTACATCTTCAGATTTATTTTTTTTTCCAGGAGACTTATGTGCTTCTGTATCTGTTAGTCAAAACCCCCACATTTCTTATTTCTTTGTCTGTTACTAACAAAAGCAATATTAACTTTAGTAAAAACAAACCCCCCAAAACCTCCTGACCATTGGAATTTTTAGGCAAATTTATTATCCAAATGTTAGGAATATTAGTTTTCCATTTTTTTCCAAAAGTAATACGCTATACTTACCAAATGAAAAAAGATGTGTTACAGGAAGCTGTACTGTTCTGGAATCCTCTTTGAAGAATTCACAATCCAAAGTATACTGCAATTCAGGATATTAAATACAGATCTAAAGCGAGCACAAGACTATAAAGCCTTTGCACTTGCCAAATTCTATTCACAGGCTTAGGCAGAGTCCAGGACACAAATACTGAAAAACCACCTCTCCACACTCCACTGAGAGGAGCTGGCAGGTGGTTTGTTCCTGTACACAACAGTACAAGTTTGGATAGCTTAAGCATGACTTCCAGGTTTCTCTAGCTCTCACCCATTTGCAACAGCCTTCAAAAGGCTATTGAAACACCTGAGAATGACTAAAATCCAGTTCACATCCCTCCTTCTCAGGCACATCTGTTTTTTTAGGGGGGTGTTGCAAAGGAAAGTGACTTGTCCAATCTCTGCATACAGTGTCCTAAGCAAAAAGAACCTTTAGTTTGTCTCCTGAAGTTTAATCATGCAAAAGCAAAGCAAAGTATCCAGCAGGTATGAGCTGTACCATCTCTAATAAGTATTTAGTTCACTTGAAAATTATTTTCCGTCCCATTGTAAATCCAGCATTCGTTTACTTTTTAAAAGGAGTTTCCAAGATTTAACACTGGACTGCAACTTAGCAGGTTACATTCCACAGGTGATCTCTCTTCTATCTTTGCTTATCCAGAACTTTGTATATTACTTATTTAACTGCAAGATGTCTCTGTCACAGCTATCTGAAGGTACACTCATAGACGAGCATTATCATCACTTCAGCTGTGAATAATTTCTTGGATCATGGATCATTATACCACAGTCACAGAGACTGTATTTGTGTTGCAGAAAGGAACGTCAGATCTACTTAGACTTTAAATTCAAGTTCAGTGTTCTGCCATTTTCAGGACTAACTAGAAAGGCCTGCCAGACCCAGCTGGGTAATACACAAAGTCTGCTTAGATTCACTGCAAATGTTCCTCTTACTGGGATCCTGAGAGGCCTTGATGCAAAGGTATCCAACTCATCTGTGAGATTCAGAACTATCAAACTCTGCAAAACTCAGTCTAGCACATCATTTGTGGTCTCGGAGCTCGCAGAGGTATCTGTACCATGCTCCCCAGAATCCATATGTGGTGTCTTCAGTTATCTACAGCATTCTCCACTACCCTGGATAAGAGAACTGACTGTTCAAAAAGATAAATATTCAGGAATGCAAACAGAATATTAAGAAAAACAAGGAAGAACAACATTAGAATCTCCAACAAGAACTCTAAGAACTGGTTTGAGAACTGTTGCTTTGTATGTTTCAAGTACTATTCAGGCCCTGCCTCTCCTATTTTATCAAATGAGAATGTTTCTGAGCTTACAGAAGATAACAAAGTTACCTTCAAACCGCACTGGAGTGTAGGTGTATGGCTTCTCAAAGTAACTTAGCACATAGTTAATACACTTCCTTTTCCTTGTCATAGCATCTGAAAGCTATGAACACGCTAAGCAAGCAATTTCTGCATTTCTTCTGTTTTTTACCTTATTGCCAACTGTGGGTGGTACCTGAATGACAATGTGGGACACAGAAGGATAGTCCTGAAGTTTCAGTATTACAACCTTAAAAAAAAAAAAAGAAAGAAAAAAGAGAAAAAAAGAAAGAAAAAAGGGAAAAAAGAAAGAAAAAAATAAAGAAAGAAAAATAAAAGCCATTACTGAACACACCCCTTAGCTTGCCCCTTGCCAGTTCCCAGATGTCCGCCTCCTGTACCCCTTTCCCTGGAGTACAAATGCATGTTCCAATGCTGTAAACAGAACAGATCCTTCTCCCGTGACATGCAGCTACCCCACAAAGCACCCGTCCCTCCTACAAGCGTATCTACAATGCTTACCTTGGTGGTTGGAAGTAACTCAGCTCTCCAGGATAAATCAGTAGCTTCCAGGCTGTAAAAATTCGTGCATATTAAAAGACAAGCGTATTCATTATGCAGGCACTACGTTATGACAGTGGACTAACAGACCAGCTTTTCTCTCTCTCTATATATGGATTCATGTGATTTTAAATTGAGAATAAGTTTGGATCTAATGCAGTTAGCTACCATAGTAATTTATCAAACTACAATCATTTCAGATACTGCAAATCTTGTTTTTGCAAAAAGAAGTTAAGCAAAGCACTAACTCTGTCATATACAAAACATTCAGCAGTTATTAGCCATGCAACTTCAGACACATAATGAAAACTCTTAATTAGCTAAACCAGCACTGGCATTGAATTAACACACAGTTTTATTAGCACCTGTTAAATGTCAAAAGTACCATTTTTTCCTATGGGAACATCTAAAACATACCGTACAAAACAAAAATCGTTAGCTGCTGCAGAGCTTGCAGCAACTCTAAAATGGCGTGTACCTAGATTGAGTTAACACACTGAACTGCAACACGTTCATTCAGTCATTTTGAGTTACGATTTTTAGAATACTAGGATACTTCTGTTTCTCTAAATAGTGTTACATGACCTCAGGACACAGTCCACAGCAAAACCCACTATTATTAGATGAGGTTTTAAGTAGCCGTCCTGAACTAGGCTAACCTGCACTTGATGCTGATCAGAGGTTATACAAAGGAGTGACAGCCAACTTCTCCTTGGATCAGGAGAAAGCAATTATGACATCTGGCTATCAGCTGGAGGCAAGACTCTGTGGTTATACACTTCAGCACAGATCCCGGAAGAGATAAATACTATGCTAGCTCAATTCCACCTGGGAGCTTCCCCTAATCTGAAGGGTAGACTGAATTTACTTTGAGCTTACTTGGCAAATGTAAGCTAAGCCAGTGTTTTAAATCCATTTTGTAACGATTGTAATGACCTGATTCAAATAATCACTAAATTGCCCACATTTCTAAATACTTTTTGTATGACAATAGCAATTTTGGAATAAGAAAAAAATTAGAGAGATGCTTCAATCCACTCCTCTGAAAGCTTTGAGTGACATTTGATGTCTTCTGTCATAGAATTCTAAAGAGATGCTACAAAACACACAATTTAGGAACACAGCACAGCATGTAGCGTCCACAAGAGAGCAACAGGAGCAACTTTTCACTGCTATGAAGGTCAAAAATACAGCTTAAAGAAGAAAAAGTTCACCTATTTTAATCTGCATTCATGCAGTAATTTTGAGAAAACCTATTCTTTCCTATTTTATTGGTGATACAGAAAGCATGAATTATTCAGAGTAAGAATTTTGCTTTCCTTCCCAATCTCTTCCTTCCTAAGGAGGAGGAGATTTTATACGCTTTAAAGTCGAATGTAGACTCACAAGATCCATTTGCATAAAGAAAAGGAACTGTTGATACTTACCACATTGACGAATTACTGTTCATACAGCCATAAATCCAGCTACTTGTGTCCTATAAAGTTAATACCATAAAATAGTACATTACCTATGTGTGACTGTATTTATTATTACAAATAGCAATTCTTTATTCCAAACAATGCAGGAGTTAATGCTGATTATCTTCTCCAAAATTTCTATATGCTGTTTCAGTACACCAGATGTCAGCAACTGTTCTAAAAATCCTCTGATAGCAGAACCTTGGTGCGATTAACTTACTAAAATGAGGAAAACTTCCATCTTCATCTCATTCCTTTTCTATTAAGTGTGTCTGCAGCAGCTGTCACTATAGTGACCAATCTCTTACAAAGATGTCAAATGCGGAAGTGTAGAAGTGAAGATGATGTTAAAAACAGTCTCTCTCAGATTTCCTCAATTATTTATAATGAAAGATATCCACCAGCTTTTTTTTCTTTATTTCACAATGAAGTCAGACTTCTGTGTTAACAGCAAGTGATATCCTCAATTAAAAGTCTGATATCATAATCTTGGAATTACAATTACAAGGATAGAAAGATGAAGCATAAGAGTAAAAGGTGGCGGTTTCTAGGAACCATTTAAAATAACTTCCATTTGCCACCTTTTCTAGTTATGAACCAATACGTTTTCTAAAAACAAATACAGGGTTAAGCAAACAAACTTTCATCATTTCTCTTACAAAAAATATCTGCCTTACATACGATGTAAAAATTAATTTTATTAATCTTCTCTAACTAAAAGAAACGTCTCAAGGTACTATCCTAAGTAGTCAAGGAATACTTTAGATTTCTAATGTTCCACTGCTCCCCTCCTCGAGAATTTAAGTGTTCTGAAGCAATAGCACTGTGATGCAAACTTCTCAGACATTGTTCTGTACCTCCTCTTTCTCAAGCAGTAATAGTCCCGTCTTTAAGGTATTATAACAAAGGCAAAGCTACCCTATTAAAGCACAACTAAGATCACAACAAATGTGTAAATATTGAAGGTGTTACAGGGAAGGACAGTTAGGCAAGCACCGAGAATATACAACCTTTTTTCACAACGGTGGTATGAACTTCTTTGGTAAGGGGAGGAGCGGCAACAGGGACAGGCAGGATGCAACGTGAAAGCATCTCAATTTTCTTGCCACTAACCTAAAATCCTCATGTAATTCTGAAAAGCATATTTATCCATCTCCAGCTTGCCAAGAGACTACATTCATTTCTTTCAAAAAATATTTAAAAAAGAATTTCAAAAACGTTTTGGCCGAATTTATGTGTCTTGAGCTAAAAATATAAGAAATGCACATTATCACCTCTCCTTTCAATAGAGGAGACAACTGAGAAGGTGCTGTTTTCTCATCTGGCTTCCATTCACTTCCACTACTTAGTGGAAGATCTCTGTAGCCTTTCAGGCTCACTTAAATTTTATTATGGGAAAACAAACCTATAAACAGCATTCCCAAATTAGAAGTATGGCTGAATCCTGGCAGTACTAAAAATAACTCCTTCATTCAAAACCATCGATACAGAACTGCACTAAATTAAAGGAGGAAGTAATCTGGGCCTAACCATAAGAGAGCCAAAAATAAAACATTTGAGGTTCGGGTGGCATTGAAGGCTTCAGATGTTGAACACTAACAGGCTAAAACAGGAAGTACATCTAAAGACAACGCGTTAGGCTGTGAATGTAAACGGACGTCAGTAATTTCAACAACTGTTCATTAAACTGTATTAAAACTGCAGCAAATCTAAATTTAAAAAAATGCAGCTTTGTAAAAAAACTGCAGACATTAAAGAAGTATTTTCTCACCAACATACTGTTTTCACAGTAAACATGACTGTACGCTTTTCTGTGGCTTGCAAGAGGAAATGTGAAATATTTTCCATCAGAATCCTTAAAAGAAAAAAAACAAACACTGCTCGTTAGTAAAAAAAAATAGACATAAAAACACAATGAGGAAAAAAATGCTACTTACATTGTAAACTGAGTAAGTCCATTTTGAGGCTTTGACTGTAATCCACATGAAAGCTCCTAAAAATAAATGTTTTTATATGCCACACTGCAGGAACAATTCTCCTTATCTCCAAAATCTTATCTTTTACTTATCACCAAGGCCTTATCTCTTATCTGTAAATGGCCATAAACTTTATGAGCTTTAATCAACACTCAGGATTGTTACTGCTTAGAACTACATGCAACAGTTACCATCAGTTGCACAAGAAACGGCGAAACCCTGGAATCCAATTATTACATATTAATTGTAAAACATAAACCCTCTGGATCTTGAAACAAAGCTCTCAAGGGAACAAAACAAATAAAAAACTGAATGATACTAATGTAATCACAGGGTGACTGATTAAAGCTGAGGCAACGTTAGAAACAGCCCCAATCTTTGTTCCTGTCAGCCTTTTCAGAAAACTAATACAGAAACTTGTGCAGAAGCAAGTCAACGATGAAGTGAGTAACACGTACAAGAAAATAGTAGCAGTTTAAAGATACGTCTGCAGAAAAAGAGTAAGATAGAATAATGAAGAGATCAGAGATGCAAACAATGCGAATTGTCATGCAAGAAGGTTAATTTCTTTCTTCTGTGTAACTGAGTAAGAAGTTCATCACAGCTAAGTGTCAAGAGGTCACCACAAATAGGAAGATGCAAACATGAAGTCCAATTTAAACATACCCCTCCTTATTGCTAAATGACCCCAAAAAAGGCAAACAAACAAAAAAATCAGTTCCACAACCTCTCTGGGCACCTGTTCCAGTGTTTGACGACTCCCCTGGTGCAGTACTTTTTCCTAGTATCTAATTGGAATGTCTTTTGTTGTAACTGGACTCTACTGCCTATTGTGTTACCACTGTGCACCTCTGAGAAAAATCTAGCTTCATTCACCTTCTCTCCAGCCTTTCATTAGGTAGCTGAAGACAGCAACAGGATCCCCCTTACCATTCTCTTTAGGGTGAATAAAACCAGTACACTCAGCCTCTCCCCACCATGTCCTATGCCCCAGGAGCTAACCATTTTGGTGGCCCTCTGCTCCATGCTCACTGCAGTGTATGTCAATGCCTAAATGCCTTCTTATACCAGACTGACCAAAACTGGACACCAAAGTTCAAGCTACCTTAGTACGTCTGCAATAGCTTACATTAAGAAAATTCCTGAAATAAAATGGTTTCCATAAAGTGGTTCAGCCCACTTCAGCAAAACTAGAAATACAGCTGTGCCCTGCACAAGTCCTGTTTAGTTCCCAAGATTCCATGCAGTCAAAATTTCTCACCTTTAACTGTACATTCTTAGAATCTACAAGGAAACCATTAGTGTGCAGTCCATTTTACCCTGCCATGTCATGAAAAAAAAGGAAGTCACTGATGAAGCAGACCTGAAAATTCAGGACTTCCAGGAGTACCACAAAACTAACATAATGGCTCCCCAACAGCTACACTATCCTTCTTGCAAGCATGGGATGTAAGCTTAGATTAGACCATACTTTTGAAATCCAGCTATTCCTAATTTCTGAGATTGTCTACTGGACACCCTGGTATAAATATGACTCCTGCTCATCCCCCAGAATCTAAGCCATATAGAAGTGACAGATTTTTGCTCCTACCTCTTTTAACCTATTTAGTGCTGAAACCACAAAAAAGCTGAGAAGTTTAGGTCTATAATCCATTTATCATTTTCGCAATGTCTGAAGCAGGCCAAAACATATTCCAGAAGTCTCTTAGTGAGATTAACTATTAACAAAGGAGTATCACTGAATCCTGATCAAAAGAAAACTGCTGCACACCTGTGAGTTCCGTAAAAGCTTCGGGGTTTTCCTCAAATATCTTTGCAGGGTGTCTCACAAAGTGGTGATTCAGTATAGACATTCTCTTCTTTGGATCCTCGGTTATCTAAAAAAAATAGTGCATTGTCAAATTTTATTTTACCAATTTGTGTGATTTACAATCATCACATGATCATAGCTAGCAATACAGTTTTGGGGACAAGAGGCAAGAGAGATTGTTAGAAGACATGGTACACTTTCTATTCTAAACTCAATAATCTGAACAAATAAAGCGCCATCAATAGTCAATCACTGCAGTACAGAAAGTCTACAGGTGTTATAAAGCATAGCTAAAACCTTTAGTTTTATATCCTTGCCTACTCCTCACACAAGGAAAACATTCTATTAAACTTTCTTTGTAGACAGACATGCATTCTTCCTGAAATAACATACTTGTGCCAGAGTTTAGGAAAAACTGTCACATTTTGTATTTACTAGTCCGAGTTCACAAATCCAGCTTACTACATCTCGTCTTAATATTTCAAGCATCCAAATAGCTGTAGAGCTACACTGGGATTCGGGTTTTGTTGGGTTTTTTTGTGTTGTTTTCCAAAACCAAATTTCCAGGACTAATTTTTTTCTATTCAGCTTTTCAAAACTGTGGCCATTACAACTGATTTCTGAAAAGTTTTACCCTCCAGCAGACTGTCAGTGAACTCCAAAACAACTGTACCCCTTTTCACCTCTCTACATCCCACGTTAAACTCAGTACACCTAAGAAACTAGAGAAGTCTGCCCCAAACAGCCTCAAAAAAACCACCTGGAAGCCTTCCTCTTCTATGTCTGGGACTCTGCTCTCATGTATTTACAAACTCTTGGACCTTAATTCCAATTCATGTTTATCGCTGCGTAACATTTCAGAAAGAGAACGGAGTACGATGAGAGATCTCTCCAACGGTTTTCAAAAAGTAAGATGCAGAATATTTATTTAGAAAAGCAGTAAATAATGGTAGCTGGAGGTAAACAAATACGCTAGTATTTTACTTGCATTCTGGTTTTGTAAGTGCTATTTGCAAAAGAACACCACAAATATGTCCTGGCCACTGTGACGACAACACATGGGGAAGTTTGAGAAGTATTATGTCCGAGTTAAACTACCACAGTTTTTCATCCTTTGTATTCTGGTCAGACAAGGTGTCTCAAACACACACTGAGAGGTCACATTCAAAGCTACAGAGCTAGCAAAATTTGTTAATCCTAGTGCAAGGTCAACTAAACCTGCTGTGTTATGGAAGAAAAGTTCAGTCCGCACTCCAGCTATAAAGCGTCAAACAGTCAATAATAAGAACTGAGTTAACACCTATTTATTTCTGACACATTGGTCAAACAACACAAAGCCACGGGATTTTTCAGTGGCTGGTATAAAACATCAACAATTTTCTCAGAATGACTTAAAATAATCAAAAAGGAGTTTTCTGTATAAAAGGCAATAGGGTGATATTTGTCCTGAAGTATTCAGGGATGGAAGAAGAAACTGTGATGGGGAAATATACAGGAGATCACATATACAAACCTGCCTTGTATTTTCATCTATGAGATCGAAAAAAGCTCTAATGGTAGCCAGGATCAATTCTTTGCACCTAGAAGACAGAATAAGTAAAATTAAATCTAGAAAGGAAATATCTGGGGCAATAAAAGTGGTCAGAAGAGACATCATAATAATATTATGCTGAAGTTAAGTTACTGCGTCATGTGGTAACAGTAAAGAACAGAAGGACGTACAGTCAATTAACCTTTGTTCCTTGAGCTTACCACACTATGGAGAGATGGTCTGTTGAGGCCCAAGCTCTAGGCACAGCTGAGCTCTGTTTGGGGAAGAAAAAACGTTAAGATTTTGTCAGTATTCAACATTGTAAAATTCTAAGCAAGCCTTTCCCCTCCTTATTTAAACATATTTGTGCAATTATTAAAAAGAATAGCATTTATCTTGAGAGTTTCAGGGACTAGGGTACAATAGAATGACCTCTTCAGTCAAAAATCTTACAAGTGCTGAAGCACTTGTAAAACAGGACTTGTAAAACAAAATGACCAAGTTGTCTATGTTAGATAGCAAAGACTAATGGTGAAAGGGCAAATAATGGTGTGGAGGAAACTTACCAAAAATTTCTTCACAGACTGCTTCTATGACTAATCTTACTATTTGAATAGGTGATCCTGGCACACGACAATAGAATCATGCCAATGAAAGCTACTGCTGAAAAATCAAGGGCACCCGCAACAGAAAGAAGCATGCAGAACACCATGCAGAAAGAAGTGGACTGTTTGAAACTACTCATTTGTGTAAAGTGTATTGCATGTATTGCATTTTAGGGACTAATAGTATCAAAAACGCCTCCCATAAATGGAGCTCATCACCTAACTGTACAACTTGATTCAAGTAAAATATGAATTATTAATGCATTACAGTTGGGAAGAAAAAAACAAACCAAACAGCAACAAAAAAAACCAACCCCAAAACAAAACCCCCAAAACCCCCAAACCAAAAAAAAAACCAAAAAACAAAAAAACTTGAGAAAGAACTGGTACCGCTACACATGAGATCTCATGCAAAATTCTGGTCACCAACACTCCAGAGAAATGAAAGTAGAGCAGAAAAATGGAGAAAATGGTTACTAGGACAAGGGGAATGCAGAGTTAATCTTCTTAGCCTAGCAGAATCAGAGCTGAGACTATTTATAGACAGCTTTCTGTACAACAGACACGGAGGTAAACACCAAGGGAATGGCAACTATTTCAGATAACATTTCAAGTTGATGTCAGAACAAACGCATTTAAAAACTGTCTTGCACAGGAAATGGAAGTTTGAAATTACAAATTTTCTCCCTACTGGGGAGTGCTTTCCAGCTTCTTCCATGTAGGGAACAGGCTGATGGCGGGGGGATGGAAGGACAAACCTAACTACTTTACGATATCTCTTGATTAATTTTGGAAGGAAGTAGTTGCTTGCAAAAGCAGAAGACTGCACTTGATGATCCAGTACATCCTTTCCATTCCTAAATTCTCTGAAAAACAATGAATACAAAAGAAGGCTGCAAGCCAGAGCGCTCTTTTTATAATCAAGCAAGCAGTCTGCTTCTATACTGCACATCTGTCAGTCTCCATATACACATCTCTCGCAAAAACACAGGAAAATAAAATCTGAGTTGTGGAACTGAAAAGGTGCAAGAAGGTGATGAGAAGAAACAGAACCAAGTGGCAGATGATTCAAATTAACCCCAACACGTACTCTTCCAGTGGACACTCATTTATACTACAGCAACTGTTTATGATTTTATAACTGTACACTACCCACTTTGTGTTTTCACATGTAGTATTTACATATTTAGTTATGCTATGCTGCGCATCTAGACTATAATTAGACATCAATACATGCATTACACAAAAAGCTATCTAACATAGCTCCATGCAAAACCAAAAAAATAGTTTGCTTTTTTACCACAACAGATAAGGCACTGTCATGTTGACTCAATCTTGGTAGAAAAGCCAGTCCTGAACGAACTTGGTAATCTCTGAATCCTCCCGCCACAGAAAGGGTAGTTAAATTTCTTAAATCTTGGGCTTTTAGAATCCAATGATTGTTTACAGCTGTATAAAAATCTATAAAATATATTAAAATCAATCACAATTTCCCCATAAGTCTATTTGATATACAAAAAAGCTATAGAAACATTTAACTAAAAGTTTCTGTAAGCCCCCCTAGAGGCATTCAAGGTCTGATTATCACTTTGGATTCATACAAGAAAGGAAAATTACTGTTTTAACCCCAAGCAGGTAGCAGTTGGGAAAGACAGATACACTTACACTTTCTGTATCAGCTGAGCACATATATTGTTAAAGTAGCAAGCCATAGATCTATTTGAAGGACAGCCACAGTCCAGAAACAGCAAGGAAGAAGCATTGCATTGCAATCAATTGTTGGAGGGAGAATTAATACAAGCACAATAAATCAAATTCAGCAGCTAAAGATAATCCATTCCTCTCAGGTGCCACAGAGAATAATGAAAATAAATGTCTGCTTCCTTTCCTTCACCAGTTCCCTCAATACCTACATGTAGCAGCACAATTATCATGGGGCACATATTTCATCAGTACAGTGTGGTCAAATCTAGCTTTTCAAGCAGTACATGCATAATGATTACACTTGCTTTTTTTATGCCACAGTTATTTAGGTGAGCAGAAAATACGATCTTGTGTGTAAATATATTATATATTTTATATAATTATATATATTTAATATTGTCACCCCCCCAACCTTTAGGCACGGCAAACATTAAATTTAGCAACTTCTACAGAAATAACACTATTCAGGCAATTCATTTGATAGAGAAAGCCATTACAGAGGTCAAGTTTTACAAAAAAGAAAGAAAAAATGGCATTCGCTGAAGCGCTTACAAATTGAGTAACATGCTCTGCAACTTACTAAAAATACAAATTATTGAGAGCTCCACGCCCTGCACAAAGCTCAAGTCCACACAACCTATTTTATATGACACTTTACTTTCTCTCAGTATCCTAGCGCTCTCAACCACCCACCTGAGTCACAAAGGAACAGATGAATTGGAGTCAACAAAACAGCATATTTTGCTGTTGATTTGCAAGAATCTTACCCATTAACACTTGAGAGGATCAATAAAGAAATACAGTGTAATTAGATAACCTGCAATACTTACCAGTAAGATATTTGTCTAAAGGCATTACAGGTGCAACATGAGGCGTGGCTTGCGTAATGAGGAGGTTTATAAGTTCGGGCTTAAAATTCTTCAGAGTAAGCAATGCTCTTGCAACAAGACCACCCATGGAATGACCGACTATTGCAACACTGGTTGGTGCAAATTCTCGATCCTTAAGCAAAGAGCAAAGAGTAATTAGACACATAAAAAATAGATTTAACATTGAACTACGGTTATCAGTTGTACATTTTTTCCCCCCAAATTAACTTATGTCCTCTCAAGGATAATATGAACTAGTATCAACTTGACAAGTTTATAAAATAAATATAAATTTAGTTGCTATGTCAAAAAATGTGCTTAACATGAAGTTACCAGCTCAAAAGGAAATATTATATAGCCTGTGTAAGCATAAGAAACTTAAGCTTTATTTTAATTTCTGAGGCTTTTAGGGACATAGGATATCAAAGAACTTTCCTAGAGAAAAGTGGATGTAAGGTGATTCTATATTAATACTTTAAGAAGCTAGGGAAAGTTTACGTGTCTACTGCAAAAAAAGCATACAGTGTGCATGCAAGCATTTATTTAGAAACACAATATAGAACGTAACCAAAGCTCTGGGATTGTCAGAAGCATTAAAAATCTATTAAAGAGCAGCAATTCCCTATTGTACTGCTATCACATTCAATTATCTACACACATTATAAAGTCTCCCTCCCTTATTCATCATTCTTCAGTTTTCCAGCAGAAAATGCAGCCCAGAATTCCATTCCCAAATGCAAGTACATTATTCAGCGTATGTCACTCCTTACCCGGTACAACTTAAGAATTACTTTTATGCATTCGTGCACAAACTGGGTCTGTCGTTGCAGACTACCACCATACAATGCAACCAACTCCTCATTAAAGTTGACACTGAAGAAATTAAAATGATACTTGAAGTCAACATCTTCTGCTTTTCTAAGTGCAACGGAGCCAAGAGAACGTACTAGGAAAAGAAACCACATCAATTAGAACAGTCTAATAGTCACTGCCTAGCACCATCATTAGTAGACAAACACATAAATACATAACCTATTAAGAAACAAACGTTACCTTAAATCCATTGTTCATCTCAAGTCATTTATAAAAGTAAAAAAAAGGATGAAGAAGACAGCCAAAAGCAAATAATCTCTCTTCTAATATGCAATCACACTTGTTTTACCGAAACAGATTTGAAGATATAAATAATTGGAGCAAAAGTATCAGCCGGTCACTGTCAGAACCGAATTGTAAAATGAGAAAAGAAATAATTATTTCCTGTTTTCATAAGAATCCCTCTGATAAAAAAATACTAGTGAACATATAATAACAACATCTTACAGAAGATTGTGGAAAAGAAAAAAACTGATTAGATGAAAAGAAAGTTTGGAATGAGTTACCAAGAGCTGCGTGCTATGCTTATGGCAGTTGACCATGCAACCTAGCTTACTGCTGCCTGCAGAGATGTTTTGTAAGGATTATGTTCCTCCACCTGAGGTCTGCTTTTCTCACCTCATTTGCACCTCCTTACCGCCACCAGGACAAGAAGGCAAAATGAGCATTCTTGACTTCAACTCTAGAGGCATTGTTACTGCTAGGCTTTCTTAAAATTCCTTTGAAGACCATCAACTCTAGGACAACATTCCCAAATACCACTGAGATATGTACAGGGGACTGGAAAACCAAACTCTAAAGGACACTTTTCCACCTAAAAGCTTGAGGGAGAAAATGTGTACAAGGTCTTGCTGCTGATCTGTCTTCTCCGTCTAACCCTGGCTGCTATTTAATACAGCCTTCTGCGTGCAAAATTGTCCCTGAGTTTCCATGGAGACATGGCAGGATGGGAACAGTAATGGCTGCAAATGAAAAGGCATGGTAGGGAAAGAAGAAAATAAATGAGAAAGTCCCAAAAGCAAGTATACAGAGTAACTAATGATCTCCCCCTCTACTCCGCTCTGGGCAGACCCCACCTGCAGTACTGTGTCCAGTTCTGGAGTCCTCAGTTCAGGAAAGACACGGACCTGCTGGAGCGGGTCCAAAGGAGGGCTACAAAGATGATCAGAGGGCTCGAACACCTCTCCTATGGAGACAGACTGAAAGAGTTGGGGTTGTTCAGCCTGGAGAAGAGAAGGCTCTGCGGAGACCTTACTGCAGGCTTCCAGTACTTAAAGGGGGCCTGTAACAAAGCCGGGGAAAAACTTTTCCACAGGGCCTGTAGCGACAGGACTAGGGGAAATGGCTTTGAACTAAAAGAGGGCAGATTTAGATTGGGTAGAAGGAAGAAATTTTTTACAATGAGGGTGATGCAACCCTGGCCCAGGTTGCCCAGAGAGGTGGTAGAAGCCCCATCCCTGGAAACATTCAAGGCCAGGCTGGATGGGGCTCTGAGCAACCTGATCTGGGTGAAGGTGTCCCTGCTCACCGCAGCGGCGTTGGACTAGGTGACCTTTGACGGTCCCTTCCAACCCAAGCCGTTCTATGATCACCAGAAAGGTCTGCCCAAATCCAGCAACAGAAGCAGGATTCTTCTAGAGCGCCACAGAGATCTGCAGCCTGCAAAATCCTCCTTCTTGCTAAAGTCTGCTATAGAGATTAACGTATCAAACAAATTTCAGCAAAGCTCACAAAATGGGAAAATAATATTTATGAAATACTTTATATGTTGAAACATCCAAACAGATATTATCAGCATGATGAAAATTACAAATCTAATTTGTAGTCAATCATTTCGCCAATTCTATCCAAAGCTAATAAGCAATAAGAACACCTTCAAAATGGTTTGAAAAGACTTAAAAAGTATTTAAAAGATCAAGTATCTTATCACAATTTTATATCTTTGAGGTCATGGTAAAAGGAACAAGAATATTGCCAAAGAACATCAGGCAAGCGTGTGACATTCTGAAATAGAACTCAGGATCTCAATTCTCCCAATCTCAGGTTCATTCCCAACAATTAAACCACAGCACCATCTTTTACTCAAAGTCTGAATTTTGTACATTTTAAAACGTTCATTTTAGTGCCCATGGAAGATGATGAATTAACATGTTTCATAAGTGCCTGTAACACATCAAAACCTCCCGAAAGGAGGTCGTAGCAAGGTGGGTGTCGGTCTCTTCTCCCAAGTACAAAGTGACAGGACAAGAGGAAACGGCTTCAAGTAGCGCCAGGGAAGGTTTAGATTGGATATTAGGAAGAATTTCTTCACCGAAAGGGTTGTCAAGCATTGGAACAGGCTGCCCAGGGAAGTGGTGGAGTCACCATCCCTGGAGGTACTCAAAATACATGTAGATGTGATGCTTAGGGACATGGTTTAGTGGGGGACTTGTCAGTGCTAGGTTAAACGACTGGACTAGATGATCTTATAAGTCTTTTCCAATCTAAGCAATTCTATGATTCTGCGATTCTATGTATTTCTCATGCTGCCTGATTAAAGAGCACTTTTTGGTTTAGAAACCAAGGTGACTCCTGTGAGCACTGAGGGTGCTTCAGGGCTGAAAGGAAGGAGTCCAAGGAATCTTTGCACTTGTGTAGAGATCATTTCACGTCTTTTTTATATTTCATGGCGTATTTCACATGGGTATATGAAGAAAGGAATCCATTTAGCATTGCCTATGAGCAGCAGGTGGCAAAGGACACAGACAAGCCCATCCACATGCAACCCGTGAATCCAAGGGCAATGAGTTCTTCAGCTGAGACTGAAGAAGGAGCTTGTGAGTATGACTTGCCCATTGACAGAGCAGGGGACACCCAGGCCTCTTCTGCAGCTAAACACGGGTCATAAAACCCAGCCTGGAGGTCAGTTTTGGTTCTGGGTGACCCTCTGCCCTGTGCTAGGAAGAACTCTTGCGGTGAGAGTTGGTTGATCCATCAGGTATTGTTGGATGCCCTGGAGTCATGGCAGTGGAGGGGCTGTAGGAGAGACTGGGATGGGAGACCCACCTCAGACCCGTGTCTGCCATCCCAGACCCATCACAGCCATGCAAATCCATGCAAAGTAGTGGGTTGGTATTACTGGGACCCACCTGCCTATGCTGTGTTAGCCGTGGAGGTGTTCTTAAAGCACAGGACCAAAACATTGAATAGCAACTGGGCTGTGGAGAGGGCGTAAGGAATGGAAGGGTCTCTCTCCTACACGCCCATCACAGTTATCCATGTTATTAATTACCTGCAAGGGGGGAATTCAAAAGTGCAGATGTAAGAGATCTCTGGGGTCTCCGCAGCTCTTGCAAAAGCAGAGTTAAAAAGCCCAGAACATCCTTCTCAGGGCAGCTTCAGACATTTCTCTCCTTTTTAAAAAATTTCTATGTCAGCTCCTCAGCTGTACTTGCATATGGGGTACATATGGAGGAGAAAAAAAAAAAGAAATGCCTGGCGCCAAACGGGGCCTGCTGCAGCTTTTAACAGTCCTCTCCGCTTACTATTAAAATGCAGCTTTGCCCCGTGAAAATGCTGCTTTGTTGCTGCAAAAGTACTTCCCGAAGACGTGGCCCTTGGAGCACAGCAGGGAAACGTGCCACGAAGCAGGGGGCTCCGGGGTGGGCAGGAGCAGGGGCCGAGAGCAGCGGCCCCGCTCAGGCTGTCCCAGGGGACACCCAGCCCTGCTGACCCCGGTGGCCCGGGCAGCTGTTGGGTAGATGGGCTGGGGTTGTTACGGGAGAAAGCAGCAGCGATGCCTGGTGTGCCCTGCTCAGGCTGCCCTGAGGCGAGGACTCGGGGGATGGGGCCGTGCCGAGCCCCGCCATCTATCCGCCACGTTTCGCTCCCCGCCATGCCTCCCCAGGTGGGCAGCTCTCCTCCATCTCGCCCGGACATTAGTGGGGACGCCCGACGAGCTGCCCTCACCTGGGACCTGGCCCCTCTCCTCTTCACATCCCCACAGTCCCGGCCTCATTTCTGCACCCCCCACCCCCCGCCCCCACCCCCCCTCAGCCCGCGTGCATCAAAAGGCAATTGTACATGCCTGTTTGCATCCCACCGCCATACCCCAGCCTGGGGGCCAGCTGGTCCTCCCGCTGTCCTTTATTTTCCATGACACTGCCCAGAGGGGTCAGCCCCGGCGGGGGCTCCTCTCCCCATCGGCCCTGGCAGGGGGAAGGAGGAGAAGTGGTGGCCGAGACCCGGAGGGTGACACACCATCGGGGCCTGGGAAAGCCACCCGTTTTCGACGCCTGCGGCGGGCCGCGGCGCTGCCGCCCTCCCCGGGAAGTGGCTGGCAGCTCCTTTGAAGCCGCCTGCCCCCCATCTGCCTGCCAGCTGCCCTCCCCACCGCGGCTGCCCACAAAGGCGTCGTGGGCGGGAGGCGGAGCGGGAGCAATGCTGAGGCGCGGCGTTCGGCGGGATGGCGGGCTGCCCGCGGCGGGGACGGGCGACGTGCCGCCCATGCAGCATTGGAGGGCGGGTTTTTGGAGCGGTGGTTGTAAGCTGCGGCCGTGGCCCTTTGGGTCTTCCCCCCACTCTTCCACAGCACCCGGTAGTCGCTGAGTAGCGGGCCGGGAGCTATTTCTGATTAAGGCAAATTGCGCTTCAGTGGGGTGCCGAAAACTTGCACAGGCGTAGAGAGGACGTTTGGCGTGGAGCTGCAGGAGGACACTGCTGGTTACCGCGTAAACCTAAATCACTGTTTCAGATGCACCTTAAAGCCGGGAATGAGATACAGACTCGCAGTGGGCAGTGGGGTTTCCTAGCCCTTTCTGCTGGTTCTTGCCAAATCCCCTAGGAAAGAGGGCTCGTTTTTTCAAGAGGTGTTTTCTTGCCTGCCCTAACTGTGGCTGTTCTCGTGAGCCGTAAGCATCTCGCCCACCTGACAGCATCCTCGTCAATCTGTGATGGCTGCATTCCCTCTTAAAATGCAACAGGAGGCTGCGAAAGGCTCGGTTATCAAAGCTCTGCCTTTTGGCTGCACTGCTCAATATCCATTTTAAGGCTTCTTGCATGACACTGCAGAGTTTGCTTCACCAAACAGGATGCAGAATAGATGGAAATGGTGCACTGTTTTAGTTTTTTTTACCTTTTTCTTGTCTTTTATGTAGTTTCAGCCTGTATCGTTTTGCATTCCCTGTTTCAAAAATATACACCCGCACTTATGCAGGAGACAGCCTTTACCGCTGGTATCTGCTCACGTTATCTCCCTATGTCCAAGTAAGACTTGTATTTATCTTTTCCTGTAGCAACCCATTGGTGAAGAGCTGAATTTTTTAGCAGTTATAGTCAGCTAAGACAAATCTTTACAAAGTTATTTAAAAAATGGTAAGTGAAATTACAAGGCAGATTTCATTGGGAAAGCATTAGTTGCAAAGCATTAAGAAGTGGTGGGTTTGGTAAAAAAATATGGAAAGAAAATACCGAGCTTCAGGAAAGCTGGTCGTTTGGGGTTTTTTTTTCCCAAATTTTTAAGTTTCCAGAATATTTTGCCCACGCTCATAGTTACCCTTCTGGGGAAAAGAAAAGGATCCCCTTTTTCAGAACAGTCTCTGGGAAACTGTGAGAGATCATATATTCTGTCACCCCCGGTCACGCTGAAATTTCTGTGGCAACCACAGGCAGAGACAGAGGTGAAACACTCTGGGTTGGAGTGGAAAGGAATGAGCAGCTGCTCTCAGGGTATAAGAAAATAACACAGGTGTTAAAGTGCCCTCCAGTGCCAACCCAAACAAAGGGTGGTCTGCTCTTAATTTTCCTTAGAATTACAAGGGTGTAGTTTCCAACTACAATGAGATTTCTTTCCGTAAAATTTAGTTTAGGAATCAAGTTTACTTTCTTAAACTGAAAGATTAACAAGTCCAGGGATTTGCTGGACTCATGTGCTTTGGCAAATGAGATCCATTTTAATGGCATTAGCACCGAGTGGACAAATGGGACTAATTTGCAGTATAGTGGATTCCAGATACGTAAAAAAGCTGCTGGTGATAAAGATTTTTGTATACCCCATTCATACTGATGAAGTGCCTGGTTGTTGCTACTTACAATTTAATACTAGTTGCCCTTGGATTTTTTTTTTTTTTTAAATCCTGTGGCCTTTTTGGGGGCAGGAAAAGAAGAAGAGAGCAAAAGGATTTTGAGAATGCCAGCGGGGTCAGGCTCCGCATGCGCTAAAGAAACAACAAATTGTTTGAGATCACAGACGCTGTTAAATCGCGCTCAAAATGTCCAGTACTTTTGTCCCAACTGATACCATCAAGCAGATGTTCGGTTGTTTATTAAACGTGGAGATAAAGCCGAGCTGGCGCGGTGAGGTCCGTCGCTTGCCGACACAGCCTGCCCGGGGCACTGTGCCAGCCGGAGATGCTTCAGACCTCAGCCGCCGTGCTTTCCTCCCCGGCGAGATGCACGGTGCGTGCGGAGGTGCTCGGGAAGGGGTGGCTGAGACCCGGAGGGTGGTGGGAACGCCCCGACTCCGATCCCTCCTTCCGCCTCCAAGGAACGGAAGAGGAAAAGATGTGGGGATTCCTAAGACAAGGAGTGACTTCTGTTGCTGGACCCGTGGTGGGGTTTCCAGGCAGTCCCAGGAGAGAAACTGGTGGGAAGGGAACAGCCTCTCTTGTCTCCTTGACCCGTCCATGCCTCTACGGGACTTGTGGGCTTTCCCTCTCCCGTGCAGCATCCCTGTGCAGGAGCGGGGCAGAGCAGCTCTCGAATAGCCTTGGGCAGTGCTGAGCTCCTCATAAAGTCCACTGATTTCAAAGGGAGTTTTGCGTCAAAAATGTTTTTAAGCACTTGTGATTTGGGTTTTTTTTTCTATACTGAAGTGGCAGTACTCTGGGAAAGGTTTAGCGGGCTCTCAGCTCCTGTAAACACATTTCCATCAGCAGCCGATGCCAGGGAATGGCTATGGCTGGCTGTTGCTTCAAGCAGTGTTGTAGAGCTGGTGGGAGTAAAACTCTTCTCTGGGCCGTTCTGCCCCCAGAAATTCTTGTCATGCACTGCTGGATGTGATGCCGAGCTGTTTAGGGGAAGTTTCTGTGGCTCCTGAAATATTCTGACCTCGAAGGTGGCCTTGTTCCTGTATCAGTGACCAATATTCTTCAGGTTTCTTATCTGACTGCTCTTCTTCTTGGTAATAATAATACTTGGGATCTGGTGTAAAGTAGCAATTCCGAATCAACAACATTTCTTTAGGCTTATCGAATTACGCAGAAAAAAAAGTGAACCCAAGAAATGTCAGAAGAATTGACTGGGCAAGTAAAATTCTATTACTCTATGTAATGTTCCGTTTGAAATGTGGGTTTGTGGTTTCGTACTGTACCATAAACAGCAGTTAGCTCACGTGCCCTTCTGAAGGCTAATTCACTCGTGTAACTTTGCATTACATACCTTGTGTTCAGCCTTTATAAAAAACCTGATGTGATCTTGATCATTTTCTGCCTCCTGCATTTCTTGCTTTTCTTCTCACTTAGTTTTACACTTAGAGATTCTTGTCATTGCTTATTTGGGATGTTACATAAAAGACTTTAACAACTGTAGCAGCGGTTTAAACATCAACCCCAGCAAAATGAATGTAACATCATCATTTTTTTCTAATACGAGGTGACTTCCCTGCTTCAGAGACCAGAAGATCCTTATGTAGCATCTAGTGAAATAAAGTCCAGGAGGAAAGACGCTACCAAAGGAGGCAGAGACAAAGATGAAGACAGAAAGAGCCAGTGTCTTTTTCCATTTAAGTGTAGGCACCTTCTACCACCACACCTGCTCCGTGGCTCCAACGTTTGATGAACTGATTTGATGAATCTGTACTGTTAGGCTTATTTAAATATTTTAAGGCTACATGTCTAAGGTCTACGGCTGGATTCGTCCTATACCTGGAGCATCAGAGGTAAACATGCAGCTGACTAATTTCCCTAGTCTTTCCAAATTTGGCATCTCTAGAGAGTGGTTTGCATGTTAGGTGGGCCATATCTCCACCTTTTTTAAATGGACTAGGGCCAGTTTTGCAAAACGTTGTTCAAAACCCATCTGTCTTTACTGAAAATTCAGGCAACTCAGGAAATCTTGCCGAGGAAACAGACCTCCAGGTCACCATCCCAAAAGGAACCAGGTGGAGAAAATATTTCTGCCCTTTGCCTAGCAAGAAAGATTTGAAGACGGTTTAGAAAAGCATCTTTAAATCACATTGCAAAGGTGTTTTGTACCAATGAAGGTGACGGTGAGTGCTCAGTGAGATTGTCAGATGCTACCAGGTAAGGCATTTCCACCAACATCGATAGGAGCTGGCAAGGCAACACTTTCAAGGAGTCTGCTAAGTAGAAGCTCCTTTTTCCAGGCTGGCCATTAAATGCTCAAGAATTTAAATATCCCTGAAAATCCCATTCCTCAGGAGTTAAGTTGCTTTTCAAAATGGTATTTGGGACCCTAAGTTATTTTTCAGAATGCCTTTTTGAAAAATGTTATTGCAGATCCTCTTACATGCTGCTTGTGACCACGACATGCTGGGGAGGGGTTGTGATATCCGAGAAAATTTGATTATCAGTTTGTTGAGCATGCTCTTAAGCAGATCAAGCGCAAAGAGTAATTTTATTTAGCTTGAAGTATCTGGTAAACATAAAGAGAAAAAGGGCTCTGTAGTTGGACAGGTCTTATCTCAGTATCTTTATTTACATTTTCAAAGAACACTGACGCAATCGAGCTACCAAAAGAACTGCTTTCCATCAGCCTGGGAACAGAAACAAATTAGTCTTTAATAGTGTTGTGTGAAAACTACGGCAAACGTTATGTAAAACTGTGCAAACAGAATGTTTGTGTTCTAGTTCCAGGTCATTTAGTGGGCAAAAAGAGAGACATTTTGTGTGAAATAGCCATGAAACGGTTTGCTATTATATAAGGATAGGAACTGCTAGATCAAACTAATGGTGACATGCCGAGAACCAGATGCTTCAAAGGAAAATGCAAGACATCCCAGTGTGGATAATTATGAAATAGTCTGACCATAGGGGAAATTTCTGCATAAATGACTTTAGTCCTAAAAGGCTGCATGTTTATATTGCTTCTGAAAAGGTTTTAGTCTGATTTCCCACAGACACAGGGCTTATGCAACCAGTGCGCTGCCCGGCTGTGCAAATCTCTGACTCCCTCCCTCTCTGTCTGCTCTCCTGCCTCCAGCAACCTCCGAACACGTCCAATCTCTGCTACGCGGAGCAGAGGAGAGGAGGTCTCACAAATAGTTAAGTTCCTACAGCTTTCACGAATATAAGCTGCTCCCCAGTGAGGAGAGACAGGTAATCGTGCCAGCTCAGGGTGAGCTTACACCTCATTAGAAACCAGAGAAACCACGTGGGAGAGCATCTTATAAGTGCTCCAACTGTGGGAAAAGCTTCAACCGTGGCTCTCCGTCAATATGAGATGCAAATCCTAGGTAGCCACTGGCACTAATGGCACTATCTCTTTTTCCTATTGATTATAACTTTGGATATCCTCAAGAGCTAATATAAGTGCTTAATTCTGTGTGACGGAACATGTTCTTAGCTTTAACAACATCCAGGGGCAATGAGTGCTAGTTGAATAACATGCAGATAGGACATTACCTTTTGGTACCAGAAATCTACAGATTTCGTTGTAGCTCTTCCCATAAAGCAGCTGGGCTTAATTAGTGCATGATGCTCTTTATGGGCCAGCAGGCTAATTTGTAAATTAATTAGAAGTAAGTTGAAGGCAGTCTCACATCTCTTGGGAAGACTAGAACTAATTGTTTCAAGGTATTGAAACCGTGCTTCTTTGCCACACCGGGCTGTTTCACCCTTCTCTGGAGTCCAAACCATTTTAGAAGACTTACATTATCGCTCTTCTCAGACCAGGACAGGGCCACCACCTTTTTCACACCGAACTGCTGCAGAGTCCTCAGGATGGAGATACTGAGCATCTTCAAAGCTGGGCCACCGCCTCAAGGACCTGGACCACAGTGAGCTGCCCCACGCCAATCCATTCCCCTTGCACTGCCAAATGCCACTTCTTGTACCGCTTCTTCATAACCTTCACAGCAGCATGAATCAAATGAAGCCTCCTAGGAGAAGGTCCGTGGTCCTTGCCGTAGCGCTCGCATTGGCCTGGATGGTGTTTCGATATTGAACAAAAGTTACAATAGCAAGTTCTAAGGTGGAAAGGTGGGTCCCCTAAAGTAGGAGACAGGCATATGTATTTCCCACAAAATTCAGCTGCTGGTATAACATTGCTAATGGGGAAATTTATTCATAGCTATTTTGGCAACTTCTCAAGGTAGTCTCATTTCAATTGCAAATGCACACCTCTCTACTTTTCATGAACATTTGTGTAAGAACAGTATTGTTCCTAGGAGCAGTGTTGGGAAGGCACTTTGACACACCCACCTGTGGGTTGCTTGCTCCTAAAATAAAATAAGTAAAATAAAATCAATCTATATTTCATTTGGATGCCCAAATGATTTATAAGATGAATCAACCTGCCAAGGAGAGTCAGGGCTGGCAAACAATATGTCGTGTCTCAGACGGTGGATTACACAGTTCAACTGCTTGACTGCAAACCTCAAATATGCAGGAAAACCTGGTGCTGGAGTCTGTTTAGGCAAGACGTTAATTGAACAAGTTCAGAAATTCACGCGGTATACGTTTCTCCCCACAGTGAGCTGAGCCGTGTGTTCATTCAGTTTTCTTGGGCACGTGGCTTTTATTCACGCGGAAGAAGAGGTGCTGAAAGGACACGGAGGCCTGGTGGCCTGAGAGGAGAGGAGCAGCAAGACCCTGCAGGTCCGAAGGGACGGAGACCCTGGTAGCTCCGAAAAACTGATGGCTGTTCTCAGCAGCTTCTTTCTGAAAGGAGGCTCTGGAGAATTTTGCTTGGTTTTTTTAGTGAAGTCACTGAGCGTTATGTGCTTTTGACAGGATGTAACTTCATGCTTCTCCAAGCAGCCATATCAGTGTGTTATTTTCTATAATATTTCTTTGGACCTTAGACATCTATGTCTATGAGTGCAATATACTTTACGTTCCAGTTTGCTCTTCCGTGTCTACCACACCTCCTTCACCCTCGTTTCCACACTCCCACATAAGCTACTAGAAGGGCAACTTTGCGGCATTTGAGAGGGGTGTTAACAAGGATCAGATGCTGCCATCACGTATGAAAGAGCTAGGTTTCCTTTACCAGTTTTGGTATGTGCCGGTAAAAAAAATCCACCGGTGCAGACATTACAGTGAAGTTTTTGTGTTTAGCAGGTGAAAAGCCAATACTCAACCTGTAGTGAGATTTGCTCATGGAAAACCCCTGGAAGCTGTTTTTAGCAGTGGGGCATTAGTCACCCTTGGAAGGCTGCTAGCCACTCGGCACTTCTGGCTCGCACCGTGCCGCGCCGCGCTGCGTGCGAGGATTGCTTTGAGGGCTGCGCAGTGGTAACAGCAACTCCTGCTTTGCCTCAGGTGTTGACTTTAAGCACATGGTTCCCGGTTATTTTAGGAAAACATGAGCTCACGTTCCAGACAGCTTTCTCTCCAGCCAGAAGACATGCATTGTGGTCCTTCCCTCTGCTGGGGGGGGCAGGAGGGGTAATGCCCTGCATCTGCAAGGAGCACGCCGTGGGATTTCTGCCAAACCAGTGTTGGGGCGTGGGGTGGCAGGGAGACAACGCAAGGGTGACCCAGGGCTGAGAAAGGGATGTTTTCTGTGTCGGAGATCAGGCAAAGAGGAGACAGCGGAGCGGTGAGGTCATGGAGCGAGGTCCGAGGAGTGGAATCTGTTAGAGCATCAAAAGTGGTGGATTAAGTCATGCTGCACTAACGCTAAGGCAAGTCCCCCAAAAATTAAAAAAACGGAGGATACAGGTGGTGAAGGAGGAAGTCACTTTGATAGACTGGAAAGCTGGGTTGCCCGCAGGGATGCCACCTCGGAGCAATGACTCTCCTTGGGAAGAAGAAAGGCAGCTGCTGCCTGATGGACAACCGGCCATCCCCTCCAATCTCCAGTTCCCCCCGATCTCCAGCACCGCTGGGCTGACCAGGGAGGAGACCCTCACTCAGCACCCCAAGGGAAGTGCCAGATTTGGCTGGCCGCTGGAGGAGGGGAAGGAAAGCCCTGGCGATGACGGTCCCGTGCCGGCTGTGTGGGCACAGGGATGCGCTTTGGCAGGAACTAGCGGAGGCTCAGCCTGTTCCCTTCTCCCGGACCAGCCAGCCCTTTTCTTCCTCTGCAGCTGAGATGGGGATTTGCAGAGAGTGAAGGCTGCTAATACACAATGTCACTGCTTTATAGGGAAATGTCTTGAAGCAATACACACTTACAGCTTCTAATGACATCTTTATCGTATGAGAGTCTAAGGGCGTGTGGACCTTGAATTGGATAAAGGGAGCTGGGAACACTTTTTCTGATGCGGAGTACTCCTAAAGGCAGCTCCGAGGGCAACCAAGAGTATTCGGAAATTCAATCCTAGATATGACCAAAATGAGCAAATACGGAAGTGTTAGAAAAGACACAGCATTTCATTTAGACATCTTGTGTTGAAACACTGTGACGTTTTGCTTGGAGAATTTTCAGGGCCAGGCTACCCTTCATTCAAAATACCTAGAAAATTAAACCATGAAAAGTAAACCAGAAAAAAACAGGCTGAACAGAGAGCCTTGTCTGATACAAGGCTGTTGGGAGAGGAAAAATGGTTGTTTCAGCCGCTGAATTATTCCTTCAGTTTTACTGCTAAGGCTCTCCTGAGTCTCTCCAATGGTACAATGGGGTCTTAAATCTTGCCAGGGGCAAATCCTCCTGGCGCAGGGAAACCCCTGGGCGGCCCCAAGCCAGGGAGGTTGCCTCAGAGAGTCTACAGTTGTGTTTAGACCGGACACGTCTCTCTGTATAGGGCTGAAAGCACGTGGGAAGGCACAACGCAGCTGAGAAACTCTTTCCTCTGTTTCCATTTTGTGGCTTCTGCAATAATCTTTCAAAGGAACCTTATAAACCTCTAAGTAGTGGGGTTTTTAAAACATTGCTGTTATGGTAACAGTTTAGTGCTGCCTCCTTTGTTATGTGTTAACGGTGCCCTCCTCTTAAGTCTCCTAATAAAAGAAACTTAAACCTCAATGTGAAAGTCCTCGTAAAGTTACAAATCAAACACATTTGTGCTGTTTTGCCCCGATATGTGAGACACTGGAGCGGCTCTGCATTGGAGGTTAGCATCAGACCTTAACCAGGGAGCTTACGCTCGCTGCAATGCCGGCTGCTATGCATTCAGGGTCACCTCCTCTACACACGAGGCAGAGATGTAAAGGAGTATTTTACACAGCGAAAGGTCTCTTAAATGGGAGGCGAAGAGAAGGGATGGGGAAACTTCAGACAAATTAGGAATAATAGAGAATATTACATCTGGAATCTGGGTAGAATGATTCATAGTCTGTATCACACTTTGATCATCTCTTTAATATAACTTTTGAATCAACCTATGGAATATATTCATATAGAATTTATTTCTCTGCAAGTGAATTCTCCAGGCTTGTTCACAGGTCTATGGAAAACTCTTCTTTCAGTAACACTCTTTAATTCTATGTATTGCCATAAATAAAATAGGAAAAGAGGGATGCATCTGATTTTCCCAAACCGTCCAGGGTGTCACCATATGTACTCTGCAGGCAGCCCGGTCCTCAAAGCGCTAGACTGCTGCTGTCTTCGTAAGGGGGTGATGAGTGTGTGCAGGTAACAGTAGGGTCTAGGCATTTTTGGAGAAAGCTATGGTTTAGGTGGCATCTTGAGAAACCTCCCAGCTTTGTATTTCCTATGGCTTCTGTGAGCAATTACTTATTGGGGAAATAAATGAAAGAAAATACCATAAATGAGTGGGAAGTGTAGACTGATTTCTGGAGAAAAGTGCAGTGGAAAAGACAGGAAGACTGAATTTAGGCAGACCTAGAAAATATAAAAATGAAGCCAGCTGTTCCTTTCCTCTTGCCAAGACACTTTGCTTTCATAAACAGAAAGAGTGAGGGTCTCCGTAACCTCACTGAGTCATGAAGACGTTCAGCTCACCTAATCTTGTCTTTATGTGCTTTTGTGCAAAAGCACGGACTGTCCCCTGTGAACACTGTGGAGGTCAGCTTCTGCTTAGCCACTGAGTACTCTCAGAAAAGATGAAGTCTCAAGATAACTTTTTAAGACAGACAGGATCTTGCCGTGGAGATCCTCCGAGATTCTGAGGGCTGGCACGTTCCCATATGGTGTCCACTTGGGAGCAGATAAAATGGGGGTGGTCTCAGCTTTTGTGTTCATGGGTGGGAGATCAGTTTTGACTCTGCATAATCTTCCAAACCCTCAGGAAAGCTTGAAGCAGATGTGCTCATGCTGGTGTTCTTGGATGATGGGGCTTGAGTCTGGTATTAAGCCCTTCTTTACACATCATGCGGATGTGGAAGCCCTGGGGAGCCGCCGACTTACGCATTTGAGTATGATAAGGTGTACGTTCCCAAGGACCAGCCAGGCAAAGGCAGTTGGCCACCTGGAGCTGTCTTGAGGGCCAAACCCAAACCACCGGTCCTTGTCTGAGCCATGCTGGTGAAGGCGGTACGTGGTCATGGGCCTGTTGCCTCACCGAGACGGAAAGGATGTGCCCATCTGGACCATGAAATGAGCTGCTGGAGGCAGAATCCCCTTCCCACGTATGTCGTGCTTTTCGTAGGGTGGCAGAAGGAAGTCAAAAGCTTTCCAAAATGGGACAGAAAGTTAAAAAAAATGAAATTGTTTTCATAGTTGGAGAAAGACAGAAAAAGTAAAGCGGAGACCTCGAAGGGATCTTTATTTCTGTTGCCAGCGGTCCCAGGGTGAAGGTAGGATCCCTACACATAACCGTCTGGTTTCTGCCACAGGATACAGCAGAGTTGACAAGTTTCCACCGGGAGGGTTAGATTCTGTTAAAACAGCATTTTCTCATGGAAAATATTTTCTGTTGGAACATTTTTGGCTAACTTTCGGTATGAACGTGAAAGGCTCTGACAGTAACGCTGCAGTTACTTCAAGGGGCGGGAGGGGGCTAAAGGCACAGCCCCTGCCTCTCCGTGGTGATGCTGAACATGGGCTGCCCTGTCTGCAGCTCTGGCCACCCCCAAAACCCTGCAGTGGTGAAAGCTTTGGGTGCTTGCAAGCAGCGTGGCACTTGGCTGAATGGCAATGGCTGGGTCCGCACACACAGGGCTCGCTCCCCCGTGGGCAAGCTGGTCGTGTTATGACTTTCAGCCATATTTTAATCCGATTGATGGAGTGGCCAGAGATGCTGATGGGATTAGAGCTCAGCAGGATGACGAAGCACTGGGGATTTGCCCTCGCACCGATACCTGCAGCACACCAAAGGGGAATGGCTGCCTCTGATTTACAAGCCGTAAGAACCCTGCGTTGAGGTGGAGCATATCCTCCAAGACATGGGTCCAACCCAAATACATCTCACAGGCTGCAGCCAGAGCTTGGTCTCACTTTTTTTTGACCGTGCCCAATGCCTTGTGTGTGGTTTCAGGCACTGGAACGTCACCGCGGGGGACCTAGAGGCACCGTGGGGACGGCGGGCATTCGGCCCCGCTTCCCACGAGGTGACCTGTCGGGCAGCAGCGCTGCCGGCACCTCGTTTCTCTCCACCGAGCAGATGACAACCAAAGTAATTGCTCTCGGGTCTGGCCAGCTCTGTGGGGATTATGGGCTGGGGTCCCTAGCGGGTGTAAATCACCCGGTGCTCACGGGCAGCAGCAAGGTGGATTTGCACCAGCTACGGATTTCATTCGCTGCACTTAAACAGACTCCGTTTTTTTCTTTTCCCCCATGCGAAAAAAAGGGAAAATTAAGGTAAAGCGTTTCTGCACCTCCTGATTGCTTTGTTTACAGGAACGGTGTCTCTAAATGCTCCAGCCGGAAGTACCGGCGCTGCTAACAGAGCAAATTGCAAGTACAACGCCGCAGTCATCCGAACGGCCGTCGCAAGGACGGAGAGCGCTCCCTCTTGCGCGAGCCTTGGATTTTAAGCCCTGAAAGAGCAGCTTGACACCCTGTGACCTGCCTGGTAATGTTCCTAATCCACCTCTTTATAAATACGTGTTCCCGAGAGGGGTGAAAGGGCAGCGGGGGAGGACAGGGAGTGCAGCGGGGAGGGTCTCGCAGCCTCGGGCTGTGCTTGCGGGAAGCGGATGAAGGTGCTCACAGGCTAAGTGGATTAAGACCAGAGAACATCAGTTCAAAAATAGGAGCTGCAGCCTGACATAAAGATCTTGGGAAGCGAGGGAATTCGCCGGCAACCCATGTCAGGCCCGCAGGGGGAGTGAGGGAGGGTCCGGTCTCGCCCGTATTTCCTGCGCTGGCTGCAGACACGGCCTGGAGATGCCCAGGGAATCCTCATCCTCATCCTCCTCCTCCTCCTTGGGGTCTGAGCTCTGCAGCTGACACACATCCCTGCAAGATGCAGCTAGTGGAGGAAAACCAAAGTGGGGTCCTCCAAGGGCGGCTGCAAGGGTAGGGTGCTCCCCGCCTGCCCCTCGCCCTGCCCTCGTTGAAGACCACCAAGTGTCCGGGCTTGGCTGGGCATGGCCATGCCTGACACCAAACCCCTCTCCAGAACGATGGCAGAACCTAGAGTTAAAATAAGATTGAGAGACATTAATTTAAAAAAAAAAAAAAAAAAAGAAAGAAGAACGCTAGTAAAATAACTGGTAAAATAAAGGAGAGTTAAAAGTAAGATTTAAAAATAAAAGTAAAGCAATAAGAATTAGTATCCCCTCCCTGTGCCTCCCCAAACATTTTATTCCTTCTTTTCTTCACGCAGAGACTGATGTTCTTCAGGACAGTGGCTGGTTTTACCTTGTGTCTTTTGCATTGAAAGAGCATCTCCAGGGCCCTGCTAATCACAGCAATACCCAAGTTAATGACAGTTCTTACTCCTCTGTAATATGAAAATGACTTGTTTTGACTATTCCTTTTGCGCTTTGCCCCATTTGTTTTCTTCACATATACTGGTGTTAAGCCTGTCTTTAAAAAGTAGTTGCCCTTGTAATCTGAAGTGCGTGTTGACTGAGTGCTTGCTAACTCAAAAGCAGCTGAATGAGCTTTTGACCAAATGTTTAAAAAATGATTACTCTTCGGCCCAGTTTTAATTCTGTTAATGAGAGTAAGTTTGAAGCTAGTACGTAAGGAAGATGCACAAATTAAATCACGATGTGAGGGGTAGTGACTCTTTCAAATGCTTACTGTTATTACGATAATAAGCATATCTTGATTTATACTTTTTTTTTGAGATTTAAGTATGCAAAAGAAGCACTGCTGGGTTTCACACGGAGAGGATCTATACTATGATCTCACATCTGTCTTTTGGCCCCTAGGAAAGGGTAGATTTTATTTTTTGTCCTAATACTCAAGGAGTTAACAGCTTAGGGGATAGAAACAGGTCTGAAAGTCTCCAGGAGGATAATTCTTGAGAGGACAGGTTTAAGCTAAATAAGAAAGCAGATTTCATCAGCCTTCTTGGAAACAACCTGACCAGAGACTTGTGATCCATTTCTAAATTTGGCCTTTGCATTTTCCATGTACAGGAAGTGATGAAAACGGCGGCAGTAATCCCTGGTGAATTTAGACACGCACATCAGGGGCTGAATGCCTTTGTCTGTTACAGGGCCGTGGTAAGTTGGGTGTTGTAAACATGACTCATGACAAGTTTAATTAAGACAACAAACATGGGAAATGTAGCAGAAGATCACGCATCTTTCTTCACAGTTTTGGCAGCTGAAGATGTTTCTGAGAGATTTGAATGTGCTGCACCAGTGCAAGTGTAAATACAGATTTTATACTGATTTTTCTCTTTCCCAAAATGATTTTTACCATTTTTTGGACGGTCCTAAAATAGTCTGAACAGAAAAAACCTGACCTAATGCATGAGCAAATTAACTTGTGGCAAGCAAGCCAAACTGCAACTGATGAAAATAAAAGATGTTGTGAACATATGATAAAGCTCCTACAGTCAATTTGGTCCTGCCCCAACAACAACAAATTTACTCCTAGATGAATCAGACTGAATGTATTAGACACTCAAATACCCACCTGTCAATGCAGAACCTGCCTGTTTCTCAGACTATCAAATGCACTTTTGGTGTTCGAATGAGCACAGTCGCTGGTGAGGCAATTTGTTCTGGACTCATTACCTGAGCTTCACCTTCCTGCAGACGTTGTGTGGAGCCTCAGATTTTTGGTTCAGACAAGTTTCTTCCTAAGCCAGCTTGTTTGGTGAACAAAACAGTCCTTATGAGTTGATACCTATAGGCACAGTGTTCTTGAGAAGGCGGTGGTGATACCACCTCTGCAGAGTGGACAACAAATTCAGGCAGGGGGCACTGACTTCATGTTTTGTTCATGGGGAGCGCTTCTGGGAATTTCCCGCACATTTGGAAATCTCAGCGCTGCAAAGTCGCGGCATCGTGGTTAACGCCTTACAAATATCATAGCATGGTATGCTCAGGATGAACTCCATCTACTTGAACATTGGCCACCTGCAAGTTAAGCATCCCTTTAAGTTAGTCAGCTGGGTTCTTCCTCTAGTCAGCTGAGAAAAAGAGGTAGGTAAGGATATCCAAAGGGAATTGAAGCCATCCTGAACTGCATGTCTGCAGTAGATGAGACATCTCCATAGGTGCCTGTTTCTCAAGAGCGAAGCCAGACAAGGGAGCCCTGGTGATTAGCTGAGACTGCCAACCTAACTTTCAGATGACTAAAATTAAATTAAATGAATCCCAGCCTCAGAGGCAGGAGTACTTGTGCCAAAACACTCCTTCATATGCAGGTCTTGTAAAGGCACACTTCTTCGAGACGTCAGACAAGTTTATACAAAATAGTCAAAAAGTCTATTATCAAATAAAATCCTCCTGAGGGTTTTGAAGTCCAAGAAGGGCAGATTCGTACTGGTGTGGCCAAAAACCCCTAGCATGTGAAACTGATTAGCTGGGAAGGAGCTTTTCAAAATATAAGATTTTTAGGTTAATGCAGCCTCTCCTTTTTCGCTAGAATTTGCGCTCTTAAATCCTTCAGAAGCATTTGAAAACTCCCTATCCAAATTAAAAAGAAGTATTAAATTTAAGAAAGTGGGAAAATGAAATTTGGACTCGGAAGGGAGTTTAAGTCACAGGACTTGCAGAGTCTATCCCAGGATTGAAAAGTATTTTAAAATGCGTCTAGATGAAAATTTCCAAAGTCACAAATAATGCCAATATGTCTTTGAAAATCTACCCCTTAGTTTCTACCCTTTCTCATTCCCTTTAATTCAAAGCAGCAAAACCATCAAGTAGTTATAATTTCAGGTTGTCTGCTGGCCTCTGTGAATAAAACATCCTGTTCGCATAAAGCGAACGTGTGTGTTTGAGTGAAGGTTTTGCATAGCTTACTGTCCAAAATGAATGTTTTGGATCATTGTGTTTACGTGTTTGGATGGATTTATCAGAGGATTCTCCATTAAATCACTGCACTCTTTTCTTTTCTCTTTCCTTTTCTCTTTCCTTTTCTCTTTCCTCTTCTCTTCTCTTCTCTTCTCTTCTCTTCTCTTCTCTTCTCTTCTCTTCTCTTCTCTTCTCTTCTCT